>OZ005654.1:89377751-90577751 GCA_963930645.1 Salticus scenicus
AATTAAAATAGTATGTGTTATTTAGTTTTCTCCATCGTTTAAATTATTTTCATATTAATTTTTTGATCTTGTAGTGTCTTTTAGTAAACCTTAGGTAAATTAATAAGGTTTAACTGCCTCATTCAATGCAAAATTATCCCAATTTATGTGTCTTGATACTTTCATTATATAGATATATAGCATAACGAATGTATAATATATATATATATATATATATATATAAATCGTTCACAGAAAAATTACTTTTGGTAATCATCGAAAAAACTTTTTGGTAATCATCGAATCAAATCATGAGAGTACCTCACGGCATGAAAACAGTAATATTAAAAAAAAAAAAAAATAGAAATGGAATACTAGGAAAAAGCAAAGAAAACAGCGTATTCAAAGAAAACTGCGTACAATGAAGAAAATGAGAAATATAAAGAAGTATTAATAGTTGGAATAATATGGATGGTTCCTAGTAATAATCTTTCCTTGGGAAGTCGGAAAAAAATATTTTTTTTCCATATAAGTTGACCTGCATTGAACTCGAATGCCATAAGAAATATAACTGTGGAGAATTTTTACAAAATAGTAGTTACTGAACTCGCTTCTTAAGTTCACATTTATTTACAGAGAATTTTAAATGAGATTGACAACCATAATATAGGAAAACGGTCTTGAAGTCTAATAGGAATTTCTAGAACTCCCTTCCAAAGCGTGGTAAAATTTATAAGGATGGCTTTGACCTAATTTTACTAGAGCCACAATTTTGATTATATATGTCAGTCACATAATTTGTTTTTTTTCAGTGGAATTCATATATATATACATATTTACACATATATATATATACATATATATATATATATATATATATATATATATATATATATATATATATATATATATATATATATATATATACTAGCAGACCCGGCCACGCGTTGCTGTGACTAAGTTATACGTTGAATTATACGGCTGTAAACTATTTAGCACAGTCAAATTATTATTTTCGAATAAAGACGAAAACGTTGTAGCCGATGTAAAAACCCACAGGGTTGAGATTTGAAACTTAGGTCAAAATTTGGAAGCGATTGATAAAAATTTTCGTAGTGTTGATATTAAATACAAATTAATTTCATTGTAGGGTCCTATAAATTTTAATGGAGAAGTGATATATATTATTTCTAATGCTACTTTGGATGAAATTGCTAAAATGACTAATATATAAATTAAATTCTATTAAAATTCTATTAAAATAAAAGTGTAAAAGAAACAGACGATTTTAAAATAAATTTTTATGGAGGAGTGAAATATAATATATGCTATAATGGATAATTTTACTATAAAATGACCTCATCATTTTAAATATTTTAAAGAGGGCAACAGCTGTAGTTATAAAAAGGAAAACAATAAGGCAAAACCAGAAAAATAAGTAAATTTGATAAATATTTTAAAACTTTAAAATTGGAAATCTTATGAAATATTGGACATTTAAAGTAAATACATGTATCATTTTAAATAGAAAAAGATTTTGGAAAAGTTTAGTGTATTTTAACGAAGTGATCAGAGGTTTTTGAGTATGTTAAAATTTTAATAGTAAATTCAAGTTAATAAAGATGGGAAACATTGAGGATAAGATAAGATTAATTATAAGATTTAAAAAAAAAAAAAAAAAAAAACTTTTTATATACCATGCTTTTAAATTTTAATATACTAATAATATACTAATTAAAAGGAAAATGATGAATATTCTATCATAGTTTGAAGTCAAATTTGTTTTCAAAAATGTCTAAATAAAATATCTGATGTAAGATACTAATATTTTGCAGCGGAATAGATTTCATTTCTGTCATCCTTGGCGAAAAAAAAAGAATATCGCCAAATTATCTGGCGAAAATATTTAATTCCTTTCAAAAATCATGGTTATTTTAACAACTTATATGAAAAGAGTAATGAATAATATGAAGCAATATTTCGTACAATACATATTACATGTCATACATACGTACAATGAATAATACATATTACATTTCGTACAATGCATACATCTGGCATGTATATTTTCGTGTTACGATTTTGATCGCCAAATAATAATAATAATAAAAAAAAAAGCCAAGGGCGACAGAGTTTTGAAATTTAAAATTAAAATTTTGTCAATTTGACAGCAAAATAATTCAATCTAACACCCGCGATAACTAATACATATCTATACCCAAATATAAGGATTAAAATCGGGAAATAAATTTCCTCGATTTTTAATAATTTCTTACAAAAAATCCAGTGGGCAATTAACATAGGAAATCTTTTTCTTGGCTGCACAGACGGTCAGTGAGTCACACTTCGCTTGCGTATAGAACTCATAGATATAGTATAGCATATATAGAATAGAGTGATCATTGGGGAGAAAAAAATTATTCCTTTTCATTTGGGAAAAGACGACGTTTTTACCAAAATATGGCCGTCTTTCCCCGAGTGAATACACACGGGAATACATACTAATATTTTAGCAAATAAAATTTATGAATAATTTATTTGCTAAAGGGGAATGGAAGACTCCAGATACAGTTTCAAATTCTTATTTCTTTCTTTCTTTTCTTTCTTTTTTTTTTTTTTTTTCAATACCACTTAATGGCTGTTTCCAAAGCTTTTATTTATTTATTTTTTTTTTTTTCGGCATCAAAAATCTTTGTACGATAACATGGGGATGAGAGATCTATATATATTACTATATCTATGATAGAACTACATTAGCACTTTATCAATGTGTATAAAATCTTTAAATTGATTATGACGTCAATTTTCGTGAGATGCATAATTTAACTTTTTATAATTTTTTAACGTTCACGTTTGATTAAATGTATTTATTTTTATGTCGAAAGAAAATGAACTCGTTTTTTTTTTTTTTTTTTTTTTTTTTTTTTTTTTTGGCAACAATTAAATTAATGGAACTCACAGATATTTTGGAGCAGCTTTAATAAAGGTCTATAATTAACAAATAATTGCAATAAAACAATATTGTGACAATAAATTGAGATAAAATCTATCCTATCTCTCAAGTTGGACCAAACTGCACACAGTGTGCAAAATTTCATTAAAATCGGTTCCTTAGTTTAGGAGTTTACCCCAGACAAACATCGTGACACGTAATTTATATATATATACAGATATATATATATATATATATATATATATATATATATATATATATATATATATATATATATATATATGTTGGACGTTTCACTTTTCTAAGTTAAACGCAAATTAATGTCTGCCTAGGTTTCTCAGGCAATAAATATCACATTATCCTCTCATTATTACCTTCTTTTTTAAATTTAAAATTACATACATTGACGTTTAGGCCAGCTAACAATAAGTTTAAATTCCATTTAAGTAGATCTTAGAATACCACATCTAAAAATTATAACAATTCATTTTTGGTTTTTCATAACGCTTTTTAAATAAAATTTATTTTTCCTAGGGAGACAATTTAATGTTGCAAGTTTAAGTTCAGTTAGCTAATGAATTGTTTGAGATATTATCAGTTTGTAAGAAAATAAAGGTCTGGAGGAATAATAAAAAAATTTTCGCTAACTCCTTTGAAAGTAATCAATATATTTTTTTTTTCTTCTGCTCCTTCCGGAAGTGGGGGGAAGGGGGTTATAAAAAGCATTACAGAATGTATAATAATTTTGTGAAGATTTCATGAGCCAGATCGATTTCATTATTGGATCAATGTAATTACGGTGATCACTAGAATTCTTAAAAGAAATTTTAAATTCGTATATATCTTGGTGAAGAAGTAGTTTTTTTTTTTTTTTTTTTTTTTTTTTTTTTTTTTTTTGTAAATGATCTATCCCTGGATTGCTTGGCGATACCGTGGTCGGCAAATGTTTTAGGAAATTGTTGTATTGAATCGGTATTTGGAAATTTTGCAATTTAATTTTCCAGTGATAGTATTAGTATTGAAGCGTAGAGCTAAAGCCATATTCAGTTGGGTTTCGAGAATATAGAGGGGTGTTTTGCCTCTAACAAAACGTTTTTTTTTTTTTTTTTTTACTTACTAATAATCGAGGTGATTTAAAGTTAATTGAAGTATATAAAATCAAATAATAAGTTTCAGCTTTACCCCCACCCCTAAACTAATAAACCCAAGACAATAAACCATTATTTCAATTTTTAATACAAGCACTGTCTCTGCTTTCGCTAACGTATTCTCAGCAAGAAAATTTGAACGCATGAAATTAGAAGAGATGAGTTAACATCACACTTTTTCCAATATTAATTATCACTAGCACCGAAGAAATACAAGTCCTCCTAAAAAAAATAAATTATCTGTTAGTAATTATGCATGCAATATATGAATATATATATGTGTGTGTGTGTGTGTGTGTGTGTAATAAAAATATACGAACACTTTTTAATAGAAAAATCAAAATGCATATGTTATGATTTACGCGTATTTAAAATTATTATTATTCTAAATTTACTTTAGTAGTTATACTACAAGATTTTTTATAATATTATATTTAATATTATAACATTCAATACTACATATTGCATTATTAAATATAACATAATTTTATTTATGTATAAAATATTTTTATAAGATTTATAATACAAATGGAACTGTTTTCTGTAACTTTATCGAAAATGAGAAATAAAAACTAACAAGCGAAAGATTTTTTCCGACCTTACTTTTATAATATAAAATTTTTTCTAGAAGTCCGCTAATAAAGTTGGAATTCCAGCCAATATCTATAAGTATCGTTTTAGCAAAATACTTTCATCTAAGTAAAAATAAGCATTAACGTATAAAAAATATTGAATTCGAACTCATTTTTAGTTTTCAAATAATTTGAAGAATTACATTACCAATAATCCTTATGTAATAGGGACCATTCCAACTAAAGAAATTGACGAAATTACTTGAAAATAAATCTTTGTAATAGACTTAGATTGTTATTTACAACAAATATGTACGGTACACTTAAAGACATAGGAGACATAAAATGTTATATTATAAATACAGCTGTTATGTTGATATCCCAGTTTAAGTTAACTCACACATAAAATATAAAAACAAGAAAAGTGCTTATTACTCTCCCGTCATAAAAAAAAAAAAAAAAAAAAAAAAAAAAATGTTAACGTTTAAAATCATGATGATTAAAATTTATTTATTTTTTTATGTTTGGTAAAATGTATACTTAAATATCAGAAACATGAATTTATATAAAGTTTTAATATTATTTAATGTTTGCTCTTTTTATTAGCTTTATTACTTACGTAAATATATTTTTTAATTAAGTTGTAGTGTTATGATATTTTGTATTATGAAATATTTAGATTTATTTTAAATAATACATTTATATTTTTTCGTTAATATATATATATATATATATATATATATATATATATATATATATATATATATATATATATATATATATATATATACATATATATATATATATATATATATACATATATATATATATATATATATATGCATATATATATATATATATATATATATATATATATATATATATATATATATATATATATACATACATATATACAGAGAGAGAGAAAGAGAGCGTGTAACAAAGAATCGTGATAGTTATTAATTTTATGAGTAATTTCTAATTTAGAAATTTAGAGTGAAAACAGGATAACACTATAATTTTAATATTAAAATTAAAGTATGGTCTTCGATTTTACATTTGTGTTATTTTATGTAGATGTTTAAAACATTCGAAGTTTTAAAGTTAGGAATTTATGCATTTGCATGGTACCTATCCTTAAATCTTAATGCAGATGAACTATTTTTCAATATGCATTTTTCTTTAGACAATATAGTATATGCAGAGATTAAAGAGCTAAGAACTAGAGACTAAGAACATGATTCAACAAGGATTTATTTAACAAAACAGTATTAACTCTACTTTTTTAATATAGGAAATTTTGCTAGTGTTCGGATAATTTTGTTACCAACTGTATGTATGCATGTATATATATACTTAATGATAAACAAAATAAAATAAAATAAGATAAATATTGTTGGCAATTCTTGATTTACAATATAAATTCACTATCACTTATGCTGAAAAGGGGACCAAGAACTATAGTCGGTAGCAAAAGTATCCGAGCTCAAGCCAATAATTCTGATGTCAAAAAAGTACACTTAATACTGTTTTGTTAAATAAATCCTTGTCGAGTCATGTTCTTAGACTGACTAGGAACATGGCATGACAAGGATTTATTTAACAAAGCAGAATTAAGTGTACTTTTTTTAGACAGGTTTTATTGCTAGTACTCGGATATACTAGTAATATTTATGTTAAGGTTAATGGAAATTTAGATTTTAAACATACGCATATCTTTATTTATTATAAATTAATAAATACTAAGAATCATAACTATACAGTTGGCAGCAAAATTATCAGAGCACTAGCAATAATCCCAGTCTAAAAAATGTGCCCTTAATTCTGCTTTGTTAAATAAATCCTTATCGAGTCATTTTCTTAGTCAGTCTAAGAACGTGATTCGACAAGGATTAATTTAACAAAAACTATTTTAAGTGTAATTTTTTATATCGGAATTATTAGCTAGCAGTCGAATACTTTTGCTGCCGACTATAATTATACTTACCTAGTTGAAATTCCCAAAATTAATAAAAACCCTATAAAATTTCTAAATTTTATTGTAGCCTGTAACTCTTACACTACAAAGGTGAATGTTAAATATACTTAAAAAAAATATAATTGTATTGTTCTTATTAAGAAAAATTTCTTTATTAAAAACAGTTTCCAACTCAAAAAGCAAATTAAAAACCTTACTAATATTAGTGGTATTAAAACTTCTAATTTTAATAACCTTTTTAGGGATATCTTTGCATATATTCATTAGAGATATGCAGGAAATAATGAATCAACTTTTCAATGAAAATCTATAACATATAAATCTAAATAATAAAATAAAACCTTCTGCTTTTAAAACTTTAACTAGGTTTATGCTATTTCATAACTATATATTATTTAATAAGGCTTTATGTAAAAAACACATAGGTCTGACGCAAGTCTTTCAATCTACAAGGTGATTTATATTTATATTTTTATGAAAGATAATTTAAGAATACTAATTTTAGATTACTAAGGTACGTTGATGATATTATACTAAAATATTTAGATTATCATAACAAATATCAATATTTGCTTATTATTTATCCCAATAATCTACCATTCAATGAAAGTGGTTTAAAATCTAATGCAGTTAATTTCTGAAATTTAAAAATTACACTTAATCATAATTTGTAATTTAAAATTGACTTCTATGATAAGGAAAAATATTTTCTCTTTTAAAGTTTTTTTTTTTTTTTACTAATTGTAAAACCTGCTTACAGAAATACACTTTTGTTAATATGCTCATAATTTTAATCTACGTATAAAACATTTAGTTTCAGATATTTATTAAATAATCAATACACTTTTTTTTTCTTGCCTTGTCAAATGGTTACCCTAAAAACTCAATTAACACTTATTTAACTCCTAAAATTTAAATCTTTTATAAATTGTTGTTTTGAAATTATTTTTTGTTTCTTTTTAACCACAATATTTTATATTAGGGGTAAACTTTTTAATTACCTTGCAAGAAAGAGTCACCAACTGTTCAAACATTATTCACACGTGTTATTCTCGTACATCTTAATATAAATATCTAACTGAGCTGATAACGAAAACCACCACCTTATCAGCAAATCTTGTTTTTTTTTTTTTTTTTCCTTGTTTTATTTTAATTATTTGAACATTTAATTTGAACTTAACATTTAAGTTGAATAGGCCCTTCATAAAGTAAGGATTCAAGCATGTTTTAATATATTTCTCATTGTCTTGATTTATTACAATTATAATTAGCTTCATGGTGGCTTTGGGTTTGATCATATTAATTGTTTAGTCTAAAAATGTAAAACTATTTTTCTTAATGTGGAATATGAAGTAAAATATTAATAATATATAATTACTAAACGTATTTGTTTCTAAATTGTTAACATGTTCACGCGGGCGTGACCCACCGGTGGGTCACAGCTACAGTCGGCCGAAAAGTATCCGAGCACAAGCAATAATCCCTGTCCAAAAAAGTACACTTGATACTGCTTTGTTATATAAATCCTTGTCGAGTCATATTCTTAGTCAGTCTAAGAACATGATTCGACAAGTATTTATTGAAAAAAAAAACCTGTTTGAAGTGCACTTTTCTTATTTTGGAATTATTAGCTAGTGCTCGGATACTTTTGAGTAGACTATGTTCACAAAATGCGCCGGCTTGAACGTGTTAAGAAAGAAAAAGCAATCCAATAATATTTTTCCCTTTCTTTTAATTTTTAATTAGTTTGAGGATTTTAAAGGAACGGACTTTAAACTGTAGATAATTCAAAATATGTATATTTCCTTAACAACAGAATTAAACGTATAATTTATTATAACTTATTTGGAGTGCCATGTAATGCATACGAATTAGTATTATAATTTTTTTATACGCAGTCATATGAAATCAGTTTTTTTCTTATAAAAAATTATTATAATTTTAGAATAAATTAAAAAAAAATCACTTGTATATTTATTTTTATTAATTTTAATTTGCAGCAACCATAATTAAATGTCAAATTCTTCAGATAAAAATTTCTCATATCTTCTGATAAAAGATTTCGAGAAAAAAAAAAAAAAAAATCCAACCAATGAAATATATATAATTTTTTTTTCGTTGCTTTAAAATGTATATTTTACTTTCCATTAGTTTATTATTATTTTTTTTTTTCTTACAGAAAATAAAGTTTTCAAAACTGCCAATAACCCAATACTCAAACTAACTGGAGATAAATGACTTACTTCGAATTTTCGTTCTTAGAGCTTGCGCCAATAATATATCTTGAATAAATAAGTTAGAGTATCTCATGATTTAGGACGCAGAGCTCTAAAAGTTATTATCGCTTAAACTAATAGGGATTATTATTGGAAACTAAAGAACAATAGTTTATTATTTCTTTTTTCGAATCGATTTATGTTATGATAGTGTAATATATCCTTCTTTACAGCGAGCTAATTATAGAATGTCTATGTTCCATAATAAAGACTAGATTATTAAAATATATTTTATGTTTGAAAGAGGAAAAAAAAATAATAATACTGCTTACATTTTCATTGTAATTTACTTTTTTTTCATTTAAAACCGCAAGCACTTTTAATGCTTGAATAAATTAAATCTATAATGTTTTACTGATTAATAATAGTGAAGAAAATATTAAAAGATCTATACAGATGAGAAGAGAAAAAATATGCAATGTTTGCACTTTCTAAATTCTAAGTATATATTAAAACAACGCATCAGGAAACAAATGTATTGTTGTAACTCAAGAATTTATATATATATATATATATATATATATATATATATATATATATATATATATATATATATATATATACATATATAACCTTTTTAGTAGATTTATATTTTATGTATCATACATTACATACTAAGATATAAATTAACAAAATTTACAAAGAAAAGAAGAAAAAAAATCCAAAACTATAATGTTAAAAGTTAAATAAAATAATTTATTTGCGTTTTATAATTTAAAAAGCACACAAAAGTTTAATAATCACAGTCTCATAAATTCTTTATTCAATTCACGGAAAGTTTAATGGCAACAGTGCTGCTGAGATATTTCCATTATTTGACGAATATCCGTTTCTGTTTTCCCTCGTCAATTGAAGACACTTCAGTCTACCTCTTTTTCCGTTACATGAGCGGAATTTTCCGTTATTATTATTATTTTTTTTTTCTTTCCAAAACTTCGCGTTAGATTGCGATAACTTTTGTTTACGTTGGAGAAAGACTGGAAAAGTGTAAATCAGCTTAGCAGCATCGAAATATATTTTTACCTCTTTTTTATTTTATTTTTTCCACTAATTAATATAACAATAAGTAAATAAATGAAAAATCATTCTCATTTAAAATTAAAAATTGAAAAAAAAAAAAAAAAAAAAAAAAAAAAAAACATGCGGTTTCAAGTGCTTATTATGGTAGTTTTTCAAAAAACCTCTTTTTTTATATTTTAAATTTTTACAATGTTTACGTAAATAAAACTTTCTAAGTTCATTAACTTTTAGGAAATGTTTAAGATTTAGACAGCTAAATTTTGAATCCACCATAGTCTAATAAAATACCTACTGTCAATTGTGAATATGGACCCTAACAACACATCTTCTCCCAAATGCATCCTCAGGATGTCCTGTGGACAGTAGGGAAATCCTATGAACCTCCTCAGGATGTTCTGTGGACAAGTGTGTTGTTAGGGGAATTTTGATAAATGTATTTGATGGTCAGTAATTTTGCTTTTTAATTACCCATTGGGTTAACATGGACTTTTCCTATTTGCGAGATTGAATGAAGTAGCCCATCGATGATTTTATTAAAAACACATCCTAAAAATTTCCCATTTTAACAGATAAAATAGAAATGGGTTTTTCTTTAAGTAATGAAAAAAATCCGTCATGTAACTAAAAAAAGAAAAAAAAAAAAGGCGTTTTCATAAATAACTGAAAAATTATCTCGGGTAACGGAAAATATTCGTCAATTAACAGAAGTATCCTAGCAGCACTGCTGCCAGCATTAATTTACGTGAATTGAAAAAAGAATTTTTGAGTGTGCAGAGGGAGAGTCGTCAGCGGATAAAATGACGAACACCGTTGAGTGCAGGGAAATAACTGAATTTTCCCCTTTCTATTCTTCTATTCTTCAGAATTTCAGGATGAAATCAAGGAAAAATAACGATTCCAAGGTATACGAAAATTATTCTTTTAAAATTGAGGGATAATTTAGTGTATAATGACGAGTTTTAGAGTAGGATTGTAGTTAAAATTGATTAAATTTGATTGTTAAAATTTTAAAATTCGACTTTCACATTTCTGACATATAGTTTTATGTAGAGATTCTTCCATAACGTTATAGTGATATTTTATGTATCATATACAACTTAAAAATATAAAATTAGAAAATAAATAATAAAAATAAATCAATACTATATTATTTAAAGTAAAAATAATGATAATAATAACAAGTTTTAATCGACTTATATTTTTAAAAAGCATAGACTAATTTAATATTGAGATACTGTAGATAACATGTATACATCCCATGTCACCATTTTTTTACTCAGCCATCATAGTTAGTAACGCACTGAGATAAAATTCTGTAACTGACATCTAGAATCTAAGTTGTGGCTCTAGACAAAATAGTTGCATGTCATCCTTATAAATTCTAGTCACATTGGAAAGCGAGTTCTAGAAGCCCCTATTAGAATTCTAGAGAGTTTGCCTATATTATCAAGGGCAAAAATATTTAAAAACCTCTGCAAATAAATGAAACTACAAGAGGCGGGTTTCATCAACTATAATCTTGGTTTACTACCAAATTCTAGAAAATCAAGCGAGAATTTCTTGCAATACAAATGATTCAGAATATTTAAAGTATTCAGAATATTGTTTAACCATCTAGAAATGTGTACACTAGAAATTCTCGATCATTTCGTCAATTCAGTTTATTGGCGTGCCTTACGCGCATAGCTCGGAAATCTATATTTTTAATTAAGGGATTTTAAAAATGGCCACTTATTCCTTCTAGAGGAAAACGGTATATATATATATATATATATGTAAATATATATATATTCTCACTGTGATAGCTAAAACGTTTAAATTCGATTTCCACATTTTTACACCGCAAATACATACCTCTATTTCAAATGTATATCTAGTTCTATTGACTATTTCGAATTAAAATATACATTTCCCCCTTTTTTTTTTAAAGTAAACTTTAAAAAAGGCAACTTAGATAAAACGTTTTTATATTTTTGAGGAAAAAAAAATCTAATATATTTTATCTTTAATTAATTTTAATTACCAGGGGGAAATAAAAGTTTCAATGAGATTTTTTTTTCTTTTTCGTGAAGTGAAAAAGGAAAGTTTCTAAAGACAGTTTAAATTTAATATAAGTTCATGAAATATAAGTTTCCTATAAAAGTTGGTTAGCTTATTTATCTGCATTCTGCATAACTATTAAATGAATGCATGCATTCAAAGTGTCAAATTTATAATTTTATTTTGTAAATAACTACCGTATAAATTTGAAGTACGTTTATTGAGAAAAGTGTTTTAAAAAAATGTATATGTTCCTGTTTCCTATTAATTAGATACAATATTCTGTACAAAATGAAACTTAATTCAGTATGAGAGTTCTTTGGTCTATTCTGTCCTACAAAGACATGCAGTAACTATTTTTAATTCCATAGCGTCGGTTATTGGTTTCATTTCTTAAAATTTCTTTGATGTAGCTTTAGCTTAGGAACTTCTTGACGATTTTTATTTATTTTTTTCTTTGTTATTTTTACGACGAAAAAAAATGACAATCACAATTGCGCCAGTAAAGATCTTAGAGAAAAATGTCCGAGCTACATTGGCGCCAAATTTCAAATTTCATGAAGGGGATCGATATGTAAGCTGTTTCATTCCTTTTGCATAATTTTCGCAATTTTTTTTTAATGACTTTATCAAAATTTTTAATTTTTATTGAGTAATATTGGTGTTATCTAAGAATGAATTATACTCATGAATTATAGAAAAATTGATATATAGTTTTTTTATAATTTGATTAAATTTTTAGTAGTTAATGTTACATATTTTGCTTACTTTCAGAAAATTATTTTATTTTATTTTATTTATTTTATTATATTTAAGCCTTTTGTATTTATTTGAATTTATTAGAAATCACCATTTTTAACTTAGAAATTTTATTTTCAGTAATTTTGAAGGTGTTAAGTATAAATATTTTCAAATAAATTTCTTAGTTAACTGATGGCATCATAACTGGTTGATACCATCATAATGTATGCAAGTTAACTTTACTTTAATTTTTTTTGCAACGTATACATATAAAAATAATAATAATACATATATATTCATACAGAGGCTGCTCCATTTTTTTAGCACGATTCTTTTTTTTTTTTTCCTCTCAATTTTATTTTGAATCTAAAAAAAAAAAAAAAAACAGTGAAATTTCATGTCTGTTTTTTTTTTTTTTTTTATTAAAAGAAATGTATTTATTTATGTATTTATTTATTTTTGGCATCATCTCTTTACCTTTTTTATCATTTTATAGTTAAAATGAGGACTTTATTTCTTATCTTTTGAACAAATTATTGGATTGAACTAAAATATAAGGCGTTTGATAATTGCTGTCCTGATTAATAGGTATACAAATTTTCTATAAAATCTAAAAACCCGGTGAGAAAGACTGCTAGGTTTTCAGATTAATATACATTTAGATTATAAAAAGAAAAAAGAAAAAATATATATATATTTGCTCGTTCATAAATATGGTGTAATACTAGGGGAAATAGTTTAACCTGTCATACTAAAAATAACCACTTTTTTTTTTCTTTCTTTTTTTTTTTTAGGATGGAAGACTATTGGTTCCAATTTGGAGTTTTTTTAGACCAGTTTTGTATAACACCAAAATAAATTAGAAATGTGTTTCCCATCGTTACAAATTTGGTACCACATGAAAGGAGAGATTTTTCTAAATCCAGGGATGCAAACAGTTTTTCGAAACGACATTGATTTTTTTTTTTTTTTTTAAATTAACTAGAGTATGAAATTTAGGTCGCAACGATTCAATATAATTCATCTTAGTCATTTTAAAAAGTTCGTCGGCCAGTTTAACGGTCAAAAATGAGGTAAAAGCAAATTAAATATTAAAAATAAATAATTAAAAAATAAAAAATAAAAAATAATTAAAAATTTTACAGATTGAAATTAACAGTTCTCCATACTAAAATAAATTATGTACTTGGCATATTTATATTTATATTTATTACCCCTTTTTTGTCTACAATAAACTTCCTAATCTAATTATTTTCATTTCTAATTTTTGTTTTACTGCAGATTTGTAATACATTTTCTTCAGTACATTTTGCTATTATAATAAAATAAACTCAGTTATTTTTGCGTTCTACTAAAACATTATTTCGGTAAAGGAATTAACGCACTCGGAATGTTGACAAAATATAAATCAATGCGTTTATTCAGTAAATATATAAATGTGAAATTATGTATTACACGAAATGTCATGGCATAACAGAAGATTATAAACATATAAATTACCCAAAAGTTTCGGAAATTTATATAGAGGAACAACATAACTCTACGAAATTTGATTTCATTTGGGAAATTTATTAAAGTAATTTATATTTTCAGGTTTACAGTAAAGGATTACAATGTTTATGTTAGCAATAATTTAAAGTAATTCATGTAACGAGTATGCACTATTGAACATTATGCAATAATGGAAACCGTAAGCAGAAATTTAAATTTATAGACAAACGAAAAGTTACCACAACAACTAATTCAAGATACAGAATTAAAAGTGCGTTCTAATGAAAAAAAAAATTATTAAATTTATTATTATTATTATTATTAAACATTTTAACGTTCACAGTTGTATTTTTTTTTTTTTTTTTTTTTTTTTTTTTTCAGTTTACAGTTACTATTTCTTAAAAAATAATAATAAATTTTTCTCTGGTGTTATTCATAAGAACACATCCTTTAAATCGTGAAATAACTTATAAAATTTATTTTTAAAAATATTTTTTCCACGTACGCAAAGAATGGACACCATACATGTTGATCAATAATATAGTTTTTACACTGTTTATATTGCTTGCACGATGCTAAAACACCTTTTATTATTTTTCTCATTAAAAATTATTGCAGGAAGTTCCAAATAGGTCATTTTTAATTAAGGGACATAGAATAATAGATTTAGGATAAACATAGTTGAATTAATCAAAGAAAAATTTTTTTTGAATTGATAATCGCTAATAATTCGTAATTGTCGCTTTAAATTTTATTACACACGCACACACACACACACATACAAAAAAAAAAAGAAAAAAAAAAAAAAAGAAGAAAAAAAAGAAAGAAAGAAAAGAAATGACAGTAGTTAATTGTCGCAAAATAATGAGTGTCATCGCGATTTCCAGTTCTTGTGGTACGATCTTGCATAAAAATTTGGACCTGATTTTCCTTTAAGAGCCTCAGAAAAATTCCAATCCAATGAGGTGGGGGGTTCTCGGAAGAAAAAAGCGTGACACAAACATCCAGAGAGACTTCGGTCGCAGACATGCTATACAACTCTTCAAAACCCTCCGGTCCTAAATTGACGACTAGAACGAGCGGTGTTTCCACTGTTTGTGGGAAAAAGCTGCACTATGTTTGGCTATATTCCTTTAATTATGGGCTAAATTAAGACTCCTATAGGTTAAATGAAAGGAAATTGTCATTATGACGTAGAATGGCGACAGAAAGTCAAGTCGTCCATTACGCAGATGCGGGATCGCCTGATATAACAAGATTTGAAAAGATACATTCCTTTCCATCAGCACAGACTGACAACTTTCCTTGAACAAAGATGGTTTTCTGAACTATCCCAGCGTCTTTATTGTGCGTCTACGACTCTCTCTCTCTCTCTCTCTCTCTCTCTCTCTATATATATATATATATATATATATATATATATACAGTCATTTTCCAAAGTTTACGACCATTAGCCGATTTTGAGTATTTTAGCACATTGCACAGATTATTGTGTCATCTCATGTGTTGATTGCATCAAACGCATTTTACTGCTATAAATAAAGGTGGCCGACACGTTTATCGCCAATTGTTTTTTGAATTTTGTCGTAATTATTGCAATAGGTAAAAAACCATCACTTACTGCTACAAAGAGGCCACAAATATTGATCCTGCATAAAATTGTATTTTCTGAACGTCAAATAATTTCGAGTGTAAATGTGAGCAAGACAACTGTGCATCAAGCTATTAGTAAATTTAAAATTTCGAGAAAAATTGTGGACTTTTAAAGAAGCGGTCGCCTTAGAAAAACGAGTGCACGTGATGATCATGTAATAAGAAGGATGGTCGTACGAGATCTAATAGCCTCCTGCAACACGATCAGATATTCTCTGGCTACAAAAGGCACTAACGTCAGTTTGAGTACTATTTAAAGACGTTTAGCCAAAGATTTTGGTTTATCATCCCATAAACCTGAAAGGAAACCTGAACTTATTCTATGTATGAAAAAGGAATGACTGACTTTCGCTAGACAATATCAGAATTGTACAGTACAGCAGTGGAGTGCGGTCTTATTTTCGGATGCGTCAAGTGTGCAAAATTTTCTGCACGTGCTGCAAGTGTTCGACGCCCAAGCGGGAAAAGATATGATGTGATATACACGATTCAAACTGTGAAACATCCTCCTTGCCAAATGGTATAGGGTGCAATGTCTGTGTCCGGTACTGCTGGTCTGTATTTTGTACCACCTAAAACCACTATAAACTGAAAGCGGTACCTTAATTTGTTATCTGAGAAGTTGAAGCTTTACATGCATGTTCATAAATGTTCAATTTTCATGCTTGATGGAGCTCCGTGTCACAGGGTGAACATTGTCAAGAAATATCTGAGTGTACAGAAAATCAAATTGCTTGACTGGCCATTTAGCATCCTATATTTGAATCCAACAGAGAATCTGTGGTTTATTTTGAAAAATAAAGTCGCCGAAAAGCAATCACCAACTGTTACGTCCAGTGTTGAAGCAAAAAAGCATGTCTGGTACACATACATTTCTAAAGCTTACTACAAGTCTTATATTTATAATATGCCTAATAGGATTGCACAATTTATTTAAAACAAAGGAGGTTCTAAGAAATACTGACTTTAGTTACAGTTAATAACCATGTACAGTCTATTTTGTACTTTCATATGTAAAATATCTATGTTTTTTTTTTGCGAAATTCGATTAAGTACAGTCGCCAGAAGTATTCTTCGAGCAACTCCACCTCGTCAGAATTTTTCACGATTCGATTAAGTTGTCGGTTTGAATAATAAATATTTAGAATTTAAATATATTATTTAAATATTTTATTTTAATAATAAAATATTTATTATTTAAATATTTTATTTTAATAATAAAATATTTATTATTTGTTTATCGAATCGTTAAAAATATATTATTTGTTTATCGAATCGTTAAAAAAATATATTCGATATTGGTACAGCATTCATTTAAAAAATGTCCTTATTCAATATTGTAAATTTCAGACAGAATGAAGGTTTGAGTACGGCTATTTATAAAGAATGAATCCAAGTCAATCAACCAATCAACCAACCTTGGAAAAAAAAAAAAAAATTTTTTTTTTTTTTTTTTTTTTTTTTTTTTTTTTTTTTTTTCAAGGTTGGTTGATTGGTTAATTTAAAAAAATAATTCTTATTCAATATTTCTATTTCAAAGACATTAGCTATCTCAGATTCAAAGGCATCGTTTCAATATTGAAATATTACTATTATCTCTCTCTCAGACCAATTCAAAGTCTCAATTTATAAACATCCAATATTGGCACTCTATCTATCGCAAAAAAATAGGCCGAACGAAGCGTCAAAGACAGAAATCTGCCATGAGACGCTTCGTTCGGCCCATTTTTTTGCCCCCTCCAGATTTAAGGCATCAGTTTGTACCATCTAGATCGATCCCCCACAAAGACTTTGATTTTGGACGGAGGGGTGTCTGTCCAAGAAATAGTCTCAAATCTATCTTCGTGGAGGCGAGGGTCGTCATCGTGGTCCCCATCGAAGAACAGCATGGTTCTGTCTATGAAATCGTTTAAGAATTCATTTATGCATGTGTCAGAGTCCCTCACGATCCGAATTCGGATGGCTTTATGGATGCATGAGGTGGGTACTATGGGGTCTAGAATCTGGATTTTAGAGGATGTCAGCATGGCCTCGAATCCCAACGACGACAGGGCATCTCCAAAATGTATCTCGTCGACTGGATACACCCAGGTATTGGCTAGAGAGATAGGTAACCTGACCCTCCTGTAAACGAGATCGCACACCTTCAGCCTGGTCGTTTTTTTCACGTAAGATCGGCCCATCAGCTTGGCCACATCAGAGGCCCTGACGAACAAAAGTCCATCCGCAGAGACTACGAATAGGATTTTAGCGTCAAGCTGTGGATGTTCAATAGTGAATAGCATGACTTATGGCAATAGCAATAAAAGTCAAAATGATGCAGGCTCTTAGAGGCAGCTCGTATATATACCCGATTCGTGACCTCGTTTTATCAGGCTTTACTAAGAAAACAGGATGTATCAGCTGTTTTTTGAGGATGCGATAAAATCTGTCCTTCTAGAACGATAAAATTATTTATATAATTAGTTTAAACGGGATCTTGCATAAGCTACCGATAGCATGAGGATGTGCGTCACAGGACGTGCGTCACAGATAAGATATTTACTTGGAATTTAGATAGAACCAAAGATTACTGCTAGTATAAATACAGGCTGCTGGACGAGACATTTCATTCTGAGCTACTGCTTACTGTTTGATACTTTCCAAAATGATCTTCCAAATTCTATCTGATGAACTGAATGTTAAATTGACATGCTTTTTGTCATTTGACAACCAAATTTTTATCAAAGGCCGAGACGTGGCCTATTACATGGGGCATGAAAACCCCAGTAGAGTGGTGAACTTGTGCCATATAACGGTAACAGACATTGCTCCTGAGGGCTTGAAACTACCCCCGTCTTTAGCCAAGACATGCGTCTTTGGACTGGAGGATGCAAAAATATTGATGGATATGCATCCAGGAGAGTTTGATTCCCTATTTCAGGGGCCGATTGAAATTCTTACGCCCATCGAATGCAGCTTAAACCTGAGGCGGCCTGTCCAGGTTAAGCTCGCAGCCATAACCTCATCCAATGCCACAATGGAGAGTTTCTTGGCCGATTTAAAGAATGTCATGGAGGAGTACCTGGCAACGGTACCCATGGACACCTATGTGTTTGGCGAACGATATGGGGACTTGGAGCTAGGCTATTTCCCCCGAAAAATAAAAGTTTTGGTGGGGAACAAGCCCTACTTCTATAAATCCTCGTCTTAAGATCAGGACGAGGTGCAAAAAAATGGGTCGAGCGAAGCCTCTCATGACATAAGTCATTGAGGCTTCGCTCGGCCCATTTTTTTGCGATAGATAGAGTGCCAACATTGGATGCGTACCGATTTGAACTTGTAAATTTGAAGGGATATGGCTTAGCTATAAGATAATTTTGATAAAATATCTATAGACAAATTTAAGGTATCTGAGTTTAAAAATTTAATTGTTTCATTTAAAATTTACTGTGTAAAATTTAAAATTTTTAAAGACTAAGTGTGGCGGTCATTATAATTCTAATTTTTCAAGGGATATGGCTTAGCTATAAGATAAATATGAAACTTGGTCGATAGCTAAATTTAAGGGATCTGAATTTAAAAATTTAATTTTTTTCGTTTAAAATTTATATGTAAAATTTTTAAAGACTAAGTGTAGCCAAGCCAACATTGAAAGCGTACCGATTGTAATTTTCAAGGGCTTAGCTATAAGATAAATATGAATCTTGGTAAAATATATAGATTCAATAGCTAAATTTAAGGGATCTGAGTTTAAAAATTTAATTTTTTCATTTAAAATTTATATGTAAAATTTAAAATTTTTAAAGGTTAAGTGTAGCCAAGCCAGTTATTATGATCTATAAAAAGATTTTCGAGAAACTATTGACAGGATGCTTGATAAGCGGCTTCGATTAAAATTACAATCAGATCTCTATAAAAAGATTTTTCGAGAAGTGTTGACAGGATATTATGTAAGCCTTTCCTCAGGAAGCCCGGTTATAATCAAATCGCTAAAAATTGTCCGAGAGACAGGATATTATGCAAGCCTTTCCTCTTGATAAGCGGTTCTTAGAAAATTACTATCAGATCCTGTCCGGGTATATATACGAGTGTCCAGCGAGAGCTCTTCAATTGCTAGTCGATCTCTCTACTAGCTGCTTAGATACATTAGCTCTCTGTCAGTCATGTTTTTCCATGTAAAAAATTATGCTTATGGCGTTGCCTTTAAATGCTTAATGGCCACTGATGGCACCCTGTTTGTCCGGGCTGAGGACCTGGCTATTTATTCGAGGCACCCTCTAAATCTTCATTTTGCCGAAAAATATGCAGGCCTCACCGTCCGAGACGTGATGGACCCTAAGATCGATTTACCTAAATGGCTCGCTAAGACGAGAATCTTCTCCATTAGCGAAGCCAAACATCATTTGAAAGGGTTCATGGGCGAACAGGAATTTGATGAAATGTTCGACGGTTCGGCCATGGTGAAATACCAGGCTAACATGAAGCTTAGCTTCGAGAAAGCCATAGGTGTTCGATTTGTAGAAAGGTCCCATACCAAGTTCGAAGACTTCCTTGCCACATACCAACTACAGGTGAGGAAATTTTTTGAGCTTGAATATGAGGATTATGAATTATACAAATCTCAAATGACCGGACCGTTGAAGATGACCATCAGGAGGTCATCTAATGAGCAACCCATAGAGAGCTTGTGTTAATCTTTAAAATGAGAGTAAAAAAATGGGTCGAACGAGGTGTCTCATGGCAGAATTTCTGTCTTTGACACCTCGTTCGACCCATTTTTTTGCGATAGATATAGTGCCAACATTGGACGGGTTTAATTTAAGACTTTGATGGGGCTTAATTTAAGTATTTATAAAAAAAATCTATTAAGCTAGTATTGAAGAGGTTATCAGCATAAAAAAATAATTAAGACGTTTAAGTTGAGACTTTACAATTACATGTATGAAAATATTATTAAGACTGAAAAATATATGGATGGGATTAAATTAAGTATATTTTCAAAAATGAAGATTTAGACTTTGGGTTGACCAACTTTAGAAACATAATGTTAAAATAAAAATATTTTTGAAAACTAATCGTGGAATCGTGATTCTTATTACATATACATAGTAAAATAAGCAATTTAATTACTTTTCAGTCGTTTTTTTTTTCAAATTTGACCAACTTTAGAAACGTGATCTTAAAATAAAAATATTTTTGAAAACTAATCGTGGAATCGTGATTCTTATTACATATACATAGTAAAATAAGCAATTTAATTACTTTTCAGTCGTTTTTTTTTCAAATTTAAAAAAAATTGAAAATTTTGCAAATTTGACCAACTTTAGAAACGTGATCTTAAAATAAAAATATTTTTGAAAACTAATCGTGGAATCGTGATTCTTATTACATATACATAGTAAAATAAGCAATTTAATTCAGTCGTTTTTTTTTCAAATTAAAAAAAAATTGAAAATTTTGACAGAGGTGGTGGCACATCAGCAAATTTAGATAAAATGTTACTTTAGCATGATATATATATAGGCTAGCTAGAGTCAATCAATCAACCAACCTTAAAAAAAAAAAAAAAAAAAAAAAATTTTTTTTTTTTTTTTTTTTTTTTTTTAAGGTTGGTTAATTGATTGATTGACTCTAGCTAACCTATATATATCATGCTAAAGTATATACATTATCATTGTCCAGCAATGCTTATCTGTTTCAGCGTCTATAAAAATCTTTACTGCATCCTGTTTTCATAGCAAATGAGTTATACAATATCCTGTTTCCGCGACATCTATAATAAGCCTTATCTCATCCTGTTCTCGTAGAAACTGACTTATGCAATATCCTGTCTTCAGATTGGCAATATCCTGTCTTCAGATTGACAATATCCTGTTTCATCTATAATAAGCCTTATCTCATCCTGTTTTCGTAGAAACTGACTTATGCAATATCCTGTCTTCAGATTGGACTATTGCAAATTCGACCAACTTTAGAAACGTAATCTTAAAATAAAAATATTTTTGAAAACTAATCGTGGAATCGTGATTCTTATTACATATACATAGTAAAATAAGCAATTTAATTCAGTCGTTTTTTTTTTCAAATTAAAAAAAAATTGAAAATTTTGCAAATTCGACCAACTTTAGAAACGTAATCTTAAAATAAAAATATTTTTGAAAACTAATCGTGGAATCGTAATTCTTATTACATATACATAGTAAAATAAGCGATTTAATTCAGTCGTTTTTTTTTTCAAATTTAAAAAAATTGAAAATTTTGACAGAGGTGGTGGCACATCAGCAAATTTAGATAAACTGTTACTTTAACATGATATATATAGGCTACTAGAGTCAATTAATCAATCAACCAGCCTTGAAAAAAAAAAAAAAAAAAAAAATTTTTTTTTTTTTTTTTTTTTTCAAGTTAGTTGTTTATTTAGTTATCATCTTTGATCTAGAAAACTTCTTTATAAGCTTATCCGCCTCGTTTTCAATCTCTGTACGAATCGAGTCCAAGTCATAGCTGCAGCCCTCGTCCTTTTCATAGACTGAAATTATATCTTTTAGCGAATCGCTCACCATTTCTTCTTTGATTTTTTCAAAGTCTTCGCCGATTTTGGAGTACGCAGATAGGTATCTATTATAATTTACATAATTTTTGATCTTGTACTTATTCAGAGCTTGTTCGTTAAACTGCTTACGCTTAACCTTAAAAATGTTCCTAGAGCGTGGAGATTCTTCGGCGTCGGCCTTCATGACGAATCCTTCTAGCGGACACTCTGCATAAGCGCTGGGATACGTTTCAACTTTTTCGTACAGATCCCCTATCGTTTGGTAATCTAAATCTAAGATGGGTACGTGGGGTAGCTTCACTCGCTGGAAAATGTTCACGGCGTCGCTATACTTCATAAACGTATCTGAATCCAGTTGGTAGATGTCGAAGGCCCGAAAAAAGACAGTATTGCTACCGAATACGGCTTCGGATTCAAAGTCGCGATAGGTTATTCTCTTCATGTGGCTTCCGAATACTTCTCCATAAATGATAAAATTGTCATGTAAAATGTCTTTGATAAGCCGTACCTTTTCCGACAGCGGTTCCAAGATTGCGTTCAAGTTAAAAAGGCGTGTCTTTTCATCTAGCACTACGTTTCTAGATTGTATCCTGAACGTATTCTTCACGTAGCCAATACCGATATTAGAGCCATCCAATTTTTCGGTAGCTATTAAAGGTATGCCCGAATAAATTTGGCTTGTGATCTCGTGGTACTTGATAAGGGCCATCGTAAATAGATTAGAAACAGAACGTATTGTCTGGTCAGAC
Source organism: Salticus scenicus (assembly GCA_963930645.1). Lineage (NCBI taxonomy): Eukaryota > Metazoa > Arthropoda > Arachnida > Araneae > Salticidae > Salticus > Salticus scenicus. The sequence goes on from OZ005654.1 coordinate 89,400,887, forward strand.
TAGAAAATATCTAATAGGCTATTTCAATGAGTATGAAGACAGAATGAATGTAGCTTGAGTACGGAGCCGCTATTTATACTAAATATAAATCAACTAATCAACCAACCAACTGAAAAAAAAAAAAAAAAAAAAAAAAATTTTTTTTTTTTTTTTTTTTTTTCAAGGTTGGTTGGTTTCTAAGTTGGCCGCTATAGTTATATTTCTAAGTTGGCCGCTATAGTTATATTTCTAAGTTGGCCGTTAAAGCTATATTTCTAAGTTGGCTGCTAAGGCTATATTTCTTTAGCCAATCATTATAGATGGCGCTACAGTCTATATATATAGTATATATATAGTATATCTATTAGGGTGGGTGGGAGTGGAATTTATTTCTTCTACTGTACGGTCATGCATAAACTCGCTCCTGACCCACTTCCTTTAAAATAGGATGCGTAATTTATACAATATTGGCTTTGAAAACAAGACTTTTGTCTGACAAATGACAAGATATTGCAGGTTTTCATGAAATCAGAATAGATCATAGGCTTTTATAGAAAAATCTAACTCTGTAGTCTTGCTGAAAACCCATTACGAGACATAGTGACTAGACGACCGTTGCTGGCGAGACACAATGAGCGTGTAGTCATGTTAGCGATACTATATATAGACAAGCTTCAAGGGTGGGCGTGGCACCTGAAAAAAAAAAAAAAAAATATATATATATATATATATATATATATTTTTTTTTTTTTTTCAAGGTTGGTTGGTTGGTTGATTACATTCTCTATATATAGTATCGCTGACGTGCCACTTCATCAGTCTATCTCAGTCTTTGCCAGTCTAATCTGTTTCAAGTTTAATGACAGGATATTATGTAACCCATTTCTTCATAAACAGGACGCGATAAAGTTATTTATAGCTGTCCTCGCCGATAGCAACAGGACATCCTCTCTAAGCGATAATCTAAAAGGTCATCCGGTCGAGCCTTATCAGATGTCATGCATCCGCTCGCCAGAGTATAAATACCGGCCTCTCGCCTCAGCTTATTCATTCTGACCCTCTGCTTTTTGAAATGGCCACTCTTTCCTTTGACTCTCTGACGGATGAACGAGTTGATTGCGACTATGTCATAATACCAAATTGGCAAGTATTGAACACCCCTCGTGTATCTTGTGAGCTGATATGTAATTATGATCGTTCTATGAATATGCCAGCTCCAGCTATCATTCCCAAACCTAAGCCAGCTCCAGCTATCATTCCCACACCTAAACCGGCTCCAGCTATCATTCCTACACCTAAGCCAGTTCCAGCTATCATTCCCACACCTAAGCCAGCTCCAGCTATCATTCAAAAACCAGCACCAGTACTTAAACCAGATCCAGTTCTCATTCCCAAACCGGCACCTAAGCCTGATCCAGTTCTCATTCAAAAACCAGCACTTAAACCAGCCCCAGCTCTCATTCCCACACCTAAGCCAGTTCAAATTTCAATACCCATGTCAGAGATGATGTATTTTAAAGTACCAACGCTATTAAGCCCGCTACCGGAATCTCCAGAGTCCAAAGTAACAACTTATCGTGCCTGGAAGCCTCCACCGAAGATAGATTTCGTGGTACGGCCTAAGTTAAAAACTGCTGGCTTTGATCCTAGAATTCGAAGACGGCAGGGCATAGTCGTTCTCAAGTCGGACGTCGATCTGAGAGATGGCAAATGTTACAGCTTCATACAAACAGAGGTCAGGAAAAATTACTGTTGGGTTTAAGCCCAAACGATTTATAAAAAAATCAGGTCGAACGAAGTGTCGCATGGCAGATTACTGTCTTTGACACTTCGTTCGACCCGTTTTTTTTGTAACAATTATATTGCCAATATTGGATGCGTTTAAGATTTTGACTTAAGATTTTTGACTTAAGAATTTGAATGGATATTTTTATAACTGAAGTCTTGGAGATATATATTTTTATCCAACTTAAAACAGTTTGGCAAAACAATATTATTTTCAAATCAAAAACTATAAAATTGAAATGATAAACTTTGAAAAATTTTGGTGAAAAATCCAAAAAAAAATAGTATCTTGAAAAAATTATAGAAATCGGCCAAAGACACTTTAACATGATATATATAGGTTAGCTAGAGTCAATCAATCAATCAATCAACCTTGAAAAAAAAAAAAAAAAAAAAATATTTTTTTTTTTTTTTTTTTCAAGGTTGGTTGATTGATTGATTGACTCTAGCTAACCTATATATATCATGTTAAAGTGTATACATCCAGCAATGCTTATCTGCGTCTATAAAAATCTTTACTGCATCCTGTTCAGCATCCTGTTTCATAGCAAATGAGTTATACAATATCCTGTTTCCGCGTTTAGCGACATCTATAAATAGCCTTATCTCATCCTGTTTTCGTAGAAACTGACTTATGCAATATCCTGTCTTCAGATTGACAATATCCTGTTTCCGCGTCCAGCGACTCTATAATAAGCCTTATCTTATCCTGTTTTCGTAGAAACTGACTTATGCAATACTTCAGATCGACTATATAAGCTCTGGCATTTGATCGAATAGCCATTCTCTCTTCGGAGCTTTGAACTACCAATATGTATAAAAATCAATGCTCTCTGAAGAAGCTTAAAGCGGTAAACTCGCTACGAAACCGTTTTGGGGTTATCGAGCTGTTTCCCAAAAACCTTTCGCCTACCGTTAAAAAATTGGAAGAGTATCCACACTTCCAAACCATGATCGGTGAAGGCAAGATTTGTGTATTCTGTCTATACATGACGTCCGATTTGAAGATTGAATTCAAAAAACGTACTCTGACGGACAAGATAACGAATACAATCCCAGCCATAGGCAGAGAGGCCAAGACAAACTATCCGCTGAGACCTCAGGAGATTAAATGGAGCACTCTGATGAACCGATATAAAAGACCCCCCAGCGAAGCCAACAGAACCAACGCCGACGTGAGAATTGGTTTCAAGTGCCCCAACAATCAGTTTCTTGTAAAGTCCTATTTTACGTTTGGCCAGCGAACCGTCGGACAAGGATGCGCCCATATCATACAGACTTTGAACGTGCCATTCCTGTTCTTTGTGAGGCGTCCTGGCGAGACACGAGTAAAACCGGACAACAGATACTTTGCTGGCGACAAGCTCCATTACTACGACCGTTTCATATTGATTGCCGACTCCAGTTACAAGGTGCCTGCTGGGACCACCTACATTCTGTTTACAACTCAAAAAAACTTTTTCAGTTTGGACATTGTGCCAGAGAATTTAGAGTTGGGCTTCGAAACCAAAAATCCTTTGGTGGAACGCATAACAAAAATAGATGGTATGTACGACGTATCCGTACCAACGCCCATGATACAGCATATAGATGATGAAGACGACTCTCCCGTAGAAATGAGTACTGAAGTCGCTAGAATAACATCTAAATATTTTGATAAGCCAACGTCTCCAATCTCAGAGCCATCCCAAGAGCCAGAGATCTATTTTCCTGAATCATCCCAAGAGTCATCTCAAGAACCAGAGCCAGAGATCTATTTTCCTGTGGACAGAAGAACAATAGTCATAACAACAAACTTTGCAGCCCAATACAAGTCTCTGACTTTTAAAGACTGGAAAAACTTGACAGATCGCCCCGACAATAACTTTGTACGCCCCTACGGACCAGATCTACCTGGACTTGACCTGAGAATTAAATCGGTAAAACGGAAGGCTGAGACAAATCCCAAGAGTGCCAAGAAACATAAGCCATCTTTCAAGGAGGCGGCCACAAATACAGAGCCAGTCCCACTACCACCTGAGCCAGTTTTTAAACGTCCAGCACCCATTGAAAGTCCTGAGATATGTCCCATTGAAGATCCTGAACCCATTGAAAGTCCTGAACCCATTGAAAGTCCTGAGATATGTCCAGAGCCCGTTGAAGATCCTGAATCCATTGAAAGTCCTGAGATATGCCCCATTGAAAATCCTGAGATATGTCCCGTTGAAGATCCTGAATCCATTGAAAGTCCAGAGCCCGTTGAAAATCCTGATCCTATTGAAAATCCAGAATATTTTTATGGATGGCCTACTATTGAAAGCTCAGAGGTACAAACTGAACTGGATGAGCTTGATAATATTCTATGCACGCCTTTATCCATGCCAGCGGATACGCTAGACTCGTTGATGGATGATCTTATGACGCCATCAACTATACAGTATACGATGGAACCGCTGGAGACTCAGTTCAAAGTGCCAGGATTTGAACTGCCAGATTTTATGTAACTATAAAAATATGTAAAATTTAAAAAATTTGGGTCAAACGAGGCTTCCTCATGTTTAGATTTGTCATTATGACTTATCTTTACGATGGAAGCCTCGTTTGACCCATTTTTTTTAAATCAAAATGCTACCAATATTGGTATTGAAAAAAAAATAACTTGTAAAATTTATTAGAACAATAAAAAAATTGGGTCAAACGGGGCTTCCTCATGTTTAGATTTGTCAGTATGACTTATCTTTACAATGGAAGCCTCGTTTGACCCACTTTTTTTAAATCAAAATGCTACCAATATTGGATTTGTAAAAAAATAACTTGTAAATTTTATCAGATTAATTAGAAAGTGACACATGATAATACTTTATAAAAGTCCATCTAAGTCACATTAAAATCAACCAACCAACCAACCTTTAAAAAAAAAAAAAAAAAAATTTTTTTTTTTTTTTTTTTTTTTTTTAAGGTTGGTTGGTTGGTTGATATATATTTGTTTCCTCGTTCATCACTTTTCATTTATCAAGATTAACTTTTCAATTTAATCCTATCATGTTTTTATTCAAAGGCTAAGTTTCAAAGCCTCATTTTAAATGAAACCTGTTAATTTTGATCACGTGGATCGCTTGGCCATCCAAGAGGCCTTCATGAAAATTAAAACTATAACAAATCGTAGCAATTAGATGTTTGAACTGACCCTTTAAAATTTATCTAAGCCATAGTAGCCTTTCAATTTTGACTGGTTAAACGTGGATCAGCTATGCAAGAGGTCATGATAAAACTGAGTCCTGTATCTGAAACAGGTGCCATGTCAAACGAAGACCTGGCAATTGAAAACGGGGCATTGCTTAGCAGGTAAAATTGAAACGGGCTGGGCTAGTCAGGATAAACGTAACCATTGAACTCTGGGCCATGCTTAGCAGTAGCAACCCATACTGTAAAAATAATATTTACGAGATGTAATGGCAAAGCGACAATTGAAAAGCTTAAAAGTAGCGGCCCAGTCTATGGCATCATTTTAAAAGAAACCATTGAGCCATCCAAGATAGAATCGGTTTACTGAACAAATCTATAGGTGAAAGACGTAGAGAGCCCATATTGTAATTTTTTTTTTTTTTTTTTTTTTCAAGGTTGGTTGGTTGGTTTTATTTTAAGAGTGGGTGTGGTCATGTGACTAGTAAATATCATCGGATCAAAAAGTGATATAACCGAGATTAATTTCGGTGCTAAAAAGAAGAACCCAAATTGTCTTCCCAACTGGCTGAACCCAGATTAGGTATTTTTTAGCTTAAAATCTTAGCTGATCTGAGTTTGGTCGTTGGTAAAAAATATCAGCGGATTTTTCTAAGGCCCAAATGAAATTCTTTCAAACTAAATCTGGCAGACTAGAATTTTATTAAGAATCTGAGTTACACAACGAGAAGCACTTTGGGGGAGCCACTTTGATTTAGAAAAAGAGAGCGTTTCCTTTAAAGTCAGATCTGTCTCGGTACTACGTTTTGGGCTCGTCCAAGCTTCAGATCCTCTGGTTTTCGTTAGACTTCTTAGAGATTTTGACCTTGACCCCGAACGAAGAGGTTATTGACCCCAAGGAAAGGTTATTGACCCCCATGAACTGAGTCGATACACTGAGTCGATACTCTTTGTCTTAAACTATCATTTTCGGCTTTCAAGTTGGCCACTTCACCTTTCAAACTATCATTTTCAGTTTTCAAGATAGTCATTTCTGCTTTCTGCCTTTCCATTGCCTCTTTCAGGCTAGCAATTTCGTTCACGTGTAAATTATAAATAATTTCCAAATATTCCAGTTTTTGGATTTGTAGCATTTCTCTCAGTTCCCTGATATTATTTTCGTAACTCTCTTTCATCTTTTTCATTTCGGCCTCTATCCCTTTGCATCGTCCCAATACGGGCATCACGCATTGAATGCACATCTGTTGAAGCCTGCTGGGTTCCCAATAATCTTCTTTCACGACTTCGTAAAACATCTTGTAATCTTGTTCGGTCCTGGCGTAAAAAACATCTTTTGTCCGTTGTTCAGATGCAAGAAGTATTGGGTACGCCTGCTAGCCGACTTGAAAGTTCTAGATACGGGCAGTACCAGGTTCAATTTTATGTCTGGCAAATGTTTGATTTTGATTTGATATTTTCCGTTGATGAACGCCATTGGAACTTTGAGCAATTTATCGGGAAGTATGTTGGCATAGTTCTGAGTTATGAGTTTCAGGATGCCTCCGTTCCAGAGCGTAACCAGGACCAGCCTGTAATCTTTGGGCAGCGTCTCTTGAATGTAAAAATGGTTCATGTTACCTACCCCTTTACGGTCTTCGAACGAAAAATTACAGCTGGATTGGCGGCGGCTGAGATATCCCAGCGTATTAACCAAATGCCAGGCGGTCTCTATGGATTTACTTTTCAGGCATCTGTAACCGACATACGGTCGTTCGTCTGGCCTGATCCTACCCCACACGTTCTTGTGAAAATGATCTTCTGAATGAGTTACCACGACCATGTGCCTATGCTGCCTGAATTTGGGATTGGGTTCCTTCCCGCCGTCGCACCAACATGAAAATGGCAAGGTTTGGGTCAAGCCGTAGTCTCTATCCATGGATCTTATAAAATCTCTATAGGCTACGGCTCGCACCATGACGTGGATGAACGCTAGGTTGCCTTCAAGATATTTCAGCACGCAAGAGGCGGCTAAGTTCAGCGTTTCGTCTTGAAACGGTACGGGTCTAACTCGATCGGCCAGACGGGTTCGTAGGCCCAGTCGTCCATAAAGAAACGCGTATGCTCGAAAAAATCTTCTTTTTCGCACATTGGGCTGAAATCGAAAAATTCGTACTGATCTTCTTCATCAGCAGGATCCACTTCAATAGGCTCAGGTTCAGGCTCAGGTTCAGGCATACTAAATCTAAAATTTCTAAAGCATTCCAGCAAATGATCAGCGGCGCCGTTCTTACCCCCGCTTACGAATGTGTATCGGCCCTCGCACCAAACGCAGCATCTTCGGGGGTTCAAGCCGATTTCATTCTTACAATGCCTTTCATAACGACGAGAACGTTGCAGCGTGGACATGAAAACGGAGTTCTGTCGCGTAGGAGAGCGTTTGCATATCTCTTCAAATTGGGACCGGCAGGCATGGTGAATGGCAAGACTAAATTTGGGACAGTATATATAGGCATTGACAAGTGAGGCCACGCCCACCTTGAAAAAAAAAAAAAAAAAAAAAAAAAATTTTTTTTTTTTTTTTTTTTCCAAGGTTGGTTAATTGCCTCTAGCCAACCTATATATATATCGTGCTAAAGTATCTACACTATCATTGTCCAGCAATGCCATAGTAAGTTGGTTCGTGTCTATATAAATGATGACGTCCAAACAGTCATTGTGTCTTTTTTTTGGCAATTTGAAGAGATATATATACGCTGCATCCCAATTTAAAGAATATACACTCGCGCATGTGACTTGTGTATCGACTCAGTGTATCGACTCAGTAAAAATCTTGTCGTGACGTCATAGAGTCAAATACTACCCCAAAGTGCTTCTCGTTGTGTAACTCAGATTCTTAATAAAATTCTAGTCTGCCAGATTTAGTTTGAAAGAATTTCATTTGGGCCTTAGAAAAATCCGCTGATATTTTTTACCAACGACCAAACTCAGATCAGCTAAGATTTTAAGCTAAAAAATACCTAATCTGGGTTCAGCCAGTTGGGAAGACAATTTGGGTTCTTCTTTTTAGCACCGAAATTAATCTCGGTTATATCACTTTTTGATCCGACGATATTTACTAGTCACATGACCACACCCACTCTTAAAATAAAACCAACCAACCAACCTTGAAAAAAAAAAAAAAAAAAAAAAATTTTACAATATGGGCTCTCTACGTCTTTCACCTATAGATTTGTTCAGTAAACCGATTCTATCTTGGATGGCTCAATGGTTTCTTTTAAAATGATGCTATAGACTGGGCCGCTACTTTTAAGCTTTTCAATTGTCGCTTTGCCATTACATCTCGTAAATATTATTTTTACAGTATGGGTTGCTACTGCTAAGCATGGCCCAGAGTTCAATGGTTACGTTTATCCTGACTAGCCCAGCCCGTTTCAATTTTACCTGCTAAGCAATGCCCCGTTTTCAATTGCCAGGTCTTCGTTTGACATGGCACCTGTTTCAGATACAGGACTCAGTTTTATCATGACCTCTTGCATAGCTGATCCACGTTTAACCAGTCAAAATTGAAAGGCTACTATGGCTTAGATAAATTTTAAAGGGTCAGTTCAAACATCTAATTGCTACGATTTGTTATAGTTTTAATTTTCATGAAGGCCTCTTGGATGGCCAAGCGATCCACGTGATCAAAATTAACAGGTTTCATTTAAAATGAGGCTTTGAAACTTAGCCTTTGAATAAAAACATGATAGGATTAAATTGAAAAGTTAATCTTGATAAATGAAAAGTGATGAACGAGGAAACAAATATATATCAACCAACCAACCAACCTTAAAAAAAAAAAAAAAAAAAAAAAATTTTTTTTTTTTTTTTTTTTAAAGGTTGGTTGGTTGGTTGATTTTAATGTGACTTAGATGGACTTTTATAAAGTATTATCATGTGTCACTTTCTAATTAATCTGATAAAATTTACAAGTTATTTTTTTACAAATCCAATATTGGTAGCATTTTGATTTAAAAAAAGTGGGTCAAACGAGGCTTCCATTGTAAAGATAAGTCATACTGACAAATCTAAACATGAGGAAGCCCCGTTTGACCCAATTTTTTTATTGTTCTAATAAATTTTACAAGTTATTTTTTTTTCAATACCAATATTGGTAGCATTTTGATTTAAAAAAAATGGGTCAAACGAGGCTTCCATCGTAAAGATAAGTCATAATGACAAATCTAAACATGAGGAAGCCTCGTTTGACCCAAATTTTTTAAATTTTACATATTTTTATAGTTACATAAAATCTGGCAGTTCAAATCCTGGCACTTTGAACTGAGTCTCCAGCGGTTCCATCGTATACTGTATAGTTGATGGCGTCATAAGATCATCCATCAACGAGTCTAGCGTATCCGCTGGCATGGATAAAGGCGTGCATAGAATATTATCAAGCTCATCCAGTTCAGTTTGTACCTCTGAGCTTTCAATAGTAGGCCATCCATAAAAATATTCTGGATTTTCAATAGGATCAGGATTTTCAACGGGCTCTGGACTTTCAATGGATTCAGGATCTTCAACGGGACATATCTCAGGATTTTCAATGGGGCATATCTCAGGACTTTCAATGGATTCAGGATCTTCAACGGGCTCTGGACATATCTCAGGACTTTCAATGGGTTCAGGACTTTCAATGGGTTCAGGATCTTCAATGGGACATATCTCAGGACTTTCAATGGGTGCTGGACGTTTAAAAACTGGCTCAGGTGGTAGTGGGACTGGCTCTGTATTTGAGGCCGCCTCCTTGAAAGATGGCTTATGTTTCTTGGCACTCTTGGGATTTGTCTCAGCCTTCCGTTTTACCGATTTAATTCTCAGGTCAAGTCCAGGTAGATCTGGTCCGTAGGGGCGTACAAAGTTATTGTCGGGGCGATCTGTCAAGTTTTTCCAGTCTTTAAAAGTCAGAGACTTGTATTGGGCTGCAAAGTTTGTTGTTATGACTATTGTTCTTCTGTCCACAGGAAAATAGATCTCTGGCTCTGGTTCTTGAGATGACTCTTGGGATGATTCAGGAAAATAGATCTCTGGCTCTTGGGATGGCTCTGAGATTGGAGACGTTGGCTTATCAAAATATTTAGATGTTATTCTAGCGACTTCAGTACTCATTTCTACGGGAGAGTCGTCTTCATCATCTATATGCTGTATCATGGGCGTTGGTACGGATACGTCGTACATACCATCTATTTTTGTTATGCGTTCCACCAAAGGATTTTTGGTTTCGAAGCCCAACTCTAAATTCTCTGGCACAATGTCCAAACTGAAAAAGTTTTTTTGAGTTGTAAACAGAATGTAGGTGGTCCCAGCAGGCACCTTGTAACTGGAGTCGGCAATCAATATGAAACGGTCGTAGTAATGGAGCTTGTCGCCAGCAAAGTATCTGTTGTCCGGTTTTACTCGTGTCTCGCCAGGACGCCTCACAAAGAACAGGAATGGCACGTTCAAAGTCTGTATGATATGGGCGCATCCTTGTCCGACGGTTCGCTGGCCAAACGTAAAATAGGACTTTACAAGAAACTGATTGTTGGGGCACTTGAAACCAATTCTCACGTCGGCGTTGGTTCTGTTGGCTTCGCTGGGGGGTCTTTTATATCGGTTCATCAGAGTGCTCCATTTAATCTCCTGAGGTCTCAGCGGATAGTTTGTCTTGGCCTCTCTGCCTATGGCTGGGATTGTATTCGTTATCTTGTCCGTCAGAGTACGTTTTTTGAATTCAATCTTCAAATCGGACGTCATGTATAGACAGAATACACAAATCTTGCCTTCACCGATCATGGTTTGGAAGTGTGGATACTCTTCCAATTTTTTAACGGTAGGCGAAAGGTTTTTGGGAAACAGCTCGATAACCCCAAAACGGTTTCGTAGCGAGTTTACCGCTTTAAGCTTCTTCAGAGAGCATTGATTTTTATACATATTGGTAGTTCAAAGCTCCGAAGAGAGAATGGCTATTCGATCAAATGCCAGAGCTTATATAGTCGATCTGAAGTATTGCATAAGTCAGTTTCTACGAAAACAGGATAAGATAAGGCTTATTATAGAGTCGCTGGACGCGGAAACAGGATATTGTCAATCTGAAGACAGGATATTGCATAAGTCAGTTTCTACGAAAACAGGATGAGATAAGGCTATTTATAGATGTCGCTAAACGCGGAAACAGGATATTGTATAACTCATTTGCTATGAAACAGGATGCTGAACAGGATGCAGTAAAGATTTTTATAGACGCAGATAAGCATTGCTGGATGTATACACTTTAACATGATATATATAGGTTAGCTAGAGTCAATCAATCAATCAACCAACCTTGAAAAAAAAAAAAAAAAAAAAAAAAAAATTTTTTTTTTTTTTTTTTCAAGGTTGATTGATTGATTGATTGACTCTAGCTAACCTATATATATCATGTTAAAGTGTCTTTGGCCGATTTCTATAATTTTTTCAAGATACTATTTTTTTTTGGATTTTTCACCAAAATTTTTCAAAGTTTATCATTTCAATTTTATAGTTTTTGATTTGAAAATAATATTGTTTTGCCAAACTGTTTTAAGTTGGATAAAAATATATATCTCCAAGACTTCAGTTATAAAAATATCCATTCAAATTCTTAAGTCAAAAATCTTAAGTCAAAATCTTAAACGCATCCAATATTGGCAATATAATTGTTACAAAAAAAACGGGTCGAACGAAGTGTCAAAGACAGTAATCTGCCATGAGACACTTCGTTCGACCCGATTTTTTTATAAATCGTTTGGGCTTAAACCCAACAGTAATTTTTCCTGACCTCTGTTTGTATGAAGCTGTAACATTTGCCATCTCTCAGATCGACGTCCGACTTGAGAACGACTATGCCCTGCCGTCTTCGAATTCTAGGATCAAAGCCAGCAGTTTTTAACTTAGGCCGTACCACGAAATCTATCTTCGGTGGAGGCTTCCACGCACGATAAGTTGTTACTTTGGACTCTGGAGATTCCGGTAGCGGGCTTAATAGCGTTGGTACTTTAAAATACATCATCTCTGACATGGGTATTGAAATTTGAACTGGCTTAGGTGTGGGAATGAGAGCTGGGGCTGGTTTAAGTGCTGGTTTTTGAATGAGAACTGGATCAGGCTTAGGTGCCGGTTTGGGAATGAGAACTGGATCTGGTTTAAGTACTGGTGCTGGTTTTTGAATGATAGCTGGAGCTGGCTTAGGTGTGGGAATGATAGCTGGAACTGGCTTAGGTGTAGGAATGATAGCTGGAGCCGGTTTAGGTGTGGGAATGATAGCTGGAGCTGGCTTAGGTTTGGGAATGATAGCTGGAGCTGGCATATTCATAGAACGATCATAATTACATATCAGCTCACAAGATACACGAGGGGTGTTCAATACTTGCCAATTTGGTATTATGACATAGTCGCAATCAACTCGTTCATCCGTCAGAGAGTCAAAGGAAAGAGTGGCCATTTCAAAAAGCAGAGGGTCAGAATGAATAAGCTGAGGCGAGAGGCCGGTATTTATACTCTGGCGAGCGGATGCATGACATCTGATAAGGCTCGACCGGATGACCTTTTAGATTATCGCTTAGAGAGGATGTCCTGTTGCTATCGGCGAGGACAGCTATAAATAACTTTATCGCGTCCTGTTTATGAAGAAATGGGTTACATAATATCCTGCCATTAAACTTGAAACAGATTAGACTGGCAAAGACTGAGATAGACTGATGAAGTGGCACGTCAGCGATACTATATATAGAGAATGTAATCAACCAACCAACCAACCTTGAAAAAAAAAAAAAAATATATATATATATATTTTTTTTTTCAGGTGCCACGCCCACCCTTGAAGCTTGTCTATATATAGTATCGCTAACATGACTACACGCTCATTGTGTCTCGCCAGCAACGGTCGTCTAGTCACTATGTCTCGTAATGGGTTTTCAGCAAGACTACAGAGTTACATTTTTCTATAAAAGCCTATGATCTATTCTGATTTCATGAAAACCTGCAATATCTTGTCATTTGTCAGACAAAAGTCTTGTTTTCAAAGCCAATATTGTATAAATTACGCATCCTATTTTAAAGGAAGTGGGTCAGGAGCGAGTTTATGCATGACCGTACAGTAGAAGAAATAAATTCCACTCCCACCCACCCTAATAGATATACTATATATATACTATATATATAGACTGTAGCGCCATCTATAATGATTGGCTAAAGAAATATAGCCTTAGCAGCCAACTTAGAAATATAGCTTTAACGGCCAACTTAGAAATATAACTATAGCGGCCAACTTAGAAATATAACTATAGCGGCCAACTTAGAAACCAACCAACCTTGAAAAAAAAAAAAATTTTTTTTTTTTTTTTTTTTTTTTTTTTCAGTTGGTTGGTTGATTAGTTGATTTATATTTAGTATAAATAGCGGCTCCGTACTCAAGCTACATTCATTCTGTCTTCATACTCATTGAAATAGCCTATTAGATATTTTCTAGTCTGACCAGACAATACGTTCTGTTTCTAATCTATTTACGATGGCCCTTATCAAGTACCACGAGATCACAAGCCAAATTTATTCGGGCATACCTTTAATAGCTACCGAAAAATTGGATGGCTCTAATATCGGTATTGGCTACGTGAAGAATACGTTCAGGATACAATCTAGAAACGTAGTGCTAGATGAAAAGACACGCCTTTTTAACTTGAACGCAATCTTGGAACCGCTGTCGGAAAAGGTACGGCTTATCAAAGACATTTTACATGACAATTTTATCATTTATGGAGAAGTATTCGGAAGCCACATGAAGAGAATAACCTATCGCGACTTTGAATCCGAAGCCGTATTCGGTAGCAATACTGTCTTTTTTCGGGCCTTCGACATCTACCAACTGGATTCAGATACGTTTATGAAGTATAGCGACGCCGTGAACATTTTCCAGCGAGTGAAGCTACCCCACGTACCCATCTTAGATTTAGATTACCAAACGATAGGGGATCTGTACGAAAAAGTTGAAACGTATCCCAGCGCTTATGCAGAGTGTCCGCTAGAAGGATTCGTCATGAAGGCCGACGCCGAAGAATCTCCACGCTCTAGGAACATTTTTAAGGTTAAGCGTAAGCAGTTTAACGAACAAGCTCTGAATAAGTACAAGATCAAAAATTATGTAAATTATAATAGATACCTATCTGCGTACTCCAAAATCGGCGAAGACTTTGAAAAAATCAAAGAAGAAATGGTGAGCGATTCGCTAAAAGATATAATTTCAGTCTATGAAAAGGACGAGGGCTGCAGCTATGACTTGGACTCGATTCGTACAGAGATTGAAAACGAGGCGGATAAGCTTATAAAGAAGTTTTCTAGATCAAAGATGATAACTAAATAAACAACTAACTTGAAAAAAAAAAAAAAAAAAAAAAATTTTTTTTTTTTTTTTTTTTTTTCAAGGCTGGTTGATTGATTAATTGACTCTAGTAGCCTATATATATCATGTTAAAGTAACAGTTTATCTAAATTTGCTGATGTGCCACCACCTCTGTCAAAATTTTCAATTTTTTTAAATTTGAAAAAAAAACGACTGAATTAAATCGCTTATTTTACTATGTATATGTAATAAGAATTACGATTCCACGATTAGTTTTCAAAAATATTTTTATTTTAAGATTACGTTTCTAAAGTTGGTCGAATTTGCAAAATTTTCAATTTTTTTTTAATTTGAAAAAAAACGACTGAATTAAATTGCTTATTTTACTATGTATATGTAATAAGAATCACGATTCCACGATTAGTTTTCAAAAATATTTTTATTTTAAGATTACGTTTCTAAAGTTGGTCGAATTTGCAATAGTCCAATCTGAAGACAGGATATTGCATAAGTCAGTTTCTACGAAAACAGGATGAGATAAGGCTTATTATAGATGAAACAGGATATTGTCAATCTGAAGACAGGATATTGCCAATCTGAAGACAGGATATTGCATAAGTCAGTTTCTACGAGAACAGGATGAGATAAGGCTTATTATAGATATCGCGGAAACAGGATATTGTATAACTCATTTGCTATGAAAACAGGATGAAGTAAAGATTTTTATAGACGCTGAAACAGATAAGCATTGCTGGACAATGATAATGTATATACTTTAGCATGATATATATAGGTTAGCTAGAGTCAATCAATCAATTAACCAACCTTAAAAAAAAAAAAAAAAAAAAAAAAAAAAAAAAAAAAAATTTTTTTTTTTTTTTTTTTTTTTAAGGTTGGTTGATTGATTGACTCTAGCTAGCCTATATATATATCATGCTAAAGTAACAGTTTATCTAAATTTGCTGATGTGCCACCACCTCTGTCAAAATTTTCAATTTTTTTTTAATTTGAAAAAAAAACGACTGAATTAAATTGCTTATTTTACTATGTATATGTAATAAGAATCACGATTCCACGATTAGTTTTCAAAAATATTTTTATTTTAAGATCACGTTTCTAAAGTTGGTCAAATTTGCAAAATTTTCAATTTTTTTTAAATTTGAAAAAAAAACGACTGAAAAGTAATTAAATTGCTTATTTTACTATGTATATGTAATAAGAATCACGATTCCACGATTAGTTTTCAAAAATATTTTTATTTTAAGATCACGTTTCTAAAGTTGGTCAAATTTGAAAAAAAAAACGACTGAAAAGAAATTAAATTGCTTATTTTACTATGTATATGTAATAAGAATCACGATTCCACGATTAGTTTTCAAAAATATTTTTATTTTAACATTATGTTTCTAAAGTTGGTCAACCCAAAGTCTAAATCTTCATTTTTGAAAATATACTTAATTTAATCCCATCCATATATTTTTCAGTCTTAATAATATTTTCATACATGTAATTGTAAAGTCTCAACTTAAACGTCTTAATTATTTTTTTATGCTGATAACCTCTTCAATACTAGCTTAATAGATTTTTTTTATAAATACTTAAATTAAGCCCCATCAAAGTCTTAAATTAAACCCGTCCAATGTTGGCACTATATCTATCGCAAAAAAATGGGTCGAACGAGGTGTCAAAGACAGAAATTCTGCCATGAGACACCTCGTTCGACCCATTTTTTTACTCTCATTTTAAAGATTAACACAAGCTCTCTATGGGTTGCTCATTAGATGACCTCCTGATGGTCATCTTCAACGGTCCGGTCATTTGAGATTTGTATAATTCATAATCCTCATATTCAAGCTCAAAAAATTTCCTCACCTGTAGTTGGTATGTGGCAAGGAAGTCTTCGAACTTGGTATGGGACCTTTCTACAAATCGAACACCTATGGCTTTCTCGAAGCTAAGCTTCATGTTAGCCTGGTATTTCACCATGGCCGAACCGTCGAACATTTCATCAAATTCCTGTTCGCCCATGAACCCTTTCAAATGATGTTTGGCTTCGCTAATGGAGAAGATTCTCGTCTTAGCGAGCCATTTAGGTAAATCGATCTTAGGGTCCATCACGTCTCGGACGGTGAGGCCTGCATATTTTTCGGCAAAATGAAGATTTAGAGGGTGCCTCGAATAAATAGCCAGGTCCTCAGCCCGGACAAACAGGGTGCCATCAGTGGCCATTAAGCATTTAAAGGCAACGCCATAAGCATAATTTTTTACATGGAAAAACATGACTGACAGAGAGCTAATGTATCTAAGCAGCTAGTAGAGAGATCGACTAGCAATTGAAGAGCTCTCGCTGGACACTCGTATATATACCCGGACAGGATCTGATAGTAATTTTCTAAGAACCGCTTATCAAGAGGAAAGGCTTGCATAATATCCTGTCTCTCGGACAATTTTTAGCGATTTGATTATAACCGGGCTTCCTGAGGAAAGGCTTACATAATATCCTGTCAACACTTCTCGAAAAATCTTTTTATAGAGATCTGATTGTAATTTTAATCGAAGCCGCTTATCAAGCATCCTGTCAATAGTTTCTCGAAAATCTTTTTATAGATCATAATAACTGGCTTGGCTACACTTAACCTTTAAAAATTTTAAATTTTACATATAAATTTTAAATGAAAAAATTAAATTTTTAAACTCAGATCCCTTAAATTTAGCTATTGAATCTATATATTTTACCAAGATTCATATTTATCTTATAGCTAAGCCCTTGAAAATTACAATCGGTACGCTTTCAATGTTGGCTTGGCTACACTTAGTCTTTAAAAATTTTACATATAAATTTTAAACGAAAAAAATTAAATTTTTAAATTCAGATCCCTTAAATTTAGCTATCGACCAAGTTTCATATTTATCTTATAGCTAAGCCATATCCCTTGAAAAATTAGAATTATAATGACCGCCACACTTAGTCTTTAAAAATTTTAAATTTTACACAGTAAATTTTAAATGAAACAATTAAATTTTTAAACTCAGATACCTTAAATTTGTCTATAGATATTTTATCAAAATTATCTTATAGCTAAGCCATATCCCTTCAAATTTACAAGTTCAAATCGGTACGCATCCAATGTTGGCACTCTATCTATCGCAAAAAAATGGGCCGAGCGAAGCCTCAATGACTTATGTCATGAGAGGCTTCGCTCGACCCATTTTTTTGCACCTCGTCCTGATCTTAAGACGAGGATTTATAGAAGTAGGGCTTGTTTCCCACCAAAACTTTTATTTTTCGGGGGAAATAGCCTAGCTCCAAGTCCCCATATCGTTCGCCAAACACATAGGTGTCCATGGGTACCGTTGCCAGGTACTCCTCCATGACATTCTTTAAATCGGCCAAGAAACTCTCCATTGTGGCATTGGATGAGGTTATGGCTGCGAGCTTAACCTGGACAGGCCGCCTCAGGTTTAAGCTGCATTCGATGGGCGTAAGAATTTCAATCGGCCCCTGAAATAGGGAATCAAACTCTCCTGGATGCATATCCATCAATATTTTTGCATCCTCCAGTCCAAAGACGCATGTCTTGGCTAAAGACGGGGGTAGTTTCAAGCCCTCAGGAGCAATGTCTGTTACCGTTATATGGCACAAGTTCACCACTCTACTGGGGTTTTCATGCCCCATGTAATAGGCCACGTCTCGGCCTTTGATAAAAATTTGGTTGTCAAATGACAAAAAGCATGTCAATTTAACATTCAGTTCATCAGATAGAATTTGGAAGATCATTTTGGAAAGTATCAAACAGTAAGCAGTAGCTCAGAATGAAATGTCTCGTCCAGCAGCCTGTATTTATACTAGCAGTAATCTTTAGTTCTATCTAAATTCCAAGTAAATATCTTATCTGTGACGCACGTCCTGTGACGCACATCCTCATGCTATCGGTAGCTTATGCAAGATCCCGTTTAAACTAATTATATAAATAATTTTATCGTTCTAGAAGGACAGATTTTATCGCATCCTCAAAAAACAGCTGATACATCCTGTTTTCTTAGTAAAGCCTGATAAAACGAGGTCACGAATCGGGTATATATACGAGCTGCCTCTAAGAGCCTGCATCATTTTGACTTTTATTTCTATTGCCATAAGTCATGCTATTCACTATTGAACATCCACAGCTTGACGCTAAAATCCTATTCGTAGTCTCTGCGGATGGACTTTTGTTCGTCAGGGCCTCTGATATGGCCAAGCTGATGGGCCGATCTTACGTGAAAAAAACGACCAGGCTGAAGGTGTGCGATCTCGTTTACAGGAGGGTCAGGTTACCTATCTCTCTAGCCAATACCTGGGTGTATCCAGTCGACGAGATACATTTTGGAGATGCCCTGTCGTCGTTGGGATTCGAGGCCATGCTGACATCCTCTAAAATCCAGATTCTAGACCCCATAGTACCCACCTCATGCATCCATAAAGCCATCCGAATTCGGATCGTGAGGGACTCTGACACATGCATAAATGAATTCTTAAAAGATTTCATAGACAGAACCATGCTGTTCTTCGATGGGGACCACGATGACGACCCTCGCCTCCACGAAGATAGATTTGAGACTATTTCTTGGACAGACACCCCTCCGTCCAAAATCAAAGTCTTTGTGGGGGATCGATCTAGATGGTACAAACTGATGCCTTAAATCTGGAGGGGGCAAAAAAATGGGCCGAACGAAGCGTCTCATGGCAGATTTCTGTCTTTGACGCTTCGTTCGGCCCATTTTTTTGCGATAGATAGAGTGCCAATATTGGATGTTTATAAATTGAGACTTTGAATTGGTCTGAGAGAGAGATAATAGTAATATTTCAATATTGAAACGATGCCTTTGAATCTGAGATAGCTAATGTCTTTGAAATAGAAATATTGAATAAGTATTATTTTTTTTAATTAACCAATCAACCAACCTTGAAAAAAAAAAAAAAAAAAAAAAAAAGAAATTTTTTTTTTTTTTCCAAGGTTAGTTGATTGGTTGATTGACTTGGATTCATTCTTTATAAATAGCCGTACTCAAACCTTCATTCTGTCTGAAATTTACAATATTGAATAAGGACATTTTTTAAATGAATGCTGTACCAATATTGAATATATTTTTTTAACGATTCGATAAACAAATAATATATTTTTAACGATTCGATAAACAAATAATAAATATTTTATTATTAAAATAAAATATTTAAATAATAAATATTTTATTATTAAAATAAAATATTTAAATAATATATTTAAATTCTAAATATTTATTATTCAAACCGACAACTTAATCGAATCGTGAAAAATTCTGACGAGGTGGAGTTGCTCGAAGAATACTTCTGGCGACTGTCTGATAGACCTTTATATGCCGTAAAGAAGTAGGTTCGCCCAGCTTTGCGGTACTTGGCATAGGAGCTGTAGTTTGAATAGACTACCCTCGTAACTGTAATCTTTAAATCTTAATTTTAAAAATTTACATGCTTACATTTCTAATGTCTCGTGAGCGTTGCTGAGATTGGCGGGATCTGATTGTAACTGTAATCTTTAAATCTTAATTATAAAAATTTACATGCTTAAATTTCTAATGTCTCGTTTCTAATGTCTCGTCAGCGGGGTTTCAATAAATTGTAACTGTAATCTTTAAATCTTAATTGTAAAGATTTACATGACTGCATGCTTAAATTTCTACTGTCTCGTTTCTAATGTTTCGTCAGCGGTATAAGAGCTGTAGTTTGAATAGACTGTAAGCTTTAAATCTTAATTGTAAAAATTTACATGACTGCATGCTTAAATTTCTAATGTCTCGTTTCTAACGTCTCGTCAGCGAGATTGGCGGTACTTGGCATAGGAGCTGTAGTTTGAATAGACTGTAATCTTTAAATCTTAATTGTAAAAATTTACATGCTTACATTTTTAATGTCTCGTTTTTAATGTCTTGTCTGAGATTGGCAGTACTTGGCATTGGAGCTGTAGTTTGAATAGACTGTAATCTTTAAATCTTAATTGTAAAAATTTACATGAATGCATGCTTAAATTTCTAATGTCACGCGTCTGAGTTTGACACGGATCAGGGGCAGGCTTAGATTTCATGCGATTCGGTCTTAACTGAGAAAAGAATCGAGGACGGGCTGGATTTAAAATGACGTGTAACTTGAAGATTAGGAACCAACTGAGGAAATATAATTTTAGCAACCAACTGAGGAAATATAATTTTAAAAAACCAACTTAAAAAAAAAAAAAATTTTTTTTTTTTTTTTTTTTGAGTGGGCGTGGCTTGGATTCATTCCTTATAAATAGCCGACCTTCATTCCTTCATTCTGTCTGCCAGCCTCATCTAGCTAACATTGTATCAGGCCAGTTTAGAACGATCCTGTTAAACGCTTGTCATTGAATTGTATCAGGACATTGGATAGTTTCTAATATTATCCCTTTCATTGAAGCTCAGCATGTACAAAATGTGGGAACCGTTGGACAACGACGCAAAGACCGAAATGCAAAATTTAAAGCAGCAAATGTTTGACTTGCAATCTAAATTGGATGCAGAAATCTCACTCTTGAAAACCAAGATTGAAAAATTTGACGTACTGTACTCCAAAATAGATAACTTGTATCAGGAAGAAATTTACAGGCTTAAATTAGAGTTGGGCGTGCAGCAGAACAGATCTCTAGTGCAGATTCAGAAGCAGCAGATCCAGATCCAGAACCTGCAGAACCTGTTGCTCTCCAATCAGACTCAACAGAATTCGTTGCGACAGGATATTAAATATGATAATGAGTAGATCATCCTTGAAACGGTTTCAGCAACCAACCAACCGTATTTAAAAAAAAAAAAAAAAAAAAAAATATATATATATATATATATATATATTTTTTTTTTTTTTTTTCAGTTGGTTGTTTGCGTACTATATATGATCGCTAACAACCGTCATTGTATTTGACCAGCAGCAGTCGTCTAGTCATGTCTTCTAGTCAACAGTCTTCTAGTCATGACAGAGGTATGTCGTTTAATGATTGTTTAAATTGATTCAATATTATCAAGTCTTTTAGAGTCTCAAGTTAAATATCATAGGTTTTATAGAATATAATAAAATAAATTAAATAAAATATTGGAAATAAAATATTTTTTTTATCTGAATTTAAACATACAGACATTTCCGCTTCGCGGAAATGTCTGTATGTTTAAATACAGATAAAAAAAATATTTTATTTCAAACTCAATTATAGGTAATATATATATATAATAATAATAATAATAATAATAATAATAATAATAATAATAATAATAATAATAATAATATAATAATAATAATAATAATAATAATAATAATAATAATATAATAATAATAATAATAATAATAATATAATAATAATAATAATAATAATAATAATAATTATATATATATATATATATATATATATACTTGTATACTCAGAAAATACTGTAAAACATCTTTTAATTTAAGTGATTATATTTTTGTAGTCTGAATTCGTATGTCAATTATAGTGTCGCTGTCTCAGCGAGTTTCACTATATCGGCACGAGACTACGCTCTTGACAAGTTTGTAGTCTGAATTCGTATGTCAATTATAGTGTCGCTGTCTCAGCGAGTTTCACTATATCAGCATAAGACTACACTCTTTATTGTCTTGCCAAGTTTGTAGTCTGGACTTTGAATGTCAGTTATAGTGTCGCTGTCTCAGCCAATTTCACTATATCAGCATAAGACTACATTCTTTATTGTATTGCCAAGTTTGTAGTTTTAATGTCAGTTATAATGTCTCAGCCAGTTTCACTATATCGGTATAAGACTACACTCTTTATTGTCTTGCCAAGTTCGTATGTCAGTTATAGTGTTGCTGTCTCAGCCAGTTTCACTATATAGGCATAAGACTACGTTATTTATTGTATTACCAAGTTTGTAGTTCGTATGTCAGTTATAGTGTTGCTGTCTCAGCCAGTTTCACTATATAGGCATAAGACTACGTTATTTATTGTATTACCAAGTTTGTATGTCAGTTATAGTGTCTCAGCCAGAATGAGGTTATATTCTTTTATTGTCTTGCCACGTAAGTTGTAATCTATATTATGTATATCGGTTACAGCGTCTCGCCAGTTTTGCGGTACTTGGCATAGTGGCTGTCGTTTGAAATTCTAAAAGGGCTAAATGTACTCGAAAAGTATTGTGGCTAGATGGTCTGAAAATATTGACTGATTTTTTTAATTTTGACGGCCAAATTTACAATATTGGCATGAAATCTTGTAAATTTATAGGAGACTCATGGGATAATTTTAGTTTTTTCCACAACAAGTTTTGATAAAGGCTTCACCCTTGGAAAATATTAACGAGAGCAAGCAACTATTTTTTTTTCTTAAATGTGGCTTATACTACTGATCAGGATCCAGGAAAATTTTTATAAGATTAGTTTATCGCTTGGGCTAGCTGACCTTCTAGAATAATTGCGTTTGCAGGATATTATGTAACTCGTTTCCTCAAAGATAAGATCTAATCTATAAACAGTCATCCTGTCGAGCCCTATTATTTTTATCGTTTCTCAGAACCGTTTATCAGATCTCATGCATCCGCTTGCCAGAGTATAAATACCGGCCTCTCGCCTCAGCTTAAAAGTTCCAAATCCCATAAGCCGACTGCCAAAATCTCCTGAAGTTTCTACGAGATACAAAATATACCGAGCCTGGAATCCTCGACCAAGGGTTAATTTTATGATACGGCCGAAACAGTTGGAAAATAAAACGGCATAGTCGTTATCAACTGCCTAATAGAAACAGAGGTCACCCAAACGATTTATAAAAAATCGGGTCGAACGAAGTGTCTCATGGCAGATTTCTGTCTTTGACACTTCGTTCGACCCGTTTTTTTGTAACAGTTATATTGCCAATGTTGGATGCGTTTAAGATTTTGACTTAAGATTTTGAACGATAAGGCTTGTAAAAATTTATATACAAAAAAATATTAGAATTCCATCAAAGTCACATTAAAATCAACCAACCAACCAACCTTAAAAAAAAAAAAAAAAAAAAAAAAAAATTTTTTTTTTTTTTTTTTTTTTTTTTTATATATAAGGTGCCACGCCCACCCTTGAAGCTTGTCTATATTTACTGTGGCTAACATGACTACACTCTCATTGTGTCTCGCCTGCAATGGTCGTCTAGTCACTATGTCTCGTAATGTGTTTTCAGCAAGACTAGAGAGTTAGATTTTTCTATAATAGCCTATGATCTATTCTGATTTCATGAAAACCTTCAGTATATTGTCATTTGTCAGACAAAAGTCTTGTTTTTAAAGCCGATATTGTATAAATAACGCTATTTCATCCTATTTTAAAGGAAATGGTTTTAGACGTTAGGAGCTAGTTTATGCATGACCGTACAGTAGAAGAAATAAATTCCACTCCCACCCACCCTAATAGATATACTATATATATACTATATATATAGACTGCAGCGCCATCTATAATGATTGGCTAAAGAAATATAGCCTTAGCAGCCAACTTAGAAATATAACTGTAGCGGCCAACTTAGAAATATAACTGTAGCGGTTAACTTAGAAATATAACTTTAGAAATATAACTTTAGAAACCAACCAACCAACCTTGAAAAAAAAAAAAAAAAAAATTTTTTTTTTTTTTTTTTTTTTTTTTTTTTTTTTTTCAAGGTTGGTTGCATACTATATATAGAACTGTTGACATGCCATCTCATCATTCTATCTCAACAGCAACGGTCATGTCTTTGATACATTTAAATTCATGTCTTCTAAAATCTCAAATTAAATTTCTACACTATTGGCTTGATACATTTTTTGCTACGGTAAATGAATGCTGTGCCAATATCGAATACATTTTATAAATAATTAAACTATTTAAATTTTATTATTTAAACCGTCTGAAAGGGTGCAGTTGCTCGAAAATTATTGCTGGTGACTGTCTGATAAGCCTTTAGATGCGTAAACTCGTAGGATTACCCAGCTTTGCGGTACTTGGCATAGGAACTGTCGTTTTGAAATTCTGAAAGGTTAAATATGCTCGAAAATTATTGCTGGTGACTGTCTGATAAACCTTTAGATGCGTAAACTCGTAGGATTACCCAGCTTTGTGGTACTTGGCGTAGCAGCTGTAGTTTGAATAGAATCCCTTGACATGACTTTATAAAATCATTGGCCTCTAATTTTATCGTGGATGAAAGCCGTATGCACCATTCTAAATTTATCGTGGAACGCTGTATGTATAACCTTACCAGTTTAATTTTATCGTGAACCTCGTTTGAAAATCTTAATTGTAAAATCTTAATTGTAAAATATTAATTGTAAAAATTTACATGACCTGTCTTTTTTTCGTGGAACGCTGTATGTATAACCTTACCATTCTAAATTTATCGTAGACCTCGTTTGAAAATCTTAATTGTAAAAATTTACATGACCTTGCTTCTTTTCGTGGATGAAAGCCTTGACATTCTAATTTTATCGTGGATCTGCTTACATCCTGTCTGTTTTTCGTAGAACTAATAACGACATCCGCTCTGAAATAGTATATATTAGCCTCTCGCCTCAGTCTCTGCTATCAGAATGTCTAAACAACTCATGAAGGATTTTATTCTGCCGGAGACGGTCGTTATGGCGATCTGCTGGCTTGGCATAGCCGTGGCATATTTAAGATTAAATGGCTTCATGCTAAAATGCGAAACCTGCATCCAGATCAGTTCTGTTGGACTGGGACAAAATGATTGGCTATGCGGGTAAAGATATACCCAATGCCAAGAACAGGTTTCGGGCACAGCTGAATCGAGTGGTCAACATCATCCGGCTGCGAGCCAAGATGAGAGATACTATCAGATTTTAGAGTATCTGGACCAGTTATAAATGTGCCAGAAGAGCTTGACATTCTGAAATTGTATAGCGGATAATGTCTTTGGGATGCGTAAAAAAATGGGTCGAGCGAGGTTTCCTCATGTAGAGATTACGTTGGATTCGACCCATTTTTTGCGACAGGTTGAAGGCCAATGTTGTAAATAATAAAAATCGTTACATTATAAGGGCTATGGATAAAATTTATATTAATATGAAGATATTTTTTTAAGAATCAAAAAAAAATATCCATTCCTATAGACGCTCGAAGATTTTGCATGCGACATTGCGTTTGGCCTTAGTTATTGCATAGACGATACTCGTGCTGGATTTGCGGTACTTGAGGCATATATATATGTATATATATATATATATATATATATATATATATATATATATATATATATATTTCGCTATCGAATCGAGTTTGAAATAAATATTTTTTATCAGTAATAAAACATACAGACATTTCAGCGGCCTTATGAAAGCTTAACCTTTGAAAATATTGATTGGATAGCTATGTTGTGATAAGCTTTAGCAAAATATTTTAAATCTACAATATTAGCATATTTTTTTTTAATTTATAAGATACTCACAGGGTTGATTTTAGTTTTTTCGACAAGGGGTTTGAAAATATTAGCTCTGCAAGATCCATGCGACAATCTTATTTTCTTAAATAAGGTTTGATTTTTTTAGTTTTTACAGATTACCTTATGAAGGCTTTGTCTTTGGAAATATTGGCTGAATGGATTTGTCTTGACCGGCTAACATTTTTTTTTAATTTTGATGGCTAAACTTACAATATTAGCATGAAATCTTGTAAATTTATAGGATACTCACGGGCTAATTTAGGTTTTTTCGACAACGATGAAGGCTTGGAAAATATTAGCGGATTCTCTACAAATTCGAAGCAAAGATTTTTTTTAAATGTGGCTTAAACTACTGGTCAGGAGTCGATAATATTGTCAATATTAGATTTTTAATCGTTTAGTCTAATATTGAACAATTGTCTTTGAAAATATTGGCTGTAGGGTTTAGTCTCTGAAAATATTGACTGACTAACATTTTTTTCTAATTTTGATGGCTAAATTTACAATATTAACCTGAAATCTTGTAAATTTATACGATTTTCATGGGCTAATTTTAGTTTTTTCGACAAAGAGTTTTGATGAAGGTCTTACCCTTGGAAAATATTAGCGGATCTGAAGAGTCTCTGCAAGCAAAGATTGTTTTTCTTAAATGTGGCTTAAACTACTGATCAGGAGTCGATAATAATGCCAATATTAGATTTTTAATAGTCTAGTCTAAGATTGGACAAAAGGGTGGTAATGCTCGAATAATATTGCCAGTGACTGTGTCTTGTACCTGGATTTATCGCAAAACGGAGAGTTTAGCTAGATTTGTGGTACTTGAGGGTGGGGTGTAAATAGAGATTGGGTCGTAAGAAATACACAGATATTTTATTGAGATCTAGGATAGCTTTTATTTAAAATGTTTTATCGTACAGCTTGAGGAAGCCAAGCTACGTCTTAAAAGTTGGCATTAGTATATGAAGACTTCCATATGTCCGCTCTATTTTGAAAATGCTTAAAGTATATTTTTTAGAATCCTTCTACCAAGACGAATCAGGTGAAAAGTATTATGGATTACAAGCCAAACATACATGCATAATCGTATAATAGAGTATGAAATAAAATATTTTTTTTATCTGTATTTAAACATACAGATAAAAAAAATATTTTATTTCTAATATTTTTAATTCTAAAGTCTAAATTTACAATATTAGCATACCATTTTTAAATTTATAGGATACTCTTGAGTTATATTTTGTTTTTTCGATAATGAGTTTTGATAGAAGGGCTTAGGCTTGAAGGCTAATGCCAAATGATTGTAAAGCTCTATATATTACTCCGTCGTCATTTGTCAGACAATAGTCTATAAAAGTCTTGTTTTCAAAGTCAATATTGTATAAATAACCCTATTTTAAAGGAAGTGGGTTTGGGCATCAGGGAGCTGGTTTATGCATGACCTTACAGTAGAAGAAATAAATTCCACTCCCACCCACCCTAATAGATATACTATATATATACTATATATATAGACTACAGTGCCATCTACAATGATTGGCTAAAGAAATATAATTTTAGCAACCAACTGAGAAATATAACATTAAAATCCAACTGAGAAATATAACTTTAGAAACCAACCATCATATCAACCAACCAACCAACTGTTAAAAAAAAAAAAAAAAATTTTTTTTTTTTTTTTTTTTTTGAGTGGGCGTGGCTTGGATTCATTCTTTATAAATAGCCGTATTCATTCCTTCATTCTGTCTGCCACTCTCATCTAGCTAACATTGAATTGTATCAGGCCAGTTTAGAACGATCATGGAGAATTTCATACGATATGAGTTTATGGACCTGCCTGAAGAAATGGATCCTAAATCTGAGTTCTGGATTCGAGTAAAATCTAATAAAGCTGGCATTGAAAGACTCATAAAAATATCTCTCGAAGGCATTTTTAGAAATAAAAATATTCCGATAGTGGATCGTATTGACGGGACCCTTTTAATGCAGGCAGACGGAGCCTTAGCCGCGAATTCAGCAACCATCGACCGTTTCAACGAATTTTATCTAAAACATAAAATGGATGGGTCCGAAATCCGTTTGGATGAAAATCTGGTTCTCAAGCCAAATTGCATTGTAGTTGTGAATGAATACATTTGTGGGGGACCTTTTGGCGGCACTAGATTAATTTTTCTTTACCACGACGTTGAAAAAAATTAAGCTGTGTGTAAAAGTCCTAAAACGGGTACCGAAGTCAGAATATCTCAGTCCGTACGCACTGGACGGTTTCCTATCGAACTGGGATTTGCCAGATCCATTCATATCTATCGAGATGCGATCGACGATTTGAAAATGGTTGTCAGTTTGATCGGATATGTAGATCCTGTTTCCTGGCTCTTGTATCGTGTGAATCAATTGAAACAGGTATTGGCCGTAGAGTTTTAATTTTAAAAATACAACCTTGAAAAAAAAAAAAAAAAAAAAAAAAAATTTTTTTTTTTTTTTTTTTTTTTTTTTTTGAGTGGGCGTGGCTTGGATTCATTCTTTATAAATAGCCGTATTCATTCTGTCTGCCACTCTCATCTAGCTAACATTGAATTGTATCAGGCCAGTTTAGAACAATCATGGAGAATTTCATACGATATGAGTTTATGGACCTGCTCCGACTTGCCTTAAGACCTGCGAAATGATGTTTGCCCGCTCTATGTTGAAAATGCTCACAGTGTATTTTCAAAATAACGCTGTCCCTTCCATAGACAAACTCGATACACCCGAAAGGGAATGTTGAAAAGCCAATTGAAACGTATAGCTTATTACGACTACGATAGCATGTCTCCTGAGTCTATTGGCTGACCTGGCGAATGGTGTTATCAAGTTTGGATTCTACAATGCTTAGTTGTTACGGCATGTATTGTTGCAGAGTGCTGGACAAAATGTGTATGTTTGATGTTTCTTTTAAAATGCTGATAGACATGTTGGACACCTATGGTTATATTGGCTGCATTAAACGTGACCTATCCGTTTGACAATCCCAGCGAAATTGTCTTGTTGGCTGGTCTAAAAATAACCAATTAGATAAAAAATATCACGTGGCTTTGTAGTGGCATAATATCCTGTCAATATTTTTAGCCGCTTCCATCCTGTTTTCAAGGACTTATGCTACAAATAACTTTATCTCATCCGGTAACTCCTTATCGCATCCTGTCTTCTTGGAACTCCTTATCGCATCCTGTTTTAAAGGATATGGGGTCTACTATAAAAGCCGCTGCTCAGAGCTTACAGTTTCATTCGCTCACTAACTCTCAAGTCATGTGGATGCGATTATTTTTCCCAGGCCAGATCGGCTTGAGGTCCGCCCTAGCCTCTGACGGAAAGACTTACGTTTCGGCAGTAGATGTGGGCGTGATGCTGAAATTCAATGATATTCATGAATTTGCCAACTATCGGGCCACCAAGCATCTAGACTCGTTTCCAGTCTTTGAAATATCCGAAATGTTCGACTACGTGAGCCTGTTCTCAGACGTAGAAGACATGCAGAGACTCTGGAGACACGGAAGGGTCGCCGCCGATTTTCCCACGTCTTCGGAGTATGTATTTGATGTTCATATCGAATCTGAGGGGAATGCCAGGTTGCAGGACTGGCTGCAAATCTATACTGACCTCTTCAGAAATGACCTGTTCGACGGCCCTCGTGTCAAGTCCAAGAGATTGGCTACCACCAACGAATGTAAAGTCTGCCTGACGGAAGAGAGCCAGGTGGCGTTCTTCGACTGCGGGCACGTGGTGTGCTGCATGGCCTGTTCGGACAAACTCGAATATTGTCCTGTCTGCCGAACGGTCATTGCGGAAAAGAGACTAGTCTATGTACAATAGATGTGAAAAATTTAAAAAACTTGTGTCAAACGAGGCTTCCTCATGTCTTGACGATGGAAGCCTCGTTTGACACATTTTTTTTAAAGCGATAGGCTACCAATCTTGGATTTGTGAAAAAAAATAACTTGTAAATATTTATCGGTTTAGACGGTACTTTATGAGAGTCCATTGAATATAAGTAAGCAAGACCCTTGCCTACCATTAACATATTGTAAATTATGTCTGAAGAAATGGATCCTAAATCTGAGTTCTGGATTCGAGTAAAATCTAACAAAACCGGCATTCAAAGACTCATAAAAACATCTCTCGAAAGCTTTTTTAGAAACAAAAATATTCCGATAGTGGATGGTATTGACGGGACCCTTTTAATGCAGGCAGACGGAGCCTTAGCCGCGAATCCAGCAACCATCGACCGTTTCAACGAATTTTATCTAAAACATAAAATGGATGGGTCCGAAATTCGTTTGGATGAAAATCTGGTTCTCAAGCCAAATTGCATTGTAGTTGTGAATGAATACATTTGTGGGGGGCTTTTTTGCGGCACTAGATTAATTTTTCTTTACCACGACGTTGAAAAAAATGAAGCTGTGTGTAAAAGTCCTAAAACGGGTACCGAAGTCAGAATATCTCAGTCCGTACGCACTGGACGGTTTCCTATCGAACTGGGATTTGCCAGATCCATTTATAGCTATCGAGATAGAATCGACGATTTGAAAATGGTTGTCAGTTTGTTCGGATGTGTAGATCGTGTTTCCTGGCTCTTGGATCGTGTGAATCAATTGAAACAGGTATTGGCCGTAGAGTTTTAATTTAAAAATACAACCTTGAAAAAAAAAAAAAAAAAAAAAAAAAAAAATTTTTTTTTTTTTTTTTTTTTTTTTTTTTTTTTTTTTTTTTAAGTGGGTGTGGCGTGGCTCTATATAAGCGTGTAGCTTTAAACATTTTTCAAGACTCATGCCTTCGCAAAGCGTTCAAGTATGTGCTGAAGCCTTTTGGCTGGGCGAAAATTGTATACCATTAGAAATAGCATTTGCTGTTAATCCAAAAGAAGTGAATATATTTCGATTGGCACCATTGCCTTTGCATCTATCTTTTACTTTACAAGAATTGGCCAATGCTAAATCTAAAATGCCGGCTCCTCATCAATTTCATAATTCTAATTTTTTTAGCAATCATCTAATTTCTCCAAAGGTGTACGATTGGAAATTAGAATATGACAATTGGCTAAATCAGCTACATAAATATGTTCCTTTGCATGCTGTATTGTGCGTTAGAGGATTATCCCAATGCCGATTTTTCAACGTAGTTTGTGGATATCCTCACGTAAAACGAATCGTATTACCAATTGGAAGAGCCGTGCCAAAAGTTAGCCATTCTCACAAACGATCAAAATTATTATCTTATCCATGTCCAGGCATAGAAGTTGCTACTATGGCCAATTATGTAACCAGTGAAAATTTAAAATCTATAAAGTGTAGTTTTAAACCAAAATTTCAAAAATATATGCTAAAATACATATATACTGACTAGTTTGTTGGCGATTTAACTACAAAAATAGGAAATGGGTTTGGACATCACGGAGCCGGTTTATGCATGACCTTACAGTAGAAGAAATAAATTCCACTCCCACCCACCCTAATAGATATACTATATATATACTATATATATAGATTGTAGCGCCATCTACAATGATTGGCTAAAGAAATATAACTTTAGCAGCCAACTGAGAAATATAACTTTAGCGGCCAACTTAGAAATATAACTGTAGCAGCTAAATGAGAAATATAACTTTAGAAATATAACTTTAGAAACCAACCAACCAACTGTAAAAAAAAAAAAAAAAAAAAAAAAATTTTTTTTTTTTTTTTTTTTTTTTTTTGGACTTACAGAGTCTGTATAAAGGTGTGTTATTTATGAAATTTGTAAATATAGCATGAATGAAATAATATTATTTTAATAAACCCGTTACTGCGATTCTAATTTGTCCCAGTCTAATGTTGGTGCTTCATGTGGTTTGGGGGGTTCGCTAAGCGTATCGTCAACTTTTTTATCTGGAAACGACCTGCTATTGACAAGATACATGCGGCTACTTAAATCTAGATAAAAACCGTTTTCGTTACATTTCAGTTCCATTTGCATATTGGATGGTAACTTTTTTACGATTAAGAAGACTTCTATAATGCTAGAGATGTCAACATATCTTCTATATCTATTGGCTACCGCCTCCAGTTGTTCGAGAGACATGCTGCTCATTTTAAGATGAAGGGTTGAGTCATCGTCGAACGGGGAGATTTCTTCAATAAATTTTTCCTGATCCATAACTACTTATTTTATTTGAAAATGTTCCGTCTACGTGACTACATAGAAATCAACCAACCAACCGTAAAAAAAAAAAAAAAAAAAAAAAAAAAAAAAAAAAAAAAATTTTTTTTTTTTTTTTCAGTTGGTTGGTTGATTGTTATTTATCCTGTATATAAATGCTGGCCGCCTTCCAAATTTATATCATTTTTTCATTCTACAATTGTTGTAGGTACCATTTCTCACAATGAACTTCTCTGATTCCATTCACAGCATATTTCATTACCTACTCAGAGACTGCGTGCATTTGGCAAACTGGGAAGATACAAGCCAATTTAGGCTGGTCGATGTCAAAGATGACTGGGATGATCCACAATGGAAACCGAGAGAACACAAATTTGCCCTTGCTATTTTGAGGATGTTAGAATATTATTTTCAGACACCGCCCTTACCTACTGGTATTGAAATCGAACAGATTGAAGATGTTATTCCCAAGCTGAAAAAAAAATTAAAAACTATTCTCGATTCCGATAGCATATCTTTTAAAGTCCGAAACCTTTGTAATGACGAAAGCTTGACGCATCGTCGTTGGTCGGGTCCCGAATCTTATCAGCCTTGGGTGATGGAGTGTTTGATAACCACTGGATGCTTTCTTGGAGAATGTTACGCAAAATTTGGATACAATGAGAGTTTATTTAATCTGGCATCCAAAACCCTTATAGATATTATGGAAGACTCTGCGTTATTATCTTGTATTAGACTCGATTTACATTATAAAATGGATCCGTTTGGTAAGCCTGGCGCTAAGATTAAATCAGTTTTGGACGAAGATTGGAGTATGTGGACCTTTCAATTGAACAAAGCACAGGAGAAAAAATTGTTCAAGAAGTGTCCAGGTAAATCGTAAGCATATCAATCAATTAATCTACAAAAAAAAAAAAAAAAAAAAACATATTTTTTTTTTTTTTTTTTTTTTTTTTTTACCTTGTGACCTTGATAACTTTATAGCGCCTATATAAGCAGCTGACAAATCTCATATTCTATACTCATATTATCTACTGCTGGCTGCCTTCAGGATTTATTTCATTCTACAATTGTTGTTAGATATTTTTGGCCACAATGATCTTCTACGATCCCATTCAAAGCGTCTTTAATTACCTACTCAAAGACTGCGTTCATTTAGCAAACTGGGAAAATACGCACATGAAAAGGCTGGTTAATATGGAAAATAAATGGGAGAATCCAGAATGGAAACCGAGAACACACAAATTTGCCCTTTCTATTTTGAGAATGTTAGAAGACTATTTTCAAACACCACCCTTACCTACTGGTATTGAGATCGAAGAGTTTGGTACTGAGACCGAACAGATTGAAAAGAACGTTTCCAAGCTGAAAGAAATATTAAAAACCATTCTCGATTCCGATAACATATCTTTTAAAGTTCGAGACCTTTTGCGCGACGAAAGCTTGACGCATCGTCCTTGGCGCGGTCACGAATCTTATCAGCCTTGGGTGTTGGAATGTTTGATCACTACTGGATGCTTTCTCGGAGAATGTTATGCAAAATTGCAAGACAGCCGTTTGTTGAAGAATTTATTCTATAAGGTATCCAAAGCCTTTATAGATATTATGGAAAAGAGTGGCTTGTTAGACTGCATTAGATCCGATCTGAATAGTCATATGGATCCGTTTGGTAAACCTAGTGCTAAGGTTAAATCAGTTTTGGACAAAGATTGTATGCTGTGGACATTTCAATTGGATGAAACAAAAGAGGAACAAATGTACTATAGGTGTGAACTCCGCACAAAAAAAGGTCTAAACCAACCTTAAAAAAAAAAAAAAAAAAAAAAAAAAAAATTTTTTTTTTTTTTTTTTTTTTTTTTTTTTTTTTTTGAGTGGGCGTGGCTTAGCACAACATACGGCTATATAAGCTCGGTCATTTTATTTGTTCAGCAAATTATTCTTCTAACATGGCTTTCTTAAACATGGTTCTTCAACGCCTTGCTACTGGGATAGTCTCGTTTCTATTTCGTCACTATAAGCCAGAAGTGAAATATATGAAAGTGCAGGATTCTGCCATAGACCCGGAACAGAGAGACGACCAGTCTTTGGGATTCGATTTGTACGCGCCTAAGAAAATCGTGTTGAGACCTGGCGAGACAAAAACGATTGATACTGGAATAGCGTTCGAGATTCCATCTTACATGGGAATGTATCTCTGGGACAAGTCGTCGTTGGCTTTGGCAGAACTGAGAGTGTGTGGCGGCGTGATAGATCCAGGCTACAGAGGCTCTGTAGGCGTGATTATGGAAAATTGTTCGCTGGACAACTTCACCATCCAGAAAGGCAGCGCTATATCCCAAGCTGTGTTTCAATTGGCAATTTATCCTGAAATGATAGAGACGACGGAATTGTCGGATACCGTTCGTGGCGATAGAGGATTTGGTGGAAAATCAGACTGGGCAGATAAATAAATCTTGTCAGGCTAGTAACCTAATATACAAGTAGATAGATGGATTCAACCTATACACCAAAAATTGATCCGGAACTCAATTATTTAAACTGTTTAAAGGCTCATTATAAACGTAACGATCATCATCCCGAGCATTATGAGAAGCCTGAAATGAAATTTGAAGCTAGAATGGAATTGACTTGTGAGTTATTAGGAACTGTAATGGGTTGGGCTCATAATCGAGGATTAAAAGTAAATCTTGCTGAATGTCGAGCTGTTATCGAAAAGGCTAACTGGGAGTCATGGGATCTTGCCGTGAAAGATAAATTACCAGAACCTACTGAAATTGATTTCAATATTCATGGAACATGGCATAATAAGACATATTCCATAGACGAATTTAAAAAATTGGAATGTTATGAGGATCTCGACGAACTCAAATGCGTAAGAGATTATGTGGATGACCTATTGAAGCATAAATTGGCAGTTTATCAAGTTTGGCGAGATATTACTGAATATGATAAGCGATACTATGCAATAGCTGAACGTATACAAAATCATGATTTGGATAAATTTCGAATCGATATGTTACGAGCTTATACTATGAAGTTTAGCGAGTTTCGGGGAAAGACTAAACAAATTAATGTTGAAGAGACTCCTAAAACGGATGAGTAAATTAAAAGACAGCCGCGATATTTCACCCTCTGTAAGACTAAATATGAAATTAGCCCACCGTAAAACTAAAATAGATTAATAAGCTATCAAGTTTAACAAAGATAGTTTACCCACTGTAAAATTAAATATAGAATTTAAAAAAAAAAAAAAAAAAAAAAAAAATATTTTTTTTTTTTTTTTTTTTTTAAGTGTCCTTGAAATAGCTATATATACACAGTCATAAAAGCCACATGTATATACAGCTATAAAAGCTTCCACACTACATATATTTTACCAGTATGAATGTTCCGTTTCGACAATGGGAACCTGCTATGAGGTTTAACAAAAAAGTATCAAGTCACGTTTGTCGGTATGTCGTATTGATAAATAGTACTGCTAAATTTGATGTAGAAAAAGACTTGAAAAAATTACTACGTGTAACAAAAAAACCTCTCATATGGTTTATTAAAACATTTCGGTCGTTTGGTATTAGGGTTGAATATGGCACACTTTTTTCCATACAAGATCTTAAAACCCAGGGACCCATGTTTAAAGATATCTCGGATGGAATCGTGCGGCAATATCTAATATCAAGGTATTTACCAGATGTGACTTTTGTATGCTTTCCAGGATTCGCTAAAAAATTACCTTTCGATTGCATACATCCTGACACGTTAGTTGGTAAGCTTATCAAGAGGAAATAATATACATTAAAAAAAAAAAAAAAAAAAAAAAAAATTTTTTTTTTTTTTTTTTTTTTTTTTGTGGGCGTGGATTTACTATATATATAGGCATTAATTTTACTATCTGTTATACATTTCGTCAACTCTTCCTCTGTAGTGTGTTTGGCAAGTCTCATAGATTCCAATATAAGCGTTTAGTCTTTGAAATATTGACTGTTTCTTTTACGCGTTTCAGAAAACCTTCTGCAAGATATCAAAGTTTGGCCAATATCATTCCAAGTGAAATGTGCTCGAAACTTATTGCAGTCATCTTTCAAAATACCCTGTAACTACTGTAAAATTGGACGGTCTAGACAGTTTATGGTACTTGGCCATATGCGTAAAGTTTAATATTGGACACATATAAATAATAACTGAGTAATTCTTTTGACAAATGATGAGTTTTCCGTTTTTTCTATTGCCTAATGAAATAAAATTGAAAATACTCAAGTACCTTCCCGTTTACGAAAAATATAAATTATTTTCTATAACTGAATTCAGCGATTTGGTGACCTATCCTCGATTATGGTGTAACAAAGCTTGCTATAATCTATATCGAAAGACGCTTGAAATACAAATCTATTCAGTACGAAGTATTATTAGAACTGATTTTGTTTTAGTAAACATTTTTATTTATATGCTTAAAACCAACATCGATATTTTATATCCTGACCATTGGAATTTTCATCCAATCAATGAACATGAAGAAAAATTTATTGTCACTATGAAAACTAATTTTAATGAATTTATAGCAAAATATGCCGTTATTGTTACCATATACGTTAAAGTATTCGCGACTCCATTCTATGTTAGATCTATACTACTAAGTATAGAAAATGTGCATGGTATACTATTTCCTTATATCGTACATCCATTTTTTCTAAACATGAAGGGTAAAAGACAATGGATTCGGTTTATGATCGCTTGTGAATTTATTCGCCAATTATACAGTTTAATTGAAGCTGATAAATCGAGCTATAAGACTAAATGTTTATTTCGTATATTGAAAATACTGACATCTGAGTACGACGAATGGGTTAATAATCGGGGTGGATGGGAATGTATAAAAGATTGGCAGAATGACAAATTGG
The DNA here is from genome assembly GCA_963930645.1 of Salticus scenicus. Lineage (NCBI taxonomy): Eukaryota > Metazoa > Arthropoda > Arachnida > Araneae > Salticidae > Salticus > Salticus scenicus. The sequence continues at coordinate 89,437,687 of OZ005654.1, forward strand.
ATGAAGATATTTTTACTGTCAGTACTTACTAAAATACCTTTAAAAAAAGAAAATTTTTTTTTTTTTTTTTTTTTTTTTTTGAGTGGGCGTGGCACATCCATAATTACTATATATAAGAGAGATGTGGTAGCGTCTAGCAATATTATTTATTATTTACCCACACAATTCTTTGCAATGGCTGGTCTACACTATGTTTATGCTGTGCATGTCTCTTTTGTTCGCTATGAAGGAAGGCAAATCCCATGGACTATTACTATGACTTCGACCGTGACACCATACAAGACTTTTAGTATTGGTTTGCTCAGCAACGACTTTACCTGGACAGATTCTGATTTGAATTATAATTGTCTAAACGCGGATGATTTTCCCAGAAACCCTTCTAAAAAACTAAATCACCAAATCAGTCTGCCACATTTCGAATCTGAGTTTAGAGAAATCTATGGCGCAGAGTACTGGAAAGATGGCTGGGTGACACAATTGGCAGCCGTCGATCGGCCTACGTATGATTATCTAAAAACATTTTGCAATTCAATTATATTGTTGGATAACACATTAATTGCTGAAGATAGAACCTTGGCTGCAGCATACAGGTATAACGTATTGCCAAATAATGGAGAGGAATTTAAAGAAATTGTAATTGAAGGTTGAAGAACTTTTAAAAATCTTAGATACCCCTTAAAAAAAAAAAAAAAAAAAAAAAAAAAAAAATTTTTTTTTTTTTTTTTTTTTTTTCAATTGCCCCCGCCCACCCAAGTCTGTATATATATATCAGAAAATTCTATTTAGACAATTTATTATTGTTAGATGGTATGATATTGTACACATGCAAATATGCTAAGTAAAGTTTATGAGAGTTTTTTATTAATATGCTCATTCATATTTGCCACAATTTTACTTATTACAGCTCTTTTTATAGTTATATTATTTATAATAACGACTTTTATTATGGAATTTTTGCTAGGCCCAGAAATTACAAAAAAATGTATTAAAACATTTTTAGAAAAGATGAAAATAAATCTTGTCTTTGCTCAAGAATAAAGGGTTATGTAATTTTTCAAATATGGATAAATGTTTGTGCTGTAATAAGTTAATAAACTATCCAAGATCGAATTATAGATTGGATTGCGAACACGCTTTTCATCAGCGATGCCTTGTAAATTATTTTCAAAACCATCCACTCAAATGCCTGGAATGTACCCAGCCGCTATCTTACATTGATCTAACATATTTTCAAAGCATTCATGAAATAGTAAATGATATAGAAGATACTGATTCAGGCTTTGAATCTAATTAATTCATGTCTTAGAAATATAACTTTAGAAACCAACTTCATCAACCAACCAACCGTTAAAAAAAAAAAAAAAAAAAAAAAAATTTTTTTTTTTTTTTTTTTTTTTTTTTTTTTTTAGTGGGCGTGGCTCATGTATATATATAAGACTGTTGACTTGTCACTTCATCATTCTATCTCGATCTTTGCCAGCAGCAGTCCTATCTTTCCTTTACGGACATGGAATCAACAGTATCCTACAGCTCTTTGGTTTGGACGTTAAGAAATAATAATATGGAGCTAGCACATAAAAATGATAAATTGGCTAAAGAAGTTAACGATTTACGAGATATATCTTTTTTTCAAAGTATATTAAATGAATTAATATATGCTGAAAATGTCCGATTAAGGGGTGAGCGATCTCGTCTTTGTATGGATGCAGCACAAATTGCTGTAACTTTAAACGAAAAGATAATTAGTTTAAATTCGATCATCAGCAAACAACGTAGACTGTCAGCAGCAACACTGAAAATGTCAAAAGCTAAAGATAGTTTTAAACGTAAAACTAAAAGGGTTATAAAGCCCAAGAAATGTACAATATGCCAAGGATAATAAAATCGTAACCAAGCCATCAAGGTCACACATAAAAAAAAAAAATTTTTTTTTTTTTTTTTTTTTTTTTTTTTTTTTTTTTTTTCACGTGACCTTGATATTATTTATTTTTATACTGGCCTTTTGCTATATAAGTAAGGTTCGTTGGATTGCTATTATTATTTCATAATGGAAGCTATGAATCCTATTGAGATGCTTATTGATGGGGCTGTTCAGCATGAAGTCTTGCAGAATAAAAATCCTTACTTGACTATGGAGACTATCATTTTACGTTTGTACAAGAAAATTTCACAGTATACGCGTGTCCAGTTCTATCAGAATGAGAAAACTCTACTGTTTGCGCAATATCACGATGAAATTTTGAATGCCTATGAAAGTATAAAATCTAGGCTGTCTCACGAAGAGCGAGCTACGGTAGAACGTGTCCTATCTAGAGATTGCCCACATCCCAACGAATTGCTGAAGTTTACCTGTACTTGGTACAAACATGATCCTGCCAGCATTTGTAGATGGTTTGCTGTCGATGGTATCATTAACCTACATCCTAAATATTACGTTCAAGATGCCTTTAACAATAATTTCGAGAAACACAATGCAGCCGTCAGGGCTCTGTATACTTATTACTCTAATCCTGAAAGCATCAAATTGATCGTGAGCAAGGCCCTGGATATTGAAGGTGACGAAACATATGCGGCAGATCCCGATATGGATAGGTGTTTGGAACTGTACGTAACAATGGTGGGTGAAGAAGAAATGAAACGTGTGGCAGAAGACAGGCGAACCAAGCTGCGAGCTCAACAGCAACCCAATAAGCGTAAAAGAAAAATACAGCCTCTGAAATTATCCGAAACTGTAGAAAATCCAATTGTAGAGACCCCAGAATCGCCTAGGCCGATTTCACCCCAAAATGAGTAATAGCTGACGGTTAGAATAATCAGGTTTCAGTTTCTTTAAAAGGTTTTGGCGTAAATTTTCACCGATTGACAGATGCCATTTAGAAGTCGTGCTGAGAAGGTCCATAGCAGTCAAAATTTTCAAATAGGCCTCGTGACAATTTTCTACGTTTGATAAGTCTATTCTAGTATTTTCAATTTTCTCGCAGAAAGGCCAAGCGTGGTTCGTCGGAGGTACCATCGCTTCCATATCTGACAGGTCATCTGTAGGTTGGGAGATATCAAAAATCTTGTCACATTTTATAACCTGAGTGTATAATGGATTCCAGAAGAGTTGCAAATGGCTGCTCAAAACGATTGTCCAAACGTCAGATGGAATGATGGCGTCAAACGAAGGTTCGATCACAATATGTAATAGACGCGATTCGTATAGATTTGGACGATATAAAAATGTCAGCTCGTAGTCTGATACGGGTTCTAGCTCAGGAATGGAATCCAAATAGAATTTGACTAAGTTAGGATAACGTCCATAATGACTATAGATTATGGTAGATTTCTTAGAAACTAAAGCCTTTTGAAAAAATTCCATATCTTGATTATTAAACTAAAAAAAAAAAAAAAAAAAAAAAATATTTTTTTTTTTTTTTTAATTCAAGGTCATATTATTTATCTATATATGGGTGCCTCCTCTGCGCAAGGATCATTCATGGTAGAGCCTTCTATCTATAAGGTCTTAAGTTTTTCTGAAAGCTACATACGGCTTAACTGAAATAGATTAAATTATTAATGCTAAGTTTTTTGTCAAGAAAGCATCAAAAAGGTGTCATGAGACAAACGAATAAATATACTACTTCATATGGCTTAATCGTCAAAAATTCTGACAACCAAGTTGTACTTATCAAGCGTAAGGTGCCATACTGTGTGCAAAATTATTACACGCATCTCCATAAAAGCAAAACTAAGTATTGTGAATATTCCAAGAATGCCTTTGACCAGATACGAGACGTTTTTGAAAGAGAACAGTTACCAAAGCTGAGCGAAGAATATAAATTGGATTATATGTGCTTTGTGAATGGCAAATTGTACGAAGATCTGTACGATTTTCCGCATGGACAGCCATCTACGAAAAACCCACAAACCTTATTTGATTATTTTATAACGGCGTATCGAGAATTTCGTGAAGAAACTGGCTTCAGATTTACTTTTACGAAAGAAGACGTGGAAAATTATCCAATCGTGCATTTTGAATTTATGGGATGCGATAAGATTTATTATAAACAATATTATTTTCTTATTGAAAATGTAAAAGATTTGAAGAGATACAGATATTTTGATTCACTCGATTTTCCAATGATATCGTCTGCCCAAATTAAGAGTTGGAATGGTGATCGACTTGTGTATACAGGCCAACTATATCCCGTAAAAATAGCATATAATTATTTTAAAATTCAGCAAAAAATAAAAATTGATAATAAGCATAAAATTTTTGAGAATTTTTATCCAAAGTACTATATAATTTCTTATCAAAAAAAAGAAGATGATAAGAAATTGATGGAAAAAATATTTAAGAATTAATTAATAAAAAGCCACACCCACCCTTGAAAAAAAAAAAAAAAAAAAATTTTTTTTTTTTTTGAGGTGGGTGTGGCTTTCTTCAAACGTATAAAAAGGCGACGCCGCACTCTCAAACTATCATTCTACTGCAATCATGAATCCTGCTATCTTCTGTTGTCAAGATGAAGTCTTTGCTGAGGCCGTTTGGCTGAATGTTGGAAACGGATCCCTAAAACCGTTAGAAATAGCATTTGCCATTTCTCCAGATAAGGTCTACATATTTACAGTAGCACCCTTGCCTCAACATTACTGGGTCACGCTAAGAGATCTTGCCCAAACTAGATCTAGAATACATAACAAAGATCGTTTTTACAATTCTCAATGTGAACAGCTACTTTTACAGCCAAAACTCTTCGAATGGAGACTTAAAGCCAACAGTTGGCTTAATAAGCTGACATATTGCGTTCCGTTAGACACTCCACTGTATGTCCATGGTCGTGCCCAGTACAAATTTTTCAAGCATCAGTGCGGATACAGAAACGTACATCTGGTTAAAGTGCCAACTGGAGTAAGAATCATAAACGCTTGTCATTTTCATCTGAAGTCGAAATTGTTAGATTATCCTTGTCCAGGAATAGAAGTAGCTACGATGGCCTATCATCGAAGAGATCTTCAAATAAAACAATAGTAAAAAAAAAAAAAAAAAAAAAAAAAAAAAATTTTTTTTTTTTTTTTTTTTTTTTTTTTTTAATGTGGCCTTGTTTTTTTATTTATAAATCAAGCTAACGATGGGCTATAAAACCTTTGTCCAATCCATCTTTGGCAATCAGTACTCGTTTCATGCCCCATACTTACACGGGCTCAATCTCTACTGTCTCTTCGTTATTACGTTAACAGTGTCCCTTTGCGTTTATACCCTGCATCAGCATCAAGATGTCTGCGACAACACCTTCAAGCAGCGCGTCCATGACCTACGAATTAAATACGCCAGTGCTAGACGTCCCGGCTATGATTAAACCTATTTTAGATAATTATAACATACACGTTAATAATTTTATTCGATTTTTGCGCGATCGTCTAGATGTCTATCTCGTTTACGAAGGCCCAGCCGATCCCCATCAGCACATCTTGTTAAGAACCATGTACGCGTGTTCTATCAAATCCAAAAAAATTTTAAAAGATGTATTTCCAATCATGATAGGATCGCTTCTAGATATGGCCATTCGCCATCAAAACGAGAGGTCTTTTCGCGAACCTCTGTCGGCCTCTGAAACCCAGTATCCATTTACAAAATTAGATGTAGGGAGTGGATTTTTTCTCGTCGGTGGTTCTTTGCGCCATTTACCCTATTTCTATACGAACGATCCTACCAACACGCATGTCATTCAAAGAAAAATTGTTCGAGTCTATTCCTACAATGCTCTGGATCGCGGAAAAGAGTTAAATTTCTACGTGGCAGACTACGATGGCAAAAAATGTGGTGATGTGGTAGTTATTCATAACAACGGTACTAAAACCAACGACGATCCACATTTTTTCAATCATTGTCCCTATCCAGTAAATTTGACGCCTTACATGTCCATGCTGTATCGAAACGAGCATTTTGACATCGATCATTTGGGTAATAAAATGGTTGCCAGCCCAGGCCACATGTTTACCAAACTCTTCATAAAATATTTGTACGGTCCTCTGCTGCAGCAAGATTGGAAGCTGATCAAAGCCAGAACGGGTCTGGTCTCGAAATCTATCGAAGACGGGTTCCTGCTGCACGTTCTGTCTCGAAAAACGGTCTATTATAAGGAAACTAAATCTGCTGGAAAGATGACCAACGAGCCTTCAGGATCGCATCGCGAAATAGGTGTCAACGGTGAAGTATTCATGGAAAAAAATATAGGTTGCTATAGAGAAATTACGTCTCAGACCTACAAACTAAATCCTTATCTGCTACACGTTATAGTGAGACAGATTTCCAAAAAAGTTAAAAATTCTACTGTCGATTCTTTTCATCCTAGCTATTTGTATTTTTTATGCATACTGGGTATTTTCGAAACAAAAAACGTGGGTCGCACGACTATGATGGTCAGAGACACGATTGTTTCTACGTGCGACGATCTGGATCCAGTCTATCATGATGTACCCAATGATAAATTTTGGGATGAGCTGAAACTCGAGTCTCAGAAAGACAGCCGCTATTTCGTGGTTGTGAACGAGGCCTGCATACCCGTAACCGAAAAATCTTTTTACGGCATCGAGCTGCTGAGGCTGAAGAACCATTTCAAGACAATCGAGTGCTATCAGAGAGAAAATTTTATCATTATCCGTTATAAGATGGGTTTCATTATGAAAAGGGTGCCTGACACGGATATCTGGGTGACCCCGTACGACATCTCGTATTACATACACAGGCTGGCTGGGATTCATGCGACCAGCTACTTGGTGGATCTGAACCGATTTTGTAACCATACAGCCTTTCCGAAAAATATTTTGGCCTTCAACGCGATGAAAAATTCTGTTTTGGCTACGACTTCGGAATACGCTCTATATTTTATGGATACGGTATCCACTTATTATAAAAAACTGACTCCTGACCATAAAGTTCTCATACCGGCCAAGAAGGATGGCGTTTCTGAACATTTTGAGATAGCCATGCCTCAGCCCGTAGTCACTTACATGAGTTTCAAAGGCTGCACGCAAGAAGACTGCATAGCGAAACGTAAAGGCTACGATGCGTTCGATGGCTGTAGGTTTTACACGCTCAGATTGAATTTGGATGCCAAATCTTGGGTTAAATTTTATCCCGTTCGCGGCGACGAAGATCCAGAATCTGGTTTATTGGGGACGCTTGTTAGTGGAGATGTTTTGCAAGTCGAACCCTATTCTTTACATATAATACTGAATAAAATTTCTGATAGTGAATACCGCATTCGTTTCAACAAAACGCCATTCAGGGTCGCTCAGCATTTCATAAGCGGAGACAAACTGACTATTAGCGTAGAACAACAGCATGTCTGCGATACAGGAGACAAACTCTGTAGTTTGCACGGTCAGAAAGGGGTCGTGCGAGTCTTGGAAGAGATGCCTATTTTGGATGATGGGATCGTACCCGATTTGATAGTGAACCCTTACTGCATGTTCAGGATGACGCCCGGACAGATTTTAGAAGCCATGTATTTGGGCGGGGGTAGAGACAGCCAATCCGTACGTAATTCGAAAGGTGTTTTGATACGAGACGCGAAGGCCTTCTATGGCAAGACGTTTTATTTTTCGGTCGCGTATTGGGCTAGCGAACACTTATACGCTCCCGTAAAATGTGTGTTGGATAGAGTGACCAACCAACCCGTCAAAGGTCGCAGTAGAAGAGGCGGTATGAAATTGGGAAATATGGAAGTTAATGCTTTAAGAGGCAGCGGTACGGCGTCTGCGTTTGAAGAAAAATTTTTTGAACATGGTGATAGAGTGCATATTGAGGCTACTGTGGCGATACCTAAATCGGTCAACGTGGTCATTGAAGACGCGAAATGCTACAAATATCTTTTAGAATATAAGACAGAACCTACCATACAGATGGAGGATTGACGCGATAATTTTAAATTTGTAGATACGAGTTACAGTTTGTCGTTTTAAATAGACAGTTTTGTACGAAATGTATTTTGCTATTAATTTTTTAACAACAAGGGTCGCTATTTTATAGATTTGATACTCTGAGCCCTAAGGTCATTTTTTCTAATTTTTGCGACTAAATACCTCATTTTTTATAATGCCAGAGTTGGTCTCAGAGGTTACATGGTACTCGATTAGAAAATATGAGGCGTTTTGTCTTTCAAATTAGAAAAAATGATTTTTGAAAAAAGACATAAATATTTATGTTATCGTATACGATACCGTATTAGTACTGGAACAGGTTTTAAATTTGCGTGGTCAAAACTAGGGTGTTGAATTCCAGTAAAATGTATATGACCAAAAGAGGCTTCGAGCAGCGACTGCATAATGGTTAAAGCATGAATTAATGAATCGAGCACTGACTGCATAATTTTTAAAGCATATCTTAATGTATAGAGCGTTGAACAAATAAGGGGGGATATATGTAACAAAAGTCTCGAGCTTTAAACTAACAAATAGTTTAAAGCCTCGAGCTTTAAACTAACAAATAGTTGGGCAAAGTTGAGCAAAACAAAAAGCCTCGAGCATTGAACAAACAAAGGGCATATGTGTAACAAAAAGCCACGAGCAAGCGCGGCAGAATGTAGAGAGCAAAAAAGTATGTAGAAATATAATATAAGCAATATTTGCATGGTCTAAATTTGTACAAAAACCTTCGAGCATCTATAGAGAGGCTATATTTTGTTTTTTAAGTAAAATATTTAGCATATATATTTCGTTTTTTATTTTAAGAATGTCGGAGTAAAATAGGATTATGAATCGTAGCTAGCTTATAGTAATGGGCTTACATTTGGAGACAATTAAAAAATGTAACCTCATACCGATATCTTGAAACTGGCTGAGACAGCGACACTATAGCTGACATACAAAATCCAGACTAAAAACTTACATTTGGTTTAGCAAGACAATAAAGAGCGTAGTCTTATGCCGATATCTTGAAACTGTCTGAGACAGCGACACTATATCTGACATTCAAAGTCCAGGCTAGAAACTTGGCAAGACAATAAAGAGCATAGTCTTATGCCGATATAGTGAAACTGTCTGAGACACTATAACTGACATTCAATGTCCAGGCTAGAAACTTGGCAAGACAATAAAGAGCGTAGTCTTATGCTGATATAGTGAAACTGTCTGAGACACTATAGCTGACATTCAAAGTCCAGGCTAGAAACTTGGCAAGACAATAAAGAGCGTAGTCTTATGCTGATATAGTGAAACTGTCTGAGACAGCGACACTATAACTGACATAGAAAATCCAGACTACAAAATTATAATCACTTAAATTAAAAGATGTTTTACAGTAATTTCTGAGTATACAAGTATATATATATATATATATATATATATATATATATATTATAAATATATTATAAATATATTTATAAATATAAATATTATTATAATATAAATATAATATAATATAATATAATATAAATATATTATAAATATATTATAATATAAATATTATTATAAATATTATTATAAATATATTATAAATATATTATAAATATATTATAATATAAATATTATTATAAATATTATTATAAATATAATATAATATATTATAAATATTAAAAAAAAAAAAAAAAAAATCTATTCATTTCTATAGGGTAGCTACGATTCATGCTCCTACATTCTCCTATTTTGCTCCGACTTGCTTTTTGTGGCAACGAGCTTCAAGGTCCTTCAAGGTCATACAAAAAAAAAAAAAAAAAAAAAAAAAATTTTTTTTTTTTTTTTTTTTTTTTTTTTTTTTAAATGTGAGCTTTGTCTTGGCCAGCACCTATAAAAGCCTCACTCCAACTTGCAGTTTTATCATATCATGGACAACTATAGTCATACCGCTCATGTTACGTTTATTTTACAGAATTCCAATTGGAAGCCATGGATCGTAGCCTTTACGTCTGTACATCCACCCTTCGAAACGATAACCTTAGCTGCCAATCCAAACAAGATTTCATTCTTGCATCGTGATATAGCCTATAACAACACCGTAAACGGTTTTCATGTACCCGATAACGTAAAATTTGGTACTTATGTAGATATTTCTGAGATGGATGAAACTATTCGTTCAGTTTTTCACAAGAACTTAAAATTTAGCGATTGGGATGTAGTCGGGGCCGTGGATAAGCGTACTTACGACTATTTGAAAAATATTATTCCCACTGTCTTGATACCGACCAACAGCCATAGCGAAGATATTACATTGGGTGTTGCATACAGAAAATTTCAGTCTGATGAAAAATGGCGTCAACATAGATAAAATTTTAGAGAGTTTCTTTTATAAATCGCGCTTTAGCCTTCTCTACGCAAAACGGCTTGTGATCGATAGTCCCCAATTCGTAAGGTGCCAGGCACATACATAAAAAATTGTATCTATTCACGTATAAAAATACTCCATGCTCGCACACATCTGTGTTGAGTTCGCTGCAATCCGGGCCTCTATAAAACGTAGAATTTGTACAGATGCATGTCCATCGCGGTACGGGGTCTTTGATCAGCATCAATACGCCTCCAGTCTCTTCTTTGCACGGAACCGTTTCTTCTCGAGATTGGCAAACGCCATCTATGCACTGGGCATCCCTATCTACGCAAAGAAACGAACAATCGTCTATGCACGGTATCTGTTTAGTAGTACAATTTTGGCGAAACGTGGGAGCCTCGGCTCGAACCTGCCTATTATCGACTTGTAGTTTTGAGCTTTTCCAAACCCAAACATAGGCCAGCCACATCAGAAAGAAAACGACCCAGGTCTTGTGCATGCTTTTTTTGTTAAGATGTCTGAAAATCGACAAGAGACGTTACACATTCCCAGATCTCTGAGTCGAGTCAACAAATGGCGAGATGCATGGGCCGCCTGCTATAGAATTATAGAAGAGTTCACGGTCGTGGATCTCAAACAATTTCATATCATTTTCGAGCGTTGGGTACCGATTCTGAATTGGATATTCGACCAACGCATTCCCAGATTGGATCGTTACGAACCCGTTTTTTATTATTGTAATTTACCCAACGGGCCTAAAGAAATCATTAAATTGTATATGGATGAAAATACCACAGACGAAACGGTGCCCGTCTACATTATTTTCAATCTGTACGAATTTCAAATTATTCAGAAACGCTATTGTCTAGACTATACCAAATCCAACCAGATGTTGTACAACGAGTCTCGCGGAACGGTCAACTTGGCATCGATGATGCAGGTTGAAAATTACAACCCAGCAGAATATTTCAAAACGATGACTTGTTGGCATTTGCTGTTTATCTATACTCTCCATGCGCTAGCTCATTGGGACGCGTACGATAAATATGAACATTGTTATTACGATACGCACATTAATGTGAGAGATTCACCCTTTTACAAGTTTCATTTTTACGGCCAAGTCATGTATCGTAAATAAAGATGCCGAATCCTACTAAGATACCTACACAGTTTGCCTTCATTGTTTTGAACGAAACGAATCGGGGATATAGAAACCCTGATGCAGTAGATATGCACGACTTGCAGGCGTTGTGCGATGGTGAGAATAGTTTGGTCAGGGTGGCCAAACTCAGACGTTTTTTCGCCAATGCCGTAACTTATAAAATGTTCAAAGAAGGTTTGCTTGTAGATGACAATGCTTGGAACGCAGTCGTACAATCGACTGAAAATGATGCCGTCAGGAAATACGCCAAGCGATTCATGACTCGGAGGCCTAGAAAGCGAAAAAATAGACACGTATCCAGATTGGGAACTTATTCAAACGCTGAGCTTTCAGATGATGAACTTTCAGACGCCTCTGCCATATCTATTACCCCATCCAACGACGAATGCGATGATACGGACGTGAATCTACCTTTGCCAGTCTGTGCTGGAATAAGACGCGTTTGTCGAAATTACGATGCCCAACGTCGATATATTCCTTACGTTAGAGATGCTAGCGACAACAAGCGCTATCATTTGAAAGTGGCTTACGCTTAAATTACGATCGGGTTCTCTAACGGATTGAAAGCCAGCGGTACGAGTGTCTTCCAGCGGGTGGAATAATATTGCGTGAAATTAAATTGGTCGCTGAGATCGTTTAGCGATAAGAGAGTCGATCTAGATTGGCATTCGGATAATCGACCCGCGATTACGCGAATGGGTACGGCTCCTTCATTAGGACCGAAGCAGGCTTGATCGGTTTCGCTCAACGGTTGGTAGTTAATGTTTCGTACGCTATGCTTAAACACCCACAGTTTGATTCTCTGAGGCATGAAACGCGTGCTCTCGAAAAATCCTAAATTCAGTACGCGAGCTATTTTCGGTACGTCGAAATTTAATAAGGTTATGAATTTGTAAATTTCTTCTTCAAAAGTCTCATTTTTCTGAAGTAAAATGGATTCGTCCAAATAAGATCGATTCAGCCTAATAGTGATGCATTTCGTTGGAAAAGACTGAAGTTTGTCCACGTAATGTGTGTAAAACGTATTGTCGCCGACACAGACCATATAATGTATTTGGAAAGGTTTGGCATCTCGAATATAAACATCTTCTGGATTATGGAATCGCCTGTCGTACGGTATGACCGTAGTAGATGGATGGTCGATCGGAATCATTTTGTAGTATATGTCCATGACTACATACTCTTCCAGTATAGGATATTTTTTTTCGTTTAAAAGTTGTAAGACTAAGGTCGCGTAATCCATAACTTGGTTAATTAAAGATGCCTAGGCCAGCCAAGGTGCCCGTTTTGTATGCCTTTCAGACTTTGAATAGAATAAATCGAGGTTACGAATATCAACCCGATGAAATTACGTACGCCGAAATAACCCGTTTGGCCATAGGAGATAATTTTTTGGTTCCTGTAAAAAATCTCAGGCGATATTTTGCCAACAACAACGCGTTTCAAGAATATAAAGAAAATATACAAGTCGACGAAGGTTATTGGAATAATATTTTGAGAATGTCCGAGTTTCAAGGAAAAGTGGCGGATGCTAAATATGCCAGGCGTTTTTTACCTAGAGAGTGCAACAGGTCCAGATATAAACACGTTTCTAAATTGGGTGATTATTCAGACAGCTCAGATTCGAACGCTTCAATTATTTCCATCACCCCTTCCAACGATGAATGCGACGAGACAGATGTGAATCTTCCTTTGCCAGTGTGTGCTGGAATCAGACGCGTCTGTAGAAATTATGATTCCCGACGTAGATACATTCCGTACCAAAGAGATGCGAGTGAGAATAAAAGATATCGTTTCGACGTATCGTATGCAAATGCTTAGTAATATAAGTGTTAAAGATTTATTTATTTTTTGTTTCAAGGTCACGTAAAAAAAAAAAAAAAAAATTTTTTTTTTTTTTTTTTTTTTTTTAAGGTGCCTCGCCCACCCTTGAAGCTTGTCTATATATACTATGGCTAACATGACTACATCCTCATTGTGTCTCGCCTGCAACGGTCGTCTAGTTACTATACCTCGTAATGAGCAAGATGTACATTGATGGATACTAGATAGTTAGATTTTTCTATAAAAGCCCATGATCTATTCTAATTTCATGAAAACCTGCAATATCTTGTCATTTGTCAGACAAAAGTCTATAAATATCTTGTTTTCAAAGTCAATATCGTTATCCCATCCTATTTTAAAGGAAATGGGTCAGGAGCGATTTTATGCATGACCTTACAGTAGAAGAAATAAATTCCACTCCCACCCACCCTAATAGATATACTATATATATACTATATATATATAGACTGTAGCGCCATCTACAATGAATGGATAAAGAAATATAACTTTAGCAGCCAACTGAGAAATATAATTTTAGCGGCCAATTGAGGAATATAACTTTAGAAACCAACTGTGAAATATAACTTTAGAAACCAACTGTGAAATATAACTTTAGAAACCAACTTCATCAATCAACCAACCAACCTTAAAAGAAAAAAAAAAAAAAAAAATTTTTTTTTTTTTTTTTTTTTTTTAGTGTGCCCTTCAATCATAAATAAATAAATCCAAGGGTATATATAGGCCTGTCTGAGACATCATTAATTTAAAACAGTACCAATGGCTAGCTCTTTGATCGAATCCTTTTCAGAAGATATCGATTCTGTTAACTCGATGTTACTATCTTTTGACAATGTCCATATTGATAACGTTGTACTTAAACCGCCCAATTCTTACAAGAGTTTGTCTTTACCATATCCAGGCCCTTATGGTATGCTCAGACGTCCAACTTTCAACTATCGATGGCTAGGTCCACCCAATTCAGACATGGTGAAATATCTTCGAACGAATGATGATCAACCTCAATTTTTGGATGGCCGTTCTCTGAATCCAGATGATAGTAAGAGTACAGAAATGCTGAACAGTCCATGGGCAAATCTTAATAAGGGCATTCGCAAATTTGAGTAATATATTTAAAACACGTTTATGTAATCGTCTTCGAAATAACAATCTTCATTTTCTACCAGCATGATCCAGTCTCCTATTAAGCCAGCCCGAATTCTTAAATTCGGAATCAGATGTCTGAAATTTTTTACGACGTCCAATAAACTAGTCTTTTCGCTTTTGCAGACCAATTCATGTGTCTGATCTGAAAATGTAAATTCTTCTTCGTTCAGAATGCAATTCTTACCCTTTTTCTTTTTCTGAAAAAAATGCGGAAAGTAAATCTTCAAATATCGTATGACTTGCCTATTCGTTTTACGTTGTAAGAATTTCTTAAATTTTTTCTTGTTAAAATGGTCTTCGCGGTCCAGGAGCCGTTCTCTATTTTCTACGTTATATTTTCCGATGTCGCATAATACGGGATGATTTCGCGTATACAAGACCGAGAAATGATTGGCATCGGGCATGTGGCCTCCTAAACGATGGCACGTCGCTATGAAAAATACTATCATGGTAAAAACCGTTTCTATGAATTGAGGGCGTTCGATTATAGCTGGCGGATACATTTCGTCCGGTTGACGAAACATGCCAATAGTGTAGCCCGAATACTCTCTGAAATGGCCAGCGAATGGCAATACGTATTCGTCACCCAATATCTTGTTCAATTCCATTATGTCAAAAAAATGTTCTGGTATGTCGCACGATTTTGTACAGGTATAGGATCGCCATAATTTAGAATGGTTGGTAAATAGGCAGTGATATTTTTCAGAATTGAAATTGTTGAGTAAAGTAAGACAAGGCTTGTTGAAATGAAAAACGCAGGTCGTAGGTGAATATAACGGGTTCTTCTTCTGAATGTGGCGAATGATACTTTTGGATTCGTCAGATGTGCTAGTAATAGACCGTTTCGATTTACGAGGCATGTCTTTTTTTCAAGCCAAGCAATGATTGTAGTCGTTTTAGATATGGATGAAACACTAGGCGTGTATCAAGAAAATGTTTTTCAACCGCGTCCCAAACTCGATTTCTTTTTGAAGATGTTACGAGCTATGGACATAGATATCATTTTATGGAGTCTGGGCGAAGATGATTATGTACGGCGCGTCGTGGAAGGATTTCTGCCTTCGGTTAAAAAATACACACAGATAAATTTTGCACGAAGCGAGTGTAAGCTATCAAAAGAACTGTATGGCTATTATAAGGCATCTCAGCATATCAGACAAATGTACAAAGATCCTGTATTTTTAATAGGGGTCGACGACAAGGTTACCGAAAACATGGATTCGTCGTACGATGTTAGGATACATGTGCCTCCGTATCGTAAACCCGACGGCAAGGATCGCCAGTTGTTGAGAGTTTCTGAAGAAATTGTTGACGCCATCAGTTCAGTGAAAGATTTGACCCCTATTCAGTTTATGTCGGTAGACTATATGTGAAATAAAGACGATGGCTAAAGTGGGGAGTGAAATAAAACTCCAACAGAAAATATACAGGTCACAACCGATGTATGCATTTCTAAAGTCTAATTACAAAAAAACAAACACTAGCCAGACAGTGGCTACTACTACTACTACTACTACTGAATCGTTTTATTCAAATGTTACAGCAAATGCAAACGATCAGGGAAATTCACCATTAAATATATTCGATCCTATATTGGAGGGAACTAGACAAAATATGAAGATTGCCGAGTATAAATTGCGCGGAATAGAAGACTTGGCTTCAGAATCAGATATAAAAGCGTTGACTTTTGTTCTAATGAGAGAATACATACATACTCAACAGAGATGTGATGGTTTTGTTTATTTTAAAGAAGGACAAGACGATAAATATCCCTTATATGATTTAGAACAGAATAAAATTTTACATCCATATTATCAGAAGAACAAACTTAATTTTAAGACACACGACTTGTTACGTAGATGGATGAACGTTCGCATATTAACGTTGGGTAGTGATATTGTAAAAAAGTATCTTAAAAAGAAGGAAGATGATCGAAAGGCAAAGGAAAAGGCAGCGGATGAGGCCCGACAGGCAGAAGAGGCTCGAAAGGCAGAAGAAGCTCGAAAGGCAGAAGAAGCTCGAAAGGCAGCGGAAGCGACAGACTTATAAAATATCAAAGCGACATTAAAAAACATTATATAAAATTTATTTAAAAAAAAAAAAAAAAAAAAAAAAAAAAAAAAAATTTTTTTTTTTTTTTTTTTTTTTTTTTTTTTTTAATAATATGCCACGCCCACAAAGTCAAGTACCATAAAATGCCGATGCTAGTTCGTATTACAGTATATGTATGGTATCTTGAAGGATTACTGCAATATGTTTCGAGCAAATTTACCTCGTGTACTTATTTAATATTTTCACTGTCAGTGTTTAGACAATGCTCCGACCACATGACTACACCCACGAAAAAAAAAAAAAAAAAAAAAAAAAAAAAAAAAGATTTTTTTTTTTTTTTTTTTTTTTTTTAATAATATGCCACGCCCACAAAGTCAAGTACCATAAAATGCCGATGCTAGTTCGTATTACAGTATATGTATGGTATCTTGAAGGATTACTGCAATATGTTTCGAGCAAGTTTTTTTTTACTGCAATACGCCCACAAAGTCAAGTACCATAAAATGCCGATGCTAGTTCGTATTACAGTATATGTATGGTATCTTGAAGGATTACTGCAATATGTTTCGAGCAAGTTTTTTTTTACTGCAATATGTTTCGAGCATATGTTTTTTTTTTATTTTTATTTTTTTTTTTTTTTTCAAGTGGGTGTGGCTTCAATTTATTCTATATAAATAACGGCTATCGTATTCAAACTATCATTTTGCTGATTCTCCTTTAGAAATAAAGTCATGTCTTTTCAATCGTCCTATTTACATTGCGTCAACAGAAAGACTGAAGCACCGCTGAAGGCCTATTTAATTTATAATCTTAAAGGAGGTATTTATTATTTATTACCTGATGATTATTCCAATTTTTGTCTACAGTGGATTGGTTTATCCAATCCACCTTCTTACACTATGGATTTGCCCTCCACTCTAATGCATTCTATAACTTTAGATTTCGATTACAAGGGTTCTATCAAGACTGCGCCGAAAAGATTTTTCAGTACGATAGAATGCGTTCTGAAAAGCGTTTTTTTATCTAACGTGAAAAATTTTACTTACATTATTGCTATGAGAAAAGCCAGCTTGGGTATTCATATACATTTGCCAGAATTTCAGATAGGACACGACGATTACATACTATTTTGCGAACATCTTCAGTATAAATTCAAACAGATAACGCTGAACGATGAAACTTATATATTGGATATTCCACAAAATATTATGTTAGTCGGATCTTCTAAACCAAGCCATTGTCCCTATATGCCTTCCAGGCTGGTGTACGTAGATGAACGCAACACGTTACACTTAAACGTTTGGCAGCCGATCGAAAACGATATAATAACACTGAGATCCAGTTTTACCGTACGAAAACATAATGAAAAATCTGTTTTCAGAGAAATTTTAAATATGCCTGCGGACAAAATTCGTAATAAAATTTTAAATTACATGATGCCTATCGTAAACGATTTTCAATTGCAGAGACACACCTTACAATATGCTACCCATATTGGAAAATTACCCAATAGCTCGCCAGAGTGCAGAGACGTGGCCTCTTTTGTCACTAAAAAATCAAACGAGAAAGGTTTTATCAGCAAATCTAAAAAACTTTTGTTTAGTGACAGTAATGTACTAAGAGCCTACTATTATTTGGAAATTATTTCGAAATCCATTAAGGAATTCGAGACTAACAATCATGCTTTAAAAATGTGGTTCGAACGGCTGAGTCGCGACAAACCCATCGCGATTTGTAATGTACCTGAAGCGTTCCAAGAATTAAACGATATGCTGCGATTCGAAAACGCCTCGCTTTCGGAAGAGGTCAACCCCTTAAAAACTATCATGCAATTCAATAACGGATATTATTTCTTACCCGTATTTTATTCTTTATGTAAACATTACAGGACGGATTCTAGATCGATGTCTCGACAATTGTACCCGGTGCTGGATCAAGACTTTCATAAATTGCTAGATAAAATTCAAACGATCGATCCCGAAAATATACAGTATGAAATAACGGACATTACTATCAACACCTTACATTTTTGTGCCAACAATTTGTATGGGGATCGACCCGACATGTATCGGGATAAGCTTACATTGATCGTGCGAAACAATAGGCGGGCCGTCTTATCCGTTACGAATGACGATCAGATGATACAAATGATTAGAAGCATACAAGATAGGCATTTACCCATTCACGTTCTCAGGCTGAAAAATGCCATAAAGAAAGCTGGACGTTACATATGGAACGCGCTCGAAGATACTTGGCAAGAGATTGAACAATCAGATGTTAATCACCACGTTACCAATTTGTTTACCAAAATCAAATCATTTATCAAAGAATACCGTAGTTCTGGTGGTCGTGGTGGTCCCGACGACGAATACATAAATAAATTTACCGTTAGCGGTGTCAATTCAGCCATTTTGAGCGATACCAGCATGGAACGCAAATACATCCTGATGGATTCTCACAAGTGGTTTCTGAGGCTGCAGGACGGCGTTTTAGATTTATTGACGGGTCATATTGGCGGGGTCGTGCCAGAGTTTTTTCTTTCGGAAAAAAAGATAAATTTAGGGATTCCGCGTAACGAAATGATGATTTTGTGTAACAATTCTTCGAAACACGTAGCCTTGTATGAAAAACTGACAGATAAGAAATTTTTCATGGTCTATTTAACAAATTTATTTGAGGACGTGACCGATAACCTGTATGACACGCTCTGTCAGTTGGTACCAGAATGCGAAGACGATCTGTCCAAATCCATGCTGCATTTCTATATAAATCTCTGTAAATGCGTTTGTTTCGAATACGACATTATGATGTATATGTTGGATATTTTGGCTAGCGTCTATATTGCGACAAATTACGAAAGAAAATTTTTTGTGTGGAAAGGCTTGACGCGTAACGGAAAAAGTAAGCTTTTCGAATTGATGGGACGCGTTTTGACTGCATATTATCATTCTATACAGTCTGAAAACCTATCTCCAAGCCATTCTGTTAATAATGCTACTCCAGAATTGGCGTCTACGCTTTTTTCTTGTAGGATGGTCGCTACTGAAGAATTGGGTAGAAAAATTGACGAAAATCGTATTAAACAAATTACTGGCAATTCGTTCGTGGCTTTCAGAAATATGTACGAGCCGAATTCGGGTGGGATACCGATGGCCAAACTGTTCGCCTCTACGAATAACTATCCTGAATGCAAGGCCACGGAGGCTTTCAAAGATCGAGTGGTAGCTATACCATTCGATGCTGAAATTACCAGCGACGCGCCCGATTCGACATCGAAACAGGTAGCCGGCGATACGTACAAGAAAGATGTCTATGTCGTGGAGCAGTCTTTCAAAGGCTGTTTTTTCATGCTGTATTACCATTTGCAAAAATGTATGGCTAAAGATGGCCTGTTACACTACCGAAAAGAACCCGAATACATACAAGAATTTACGCGAGATTATTTAATTCATGCAGACATTTACGTTCAGTTCAAGATGTATATGGACGTTCAATTGATGCCCGGTACCATGACCACTACGAACGAGGTCAAATCTGCGATAAGACAATATCTGAAAATTACCAAAAATACATCTTTTCACGAGTGCGATCTGCTGTTCTATTTCCAAAAAGAATTTGGTCATTTACGTTGCGAAGATATTAATTTGAAACCCGGGGCCTTTAGTTACGCTACCGCTCAAGATGAAGATGAAGAGCTACCCAATAAAAAATTAAAAGAAGACGATTCGATGGTAGTTTATTACGAAGGGGTAGTCATTAAGAATTTGAGACGAGTGAATTTGGATAACTGAGAACTAAGATCAATGTCTTGTAAAATTCAAAAGAAAAAATTTAGTGACTATTACGACTTGAACCTTTTGAGGGTAGCCAATTTGCCGATAGATTGTTTGATCGATCAGGTTACATCTAAAAATTTAAGCGAGATTGGTAAGACGCGTGAACAGAGCGGATTGTGGAGTTTGTTTTACGACGTGACGCCGAGAATCGTTCAGGTCTTTGAAAGAGAAGCCATGGAACATATTAATACTATATTGAAAGATGTCAGTCTTTACGGATATTTGTATTTCGTCGCAGACAATAAAAACCATTGGTATAACGCGCCGCTTTTTGATTACGAACAATTTCCGTTAATGTCTAAGAGAGACTGCGTTATGAATAAAATTCGAAAGATGGCTGAGAAATTTTTTAAGAATGGCACGATGAATTTTCACGCCACGTGTTTATATTTACTGTATTTCTACGCTTTGTTGGTCAATCCACACATCAATTGGATAATTGTAGATTATATAGCCAATGGTAATCGTTATCATCAATTTGGAACTCGATTAACGGGTAACATGAAAACTTGTGTGAAAAAAGTATGGACTGCATAATTGTAAAGTCTCAACTTAAATTTCTACCAACCAACCAACTGTAAAAAAAAAAAAAAAAAAAAAAAAAAAAAAAAATTTTTTTTTTTTTTTTTTTTTTTTTTTTTTTGTGGGGGGGGGGGGGTGTTAATATTTTTTATGGTATTTTCTACATCCGCCTGCCAAAGTATAAATACTCCTCTCGCCTCAGTTTATTATATACTCTGACTTTTGACTGGTCTTGGTTATAATACCTAAACCTAACCGTTACGAAAATGTCTCTTTCAAACATCTGTTTGGTAATAGACTTAGACGGGTTTCATGTAAATAAAGTTTTTTATCCAAGAGAGTTTGGTTACGCCATTCTAGAAACAAACCATTGTGACTGCGTGAGATATAGTCTCAATCATCTCGAGGGCGTCCTTTCAGAAGAAGATTGGGATGGTATCAGATACTGCTCCAGACATGTACATGGCCTATCCTTCAGAAGGCAACCCCGAGAACACGTCAAGAATTTACACACGCTTGGTAAACTCATGACAAATTTATATAAGACGTACAAGACTGAAGATAAATACCTAGTAGCTTATAAAGGGGGTGAGTATGAGAAATATCTATTAGATAACTTGGGAATATCGTCAATTGACCTCGAAGACTTTAAATGCCCAAAATTTGACAACCTACCCCCACCCAAAGTAAAAGATTGTGGATATCATAGTAAATTTAAAGACGGGTCTAGAAAACCTCA
This sequence comes from Salticus scenicus, assembly GCA_963930645.1. Classification (NCBI taxonomy): domain Eukaryota; kingdom Metazoa; phylum Arthropoda; class Arachnida; order Araneae; family Salticidae; genus Salticus; species Salticus scenicus. The sequence goes on from OZ005654.1 coordinate 89,459,235, forward strand.
TTGCAGTATGCAAGAATGTATAGCATTTGCAGATTGGATTAAGAGTGAGATCAATAGAATTAAGTGAGTTAAAAAAATAAATAACCCCCACCAACCACCTTCAAAAAAAAAAAAAAAAAAAAAAAAAATTTTTTTTTTTTTTTTTTTTTTTTAAAGGGTGGGCGTGGCGTGGCTTGACTTTATTATATATAGCTGCTACCGTACTCAGATAATCATTCTCCTCCTGTCTACTATTCAAATGTATACCTATACTACTTGGGCAATGAGATCTGACATTAGAGTCGCTTTCTGTTATCTACTTCGAGATTGCGTTCATTTGGCAAACGATTTGGATACTGCAGATATGGTGTTCATTGACAGCTTGAAATGCAAAGACGATATAATATTTAGTCGGAGAGTACATAAATTCGCTCTTTCAATTTTGAGAATGCTTAAAGAATATTTTCAGTTTCAGCCCCAGCATACTGGTATTACAATTGAAAGGGTCGAAGACATTATTGTCGAGCTGAAGAAAAAATTAAATGATATTATCGAGTCAAATTCGATATCTCCTAGAGTCAGTAATCTGTTTCGCGGTAAAATTTTAACAAATCATGGCTGGCGAGGTCGCGATTATTATCAGCTTTGGGTAATGGAATGTTTAATTTTTACCGGACAATTTCTTGGAGAATGTTTTAAAGAAATACCATACAAGTGTGAAAAGTATTTCAATTTGGCATGCAACGAGTTGATTAAAATTTTACAATATAGTAATTTGCTAAATTGTATCGAACTAGATGTGTATTATGAGGCGGATTCGTTTGGCAAACCTGGCATTAAAGTAAAATCTGTCTTAGACAAATATAATTACCTATATGATTGGTTTTCATTTGAGTTAAATGAAGAAGAGCTACGAAAATATCCACTTGAAATCGTTTTTCGTTATCTACTTCGAGATTGTGTTTATTTGGCAAACGATTTGGATACTGCAGGTAAGATGTTGGTTGACGACGCGAATTACATGGACCATTTAAAATTTAGTCCGAGAGTACATAAATTCGCTCTTTCAATTTTGAGAATGCTTGAAGAATATTTTCAGATTCCACCCGAGCATACTGGTATTACTGTTGATAAGGTCGAAGACATTTTTTTCGTGCTGAAGACCAAATTATATTATATTAACCAGTCAAATTCGATATCTCCTAGAGTCAATAACCTTTTTCACCTTAAATTTTTAACAAATAATAACTATCGACGTCAGTATTATTATCAGCCTTGTGTAATGGAGTGTTTGATTTTTACCGGACAATTTCTTGGAGAATGTTTTAATAAATTTCCATGCGAATGCGAAAAGTATTTCAATTCGGCATATGAAGTGTTCATAAAAATTTTGAAATATAGAAATTTGCTAAATTATATCGCAATAGATCTGTCTCAGGAAGGGGATCCGTTTTGTAAACCTGACATTAAAGTAAAATCTGTCTTGGACAAATATGATTGGTTTACATTTCAGTTAAATGAAGAAGAGGAACGAAAATTGTACGAGAAATGTCCATAGTTAAAAATTACATCTTGAAAAAAAAAAAAAAAAAAAAAAAAAAAAAAAATTTTTTTTTTTTTTTTTTTTTTTTACTTGGCTACTTCAGGACTATTTAAACCGCTGCTCAATTCTATAGCCATATTATTTGGCTTAGCCATGGATACTAACAGAGTAATTACATATTCGCTCACAGCCTTCATTTGCTGCGTGAATCGACCATACAGTGGGTTCGGTATCTTGACAGTCTCTTCATTTTCCAGCATTTCTTGAATACAGTATAACAGACACTGTAATTCTACAACCGATTTATCTTCTTCCATTTTTGAGCAATTTTGATATTTTTCGTAAGCAATTTGTAACTGGTTAGGTGCCAATACTTTTGATAGTGTAGGAGTGACCATTTTTTCGTGGACGTAGCGACAAACTAATCCAGAAACCATATCGTATACGGCATGAAAAGCTTTAATCTGTTTGAGGCGCATTTGAGATTGTATAACGCTTTTAGCGGCCGTAAACATATATTCAAATTCGTTCGATCCACTCCTCTCCGTTATGATGCTGACCAAGTCTTTACCCATTGGTATCTCGTTCATTAATTTTTCCATATAAACTGTAAAATATTGTTTTTGAGTTTCAAACAAACGCTTTTCCATATGATTGTTTAAATTATTAGTCTTCTGCAAATTTGTCTGTAAATCTTGCAAAATAGACGTCTCCTTAGATTCTTCGTCTTCCATTTTATGCTTAGCTGGATTCTGTTCATCGCTAGATTTTTCATCTTCTTCTTCGATTGAACGTTTCATCCTTGATTAGTTCTGGCCCTCATACATCAATTCTGGAAAGGAAGGTTTTTTCTGCATGTCCACCTCGTAATTTGGAACGTTGGTTTCGATAGCCATGTAAGTATTTGGCTTGTATTCGTAATCTAGATCTAGAGTCCAGCGATTGACACCCACGTTCGAATCATATTTTAAAACGAAGGCATTAAAACGGTGCAGATGATCATGTTCTTTGAACGTTAGATGCTGAGGATTGACCACGACCTTGCCCCAAAACATAGGATCTGCTTTCGGGTCGTTCTGGGCGATTCGGCAGACGGGACTCGTGTACAGCAGACTGTAGATGTCTACGCGACGATTTAACCTATTATGCCAAAAATTGGGAACTTCTTCGCATGGAGCTGGCGAAAAGTCATTCACGTATAACCATTCGTAAACCGTTTCGATATCAAACAAATAAAAGGAAGAAATCTTACGCGTTCTCGCTCGAAATTGGGGCTGGGTATCGAAAAAATGCTGGGCGTAGTCATATCGCCATAGCTTTTGACCGAGAAGGATGCTTTCCGATTCTTTGAAAGGATTTGCGAGCTCATGATCTTTTAAACCTTCATAAAGAATAAACGAAACGGGTTCGCGCGTTCCAAGATAAAAATACGTGATGAGCTTGACATCTATAGGATCTTGAGGATCCTCTGGAAAAATACTCGCGCAAGCATCGAATCCAGGCGTTTTCAAATATTTTGTATCTGTATTGTTTAAATGACCGTCTTCTAGCACGACCCCAAATAGACCGTAACGCGGATCGCAAACGCAACCCCATCCGTCTACATATTTAGCTTGTTTGAGAGGTCTTTCACTCAAGGCGTCGAATGTGCACGGTCTCTTGACACATTTTAAAGAGGACAGGCGTTTCACGTAATCGGGATGAAATCCATCGCTGGGCTTGATAGAACTGACTTTGATTTCGCCCGGTTGACAAGGATTCAGATTAATGTAATCGATCGCGGGTAGCTTTTGGCAAGTTAAGTTGACGACCTTGTATCCCGGATCGCAAGCGCAGGTATTTGTATCAGGAAGATATTTGCCATGGATGCCACATCCTACGTTTACATCACAGTTTCCACCAAAATATTTTTGATTTATAAGATGTGGTTTTTTACAAACGCAGACGGCAAACGTAGCGCCTTGATAAGTGTATGATATCCATTCGCCAGTTTTCGGGTCGCAATGGGAAACCCGTAAAAGTTTTGGGATGCACTGATTGAGCATACAAATATGAGTTGACGGGCAATCCGAATTCGATTGGCATGCAGTATCTATCAGTTTTTCTTTAAGATCTAGAGTCAGTAGTGGCCATGGAGAAATTTCAGACGTTTTCGTGTTTGTGGCCGCGTAGACGAGCGTGAGTCCAACGTACAAAACCAAAAGTATCCAAAATGCTATTAACATGCTTTAGTAAATGCGAACAATTTTAAACGAGCCTCGTACATAAGCTAATCCTATAGAGGGATCGATGGCATCCATATTCGTTAAATATTTTAGCATTTTAAATTTTGTCTGAGGATTTTTGATACGTAAAAGAAAATTGTATGTACTGAGATACATCTTATTTATAACTAAGGTAAAAGATTTAAAGTTATATGAAAAAATAGTAAAATGTACTAAGGTTCTTGCCTCTCATCCTGTTTTCAAAGCTAATATTGTATAAATAACCCATCCTGTTTTAAAGGGTTTAGACATCAGGAGCGGCATGACCGTACAGTAGAAGAAATAAAGTCCACTCCCACCCACCCAAATAGATATACTATATATATACTATATATGTATAGACTACAGCGCCATCTACAAGGAATTTGATTGGATAAAGAAATATAATTTTAGCAACCAACTGAGAAATATAACTGTGAAATATAATTTTAGAAACCAACCAACCAACTGTTAAAAAAAAAAAAAAAAAAAAAAAAAAAAAAAAAAAAAAAAATTTTTTTTTTTTTTTTATTGAGTAGGTGTGGTCTTTGTTCACGTGACTTGACTGATTCTATATAAGAGTTGTAAATTATCTTGGCTTGCAGTCACTTGTGCTCTGAGCTAGCAATGTGGACTAAACCTCGTATTCCATTATTCTCAAACCGATATTCTCGATTTCGTTCGTTTAAAGGCTGGCCTTATGATAAAACTCAAATCGAAGAATTTGTTGATAGCGGTTTATTTTTTAACCGTACAGATGATACACTTAGATGTTTTTGGTGCACTGTTCGACTACATCCCAATAATAATCCACTTGAAAGGCATCGGCTATTTAAATGTGGTTTCGAAAGACCTACATTCAGAAGACCTACCAATGCAGTGTCTACCAATGCAGTTCCTATCGAATCCGAAAGATTTACTAATGTAGTGTCTACCAATGCAGTTCCTATCGAATCCGAAAGATCTACTAATGTAGTGTCTACCAATGCAGTTCCTATCGAATCCGAAAGATCTACTAATGCAGCTCCTATCGAATTCGAAAAACCTACTGATGTAGATCCTATCAAAACGAAGACTAGCATTACCAATGAGGATAACCTTGAGAATTTAGAAAATTATCGCCTGCTGTGCAGTATATGTTTTAGCAAAGAGAGAAAAATTATCTTTGAAGCTTGTAGTCATTTCGTTTGTTGCGAAAGTTGTTCAAACCATATTACAATTTGTCCCATTTGTCGATCACCTATTACAAAGAGAATTACAGTATACCTATCTTAGTCAATCAACCAACCCTTGAAAAAAAAAAAAAAAAAAAAAAAAAAAATTTTTTTTTTTTTTTTTTTTTTTTTCAAGGTTATATTATTTTTATCATATATATATAGGGTGCTGCGACTATAAAAATGTAATCGGTCTAATCAAGCATGCATTACGGAAGGTTTACTCAACGCTCCTTAGACGTAGCCGTATCCAACGAAATTATCACGCCCGAAGAAAGGGCTCAAATTGAAAATTTTTACGCGTCCGATACATTTGTTCTAAAGGGTGAGGAAGCCGTTGAAATTCTTCGTACAGTTATTCCAGACATCGTATCAATAAACTACGATTCAGAGAACGACTTGCATCACATCCAAGTTGAAAAATGGCCCCATATCAAAGAAATGTGTTTGCATAATGCCAGAATTAAACCATGTTATTGGAAATATGTAAGACAGGACGACGGAGAACCCATATTCGAATATTATATGGATACGCATACTATTAAATTGTGCGAATGATTTAATACTTTGTCCATTTTCCACGTTTTTGTAAAACAGCAGCCATTCTTCGCGGCATAGATTCTAACAGCTCGTCGAAATAGGAGTCGGTCAACTGGTTGAAGGCAGCATATACGTTCTCCCATAACTGATACTTGTTCGTCATGTCTCGACTCGTTTGTTTTTCTAGCTGTGCCCATACGTTTTCAACTGGATTCATGTCTGGGCCTTTCGGAGGCCAATCTTCCATGACTTCGATATTATGAGCTTCAAACCAGTGTTTGGCCAACCTGCTCGTGTGAATGGGAGACAGATCTTGCATGAAAATCAAATTGTTTTCTGCGAGCGTGTCCTCGACCAACGGTAGGATGGCGTTGGTATAATATTCGGCGTTTAAGGTTTTTTGATCTATTCTATGTATAATTTTAAAATTTTTTCCGAATGCCATCCATACGCATATGGTGAATCGGCCGTTGGCATTGGTATCGTTTACAATATATCTCTCGTCAAACCGATCGCTCAACGCGGGCCTATAGACTTTCAAAGCTCCTCTGCTGGAAGCTCGAAATATTTTTTCATCCGAGAATATGACCCTATTCCATTCGCTGACACCCCATCCTATATGGGCTATGGAAAATTGAAATCTTTTTTGTATGTGTACGGGCTTCAGAAAAGGTTTTCGTGCTGGAATGCGACATCGCATACCTTTTTCTTTCAAGCGTTTCCGAATCGTGTCCACGCTGACATGGGGTGCTATTTCGTCTCTTATATCAACCGCAGACACGAAAGGATTCGTAGTGACAGCGTTTTCGATATACAGATCGGTCAATTTGTCTGTTGCGCGAGGCCTTCCTCTCTTGAACCTGGAAGGTGGAGCGTATTCTTTAGCGAGCCAGTAATGGACCGTTGAAGGTACAAGATTCAATCTTTTGGCGATCTCGCGCTCAGACAAATGTTCTTCGTGACGTAATCTGACAATTTCTTGTCTAAATTCCATGTCTTGGCTTTGCGTCTCAGATAAAAACAAGTAGCATGGACACTACGGTATTTGTACATTGCGGCAAATGCAAAGAAAAGACTGAAACGTCTGATATAGAGATGAGTATGACGAAAACTGGCAGGCCTATTTTGAAAGGCGTCTGTAGAATATGCGGTTCCAGAAAAAATACTTTTGTAAAAATGAATGGTCATAATCAAGAATGCAAAGATGACCTTTTTGAATCTTATTAGTAATGATATATGCCATCCTGAAAACGTACATTTGCAACCCGGACCCACGTTATTTTGTAATCAGTGCCAAAATAGTTTTAACGTATACGAATTGATTACCAAGCCTTCCACAGACCATTTTCGATCGAGTCAGCTGGCCGAAGCCTTTTTCGAATGGACGGGCGACGAAAATGTACCCATGAATTTTACGCTGGTAGATTTGGAAGGCCTGTTTCCAGTATGTGTGGTAGGACAATCTCTGAATCGCGTCAAAAAAGGCTTGCGTCTTCTAAAAGCTTTAAATGGACCTTTTATGACTCGTTCGGAAATAAATCATTTCCCAGATATGGACACGTTTCTGATCGATTTCTTAAATATAGTCAACGAGCACTCGAACGAAGAATCTAGCCAGGCGCGTGCGATATTGGACGTATTGATAAAAGGCATGCACGATCTTCTCTCTTGCAAAGAAATAATCAATCCCTTCGAGACGTATTTCAACGACTTGGTGCCGTACGTGAAAAAATGCCTGAGTCAATGGGAACCCGTGCATTTGAGCGAGGAGTATCCCAATCTGGCCCACGAACTGCTGGTTCATTTACAACTGTCTTCCGCGATCCGCCAATCGTTCGGCAAATATTCGATTCCGTTTGATATCATACATGTCATGGTCAGTAGCTATATCTGTTCGGCCGATATGAGCGTGGTGGGTAACTGGGTGTTGGATTTCATGGCTAGAGTCTGCCGAGGTCAGTTCTTTTGGAAAGCCTATCCCGATTGTCCGTTCGTCGCTAAAATGAATAGAGTTATCCAACAGAATATCGATCATAGAAAACATGCCGCGTACGCTCAGACTCTGAAAGCCATAAGATTAGGGGATGCGATAGAATATTATTCGGAATACTTAAGGCCTTTCCATCAAGTTCAAATGTATTTAAAGAGTCAATTCTGTAGTAAAAATGACAGCGTGGCCGAAATGGCCTTCAACCAAATATTTCCTGCCGTTTGTTTTCAAGATCACGGAGATTGCTTAGGATTTATGGTAGGTAGCAGCTATCTCATGCAAATCATGAAACGTAGCAACGGAAACCCGCCGAAAGGGTCTTGTAAGAAAGCCAAACAGCTTCATGCAAAAATACAAAAATTTGTCGGTAAAATACAAAACTTTGATTCGGGACCGTTCTTATTTTGGACCTTGGATACGTTTCAGTTGTTCTTGATGAGCGATTCCAGTTACGAACAGGAAATTCAAGATCTGTTTGGCATAGTCTTAGATATTAATCAAGATGGAAACTAGCTGCTGGGAAACACTTCAAAGTCAGATCGCTAAGCTCTTAAAAACAGCGGTCGATTACTATGGGTCTCAAGATTCAGTCACCATTAAGACCATGAAGCTTTATATTGTGGGAGAGGTATTCAGGACGTTTGGCCTCGATTGGGATTTCATCTTCAGACTCTTCAAAACGCATACACCCGTTCATCCTAAAATTGTCCAAGAGATGTTAGAACACAGCGACGATGATATGGGGGGTGCATTGTCTCAGATATTTGTCAAGAACGAAAAGCTCAAAAGCTTGACCAAGGCCCTCGCCGCTAAAGGATACGATACCGATCGATTGTTGGCTATCGACGGTCTTGCTGGAAATATTACTAACAAACCCAATTTCGAAATGAAACATTACATGGGCAATCTTCGATTTGCCGATAAGGGCGAGAGAAAATTCGTGTTCGACGAAGAGACTGAATTTAAGCGTCTGCATGTCCAGGCCGTGAGGGAAATGTATAAAATGTTGGGAGATGCTAAATTTAAGCCTAAGCACGTCTATGAAATTTTAAGAAAATGTTATAGCGATACAGCCGACGTGAATCTACCAGAGATCGAATTCGAAGAGAGTCTGGACGAAGAATTGGAAGAGAGTCTCTCAGAAATGTACATGACTAGTATGGATAGAGATAATATCATGAGCTTCGTAAAAAGTTTGAGATTCAGAGGTGAGAAGCGACCCGCATCGGAAATGGAGGCGGTTGAAGAATCTGTAGAAAAACGTAAGTCAGAACCGGAAGAACCTAGAATGGATGTTGCTGACGAAGAAGCTCCTTAAACTAAATAAATTAATAATATAAATTTAAAAAAAAAAAAAAAAAAAAAAAAAAAATTTTTTTTTTTTTTTTTTTTTTTTTTTTTTTTTTTTTTTTAAGGTTATATTTTAGTTATATAAAAGCCTTTGGCTGTTAGAGAAAAGTGTTATTATATATTCCTTTCAAGCATGTCGGTCCATGAAAAAAAGACTGTATGTTTAAGCGGCAATGTCACGGTACGTTATTATGAAAAAGAAGACTCGATAGAGAATGCGAAAAGAGAAAATGCCCATAGGGTACGTGTTTCTACAAAACGCAGTATCTTAGAAAAATCCGTATTTACCACACCAAAAACTGAACTTGAACGTGTTAAACGTATGATTACGTCTTGGCGAAAACACGATACGTGTATCGTTTTTGGTAATTTGGGACGCCAGCCATACCTCTTAAATTATTATTTGGACCTGTGTTTCGGTCATCAGGAAGACTTGCAAGTCTATTGCAGCTGGCCTATAGATACACCTTATCGTGTCGAAACTACAAATCAACCATCTGATTTTCTATTTATTGTGGAACCCCTTTTTGGATCTACTATCAAGAAGCCATCGTTGACCAAGCATTTGGTTGTATTGACTAGCCATTTAAATTTAGACGTTGTCGCCACCTATAAAACATATTATTGCTATCACCTGTCTTCTTATAAAAACCAAATTGCTGCGACGCCCGATCTCATATCTGATACTGAGTTCAAACCTCCCATTTTTCATGAACAAATAGTTGTGCCAGATGGACCTGTGGTTCTGAATGTTAGTGAATCTGATTCTGCGAACGAGGCTTATCTCAAGCTGCTGACTGGAAAAGAATTAATTAGACATAGACCCTTTAAAATTATGATGACGGAACGCGATCGTGATACTTTAAAAATGTATTTTTCGCAAACTAAACAAATGTTGGCAACATTACAATTTAAAAAATGGAATGACACATTTTATTTTGATATTTAAAACGGGCATGTTTTCGCAAGATTATTAGAGTCTTTGCAGGACTTAATATAATAATCAAACCAAGCACTAAATTTACGACATCTTCTAAATTTTTTGAATGGCATTTTGGTTTTCAATCGATCTTTTATAAGCTTGCGAGTCGTTGTTTCGTTTAAAAATATCCCACTTCCTAATGGTATCTTATGTTGTTCGTTTAAAGGTATTAGTTGAGATAGAGAAATGTGGGGTTCATCATATCCCAAAATCCATAATACGGCATTGGCAAAAAAATAGTATGTGCCGTCAAAGTATATTACGAGTTCGAATAGACGGTCATCCCATAAAACGTCTGGCGTAAATGTGAGCTTAATCCATTTATAACCAGACATGATTGCTTGTAACTAGTTTGATTAAAAATATTTCAAAAAAAATCTCAACCAACCTACCCTAAAAAAAAAAAAAAAAAAAAAAAAAAAAAAAAAAAAAATTTTTTTTTTTTTTTTTTTTTTTTTTAAGGTTGGTTGTTTGGTTGATTGACTCTAGCTAACCTATATATATCATGTTATAGTATCTACACTATCATTTTCCAGCCATGCTTATTTGTTTCAGCGTCTATAAAAATCTTTACCGCATCCTGTTTCCGTGTTCAGCGACATCTATAATAAGCCTTATCTCATCCTGTTTTCGTAGAAACTGAGTTATGCAATATCTAGCGACAATAATTCTATAAAAAGCCTTATCTCATCCTGTTTTCGTAGAAACTGAGTTATGCAATATTCTGCCTCCAGATTGACTATATAAGCTCTGGCATTTGATCGAATAGCCATTCTCTCTTCTGCCTTCGTCTAAACTTTGACAACAGCAAGTATAAAATGGCTCCAGTTTTATTATCGAAACCAGACTTTATTAAATATGTATTAGATACATATTTCCCCTCGGCAAAAGATGTCATCCGCATGGATTTTATTCTCGATAATACGTTTTCACATCTATTGAAAAAATACCATACATTTAACGCTATTGAGTCTGTAAATGAAAAAGAAAAAGAAGTGCTGAACTCTATAACAAATAGCTTAGATGAATTTATGTTGGTTTATAAGACAGAAATGGAAAGGCTTTGTGCAGAAATGGATATATATGACGGAAATGCTGTAGATTCTGCTTTGGTAACCGTAGCAAACGAGCTTTTTGGTGAAGGCATAACTTGGAGTCGAATTATAGCATTTTTCTGTTTTATTGGAGAATTTGCTATCATGTGTATTCGTCAAAATAAACCGAAAGCATGGGTGAATGCAACATATGAAGCTTTTGTACGAATAGTAAAAGAGACATTGAAATCATGGATAGAAGATCACGATGGTTGGGAAGGAATAAAAACTGCTTAAATATTACATCATCCAAACCAAGTTAAAAAAAAAAAAAAAAAAAAAAATGCCAACTTTGAAAAAAAAAAAAAAAAAAAAAAAAAAAAATTTTTTTTTTTTTTTTTTTTTCAAGGTTGGTTGATTGGTTGATTCTGTATAAATAAAGCTTATGACATGGATCAAATTGAAAGCATTCTACAAGTGGACGACCAGAGTCTAGGTTCATTTGGATCTCTCGAAAAGGGAATTGCCTATACAGTCATTTTGTCTATGGTTGGTCCCGTAATCTTAATACCAATCCTATATATAGTTATACGAGGTAACGTTAGAAAACTGCCGCTGATGTTATTAGCTTGTCTAGGCGTCTTACTGTTAGTGGTGCATTTTAGATTTTCTTGGATAGTTCGAGCCAGCGTTCAGCTACAGCAACTTTATAACCGATACTATAATGTATGAATACGAATTCAGACTCGTAGTTCATAGTTTGTCTTCATTCAAAGAATTTTTTCAAGAATTGGGCATTTCGACCGAAAAGAAAATAGTTTATTATATAAAGCCTCATTTTCGTTTCAAAGACGATAATTGGGATACGAAACGCGTAGAATCTACTCAAACAGTTTATCATGACGGTGTCTGGTTTAGATGGGTTTGTTCTATCGAAACGCCTTACAGACTCTGGAATACGTCAACGTGTAAAAATTTCTTGCATCAACTTGGAAATTTTCAAGACCCTATTACAGTCCAAACTCGAGATTTTGTCAAAATCGATTCTGGAGCCCAACTCTATTCGTTTCAAAACGGACTGGAACATTGTTTGGTGTTCGAATGGGAATATGGTACGTTTGAAAAACCTTTATTGTATTTTAATAATTTAACTCCTTCTCTTGATAAATATAAAAACATTTACCATACCATGAATCGTTATTCAATTCCGCCGTACGAATCCAACGAAAATATTTTTCGAAAACCAGTTACTTGCGTTTCAACAATTTTGGAAGGTAATTCCTATTTATATGCTCATAAACTGGATGGAATTTTCGGGCTCGTTTTCAGCTATCGAGACAGAATCAAAGAAAAATGGGAAGGGCACGAATGCGTGGTACGTAGCGATATCAGTCTAGGTGACGGATTGGTATTTGCTGCAGAAAAATTAGAAAATGGAGCCATATGTTTGTTGGATGTCTATCGATATATGGGACATGATACTACTAGCTGGTGCCGACGAGAAATTTTGACAGAATATTTACCACGTATGAAATTGGTCGAAGGCTATTTTGTCCAAAAATGTGTTTCCGATAAGAATGCGTTAGGTAAACCCTCTTTTAAAGTCGATGGGATAATTATACACGACGTGCGAAAGGATATAGTTTATAAATACAAAACTAAGCATTCTGTGGATTTGGTATATTATACAGGCTATTTTCTTTTACCAAAAGGTCGAATTAAATCTTACGAGAAAAATTTAGAAGACGGATGCGTGTATGAAATTGCTATAACCGATGGGCGAGTCGTTCGAAAGCGATCGGATAGATTTAAAGGCAATTCGGCCAAACAAATAGAAGATATTTTTAAGTTTGGATGGAATGGGTCACCTATTGAATATGAAGACGAAAAGAAGACAAATAAAAAATCCAAATAAGTTTAACATACACACACACACACATTAAAAAAAAAAAAAAAAAAAAAAAAAAAAAAATTTTTTTTTTTTTTTTTTTTTTTTTTTTTTTTTTAATGTGACCTTGATAGCTTTATAGCGCCTATATAAGCAGCTCACAAATCTCATTTTCTAACATTACTCATTTAACTATAATACAAGGACATGGATAGCTATTTAGATCTCGTGTCAAAGGTTTTGGAAAAACCGCAATTGTCTGCGGGTATCGACTCTATTTTGGATAAAGACTGTTTAAATCTTATATCTAAAGATTGGGTAGCTCGTTTGAAAAATAACGTGACCTTTCAAGATTATGCCACCGACGGCAAACGGTTATGGAATCCACCTTATGTGACGCTGAATTATGAATATGAAGAATCCAAGCGCCCAAATTTTAAAGTTGCTGTCGTTGCATACTGTAAATTTATGAAACCTTATGGCGGTCTGAATCCCAAATTGCATTTAAGTATTATGGCTTCAGAGCCATTACGTTTAATTGCGCGTGCGATGACATCTGATCTCGATCCTTCACTTCAAATTTCTAACGATTTTAAATTTTCTTTTCAAGAATGTAGTGGTGTGTTGAATTGCCATGAATGCGGTAAACGTGCAAGTGAATTCAAAGCAAAAGGTTATAACATAGATCTAAGATCTCAACCATGCATACTGGACACCAGTGTATTTACTGGAAATGAAGTCGTGAATCGCTTTCATAGTATGATCGAATCTACGTTTACTGACACGTTTGTAGCCATCTTAAAAATAAAAATTAATACGAGATACCGCTATAATACTCAAAATAATCAAAAATTTTTACGTATTAGTGGAACTATTTTAGATTTCATCGGATTTCAGGAAAGAAAATTAATGGCTTCTAAAACAGCTAATATAGGATTCATAACAGAAATCAATAATCAACCTCCAATGAAGGCTGAACCTTCAACGAAGACTAAGGAGGTAGAATCGTCAACAAAAACGGATGATGAGTTTGGCGATTATTTGGAAGGGGTTTTAAACGATTCAAAACTAAATGAACCTTTTGATTTGGAAAAGCTAACAAATGATTCGAAACTAAATGAACAAGGGATATCTTATGAACCTTTTGATTTAGAAAATACTATTGAGTTGGAAAATACTGAAATTAGTCACGATACCATTGATTTGAATGATGTGGATGTAGGCAACAAGAGAAATTCTAATGATTTAGACTCGGATTCTAAGAAAAGAAAAGTAGATGAGGGTGAAAGTTATATATCCCAGTGGCTTTATGATGACGTTTAATAAATTACGTAAACCATATATACTTTGAAAAAAAAAAAAAATTTTTTTTTTTTTTTTTTTTTTTTTTTTTTTTTTTTTAAGGCTTGTTTAGCTATATATATAGAATGGCTAACGTGCCCACACTATCCGTTAGTGTTTCTTCTAACAAAGAGTTCCACTTTTCATAGCATCCGATAAAGCAAATTGTGACGGCACGTCGTTTTGTCCATAATTTTTTGGTGAAATTTCTTTCTTAATCAAAGATATAATAGAATTTAAATAAATTTGACTTGTGACAAAATAACCTTTTATTACGAACCACAGGGGGTAACTAACATTTTTGGTTGCTACTAAACCGATACCTTTTAAAAATTCACAATTCGGAAATAGAAAATTTGGAAATTTCTCTTCTGTATACGAAATTTGAGCTTCAGCAAAATGTAAATTATATAAGAAATATTTCATAGATAAAGATATTTCTAAATCAGTTAAACATGACGCCTCAGCATTTTCATCGTAAATGTAAAAATCCTTCATAATATTATGTATAGTTTGATCTTGGATATAGGATTCAGAAATTGATCTTTTACTGCGAATATGAGAGTTTAAGCGTTTAGTATACGTTTCGTGATGCGGTGCCGAGTCAATCTTAACGTCTATGAAATTTCTATACAGTTCGTATATGTATCTGTCATCATTACTTTTGCCAGCAATCAAACTGTATTTCCGTACGTTTTCGACAATGACAGGATTCATTTGATAATTTCGCACCGAATCTACTTGTCTGTGATCATCGAATTCTTCAGGACGAAAATATCTATCGAAAAAATCTTTGGTGGGTACGATGACCGTATTTTCTGGAAAGTAGCCCCTGTTTTGGACTGGCCGTAAAAATCCTCCTGCGTACGCTACGTTAGTTGGATGATCTTGCAAGTGCATTGCCATTTCCAAGCCAAAATACTCTTTTAAATGATTTGAGCATATGAGCATCTGCACATTAGCTCTCTTGCGACCTTTGCATTCGTTTTTTGAAGCGTTAAAGAGACATACGGTCGATTCTAGCTTTGACATAATACACCTTATTTTATCGAATCAAGTCCTTCCTCATGCGCAAGTTCAATTTTCATCCCAAACGTGTTCCGACTCGTTTCAAACCGTTTAAAGTCGTGGCCAGAACCAAACAAGGCTTGAAAGCGCTCGTCACGAAAAGTAAAAAATTGGAAAAGGCTATTAAAGTAATTTTCAGTAAAAAAAGTTTAGCGGTTGCAGCTACCGGGACGGCTGTCGGCGTAGGCGTAGCTAGCATTTGGAATTATATAGAATCCAATTCGGGTTGCTTCAAGAGACATGCGGACGGTTCCACATGCAAATACGAACAATTGAGTTGTTGTCAAAAAGATAAATTGGACAATGTTCCATTCTGTGATGGAGCCGATTAAATGGTTAATGTTTGCGAAAATTTTGACGCGGACCAAGAACAATCTTGTTGTCGTCTCTGCGATTGTCAGTACGTAAATTGTTTGCCTAGCGAGACCATGCAGTGCCAGAGACCGACGGTGGCAGACGCCTTATCCCATTACGCATCTCAATTCGGCTCGACTCTCTGGTCCGGTATCGAAACTATTTTTCCATGGCTATGGTACATTATTTATTTTATGGCGGCTCTGTTTATATTTTGGATTGCTAATTTAGCCCGATCTCTTTTATGGAGAAGAAAGTAGCATGTATGAAAGATTGGCGAGCTGTCGTTTACCCGTCGACGAATTGTTATCTGAACTCGTTCAAAAGGAATCCTTAGATCAAGCCATTAGAATTTTAAATCCGAGACTTGGTAAATGGCCGATAGAATTTTATGTTTCTTTGGAAATGGTCATGCATCCTAAACTCCGCGACGCGGCACGAAAATATATCTCAAAATTATTGGAAGAGAAAGAAAAATATGGATACATTTATTATTTGAGTGGCCAGAGTTTACTAATGCCGTTAGCGATTCAGTTTCGAGGAATCGAATTGTTTACTGAAACCGAAGAAAGAGATCGTATCACGAAAGCTATAGAGGCACTGGCCAGCGAGTTTGCATGCAGGAGTAGTATTATGTACGAAATTACCATGGTAGAAATTTATTACTTTTTCATAAGACTTGTCAATCCAAAATTGTCTTGGTTGGCTGTCGAATATATGATAAATAGCGTAAAGTTGCACGCTCATCTATTAATGTCTTCAGAAAGAAAATTTACGTGGACTGAAGATAAAGAGTTGGATGCAAAAATAAACAAAGATAAATTGTTATTTTGTACCAGCTAAAAAATCATAAGACAAGAGTAATATTTACAATTTTCAAATTAAATATTTATCATTAAATCAAGATAATGGAGGCCTCAGAATATGATATTTTGTTGAATGGTATATTAAATAACGATATTCTTAAAAATGAAGTGGAATGCTTAGTTGGCGAAACTAAAGCGTTGAATTTAATTACTTACGACTGGCAGTCAACTTTAGAAAATTCTATGGTGTATCAAAACCACATTAATAAAAAGGTTAGATACAGTAAAGGGCATGCGTGTGGAGCTGAGAATGTTGCTTTTGTGAGAAGGATTCTCGATCGTCAAAATATTTACCGTATATTAGTTGTAGGTGAATGGATTCTTCAAAAATCGGATAGAACGGATGACTATTCAATCGTTGCAAAAAGCTGTGAGCCTTTAGACGTTATTGGCCTATCTATGCGCGAAGACGAAGATAAAAAATTACATACTGGCGGACGATTTTTTAATAGAACGTGCAATCCAGATCTATGTTATTGCTGTAGGAAATATCATCAACATTTTAATATCAACATTGAACCAAAAAATTGGTGCGTATTAGATATTAAAAAATATGATGGTGCTAAGCTTGAAAATACTTGTACGTCAAAACTACTATCCATAATGACAGAAATGCCAAGTTTTATGGGAATTTTTAGCATGGAAATACATAGTCGAACTACATTTGGTGATAGTTCATACAAAATATGTGGCATGATAAATGAAATGGTTATTTTTCAAAGAAAATCATTATTTACTAGAAATTTTATTTCATTTCCACTAGCTGTTGATTACCTAACTGAAAATCATTTGGCAGTGGAAGAAAAGTCTAAAAATGAGCCGGTAGTTGAAGAAATCTAGTTAAACCAACCAACCAACCAACTGCAAAAAAAAAAAAAAAAAAAAAAAAAAAAAAAAAATTTTTTTTTTTTTTTTTTTTCAAGGTCGTTTTTTTGACATGACTTCGAGCCTATATAAATAAGCGCGTTCATAAACGATTTACCATTATCAACTGTTTTCTTCTATAGTAAGAGTCAAAATCTCATGCACTAGAGATATGGAATATTTAAGCGCAACTGCTTCATCGTATTCAGATCATGACCAGGAGGTTTCAAGAGCATATGCATTTTTAGATCGTAGAAATACAAATTTCGAAAGTCAAGTTGAGATTTATGAAATCACTGAACGCCTTATGCAATTTATCGCGAGAACTCCAGTTTTGTATGGAATATACCTTTCTGTTTTTGAAAATGCACCTGATGACTCTGACGACCCTCCGATAACAAATCCCCTTTCGAATAATGTTGTGGAAAAATTGACTGTTGTAAAATTGGATAAAAATTCAATTGAATTTAATAAGAATTGCGTTATTTGTACAGAAGCCTTTTCTCTAAATGAAGAAGTGTTAATTTTACCTTGCAAGCATACATATCATGAAGCATGTGTAAAGGACTGGTTTAAATTACAAAGTACTTGCCCAGTTTGCAGAAAAATACCGTATGAAGAGTTGTCCAGTGATTCTTCAGAAGATTCAAATGATGATTACATTGATTTGGATTATCTCACATTTTTTAGATCTATTGATCAGCTGTATAGATCACATCTAAATTTGGACGGTAATCCTGGAGCCCACTTAGATATGGACAGTGCTACTAATTTAGAGGCCGATTCAAATATTGATTCAGACTTGATTTCAAATACTGACTCGAATATTTCCATCGATATGAATTTAGGAATCGATCTGAGTATTGACTCTCAAATGGATTCTGATAATAATTCTATGTCGGAATATCCACAAAATGAAGATTGCAGCGACTTTGTTAATGACATAACTCCTAGCAATTTACACGACATGAGAGATATGAGCTTGTACGATATCGATTGGGATGATATGAATTTCGATGACATGGCTACATAAATAAAAAAATACTCTTTAAAAAAAAAAAAAAAAAAAAAAAAAAAAATTTTTTTTTTTTTTTTTTTTAAAGGTGCCACGCCCACCCTTGAAGCTTGTCTATATATACTATGGCTAAACATGACTACGCCCTCATTGTGTCTCGACATTTGCCAGCAATGGTTGTCTAGTTACCATGCCTCGTAATGTGTTTTGAGCAAGATGTACATTGATGAACACTAGAGAGTTAGATTTTTCTATAAAAGTCCATGATGTATTCTGATTTCATGAAACCTGTAATATCTTGTCATTTTGTCAGACAAAAGTCTATAAAATCTTGTTTTCAAAGCCAATATTGCATAAATAACCCTATTTTAAAGGAAATGGGTTTAGACATCGGGAGCTAGTTTATGCATGACCTTACAGTAGAAGAAATAAATTCCACTCCCACCCACCCTAATAGATATACTATATATATATACTATATATATAGACTGCAGCGCCATCTACAATGATTGGTTAAAGAAATATAGCTTTAGCAGCCAACTGAGAAATATAGCTTTAACAGCCAACTGAGAAATATAGCTTTAACAGCCAACTGAGAAATATAGCTTTAGCAGCCAACTGAGAAATATAGCTTTAACAGCCAACTGAGAAATATAGCTTTAGCAGCCAACTGAGAAATATAGCTTTAGAACCAACTGAGATATATAACTTTAGAAATATAACTTTAGAAACCAACTTCATCAACCAACCAACGAACTGTTAAAAAAAAAAAAAAAAAAAAAAAAAAAAAAAATTTTTTTTTTTTTTTTTTTTTTTTTTTTGTGACCTTGTGACCTTGTGACCTTGATAGCGCCTATATAAGCAGCTGACAAATCTCATTTTCTAACATTACTCCTACATATGTGACGATGAAAGGGCTTTGAAAATATTAACTGGTCTGAAGACTCTCTGCAAAGTCCAGGTAACTATGTTATTTTTTTTAAAAGTAGTTTAATATTTTTCGTTTTCGCAGATTACTTTATGAAGGCCTTATCTTTGAAAATATTGTCTGGATGGCTTTGTCTCTGAATCTATATAATCATTAACGAAATATTTTAAATTCTAAGGCCTAAATTTACAACATTAGCATGAAATCTTGTAAATTTATAAGATGTTCACGGGTATATTTTGGTTTTTTCGACAACAAGTTTGGACAAAGGGCTTACCCTTGGAAAATATGAACGGATTCTCTGCAAAGTCGACGCAAAGAGTTTTTTCTTAAATGTGGCTTAACCTACTGATCAGACGTCGATATTAAATTTTTAATCGTGTAAGCTTGACTCCTTGCTGAATCAGGTTTGTGTTCTAAAGAAATCATTGGACCTATCCAAAATAATTTTCGTAGCCCTTAAAGTATTATTTCCTAAACTAAGAGCATATCCAAACTCGATACGGACTGATTAAAATTTTTGATAGATATAAGGACTCACTTTACCAACTTATGTTGGGTTTGGTAGACAATAAAGAGAGTAGTCTCATGCTGATATAGTGATACTGTATTAGACAGAGACACTATAGCTGACATACAAAATCCGGACTACAAACTTACGTTGGGTTTGCCAAGACAATAAAGAGAGTAGTCTCATGCTAATATAGTTAAACTGACAGAGACACTATAATTGGCATGTAATGTCCAGACTACAAACTTATAATCACTTAAATTAAAAGATGTTTTACAGTAATTTCTGAGTATACAAGTATATATATATATAATAATAACAGGAGACTTGGCGTTGGAATATTAAAACTCGAATAAACGACTACGTCAGAAACGCCAAAGAAAAATATTGGAAATGCATACAGCTGTTTCGGCAGCTTTATGCGTGCCGTCATCAGTGCAAAAAGGATACTGAATCTGCAGAAGTGCTCGTATATATAGGAGAGGGGCCGAATTTAGTTCAACCAATAGAATTACGGGAAAGATGGGGAGAGTGGCCAATAGGAATTTATTAAAGTTAGCTGTGTAAACAGTAGAAAAATTAAGAAAATGTGGACTGAATATAAAATTTCCAACAGTCAGACAAATAGGGAATAGCGAAATCACAATTTACAAGGTTTTTAAAATTTTTATAAATATGAAAAGCTTCAAAGAAATCGAGTTCATGAATGGATTTAGGTCTGCAAATTATTTTAGCTGAATTAAATTTAAAATTATGATTTTCCTCCCAGCAATGTTTAGAAATAGCCGATTTATTGGTTTCTTGTTTGCGGACGTAATTCATATGTTCTTTTAGACGAAATTTAAGACTGCGTTTAGTTTGGCCAATGTATGATAAACCACACTGACAGGAAATACTATAAATACCCCAATATAGTATTTATAGTATTTCCTGTCAGTGTGGTTTATCATACATTGGCCAAACTAAACGCAGTCTTAAATTTCGTCTAAAAGAACATATGAATTACGTCCGCAAACAAGAAACCAATAAATCGGCTATTTCTAAACATTGCTGGGAGGAAAATCATAATTTTAAATTTAATTCAGCTAAAATAATTTGCAGACCTAAATCCATTCATGAACTCGATTTCTTTGAAGCTTTTCATATTTATAAAAATTTTAAAAACCTTGTAAATTATGATTTCGCTATTCCCTATTTGTCTGACTGTTGGAAATTTTATATTCAGTCCACATTTTCTTAATTTTTCTACTGTTTACACAGCTAACTTTAATAAATTCCTATTGGCCACTCTCCCCATCTTTCCCGTAATTCTATTGGTTGAACTAAATTCGGCCCCTCTCCTATATATACGAGCACTTCTGCAGATTCAGTATCCTTTTTGCACTGATGACGGCACGCATAAAGCTGCCGAAACAGCTGTATGCATTTCCAATATTTTTCTTTGGCGTTTCTGACGTAGTCGTTTATTCGAGTTTTAATATATATATCCCTAACAGCACAAAATATTCCAGAAACGTAACAGTCATATAACATTGAAACATTTTGAAACCTTCCGAAACGTTTAAAACCGTTCAGATTACTTTCCGATTAGTTTCAAAAACGTAGAAATGTCCGCGATCGTAACAAAAAATCAGATACGTAACAGAAACGTTACAATCACTTAACAGATAGAAAATCAAAAAGGGCGAATGTTTCAGAAAGGTATCAGAGAGCATACTAAAACGTGTTACGTTTTTGAAAGATTGTAAGCTTTTTGCAACATAACTGAAACATTCTGTGCTGTATGGGATATATATATATATATATATTATTATTATTATTATTATTATTATTAATATTATTATAATATAAATATAATATAAATATAATATAAATATAATATAATACAAATATAATATAATATAAATATATTATAAATATAATATAATATAAAAAAAAAAAAAAAAAAAAAAAAAAAAAAAAAAAAAAAAAATCTATCCATTTCTATAGGGTAGCTACGATTCATGCTCCTACCTTCTCCTATTTTGCTCCGACTTGCTTTTTGTGGCAACAAGCTTCAAGGTTACACGAAAAAAAAAAAAAAAAAAAAAAAAAAATTTTTTTTTTTTTTTTTTTCAGTTGGTTGGTTGGTTGATATTCATTCTCTATAAATAGCGGCTCCGTACTCAAGCTACATTCATTCTGCATTGCTTGCTAAAGTATGGTGTACAAATATAAGTTTATCCGAGTCTATTTTCATTAGACCTTTTGCCTTGGCCCGTTTACACGATTTTCTCAAGGCTTCAAACGTAACCTTTCTACCGATCCAAGCAAAAACCATATTTTTCCAGCGAATTAAGTACGTTTGATGTTTTTTCGTAAATAGTTTTTTAGCTAACGCGTAATCTTCCAAAATATTCAAGTCTTTTAAATACGTTTGTCGTCGGCCTGGGTTGTCATTAAACCATCCCAACAAATCTTTCATCTTGAGGTCAGTAAACATCATCACGTAAGCTAGCATACTGGTTTCGTCTGTTGTTTTTCGAAATTTGAGTCCGTTATATACTCGCTGTAACTCTTTAACAGATATCATGTTTGTGGCCAAACGTTTGATGGAATATACTCTATTAAACAGACCCGATCTTTACGAGGCCATTTTGAATAGAATCCAACCCCATAATATGGATTCGGTTTTGAGGTTGATCGAATGTCATTTGAGGAAAATTCAAGATTTAAATATATTTAACAAAAATATCACAGCGGTTCCTGAATTCATGTGGGCCGTAGTAAAACACTTGAAATTTCCTACGCCTGGAGACGCATTTGGAATCTATCGAGCGTGTCGCGTTACTAAATCCGATACACAGGGTGCTCTAGACAGCAAACACTTGTCTTCGTCTTCGGAATCCGTCAAACAATTTAATGTCGAAAAAAACATTTTATATGAACTCACATTGTTTTCTACTCAAAAACAAGTTTTCGAATTGTCCAACAGACGGCGACATTCTACAGTTTATACGATACTTTCAATTCCAGAATTGATGAAATTGCTACCAGATGCCTGTCACTTAGAACGAGGCGGTCCTCGAAACAAAGGCAGAAATTCAAACGGAGATTTTAAATATTTGAGCACGTGTAAATATATTTTGGTTGAAGACAGGGGTTCTATCAAAATTCTTTACCAATCGCTAAAAGATTTACATGAGATGTTATGTAAGATTCCTCCTCAAATGGTTGTGGCTTTTTCCGATGTGCGTAGCGTTTTTCAAAAATGTGGAATCGTTTGCTATTTTTTTAACATGGTGAATTTAATAGAAAGGCAATTGTTTACAAATGATGGGTCGGCTTACGAAAAAGATGTATTGTTTCTAATTAAATGTCAATGTCGTAGCGGTAAACCTTTACCATTAACTAGAGATGGGCTAGCAAAAAATCCTGACAAGACGCCTATAGAAGTGTTGAGCTTTGAAGCAATTAAGAAAAATTTAGCGCGATTAAGCACTGGTACGAAGGAATGGTATAATGTACAATCTTCGGCCGATAGTATATTTTTTGGAGAACAGTTTAAGGAAGGAACTGGTTATGGCTTCAGTTTAATGTCGTCTGATAAAAGTTAAAAATAAGTTGAGGTTGAATGAAGGTTGTATGAAATTATATTTCAAAGTCACACAAAAAAAAAAAAAAAAAAAAAAAAAAATTTTTTTTTTTTTTTTTTTTTTTTTTTTTTGGGTGGGTGGGCGTGGCTTATATACATATATATAAAACAAAAATTGGTTAGTTGTTCACAATAGCTTGCAATTTTGGTAGAGATGACTGACTCTTTTCCACTCTTAGATTTACCGTATGAAATTTTAATAACAATCTTTAAAAATATTTCTTGTATTGATAAAGTTGACAAGTTGTCTAAAATACCCGAATTGGATAACTTGCTGTGGGATCCATATACGTGGCGAGCTTGCGATAAAAATTTTCTAACGATGATTCGTACTCTGAAAGAAGGCTGGTATCTAGACCCTTATGGTTTTCCTTGTTACGCGTGGGTGAATGGGCATCTCAAGACTCTCTCCATACGCTATTTTGATTATGACTACAAAGGCACTGAATGTACACGATTGGGAGTACAAAATCCTAGAGACGAAAAATGTATATCTAAAAGAAACTGGAAAAAAATAAAATGGGAAAAAATGAATAGCTTGCTAAAAAATGTTTTTTCGAAACAATATTTACCGATAAGATATTTACATAGATTTAAATTCTATAAATTAGAATTTGTTAATATTTCGGTGAATTGGTCATCTGATACTCTTTATTGGTTTGGTAAAGCATACAAATTGGATATATTTAAACCATGTATTTTACATGATGCAATGTTTCCCAAACGACCCCATTATAAAGTTAAACCAACATACATAAACGATAAAGAATTAATTGTGAAATGTATTTATAAGGGAGGCTGTTACGAGTGCGAAGAAAAACAAATTATTAAATCTCTTTCTGACTTAATTTGGGCACCTAATAAACAAGTCAATTGTTCTATGATAGATAAAGATAATGTTGAAATAGAAGAAACCATATTTTAAGCACGTAATCTCATTCTACAATCATGAAATTGGCATAGGCAACAACACTTCAGCTGACATTCAAAGTTCGGACTAAAAACTTACGTTGGGTTCGGCAAGACAATAAAGAACGTAATCTCAGGCTGATATCATGAAACTGGTTTAGGCAACGACACTTTAGCTGACATTCAAAGTCCGTACTATGTTGAGTCTGGCAAGACAATAAAGACCGTAATCTCATGAAACTGGTTCAGACTCTATAGCTGACATACACAATCTAGACTACCAACTTATGTTGGGTTCGGCAAGACAATAAAGAACGTAATCTCATGAAAACTGATCTACCAACTTATGTTGGGTTTGGTAGACAATAAAGAGAGTAGTCTCATGCTAATCTAGTGATACTGCATTAGACAGAGACACTATAGCTGACATACAAAATCCGGACTACAAACTTACGTTGGGTTTGCCAAGACAATAAAGAGAGTAGTCTAATGCTGATATAGTGAAACTGACAGAGACACTATAATTGACATGTAATGTCCAGACTACAAACTTATAATCACTTAAATTAAAAGATGTTTTACAGTAATTTCTGAGTATACAAGTATATATATATATATATATATATATATATATATATATAATTATATTATTATTATTATTATTATTATTATTATTATTATTATTATTATTATAAATATATTATAATATAATATAATATAATATAAAATAAATATATTATAAATATATTATTAAAAAAAAAAAAAAAAAAAAAAAATCTATCCATTTCTATAGGGTAGCTACGATTCATGCTCCTACCTTCTCCTATTTTGCTCCGACTTGCTTTTTGTGGCAACGAGCTTCAAGGTCATTCAAGGTCATAAAAAAAAAAAAAAAAAAATTTTTTTTTTTTTTTTTTTTTTTTCAAGGGTGGGTGTGGCACCTTCCTATAAATAAGCCGCCATAAATATTTATTAACTCATTCTCCTGTTGGATTGTTACAGTATAGTCTACATTGGTTTAAGGCTATAGTATTTATAAATCTTTATTGACCCATTCTATTGTCGGATTGTTACAGTACAGTCTAGATTTTCCACAAAACATTTCAATCGTGCTTTCGTGAAGTTTTATACTCTCAGTTGAATTTCTTCTACAAATCAAGAGTGTGCCGTTGGTACCTACTGCATAGTATAATTCAGACTTTTTAGGTCTTTTTACAAACAATTCCAGGCTTGACTTATCTTTTTGTTCTCGGTATCGTGTCCATATTACGCAATTTAGCCATTCGTCTGGCTTTATAATTTCGTCGACCTTCAACGAAATAATTGATTCCACGTATTCCGTGGATGAATCTTGTAATTCGCGTCCCATATACAAGGTGTATAAATCCGTCAAATAGGCTTTAGGTACTCTATTACAAATAAATAGAATATATTCGGCAGTCTGACCTTCAGAATTTACAAGAATCAAGGAAACGGTCTTTTTCTGACAAAGATGGCATCCACGTATGCTGTAACCTCCGATATCGTAGTTGATAAGCAAGGGCTCCGTGAACATTTTCTTACTTTAAGCAAATCTCAGAAAAAATTTTTCAATTATGTCGTCGACTGGATCAGGAAGCCTCGCAAATTATTAGTGATTGTTTCTGGGGGCCCGGGTACTGGCAAATCGCATTTGGTTAAAAATACTTTCGATCTGATTAAGGCTCCGCAGATTAGGATGAGTTTCACGGCTCATAGTGCTGAAGCGATAGAGGGTTGTACAATTCATTCCACACTTAAGCTGAATTCTAAACACGTTAAAAAATTAGAAGACAAGTTAGAAAACGAAAAAGATTTGTTGAAATCTATAGATAAAAGTCGAGAGATTTTGTCTCAATTCAAATGCGACATTTTTCCTCATTTGGTACTCGTGGACGAAGTGTCTATGATTAATGGATGGCTGATGTATTGGCTCATTAGATATTTTATGGATAGGTCCCACGGCCCATTGCTATTTGTTTGCATGGGAGATCCTCATCAACTCGAACCCATCAGTTCTAAGCATAATTTGTTTAGCATTAATTTAAACGAAAAACGATACGACGTTTGCAAGATTCGTTTGAAGGAAAATCATAGATTCACACCCGAATATGGAAAAATTGTGAAGGAATTACGTCAATTTATTGATAAAAAAGACACGACAGGCATGTTTGCTTACATATGCGAAAAATTTCCAGTAGTACAGGATATCGATAGGACTCTTTTAATGAAAGCGGATAAAGCCATGGCTCATCAAAATACAACTGTCAACAGTTTTAATAAGTTTTATTTGAAACATAAAATCGAAGGCCCGGAAATAGAGTTACATGAAGATCTGGTCTTGAAGTCAAATTGTGAGGTGTTTGTAACTGCAAACTATTGTGCGAAGGGTTGTAATAATGGTACTAGGTTAATCTTTCTTTGCTATGATATTGAAAAAAATGCTGCAGTGTGTAGAAATCCTAAAACGAATGCCGAAGTTAGAGTGTTCACGTCAGGGTATACTGGACGTTTTCCTCTAGTGTTAGCATTTGCCGGTACAATTCATAAATATCAAGGCGATACGATAGATAATTCGAAAATTTTAGTCAGCTTAGATGACAATCGAAGTATGAGTTTGGTTTATACAGCCTTGAGACGTGTAAGAGATTTGGAACAGATATTAGCTATAAAGTTTTAAGTAAATTATTTAATAGATTAATGGGTTAAATACCAACCTTAAAAAAAAAAAAAAAAAAAAAAAAAAAAAAAAATTTTTTTTTTTTTTTTTTTTTTTTTTTGTATGTGTCCGGACTATATATAAACCTTAGCCATTACATCTCTCTTCAAGATTGTTACTTAAAGCTGATCTATATTAATTGTTGTATGACGGGGTGTTTGATCTCGTCGTAGTGGATATCGTTTTGAACAATGGCTTGTCAATATTCTACACGTTTTGTTTGGCAATCGATTCGTTGGAAATCTTCCTTGTACCTTTTTAAATCTTAAACTGTGTGGATGGTAGTTGTAAACCAATTCGTTTTGCGATACTCTTCTCAAATATGGATTTCTAATACCCCTGCGAGAGCTCGAACTTCCAGTGCTACTATTGCTGCTAACGCTACTACTTCTGCTTCTACCTGAGGAGCTACCGCTTGAATTACTGCCTATGCTTGGGAGGCGAGGTCTGCCTCTACCTCTACCTCTGCCTCGACCTCTGCCTCTACCTCTACCTCTGCCTCGACCTCTACCTCTGCTATTAGCTAGGCCTTGAGGTCGTCTTGTTGGAGATGGAACAAGTCTTTGATCATTATTTCGAATAGCTACAACATTAGAAGGTCCTGCTACAACATTAGAAGGTCCTGGAACTCTTTTAAAGATGACACGAGTAGGCGATGTAGGACTTATGGACGCAGTATACGAATTCAATGTAGGTGAGCCTCGATTTGCCATTCCCTTTTTTTTTCATTCATTCTACCGAACTCGAAGTACATTGTTCACCATAGGATAAACGTTATACATATAGGCCGCTTTGCAGGCTTCTTGTTCAGATTTAGGTATTATGTATTTCATACCGCCAAAGGAAGATAATTTCACGTTAAATTTTTTGTCAATATTTCCAAATTTATAAAATGGTAGCATAGACAGAATCGTTTGAATATCGGTCACATTTCCGTATTCGAAATCTTTGCAGGATAAGGCATCGAGCGTTTTTTGTCTAAATCTACAGAAACCGCTATATCCTTTTTCGGCAAAGCATAGAACCCATCGCGAAATAGAATCTTTGTTTTCTAGCATGAAATCAAACGCATCCCAAAACGCGAGAAACATACTCAATATGTCTTTTGTGTAGTGAGTGAGGTCTACGATGACATACGTGTCGTTGGTTTCGAGAGGAGGATTATCTTTTCCAGAAATTCTTACAACGTTTGTATAATCGACCCGAACCGAACCCACGTTTTGAGTCTGAATTGAAAAATCTTGCCTGTCTAATAAGCTACGCGTGCCAGTGGGATCGATTTTCAAAAAGAAACAAACACGTGCCCATCGGGCATCGCAAGAATGAATAAAATTTAAATGAGACGCGAATACGACCACGCGAGAAGCCAATCGATGTTTGGCTATCGTTTGCATAGATTCGGGTTCTAGATAGATTAACAAGTCGCAACTTTCAACGAGTTGGTCGGAACGCTGGACTCGTATCTGATTGTCAGACGAATATAAGTTATTATTTGAAGAAATGACCATTACATTTAGCGAAGGAATTGATTTTAAAATTTCAAAGAGTTTGTACGGGTAACGACCCAAGTCGCCAAATACAATACAACGATCTTGTTGTAATATAAAATTCAATAGTTCTTCAACAGATAGCATCGTACTTATTTCTTATGATCTAATCTGACATCCTTTAAAAAACATCTTCACTGACAATGCTTACAAAATGCTCCGCCCACGTGACCTTAAAAAAAAAAAAAAAAAAAAAAAAAAAAAAAAAATATATATATTTTTTTTTTTTTTTTTTTTTTTTTTTTGCGTGGCTTGACTATATATAGCTGATTCTCGCTAACACAATATATTATCTATTATTCATTCAACATTAGCAGCCAGGTTATAAGACTTTAAAGTTGGGTTTCATATTTAAATAAAGATGAATACTGAACGATACAATCCACACTTAAGTGATCATATCCGAAATAAAAAACCTGCTCAAAGAGATTGTGAAGAAAAAGAAAATTATATGCAATCTATGTATAATAGAGATGGCTATACGTTGAATAGTCCTCAGACACGAACTCGATTTGCAGAATTAAATGATAAATTTAAAAGGGAGAGTTAAGGTCTTAAATTAACCAACAAAAAAAAAAAAAAAAAAAAAAAATTTTTTTTTTTTTTTTTTTTTTT
This sequence comes from Salticus scenicus, assembly GCA_963930645.1. Taxonomy (NCBI): domain Eukaryota; kingdom Metazoa; phylum Arthropoda; class Arachnida; order Araneae; family Salticidae; genus Salticus; species Salticus scenicus. The sequence continues at coordinate 89,488,387 of OZ005654.1, forward strand.
TTTTTTAAAGTGTGGGTGTGGTTTGACTTCATGCCTATATATAATGACTAACGTACAACTCTTTCACTTTGCACATCTAGTATTCGATAACTACAGGCAGAATTTAACACAGTCAAGGCTCGTGCAATTTTTCTAAGTCCGGCATCGATAACTAAATTTTTCTGTGGTTCCAATAAAACTTCTAAATCGGCTTCCAGATCTGCATCCGACTGAAACCTGATTGGATATCCGTTATCCTGTCTAGCCTTTAGAAATTCGAAAATATCAAATTCTTTTGACAACTTTTTCTTTGTTATAGGAGGATAAATATAAACATTTTTACCTTTTGATGAATCATAAGCGAATTGGTTACATATTTCACTATTTGGCAATACTCCCTCAGCGTATCCATTAATTGTGTCTTTGGATCTCTCTTGCCAATAAGTTTTTAACTGGTCTAATGTGTAATCGTCGTCGGGAAACTCCTCTTTAAAAATTCTTTCGGCCTCAGCTGTTACGTTTGGGGCTATATTAGTCGCGCGCGCTTCTTCTGGAAATATCACACAAAATATGTTCGGATTCTTCTTTTGAAGAATTGTTATCATTAACTCAGCTAACGTAGCATCCAAAGTCGCCATTACTTAATATACACTTTTGTGATAATGGAATACTTGACTATTATAAAGAAAAAAGCTATCCGACCCATTAAACATGCTTACATGTCTTCAAACCCTTTAAAATTTTCCATTGAATTTGAAGACGGTGTCAAAGTTTGCGTAAAAGATAACAACGAAGGTCTTCGGCAATTTTTATGTATCGCTCAGCATTTGGAAATCACACCTATTTTGGGCAGCACTGAACATTGTACCGTTTCCGAAATCGACAAATGGGCGCTGATTGGAGTTTGTAGCGGAGATGCAATACTTTTTCAAAACGATAAAGGAGAGAGGCTTCCTATTTTATTTTCATAGCCCTTATGAGGTCTTCCATTTGGCGGCAAGCGAAACGACATTTGAGATATTTAAACACGCTAATGGCTACGAGAGCAATGAAAATAACGAGGGTTAGAATAATAAAATGAATCCGATAACAAGAATTGGCTTTGGATTCGACAGTTAATACACCAATAGAATATAATAATCCGCCGGCTAGCGTTAATAATGCAAAGGGTTCCAATTTTGCAACATTTAACATTTTAAACCTTCTTTTGCAATACAAAGCTGTATATATACTTGATTCCAAAATTCGTCATGAAGAGCTAGCGACTGATTTAAATCATTGGCAAAAGATTCGTAATCTGGAAATAATTGAGCGAAACTATGAATGGTATGCTGCATGTTTGTCATGGGATGCTCTTCCACTAGCCATTTTTGTATTGTAGACCACTTATGATCCCAAGATGGAAAAGATTTGTTTAAATGATTTAAGATATAGGTCATTTTATCCACTCCAAGTATTCTTTGTAAGAACTGTATAACGCTGTTGTATGTAATTTGCACAATTTTTTCAGGGTTCATTTTCCCTTTATTATGTTTAACAAAAAGTGGTAGAATTCAAAAGAAATTATATTTGCCTGCTTTTAGAAAATGCTCCGCCCACATGACCACAAAAAAAAAAAAAAAAAAAAAAAAAAAATTTTTTTTTTTTTTTTTTTTAATGCATGGGTGTGGCTTGACTATATATATAAGTCATAGCTTTATCCAAACATCCAAATGCAAACATGTCTTCGTCACAGACAAAACATATTTTAGCTAGAGTCTTGCAATATTTAGTTTATCGTCATGGATTTTATATCGAAGTTCATCTATTAGACCATCCTCAGGATAAACGAATCGTTAAAGACATTTGTTCTAAATTAAACTTTTTCGATCCCATACAAATTCGTAACGATATAACTGAAGATAAGCTACGTGATTCGTTTCAACATATTTTGTTTCAAGACTCAGAAAAAGATTGGGGTAAAATCTTAAAATATTTGGCAGTTGTTGGTGATGTGACTGCAAAATGCCTGATGAATAAAATGTCTCTCAGCATTTTTAAGATTGCGTTAGAAATTTTAAATGAAAATTTTGAAAAGTATTTAACGCCTTGGATTGAGAAAAATGGAGGCTGGGAAACATTCGATCCTAAATCAGAGAGTAAATTTCAAAAAATGATGGATAGTTTCGTCTACAGCACCAAAAAAATTATAGCTAATATATAATCGACTGAAATCCAAGTACCATAAACTGACGATACTATTTCATTTTACAGTATATGCATGGTATCTTGAGAGATGACTGCAATAAGTTTCGAGCAAAGTTAACTTATTTAATATAGTTGGTTTGTAGGTTGATAAAGTCTATTGAAACCAACCAACCAACTGAAAAAAAAAAAAAATTTTTTTTTTTTTTTTTTTTTTTTTTTTTTTTTTTTTTTTTTAAAGGTTTAACTACATATATATAACTGCTAACGCGTCCACGCCTCATTGTGTCTCGACCAGCAACAGTCTCTGTCTAGTTATCCGTCGAGATTAATTCTTATAGACAATAAAGCCGGCAACCAACAGTTGTACCAATTGTATAAATAGTTGGCCATACAATTTTGTTTTCTGAAGTGTTACCATTTCAGTTCCATCTTTCTTATCTGTAACGCCCTTAATAGAATACACTAGATAACCATATGTCATTAGACCCACTACTAGAAACACGACCAACGTGATTGCCAACATCATTCTGAGATTCATAGTTGCTACTTTATTTGTTAATTATAATTAGCGCGCCTATAAGAATCATACTCAGGGTATTTGAAACGGTCGGCAACAACAACAACAGTTTGTTGTCAGCGAAGAATTTTGGAGCTGAGACGCCTTTGGTTGATGCCACCATAAGGTTAGTACCCGTACCGAATGCGTACTCAGTAGCATTGGACATCTTGTACATCGTGAAGGCTGTCACACCCAAGCTTATAATCAAATTGACCAGAACGAAACCAAGAAGGATTGTATTGAACCCGATACCTTTCATCTTTATTTAGAATGCAAGCAATCGTACATACAAAAGGTGTGGTCTTGGGAGATAAGTATGTGCCTCTAGAACTGGCTTATTGCGACGTGACAGGCTTACTTTCATGTTTCCATATTACGAGTCCCATGAATTATTCAAAGATGCGAAAATGCTATCCTCTAGCTCGTCCAGACGTAGAAGTGACTACCAGCAGCGGAATAATTTATTCAGACGTATTAAAATATTTGAAGGATCGCTATGAGTTTTTACAGAACCTATTTCCCAACACAGAGATTGTTTTCGGTTATAAAGGCGGTAGTTTCCAACCTAACATTTTAAAAGATGCCGGCATACGTAACATTATGAACGTGGAACAATTAGGCGTGCCGACCGTAAACCGTAATATTATAAATTCGGCGAATTGTCCTTTGCATAAAGGCAATTTGAAGAAATGCGCTTTGGTGGCTTTGAATCAGATTACTCATCATCTTCGATAACATGTTTCCATAAAATTCTTTTCTCGCGTTCTAGAATCTGAACTCGTTCCGTCAAATGTAAAAGACTCGTCGAAATGGGTTCCAATTCAATTTCAGAAATTTGATTTTCCCATAATCCGTCTCGCTTACAAAGAGCCAAGAGTCGTTGGAAAACGTCTATGAGCTTAGGCGGTTGATTTTCGTGCGGAACTTGCTCAATTTCTTCATGAATGACCTTAATGTTATGCAATAGAGAATCGAGCTGAGGACACGAATCCTTAAAAACTGAGGGTTTCTTACCGTTTAACAAATCGTTTAAACTTTTCTTTAGAATGGCCTGTATAGATAGCGTTAAGGGATGTCTGCGTCGATGATGTATGAAGGCTTCGAGATTTTGACCGCTTCGCCAATGAACCGAGTCTACGTATTCCGAATCATGTACCAAATAATAGGTATAAGGATCGTAATACATGCCTTGAGCTCTAGAAGTTATGTCGTAGAGCTGTATGGCTCTTTTTGTGAGATCTGAAGATATGTTGGGTAGCGTCGATGCGTCTTCAGGTCTATTCAAATTGATAAATCTACGAGCCACTTCACCCCAAAATTCGGCCGATTCGTAAGAAAATTTTTGATTTGGACGAGTGGGTTCTAAAATTTCTTTTAAAGTTTCGGCGTCTGTTTTAGATGGGTTCGGTAAAGGTGGAGGCGGTTCCAGTCGTCTTGCCAACAAGAGTTGTAACTGATCCCAAAATTTGGAAACGGCTCGCGTTTTAAATATCGGCGGGTCGTAATAAGGTTCTTTATCGATCCATTGTTTTTCTAAGTAATCGAGTAAGGAATTAATGTCTCCGTGTACCTGATATGGAAACAGTGTCAGGCCACCTTGAGAAATCATATGAAACCAAAGAATATTTTCCGATTCCATGCGTAAAATTATATTGTGTACTTCTGTTGGCTCTCGAATAGGAGGCCTTTGACTACCAAATAATATCTCTTCGAACCACTTAATCAAATGTGAGTTGGACATCTTTATTCCAGCGAAAAAGGTTAAGATGGAACGGATAGGGCTTGACTAAGTAATAGGATAATAAATTACGAGCCATAGTACAATGACAAATATACATGACGAAAAACGTTAATATATACACCGTAAACACCTTAATTTAATTAAAAAAAAGACAGGCTTCAATCGAAAGGGGTTTAATAAAGATGAACACACTCCAGGAAAATATCAATCAGCTATTTCGCGTCAGCATTTCACCACAAGACATTAAGAAGAATGTCAGTCTGAAAACGCTTAAATTAAATCTATTGGAACATGTCTTTGAAGAACTCGGCTTAACTTGGACAACGGTTGAAAATCTTCTTAAAAATTACACACCCATCCATCCAGAAATTGCTGCGATTCTAAAGACCGATCGCAGAGTCGTTGAAAATGAAAAATTGGAGGGCATATTGAAAGAAGTACCCGATTTAGATTTTATTTTAGCCGTAGATGGATTAAATGGCGAAATCAAACCCAATTATAAACGTGAAAATTATATGCATAACCTTCGATACGGAGAGGGCGAGACAATTTTTGATGATGAACCCGAATACATGAAATTACATGTACAAGCTATTAGAAAAATGTACAAATTGATTGGTAACGCCACACCAGTTCCCGCAAAGTGGGTTTATCATATAGTCTACAGATGCATTGAAGAAATGACACGAGTCTTATTGCCAAGCGAACCAGATGTTGTAGACAGCGATATAGATGCAAAAATATTGCAGAAATGTGTTTCATTATATAATTTAACTATGGGAAAGGAAAATGTTGAGAGTCTAGTAAAATACTTGAACTTGGCTTAAGAAAAAAAAAAAAAAATTTTTTTTTTTTTTTTTTTTTTTTTTAAGGTTGATTAACTCTAGCTAACATATATATATATCTGAAGGCAGGATATATTATTTTTTTTTAAAGTTTTATGTTATCGAATATACTTGATGGCAGACGTGTCCTTAAAAAGAACCACCATACGAGAAAAATTGTTTTTATAATTACAACGATTATTACTAATACCCAAAAACACCATCTTTGATAAAACGGTATTGCTGCATTTAAAATCCCAAAAAATGTAAAATTGGTAACTGGTGGCTTTGGAGCAATGAATTTTGTCTCATTCGTTACCAAGGTTTTATATTTGTAAGGTTTTTCGAGTACAGTAGATTCAGATTCGGATATATTTGTTAAAAAATCCTTTATTTGGTCATCATCTCGAATTAGTCTCCCAATTACAGTTTCAGTTTTTACGACGGGTTTCATAGCAGTATTTATATAAAACGCATTTTGTAATTCAGGCAATATAATTTTTCTATCATTTGTCAAAGCATATCTTTCTAATAAAATTTTACTCAATGTCCCTTTACGATTAAATTCTTGAATGTCCAACTGACTAATATCTAAATAATATTCATTTTTGTATCCATCTTTTGGATAAAATTGTTTTCTGTCTTTATCAATGGCATACGTGTTATTTATTATATATTGTGATTCGTTACCCTCATTAGTTAGTCTCAGAGGGTAAATGTCACCTTCTGCAAAAGATACAGCATATCTATTGGGTATCGTGCTGGGTTTCGTCAAATCAACAAACGTAAAATAATACTCGTTTCCATATGAGTCGAATGGAAATATGTTGCTATCGTTGACAGTAGATGCATAATAAGGCGTTCCATCTTTCAACTTGGCACAAATATTTCCTTCTGGATAATATTCATTTCCATATCTATCCTTGGCATAATATTCATTTCCATCTACACCTTTGCCAATTATAGCTCTACCTGCATAAATTTCATAAATTTCTTTACCATTTATAATAGGATATTTTGGCTTACCCGAACTCGTTAACGGATAAATGTATAGATTATTGATTGCGATAAAACCTAAACTGTCATCTTTATACTCATTTCCAAATCCGTCTTTAGGATAATAACATGTTCCATTATTTCTAAAGGCATAACGATTACCTAGAACTTTTTCTGGACAAATTATTCTAGACATTTCTTGACTTGGTTTAATTGAATTTGGTAACCAATCGCTTGGTCATGACAATTGAAAAGCGAATCTTGATGAATGAGGAAAAAAATATATATCAACCAACCAACCAGCGGTTAAAAAAAAAAAAAAAAAATTTTTTTTTTTTTTTTTTTTTTTTTTTGTGCCACGCCCACTTTTGAAATTTGTCTATATATACTATGGCTAACATGACTACACCCTCATTGTGTCCCGACATTTGCCAGCAACGGTCGTCTAGCAATTCTGTCTCGTAATGTGTTTTCAGTAAGATGTACATTGACTGACTCTAGATAGTTAGATTTTTCTATAAAAGCTCATGATTTCATGAAAACCTGCAATATCTTGTCATTAGTCAGACAAAAGTCTATAAAATTATGTTTTCAAAGCCAATATTGCATAAATTACGCCATTTCATCCTATTTTTAAGGAAATGGGTCAGGAGCGATTTTATGCATGACCTTACAGTAGAAGAAATAAATTCCACTCCCACCCACCCTAATAGATATACTATATATATACTATATATATAGATTGCAGCGCCATCTACAATGAATGGATAAAGAAATATAACTTTAACAGCCAACTGAGAAATATAATTTTAGCGGCCAACTGAGAAATATAACTTTAGAAACCAACTTAACTTCATCAACCAACCAACCAACTGTAAAAAAAAAAAAATTTTTTTTTTTTTTTTTTTTTTTTTTTAGTGGGTGTGGCTCAGCTATATATATGACTGCGAGCGTACCCATACAGTCAGTTTGTCTCGACACCTTCTAGCAACAGACTTAGATTTCTTCAAGAAGGTTATATAAAGTTCGATATTTATAACGGAATGGGTATTACTAATTTTTGTAAACTTATCCAGTTAATATCGTCACCCTCTAAATTACCAGCTAATTTCGATTCCGTACTCATAGACTGCCAAAGTTATTTGTATGTGGCTATCGAACAATGTCTTGAAATTGAGGAAGAAAAAATTTTTCAAGAAATTTGCGAATCCGTTTGGGATCAAATAAAAACGTGTTTTAAAACTTTTTTATCCCTTACCTTGGATTATGTCACGTTTATTTTATCATTTGACGGCGAAGGTTTACCAATGAAATGGGCCACGCAACGAAAACGCCGTTCTCGATCCAAAGAGACGAAAAAAAGCTTCTATAGATATATTTTATTCGGAAACAATAAACTGACGACACGTGTACAAATATACATCCTGGAAAATTTGAAAACATTCAATCGCGACATGCAAGTCCTATTGTGTGGTTGTAACGTTCCTGGCGAGGGCGAACATAAAATATTTCATGTAGCCGAATCTCTGGGAAAATGTAAAAATCCAATTGTGGTCAGCATAGATCAAGATGTCTTCATTTTGTCTCTATTACGTTTAAATAGATACGAATCGATTCAAATTTTTCGATATAATCAATTTTATAATATTAATAGCTTAGTAAAAAATATTGAAAAAAGCTATCCAATCAAACGTTTCAGATGCCTCTTTCTTATTTGGAAATGATTTCATACCTCCTTTAACGGCAATTTCTTCTACAAATCCGCCAGCCATCCACAACTGCTTAATGGCTATAGACGAAGACTACGACACCCCCACAATAATAGCGTCTTTTATTAAGGAAATGCGAAAACATCTTCATTTTACAGAAGTTGAGTTTCTAGACGATAAGTTGGTAGTTTGGTTTTGGACGATCTATTTTTGGGTATTAGATTATTACACTTCACGTTCATTCAAACAACAATTTTTGCAAAATCATTTATTTGACACTTTTGATCGGAATCAGTTACTGACAGGGCTGTCTAACATACGCTTTTCTAAAGAAATGTATCGTAAAGCGAAAGAAGGTTACGAGAATACGGTTACTCAACCCGTACCTGATGCTGAGCGTCACGTCTTTGTGGATTCGGAAGATCTCGTCAGGCGTTTGAAGGCTTATTGGATAGAGACAAAAAACGAAACTTGTTCTTTAATGAAAATGACCAGTACAAAACGAAGAAAAATACAAGTGTAAATATTTTAATTCCGTTCTTGTTAAACGATTCGAAAAATGGAAAAAATCTAAAAGGTCCAAAAATATTGTTTGCGGCTTCTTCGTATTGTAATCGACGTTCTAAGCGGACGAGTTGATGAACGGGATCCGGTGCCAAAACCAAATGTAATTCGTCGTTGAAAACTATAATGGCATTATTCCAATCTACACTTTGAAAGGCTGATACGTTAGGTTTTTCGGCATAAGAATATTTTTTATAAATTTCTGAATCCAGCATGTGTTTTAAAAATTGGGTTGTAAAAATAATATTTTCAGGATAGGTAATAGTTATTCGAGATTGTAAAAATTTATCGTTGTAAGGTATCCAAGGTGACTTAAACAAGACTTGTTCTAGAGACATTCGAACTTATTTTAAACAAAGGATATGGCGGAAATAGAAAAAACCCTACGTATAGCTACGGTGGCTGCAGAGGCAGTCAAAATGACAGAAACATTTAAACAATATTCAGGTAACAAGTATATTGATATTTTGTCACACAATGTGTTATTAATTCCTGATGCATACGCACCAGATCGTTTAGAGGATTATTATAAAGCTATACTTGAGAACTTTAATATTGAGACGGGACGGCTAATAAATAAAATCCCAAACTTTGAGAATACAAAAAAATTAGTTAAATCTAAAATAACTGAATACATTTTAAAAAATTACGCTTCAGCACATGGAGCGTTTGAAAATCCGTTTGGCACAAACTGGATTTATACTGATAAAAATAAAACGGATATCACACCGGATGTGAGGAAATTTGTAAATGAACTATTCGGCGATACTGAGCAATATGAGTATCCATTCAATTTTTCCGCATCAGAAAAAGCTTTTCAAAGTGATGTAGTAAGCTCTTCTGGGCAACCAGACGATTCCCAAGACACATCAAACACCCCAGCGTCACATCTCTCAGAAAGTAAAACCCCATTGAATAAACGAAGCCCAACAACACCAGTAATAAAATTCACACCCTCACAAGTTACAGCCCCACAAGAAATATATATTGATACTATGAAGGATAAATATTATGGTTTACTTAGAAAGGGTGATGCAACAAATCCAAATACGAGATTGGCCTATCATTATTTAAGTAATCGAGATCATCTTCAAACTATGCAAAGAATTTCAAACCTCATCGAATTGTATATGGGCAAAGAAAAGGAATTTGCAACAGTCACCATTAATGACGACGAAACATATACTGTAAATCATCATTATTTGCAGAAACATAAAAGAAATACTGCCAAAGAACATGCGCTTGTAGGAAAACATTTAAATGTTTATGAAATGAAAGCTTATAAATCAATAAAAAAGAGGAAATTAGAAGAAGCAGCTGAAATGGATGTGTAAAAAAAACTAGCCAACCGTTAAAAAAAAAAAAAAAAAAAAAAAAAAAATTTTTTTTTTTCAAAAGATATTTTTGAAAGATTTTTCAAAAGATTTCAAAAGATTTTTTCAAAAGATATTTTTGATGATCATTTCGCTAACACGTGTATTTCGTCAAATGATCAAGGTATTGGAACTATATCCTTATTCAAATCTGAGAACAACAAAAAAACTAATTGTTGGGCATATATCGACGGTCAAATATTTTATTTAATAGAATCTGCAGAAAAGGTTTCAACGTTTCCATTTTTTTGGCCTATTATACATTATTCTGATGACACAGTATTAAATGCGCTGCACTGGGAATTTGATGAGAGATTACAGTTGCGAGTAAATTATAACATATTTGGATAAAACTCTGATATCTTGTAGAGGGTCTTCTGAAACGTGTAAAAACCAAGTCCGGTTGAAATTATCAAAGACTAACCCCCCCCTCACCTTTAAAAAAAAAAAAAAAAAAAAAAAAAAAAAAAAATTTTTTTTTTTTTTTTTTTTTTTTTTTTTTTTTTTAAAGGTTGGGTGTGGCTCGGCTATATATAGGGTGGCTAGTGCACCAACACCATCATTCTGTTTGAACCTCTTCCAGCATCAGTCCGACCACATAAACAGCTCTTGAAAACTTTATCGAATCCTGTTTTCATGCTCTTGTGACGTGTTTCAAGATGACTACAACTTATTTAGATGCTCTGCAAAAGAAGTACAAGATTTACAATAATCGAGTTAATATTTTACATTTCGAAGTATTATCTCGTTGTAATAATAGTCGTTTGAAATTTCTTTTGAACAAGAGAGATGAATTACACTTAAATAATTGTGTATGGTGTCAGGACGATGTAATAGAGGGACCTGATACTTGTCTTTGCATCTACGCTAAGAGATCTCCAGAAAAATATTTAGCTGACGAAATGCTTTCAGGAAATTTTCAAAAATTACATAAGGATAAGGAAGAACGTTTAAGCGGATCTTCAGCAGCGTTTACTTATCCCGATTCTCATCAAATTGAAAATGTACGAGATTTTTACAAGCGTTGTGTATCAGACAGACAAAATGTCTTCAAATGGTATGAAGAATACAAAACTACAAAGAATGCTATACAGTTTGAAATAAAAGTGAGAGAAATGGGAAAAAATCGAGAAATCAATGTAATTCTTAATTCTGAAAGTAGAGAATGGCACTTGACAGATTGCATGAGATGCGTTTTAGCTGAAGGATCTCCAGATACATGTTCTTGCCAAAAAGCCTTAATGGATCCTGCAAAATATCTTCGAGAGCGATATAATTTAATAGAACAGACAAAGGAAATAATACCATATAATTATCTTACGGCTTAATTTAAAAAAAAAAATATATATTATAAATATATTATAAATATATTATAATATAAATATTATTATAATATAAATATTATTATAAATATATTATAATATAAATATAATATAATATAAATATATTATAAATATATTATAATATAAATATAATATTAATATAAATATAATATTAATATAATATAAATATATTATAAATATATTATAATATAAATATAAGCATTAAAAAAAAAAAAAAAAAAAAAAAAAAAAATCTATCCATTTCTATAGGGTAGCTACGATTCATGCTCCTACCTTCTCCTATTTTGCTCCGACTTGCTTTTTGTGGCAACGAGCTTCAAGGTTATTTAAAAAAAAAAAAAAAAAAAAAAAAAAAAAAAAAATTTTTTTTTTTTTTTTTTTTTTTTTTTTTTGTCGGTTGATATATCTTTACTCGACTATATAAAGGGTAGCTAACATACCCACATCCTCATTCTGTCTCGTGCTGCGAAAATGCGTCCGGTCATACTAAGCTCTGATCTACACAATCAAGCTTATAATGAGTTGTGCGCTGTCTGAACAGGATTACCATAAATTTATTGACGTGTATGGAAATAAATATAATCGACAGCATTTTATAGCCATACGTTTCAAACGAGCCATCATAACCTACCATTGTACCGAGTTTGATACGACTCCTATCGATCCTCCCAACGATAGTATCGTCGTGCTACGGGGTAGCTATTGCCCAGACATTCAGCTCGATAACAAATGTATTTTACTTTACACGATTGGAAAGAACGTTATCAAGGGTGGCATACGCGTACCAGATCAAGCACCCAATACTTTACTGCGAGCCTTAATACCAGAAGACCAAACTAAGGTATGCGAATTTTACCACTCAACGCTTTACGTGATAGCTTCCGAAAACCCATTTCCAAAAATTACGAAAACGTGTAAGAAAAATAAGGCTTTTCGAGCTTTAGTGACTTTTGTGGAAGCGACGAAAAAAAATAGAATTTTGACGTTAGAAGAGGCTGCTAGTATCCGTTTCTTTAAAAGACACTGCCAAAAATTGAATAATTTTAACCGATGGAGTCCGTTCGCATTAAATATCGTTTATAAAAAATTTTATTCGCTAACCCATGCTTTACCAACAAGTCATATAGGCAAACAATTGTTTAGACTTTTAAAGCGATCGAAAAAAGCTCCCGAATACATTATCGATTCTGATTTTTACAGATGCGAGGTATTTTTTACAGATATCGAACCCGTCGGCGTAATGTGCCTCTTCGAAGCCGATAAATTGAAATACGTGTCGCCTATGGTAGTCAAAGAAACGTCTGAAAAATTTCGAGATACTAATTATATCGAATGTAATACGTGGTTGCCCCTTTACAAGGATAAACAAACTTGGAACGACTACTGTTTACCGTTTTACGTACATGATTTGAGCAAGAAAAAAATTCAACTCAAACAAGTACTTTTGTGGCTACAAAATTCAACGGTAGAAAAATATCAGCTACTCTACAAAGACTTAGAACAAATCGGAAAAATTCTTTTCGACGAATAGAAAAACAAGATGATTTTCAGAACCTTGATAGAGGCCATCATAAAATGGCAGCGAGATCCAGACGACGTGCTGGCTCTCAGTACTATAAACACTTTAAAAAGAGAATTGCAGAACGATTTGACTCAAGCGTACGATTTGAGCAGACCGCTCATCGAACGAAATGCAAACTTATATTGGACTAGCAGTAGTTTTTTAGATTTTTTATTCAAGTTATACAAACTACCAACAGCTATCGATTCTTCATCTGAAGATAAAGGTTTATCGAAGTTATTGGATGAATGTAAAAACGAAAAGGATAGGTTGTCTAAAGAATTGGAATACTATAAAAACGAAAAGGATAGGCTGTTTAAAGCATTGGAATGTTACACAAACAAAACTAAGCCTAAACAATTTTTTGATGCGGATTACAGTCATAAAAATGACTCGTCGAGCGATCAGGCAAATCTCACAAAAAACCTGACCGATTTAACAAAAGCCCATGAATCTCTAAAGAAAAAAATGGATAAGTTCGAAACTGAAAACAATAGTTTAAAACAACAACTAGAGGCATACAAAGAAGAAAAACGTACTTTAGATAGCAAATTATCAGATGCAGAGCATAATATTACCGTTCTCACACAAACTAACAATACTTATAAGAAGCAGATACTAGAGTTGGAAACATCTATATCTGACGTTACTATAAAATCGGACCGTCAAATAGCAGAATTTAGGCTATTGAAATCGCGCCACGATAATCAAAACAAAATTTTCAAAGCTTTAATGGAAAGATCCGATGTGAATACAATGTCTCCTTCAATGAATGAAACTGTTTTAAATCAACGTAATTTCCCAATTGAGTATGTTGATAATTCCGTCGAACAATCTCAAACGGCATTGACATATCCTGTCCAGTATGCAATACAATCTGGATTAGACTCACAAAAACCGATGCTAAATGCATCACCCATTGCGATGCCAGGAGTAGAAGGATTTCCATTGCAGTTACAATCTGGGGCCGAATCTTCAGTCACATCGCAACAACTTGCGACAACATCCTATAACCAACCCGTAAATGGGTTAGTTACACAATTAAATAACAAGATAAATATTTTAAATGAAAAAATTGGTATATTAGAAAAGGAAAAACAAAATTTGCTAGAGGGTAAGAATGCTAATCAGGCAGAGATACTCTATTTAAAAGAACAAAATCAAAACATGTGTAACTCGGGTGTAAACGAACTTAATAAAATGCAACAAGAGGGTTTAGCATTATTGCGTGAAGCTCAAGAACGCGAGAAAAATTTGACTGATCAATTGCATAGTAATCAAAATATGCAGTATCCAGTTTTACCATTAACCAATTCGTCAGACAACATAAATTATTTAAAGTCAGAAATTCAAATTAAAGACGAAGAAATCAAAGAGAAGGACAAAATAATACAGGACCTTGCAGAAGGTAAAACGATTCCAAGAAAGGAATACGATACATTATTAGAGAAGCTTAATAAGCTACATGCGGAACACCGAACCTTAGCTAATGAGTATGAACCGTTAACTAAAGCATTTGAAGAGGTCCAGTACATGCATAATATACTAGGTGAAGAACATGAGAAGTTGAAGAAAGAGCATGTAACTTTACAAGAATTATATACTCAAACACAAAATACGAATCAAACATTGACCCAAGTAAATAGTAACTCAGATAATCGATATAGTGAATTGGCTGAGCGAAAACAAAATTTAGATGCTAAATACGAAACATTGTCCAACGATTATACAGAGTTAGAAACTAAATATAATGCCTTATTAAAGACGCGTGAAAAATCAAAATCTCAGCACGGATCGGCAAGAATAAGACAAGGGCTATTGACAGAAACAAATGAGTCATTATTAACTCAAAACGACTCATTAAAACAAACAATAGACCAATTGCAAAATGAAAAACGTACTTTAGCAGAAGTACAACTATCTTTAAATCAAACAATGGAACAAGTTGTAGAATCAGAACAGCTAACAGGCGAAAACCAAACAATAGAACAATTGCGAGATGAAAAAAGAGTTTTAGAAGGACAACTAGCACACGAAAGCCAAAACCTGGCAGAATGCAATGCTAAAATAGAAGATTTAGAAACACAACTAGCAAATACACGGATGATATTTAATACTGCAGATCATACATTACAAACTCAAAACAGCTCTTTAAAACAAACAATAGAACAATTGCAAGCTGAAAAAAGTGCTTTAGAAGAACAACTAACACGCGAAACCCAAAATCTGGCAGAATGCAATGCTAAAATAGAAAATTTACAAACACAAATAACAAATGTACAGGTATCAAATACTGCAAATCAAACAATAGAACAATTGCAAGCTGAAAAAAGAGCTTTAGAAGGACAACTAACACGCGAAACCCAAAATCTGGCAGAATGTAATACTAACGTAGCAGCTTTACAAACACAAATAACGAATGCACAGGTATCAAATACTGCAAATCAAACATTACAAACTCAAAACAACTCTTTAAATCAAACAATAGAACAATTGCAAGCTGAAAAAAGAGCTTTAGAACAACAACTAGCACGCGAAAGCCAAAAGCTGGCCGAATGCAATACTAACGTAGAAACTTTACAAACACAAATAACTAATGTACCGATATTAAATACTGCAATTAAAAAATTACAAACTCAAATCGACACTTTAAATCAAACAATAAACCAATTGCAAAATGATAAAAGAACTTTAAAAGCAAAACTAACAAATGAAAAGCGAAAGCTGGTAGAAAATAATGCTAACGTAGATAATTTAAAAACGCAACTAGCGAATGCACAGGCATTACAAACTTCAGATCAAACATTACAAACTCAAAACGACCCTTTAAATAAAAGAATAGAACAATTGCAAGATGAAAAAAGAGATTTAGAACGAAAACTAGCAGAAACCACAAAGTCTTTTCAACGACAAATAGAACGATTGGAACTTGAAAAAGGAAATTTAGAAACTAAAACGGTACAATCCACGGACATTTTAAAAAGAACAATAGAACAATTGCAAGGTGACAAAGGAGCTTTACAAGAACAATTATTAGATGTAAACGAAAAGCTGGCAGCATGCAACATTAGCCTAACTAATTTAAAAACACAAATATCGAATGGACAGGTATTAAATACTGCAGATCAACAAGTCATAGATTTTTTAAAAGATACCTATAATATGGAAAATTGGCAGGACTTTTTCTTAGAACAATGGCCAGAAGATACAAAACTCATTCTTGCGGTGAGTAAACAATGTGACAAGGTTAGAGACGAATCTAATTATGATAATATATCGGCGTATAATTTTGGCAATATAATATTATCCTTAACTTCCAGATCTCCTACTGATACTACGAAAATAACTGAAATTGCAACAATGTTTCGGATACCGAACGATGATAATGTCGTCGCGAATATCAAGATTTTAATAGATAAGTATGCGAGGTGTATCGATGCAATTAATCAGCTAGGTTGCGGTATCAATGTAGATAATTTTCCTACTAAAATAATTGAAATATGGAACCATATTAAAGATGCTGCACAACGTTTCGTATCAATTGATAATGAAGTTTGGTGTATAAATTTTTTGACGGCGATGCAA
Source organism: Salticus scenicus (assembly GCA_963930645.1). Classification (NCBI taxonomy): domain Eukaryota; kingdom Metazoa; phylum Arthropoda; class Arachnida; order Araneae; family Salticidae; genus Salticus; species Salticus scenicus. The sequence goes on from OZ005654.1 coordinate 89,504,808, forward strand.
CAAGAATTTGAAATAAATCATACAATCATCAATGAATTTCAAGCACTGACTCCAGACATTCCTAATAATGATAAATTACAATGGAAAGATTCATTTATTAAGCGATTTATTGAATTTCAAAAATTTACTCAAAATTTTATATTTTCAGGAAATTCTGTAGAACAGTTCTCCCTTAATTTAAGTAATATCGCTAAAAAAATAAATCCAGAAAGTTTAAACGAGCAGCAATGGATGAAAATATTTATAATGAATATTACATCATTTGTTGAAAAATTACGAGATAAATACCCTTCGGAAAAAAATTTTAGTGAATGGGTAAGCGATATGTTATCTCCTTTGCCTGATAAAGAGATTAATTCAACAGAAGCCGAAAATATTGGTTTGTTGTATAAAGCATGGTTAAACATATTAAATTTTGAGCCTAATGCAAGTCCAGAACAGTTCACAGATTTATTAAATGAACACATGAAAGCGTTCGCCAATAGGAAAAGAAGATCAATTCAAACGGTAGAGGATTTGGGAGAAACAAGTGATAAAAAAATTCTATTAGATCAAAATTGGACTGTAATTGAACTACAAAATTTGTTTTATAATTTATATAGGGGGTATTTCAAACTACGATTTAATATTTCGAAACAACTTTTGCCCGACGTTGAAGAATATAAAGATCAAATTGAAGTTAAATTGCGGTTATTAAGGAAACTTAAAAGAGACATTCGGGGAAATACACTTATGGTAATTTATCAGGATTACTTATATTACGATTTAAAAACCATACTTAGAATAGACTTAGACAAAATATTTTTGGATACTGTGGATAAAGATCAATTATTTATTACTACTTGTAATGCAACTGAAAATTATTTACACACATTATTGTCTAATGAAAATGCTATACCGTTATCAGAACCTGCATTAAATATTTCAAGTGCTATTGGTATGGACTCGGAACAGATTGAGGAAGAAGAAAATATGGAATCAAGAAATGAGGAAGAAGAAAATTTACACGCAAAAAGGATGAATACGGCTAGTTGAAATATATAGATAAACTACACCCAACCAACCCTCCTAAAAAAAAAAAAAAAAAAAAAAAAATTTTTTTTTTTTTTTTTTTTTTGAGTGGGCGTGGTTTATATAATATATATATATATATATATATATGCTGGCTAGTGTACCCACACATTATTATGTCTCAAGGTATGCTGGCAACAACCTTCTAGTTTAGACTTTGAAAAATTTGTTAAATTAAACATTGATATTATTTATAGATTGTCTTATGAAACGCGTAAAAGGACTAAACATAATATTTTCTTACATGGCTTTGGCGACACGATCGCACTTTATATGACTTTTTATAATTCGATAAATTCACGAGGATAAAATTCATCACCATTTGCTTTACGAGCGTAGTATGGTACTACTTCGCCATTTTTATACAATATGGCACCTTTTTCAGAGCTACCGTCTTCAGCTTTCAGATAAAATTCGTCCCCATTATTCCGTTTTGGATAAAATTCAGATCCATCTGGGTTTTTGGCATATTTATACTCGTTCAGAGGTAAGTCATTACCATTCTCGTCCTGACGATAACTTTCTTGACCAGCCTCATCTACGGGATAAACATAATTTCCATCTTCATCTTTAAGATACATTTCCTCTCTTGTTAAAGGATACGTTACCTTAAGCGTAGTTAAATTTAGGGGGTATTTTGGACATCCATTTTCATAAATATAAACATTTGTACCATCTTTCTTAGCGCATGGATATTCAATCAAATATTCTTTATCCCCGTCTATTACTTTTTTGCAAGCATAAACTAATTTTCCAGTTTCATTTTGCCAATATTTATCATGACCTTCAACATCCTTTGCGTAATACTGGTCCATATTATTATTTTGCAAACAATAACCTCTTAAATAAATTTCGTTATATTTTTGTTCTAACACGTTGTCGTCATCTTGAGGCTCATTATCCTTAGCGACTTCACCCCCCAAACCATTTAGATTGCCGGGACCAGGCAGAACGGGATCAATTGCGTTGCCGAGACCAGGCTGCTCATCTCCGTTGCCGCCGAGTCCAGGCTGCTCATCTCCGTTGCCGCCGAGTCCAGGCTGCTCATCCTCAGGTTGATGTTCAAGATCGATATCAGCGGGTTGCTCGTTTACGATTTTCTCCATTTTAAAAGCTTTGTTCACAGTATTATAAGAAGAGATATCTCTTCTCTTGCGATTATTTGGCTTTAAAGAAGTTGAAACTGGTTTACGATTAGACATACTTTATTTGTACATTTAATAGCAAGAGCATGCTAATTATATTATTGTGTATTTGCATGTTATTTGTCTGTTGGAATCATAGGTTATATCGAGCATATATAAAAATTACATTGAATACTTTATATTATAATATGAACCCAATGGAATGGCGAAAATATCTTATACATAAACAAATTCAAAAGAGTCCAGGATGGGAAATAACTACGAACATAAATAACTGAATATTTCATCTTGTTTTCAAAGCCAATATTGTATAAATAACGTTACCCCATCCTATTTTAAAGGAAATAGGTTTGGACATCGCGGAGCTGGTTTATGCATGACCTTACAGTAGAAGAAATAAATTCCACTCCCACCCACCCTAATAGATATACTATATATATACTATATATATATATATATATATATATACTGCAGCGCCATCTACAATAAATTTGATTGGATAAAGAAAATAGAAACTAACTGAAAAATATAAATTTAAAAATTATCAACCAACCAACCGTTAAAAAAAAAAAAAAAAAAAAAAAAAAAAATTTTTTTTTTTTTTTTTTTTTTTTTGAGTGGGTGTGGCTTGAATTCATTCTGTATAAATAGTCGTACTCAAACCTTCATTTTGTCTTCTAGCATCAATCTTCTTCTGGTTTTTTATGCGAACTATGGGGCGTATATATAGATATGAGAAACCTTAAAATATTATTTTCAAACTATATAATCAAGTTTTATAAATGATATATACTTTGCCATCCGCTATTAAAGGTAAATTCTTGGGTAGCCATGACCCACCCTATTTAGAAGGTGATAAAGCTACTCTGCAATGCGATGATGGATATCGATCTAACACTATATTTTCTATTTTAACAAAAAAAGATGACGAATTAGTATGGAATCCTTCGTCGGTCGAATGCTTTCCAAGGTCTTGTGGCGCACCTCCTGTTATTGAAAACGGCTACCATACAGGCTCAGTATATTCATTTCCTAGTATGGTAACTTATAAGTGCTTTGAAGGTTTTAAACTCAAAACCCTTTACAAATCCCTATTTTGTTCTGCTACTGGCGAATGGATTCCATCAGTAAAAAAAATTGAATGCGAGCCCATACAATGTGAAGAGTTAGACAACCCCGAAAACGGTTCCGTGTCTTATCCGAATAGGAACGTTGATTCAGTAGCGACTGTGGTTTGCAACCCAGGATTTTATGCTGTCGGTAGCAACAAAAGAATATGCCAGACGAACGGACAGTGGAGCGGTCCAGAAATAATATGCGATCCATGTCCGATAATACCAAATGCCCGAATAATTTCACCAGGATTTGCAGCAGTAAAGTGCGACGGTAAAGAGGTGCTTGTAAGATGTAAGGCGGACGGAACTTGGACAAATCCAAATTGCCCAGAAAATAATTCTCAACTGCCCATTGCCAACCCAGTCTCGCCAAGTTTACCCATACTACAACCTAATCCAGTCTCGCCAGGTTTACCCATACTACAACCTAATTCTCAAATACCCAATCCAGTCTCGTCAAGTTTGTCCACACTACGACGACGATCCTATGAATGGATCATATCAGCAATTGGTTTAATAGTATCCTTCATTTTATTTATAATAACATTATTTAGATATTATAACATTTAAAAAAAAAAAAAAAAAAAAAAAAAAAAAAAAAAAAAAAAATTTTTTTTTTTTTTTTTTTTTTTCAAGGCCATATTTTATATATAAATACGCTTGACTCTGAACATTTAATTTACTTTCATCATGGCTCCTTACATTGTCTGTATCGACGGATTGATTGGGGCTGGCAAATCTACTTTGATGCGACAACTGGCTACAGATTTTAAATGTTTTCCTGAACCCATACACGAATGGACATTACTACCCCATCTATACGAAAATCAAACGCTTTACGGACCGGCTTTCCAATTCCAAGTCTTAATTTCTCAATACAATCAAAAAATGTCTTTTCCGAAAGGTGACGATTTAATTCTAGTCGAACGGTGTCCTTGGACTTCCAGGTATATATTTGCCCCGCTGATATTAAACGAACAAGATCTACATACGTACGACAAAATTTATCAAGTTTTAAATTTTAACGTAGATTGTTTCATTTATTTAGACGTAGAGCCTCTCGAAGCGTTTAATCGAATCCGGGACCGCTCTCCGATCGACCGTTTGATAAGCTTAGATTATTTAGAACGCTTGCATGATTCTTACAAAGAAAATCTCTTGAAGGCTCGTTCGAACGTTTACGTAATCAATGACCCTGTCGAACAACAGGTTCGAGAAATTTTATCTAAAATAGCAACTTCAGTTTTTCCAAATGAATAGAGAGTGTTTTTTCTGCCCAGCTGCCAACATTCTTTAAATGTTCTGGATTTTGAGTCGTCAAATACATTACGTATGCAGTCAGTCCTATAGTCAACAGTATCAGTAATACGAAAATCCAACGACCCGTGGTCACCCCAATACTCAGCAGTACGCAATTTATATATAACGAAGAATAAAATAGCACACCGTGGGCCAAAGAACGTTCGTCCATACTTCTTGGTTTATACGTACAGATCTTCTTTCAAAAATTCGACGATTTGAACGGGTTTATATGTAGGAAGTGTTATCGTTTTATTCGTAAATTGTCCACGCCTGACTATAAATCCAGACAAAGAATCGGAAACGAGTGCTTTTCGTCCCGCATCGCTATATTCAAACGCCACGTTGGGTGGATAGGTTACTCTGTATCGCAATTTGAGCTGAACGGGTTGGTCAGTGAATAATTTAAGCCTCATGCCCGTACTCAGTTCTAAACCTTCTTCGGTTAAATGTATTGGATTCATACTTTTATTAAATTTGACGGACGGTGGATTATTTTCGTTCCAAATCGCAGGTTTTATTTGTCTGAATTCTCCAGTCGCAAAATCTAACCAATCGTTCAACCAATTGACTACATATTCCGAAGTCGGAGGAGGCTCGCAGGCATATTCTTGATCAGAGACTGAAATGATACGTTTCGTATGCGTAGAGGGACAAAATATGAACGGTCGTTGGATATTGCACGTAGCATAGACAGTACTATCCCAAATAATATTTCCAGTTTGTATTTTCTGACCAGGTTGACAAGGCTCTTCTGACCAGTCTGATATTTTCTGCGTCCAAAAATTATATGTAAAATGGACAGGTTCTTTTTTCAATAATCTTTCATTTTCGTAAAATTTACATTTGGCTGCATGTTCGCGAGGTAACAGGACGGCCATTTGTGGAATCTGAGACACGAAGGCGTAGTTGACACAATCGGGATGAGAACAAATATTATACATCTGGATATAGATTTCGGATTTTTGACAAGTTGGTATGGTATCCTTATGGTAATTGAACGGCTCGATCCAAGATTCTAAATTTACTTGGGGAAATTCAAACAGATAAAACTTATTATATTTGAAAGCATTCTTAGGCTTCTGAATGCATTTCGATCCAGTAAAAACTGTGCCATTAGGACATTTCAGATGTTTCTTTTCAGCGCAATCGTAATATCATTCTGGGGCGTCGCGTATGAATATTTTTTCATCCGAAACACATACATCTTCGATTTTATAACGTTTAGAAATTCGTTTGTCTTCGTCGACCAGTTTTCTTTTACGAACTCCATTTTCACAGATAAAGCCTGCAGTATGATCTAAATCTTCAGAATTCCTCCAATTTTTAACGTGTTTTGTAAATTCGTAAACGGGGACGATAATATTTGGGTCTTTGGAAAAGACATTGTCACAAAATATGGGTTCCGTACATTTCTGGCCGTTGTAAACCATAGGTAAAAATGGCAAGTTATCGCCTTTCGATTTATCCCAGTTCTGAGGACATTCTACAGTTTCATCAATTTTACCATTCTTACAAGTCATGTATCCAGGCGTGAAATTGAACGGAGGCATTTCTGTTTCAGGCAAAGATATGTTACTACCGTCCGGTAAACCATTACAATTGATAGGTTCGCAATAATCTTTACCTAAAAATTTAGTTCCAGGCTTACAAGTAATGAATACGGGCTTACCGTTATGACATTCGACTCGCGTTTCGTCGTTATGAATAAAAGGTGTATTTGGAAAAATTTTACAATAATGATTTAAATCTTTGACGGGCTCGCATCGATCGTGATAAAACAGGGTTCCGTTACGACATTTTATAAAGACCTCTTTGCCATTCTGACACATGATATACTGGGATATGTTTTTAGGATTTGGTAGCATTACTCCGTTCGATCTGCCAGTACACGCATTGACGGGCTGGCAAGCGTTCGCTATGAGAGTAGTTCCTGAGGGACAGATTTGGAGACTCGAGACACGACCGTTTTGACACTCGAAATTGAAAACGGTTCCTTTATGAACGGTAAACTGACTATTTTCTTTAAAATTTGGAAGGTTTTTCAATTGAGGATCCGATTTCAAGTGATCATAGAGATTTTGTCCTACAGCCGGAACCAACGAGCCGTTCGATTTTCCATAGCATGGATCGACTGCCAAAATTTGGCCTTGATGAAACATGTAAGCGTCACTGGATAAGGTATGCTCCCAAGCTAATTTTCCGTTCACTGTAAACTGAAAATGTTTTGGCTTCTTCGAATCGAATACGTAATTGAATGACGGGGCTTTTGAGGGTGAACCAGCAGAAGGTTTCGTAACGCTTTCAGACCCAGGCGCGTAAAAATACCAGTAATAAATTAACAGCAAAGACAAGAAGAACACTCGTATCATTTCTGTATCGAGGCTTTATTAAGAATGGATTTTCTATTTAATGAAGAAGAATGCAAACTATGGATTCAGAAAACAAATGTTATGAAATGCTGCAACGAACCGACTTATGAAACTTTTTTAAAACAAGATAGGGCGATAGATGAAATGCCCAATTTGTATAAGAAATGTATTCGCTGTGGAAAAATTGTTAAAATAAAATAATGGGATTCACTCTGTCAGTGTATGGTCAGCAACAGTCTGACTTCATGATAATATTTTTATAAGTTTAGTAAAGACCGAGATATGTGTTAATGAACTTTAGCAACCAACCAACCAACCGTAAAAAAAAAAAAAAAAAAAAAAAAAATTTTTTTTTTTTTTTTTTTTTTTAATGTCAGTTGGCTCGACTATATATAAGCTAACTAATGTACCCACATATCCATTATGTATCGACGTCCTCCAGTAACAGGTCTCATAACCTCGTTGATTCCCAATTTTATCGAAAAGTCCGATTGGAACATAGCAACCTTTAAAATAGAAAATTTTCCATTAGTCAGAGACAGTATCTGCGGAGACATAATCGTCATGATCAGTCTTCTTAAATGGAATAAGGGAGTTGTTGAAAAACAAATACTCTATATACTTCCCAATGGAGTGCAACCCTTAAAAAATTATGAATACGCGACAGCTTTTGCATCCGAAGCCGAGATGCTGACCCAGTTTCATGCTTTGCTAGACGGTGTTCAAATTATAATCGGCTATGGTATTAACACGTACGATTTAACTCCTATTATTGCAAGACTGATGTGGTTAAAACTGTACGGTATCCTTCCACGTTACAAATCTTTCAAAATATATAACAGTGTCTTTGTATGACGGCAAACCTACCATAGATATTTATACTGCCCACATGCATAATTTAGAAAAAAAAATAATGTCAGTGCTCCGCCTATATTACTTCATAAAACAAATATATAAAATATTATAAGTTAAAAAAAAAAAAAAAAAAAAAAAAATTTTTTTTTTTTTTTTTTTTTTTTTCAAGGTCATATGTATATTATATATATATAACGTAAGCATTTCCTCAAATCTCATTAGTGATGAATTTCTCAACGAAGTGGTCCTGTGCCTGGCGTCGAAAAAATGTCATTGGTGTAGAGATATCATTTTTGAATAAGGATGGTCATTACGAAAAACAACTTAAACATTACACAGAATGGATAGGGGTATGTACAAATAATATTGATACTGTCGTTCGTAAAATTAAAAAATATTTTCCGGGTAATGATGTTACCTATATTGAAATCACTCAACTCAAAAAAGTTTTACCCTCGTTCGAAGATAGGTTAGCTAGAAACAAATTAGAATATAGATCGAAACCTTTTTATAAAATATATACGACAGCCCCTCATAAGAGTGTTGGACGCTTATTTAACTGCTATAAAATGGTTTATTATAACCCCGAGGATTGGCTGACGCGAATTTATATTGATCTGTGTCTAAAATTTAATACATATTCTTTCTACTACAAATGGTACGAAATTCTAAACAATTCTTTAGATCTCATGTCCTCGTTGAGTATGACCCCCAATTGTTTCGAAGAGCCCGATTGGACGATGGCAGCATTTGATATAGAAACTGTTCCATTAATCGGTAACCATATTCCAATTTGCCATTTCAGCACAGATAAAATCGTTATGATAAGCCTTTTTAAATGGAATAAGCAGAATGGGGTCCAAAAACAAATACTCTATTTACTTCCCAACGGAGCTCAGCCCTTAACAAATTATGAATGCGCAACAGCTTTTACATCTGAGGCCGAGATGCTAGCTCATTTTCATTCTTTGCTAGCCGACGTTCAAATCATCACTGGCTATAATATTAACGCATACGATTTCCCATGTATTATTGCAAAACTGGTATGGCTAAAACAGTACAGTACCATTCGACGTTACAAATCTGCTAAAATAGGTAAAGATAATGTGGCTTCGTTCGACGGTAAATTTGTAATAGATCTTTATACTTTTACAAGAGTATTTTCCAAAGCCGATTTGCCAAGTTATAGATTAGATGCTATAGCTAAAATGAAATTGGGTGGTGAATCCAAAATTAAAGTAGCCACCGTTGGGATATGGGCTTGGTATCGCAATGAATTAGCAGCTCAGCTGTTGGAAGAAACGCAGACTGAAATATGCTATGAAATGCTGAAACCCTACAAAGTCTCAGATGCGTCTGAATTTGGTACGTTTCGCAAATATTTAGATTATTGCTTAAAAGACTCGGAATTGGTTTATCGATTGTTTCAACTCGAAACAGTTTTTACGTTTTTGTTATCACGGGCCAATATCGTGGCACTGAATACCGTAGAAAGTTTACATTTAGGCAATTCTCGATTTATAGAAGAGGTTTTTAAAACTCATGCGATATGTAGAGGTTTTCTGATTAATACTAAATATATTAGTTTAGCAAACGATTTAAAATACCAAGCAGCTTTCCGTGGAAAAACTTACCAGGGTGCGTTAAATTTTTGCTTTCCCGAACGATATTATGAAGATGTAGTGATTATGGATTTTGCCAGCATGTATCCTAGCACTCTGCTGAGTAGTAATTTATGTTACGGCACTTGTACTATTATGAACCGCGACGAATGGCTGGCAAACGAGACCGCTCAGAAAATGACTTGCATCCCGTACCGCATCCATAGCAACGATGATTTTTTGGAAGATCGACCTATGACAGACAAATTTGCCTATCCAACATTCAATCCAGAAATCGACGAGTACGCCATAGTTATTAATACGAAGACGGAAGCCTATCTACCTAATTTTGTTAGCCATTTTATATCGCTGCGTAAAAATCATCAAATTGAATACAAACGAACGAAAGACATTTATCATTACAATAGCCAGCTGGGCTATAAAATTTTAATTAACTCGCTTTACGGAGTCATGGCCGGTAAAGACTCGACCCTAGCCTATCTTCCCATAGCCATGTCGATCGTGACCCTTTCTCGATATCAGCTACTCGGATCCTACCATTACGCGAAAAATTTAGGCTTCCACGTTTGTTATGCAGATACCGACAGTCTGATGGTTCATAAGTGGGAAAAAGACAATTGCGATAGCATAAACGCGTTCCTAGATATACCAAACGTCGAATTGAAATACGAACAGCGCTTGAGACGCTTACTCGTCATATCTAAAAAACGTTATATTTATGAGTCTATGGACGACCCCCAGCCAGTCACGAAAGGTTTTGAAAAACACATTAATGAAATCGGCCAATACTTGAAAGATGAAGTCATAACGGCCGTTTGGGATGCGCTGTTCATACATCCTGAAAAAATGACGCCGTCAGTAGGATGGCAGTTATGGGCTAGAATTTTACAGGAAGTTGTTTATAAGTGCCGCAATCCAAGAAAATATTCAATTTATCGTAAAGTTAGAAGATTGGAAGAATATAAATCCAAATCTTGTGCCGCTGTAAAATTTCTCAATAAATATCCAGGCATAACCGAAGAATTTGTCGAATTCACTTACAGCCAAGCGGACGTAGCGAAAAAGGAGATCTCTAATTGGATTATGAGTGCGGCAGACTGTCAGTGGGTAGATTATGAAAAATTATTCATCGGTCAAAGAAAAGCCTTTTGTATATTGTTAAACATAGCATTTTGGCATTTGCCTGAACCCCTCTACCCTGGATATATGGTATTAAACTCGCTGCATTGGAAACGATTCAATAACGCTGAACTCTTACACTGGAGCCGGACGGGTAGACGATTGATTTTATTGACAGAACCAGGCGTTAAATATACATTTACAAAGAACGATCATTTGTTTAAGGAACGCAAGAGGGGCCGCGCGAAAAAGGCGGTTATTGAATCGTCGAATAATAGAATGGACTGCGAAGAAGTTAGTAATGCTACTAGTTATTCAGAAATTACGTTGGACGATTCAACCAATATGGACCAAACATCCGACGACGAGTTAACTAATATGGATCAAACGACCGACGAAGATTCAATTGACGAATGGTTAGACACATCCTATAATGAGCGCAATTCGCCAGATTCTGACGCGAGCTACAACGAATTATTATATGACAGTCCCAGAGAATTATCAGACGACGAATATCCATCAGAAGAAGAATCCGATTAAAAAAAAAAAAAAAAAAAAAAAAAATTTTTTTTTTTTTTTTTTTTTTCAGGTGCCACGCCCACCCTTGAAGCTTGTCTATATATACTATGGCTAACATGACTACACTCTCATTGTGTCTCGACATTTGCCAGCAACGGTCGTCTAGTCACTATGCCTCGTAATGTGTTTTCAGCAAGATGTACATTGACCGACTCTAGATAGTTAGATTTTTCTATAAAAGCTTATGATCTATTCTGATTTCATGAAAACCTGCAGTATTTTGTAATTTGTCAGACAAAAGTCTTGTTTTCAAAGCCGATATTGTATAAATAACGCTATTTCATCCTATTTTAAAGGAAATGGGTCAGGAGCTAATTTATGCATGACCGTACAGTAGAAGAAATAAATTCCACTCCCACCCACCCTAATAGATATACTATATATATACTATATATATATAGACTGCAGCGCCATCTACAATGATTGGCTAAAGAAATATAGCTTTAGCAGCCAACTGTGAAATATAGCTTTAGCAGCCAACTGAGAAATATAACTGTAGCAGCCAACTGAGAAATATAACTTTAGAAATATAACTTTAGAAACCAACCAACCAACTGTAAAAAAAAAAAAAAAAAAAAAAAAAAATTTTTTTTTTAGTTTTTTTTTTTTTACAGTTGGTTTTTTTTTTAGTTTTTTTTTTTTTTTTTTTTTTTTTTTTTTTTTTTTAGAAATATAACTCTAGAAACCAACCAACCAACTGTAAAAAAAAAAAAAAAAAATTTTTTTTTTTTTTTTTTTTGATTGGTTGATTGGTTGATTGGTTGATTTATATTTAGTATAAATAGCGGCTCCGTACTCAAGCTACATTCATTCTGTCTTCATCTCTTGCCTAGTCAGTTCATTGTAAGTCAAATCACTTGTAAGCATGATTAAGTGTCAATGTGAAGGTATCTCAAGTAGTTATTATTATCGTATATATCATGCCCACAAACATAAAAATTTTAAATTTATATATCAAGCCATAATAAAACAACAAAAAAATGCGTATCATTTATTTGATAAAATTATCAAAACCCATTCGATAGAAGTCATTAACTATATACGCCATTATGAACAACTGGAGCCACATATACATGCGTTTATAGGTTCAGAGAGTGAAATTGATCAAGACGTTTGGAAAGATTTCTTATTTGGATTTAAAATAAATTTAATCGATTATGAAATATATGATAAACTATATAAGGACTATCCTCAAACACTTGAGAATTGCAATTATCATTTTTTTACGTTAGAAGATTGGTCCCTTAAAACGATATGGGATAATATTACAAATTTTCATGATATCGAGAATTTAAATTTGCCTACTAGGCTCTTACAAAAAGCTATTCAAAAATATGATAACTATAATATATATACTACTCAGTTTAAAGAAAAATATGAGAGCTTAGAACCACGTCTTAAGGATTCTTTGAAAGGTAAACTTATAGAAAAATTATTTTCTAAAATAGATACAACATTTGACAAATATAGCGCATACTATATTAATCAAAGTCGAATGTATCGCATGCCTGAAAGAAGAAAATTGACAGATCATTTGTATAAAATTCAATCCTTCTTTGTAAAGGATAATAAAAGAATTCATATGTGTTTGAAATGCACGAAATTATTTTTTTATGGAGAAGAGTGTTTAATTGAACGACATTTCAATATAGTATATATTCTTAGCACTAAAAAGTTTATATTGAATATGAAACATTGGTGTCGCTTATGCAAACAAACGCCTTTATTTCAAGTACTAACTGAGGGAAATGTTGAAAGATATTATAAAACTTTTAACAATCCCATAAAAGTTCAAAAATATCAGTTGTGTAAATATACCATGAATGAAACATCTTAAAATTAAAAAAAAAAAAAAAAAAAAAAAAAAAAATTTTTTTTTTTTTTTTTAACCTTGGCGTAACCTTAACGAAGCGTGGGCGTGACTTGGCTATATATAAGCAGTAGCTTTACTGGCTGTTGTACATTATTTTTAGAATTATTTTCATGTATGGAGTTGCGATGTGCACATCCTTATGACGATGATTATGTATATAGTAGATATCGGCGCCACGAACATAGAAATTTAAAATTTATATATCACGCCATAATAAAACGACTACAAAATACGTATAGTTTATTTGATAAAATTGTCAAAATCCATTCGATAGAAGTCATTAATACTATATATCATTATAACAAAGTACTGGAGCCACATATACATATATTTATAACTTCAGAGAATGAAATTGAACAAGACGTTTGGAAAGATTTCTTATTTGGATTTAAAATAAATTTAATCGATCGACAAAGATATGCCAGGATATGTAATATTTATCCTAAGGGATTTGAGATTGTTGAGATTTGCGACTGTCACTTTTTTACGTTAGAAGATTGGTCCCTTCAAACGATATGGGATAATATTATATATTTTCATGATATCGAGAATTTGTATTTACCTACTAGGATTTTTCAAAAAGCTGTTCAAGAATATGATAAATACAATACACATACTACTCAGTTTAAAGAAAAATATGAGAGTTTAGAACAACGTCTTAAGGATTCTTTGAAATATAAACCTATAGAAATATTATTTTCTGAAATAGATACCACATTTGACAAATATAGCGCTTACTATTTTAATCAAAATCGAATATATTTAAATCACAATAAAATGTTAAAATTAGTTTATGTTCGATGCTACTTTGTAAAGGATAAAAAACAAATTCATATGTGTTTAAAATGTATGAAATTATCTTTTTATGGAGAAGAGTGTTTAATAGACCGATATTTCTTTAGGGTACAATTGCGTGGTACTGAATATTATACACAAGATATAAAATATTGGTGTCGTTTATGCAAACAAACGCCTTTATTTCAAATACTAACTGGGGAAAATTTTACAGAATATTATAAGACGTTTATCAACCCCATAAAAGTACAAAAATATAAATTATGTCAAAATATAATGAACGAAATAATTTAACATAGCCTTAAAAAAAAAAAAAAAAAAAAAAAAAAAAAAAATTTTTTTTTTTTTTTTTTTTTTTTTCAAAAGTGGGTGTGGCCTAGCTATATATAAGCTACGCGATCGGTCAGATTCTACTCATTCTATCATCATGTTCGATTACAATGCCCTACAGCACGAAGTTGCCCAGCATTATTTCAGACTCTTTAAACCTTATCAAAAGATGGAATTAACTCGTCAATTTATCCGTCGTATGTTAGATATCATCTATTCCCATTCGAAAATAGATGGCTTCATAGCCTTTGAGCCTAGTATCCCACTTCTAACTCGCTTAAGACGTCCATGCAAGGGTGTAGTTCTAATCCCATTTTACAATACAAATTTAGGTAAGAAATTGCCTCGTTACGTGTCTGTGTTTCCATATTACCCGTTTCGAGTCAAACAAATACATAAAGACGAAAATGTTAAAGTCGGCCTGGAATTATTTCATTTGTATTTAGACATTACCGGCGTCGAATACGTATGCTTTTTTCAGTTATGGTTTCAAGAAGAGGAAATTCTTAAAGAGGTACAAACTCAGCATAAAAACGTGAAAGTGTATACGGCTGGCTCGTTTCATAGTTTTCGTAGATTTATTGCAATGCTTTAGATACGTGATTTAAAATTTCAACTTCGTTTGATAAATTTGTGGGGTAAGCTTTAGCAACGGGCGGTTCTTTTATCCAATTTAATAAATAGCGATAATGTAGAATTTCTTTTTGAATTTGGGTGTCTAAGCGAATCGCTGGTATGTAAGTATCTTTTGATGAAGTCGACGCATATCTATAAATGATATCTTTATCAACTAAAACGAAAATGTCTTTGGGTAAAATTCGAATGAGCGTAAACTCGTTCCATTTCCATATCAGGACGTAATGTCCATGCCATGGCCGGCCCGGTATAAATTCCAAATTGAAAGCCAAGAACATTAGACAAAGAATGCCAAAGAGTACATACATTTCTTTGATATTATTTACACTCATCTTAGTCACGATGATTAATCTGTACTACAAGCCTAACATCCACTTGAAAAGCGAACCGATGCATTGGCTCGAACGCATGATTCATCCAATATCTCAATCGGCTTGCCCTCTGCACGGATTCAAATGCCCGTCTAGCGAACCATGCGACTGTAAGAAATTTTGCAACAATGAAACGGATTTTGTACCATTTCATATCGTAGACGCGAACGAACGAATATACGTTATGAATAAAAAATTAACCCCTGGAACGTATTGTTTACCAAAAGGCGTGGACAAATGCAATTTAAAAACCAATTATCATGTATTTTCGTTGGCAGGCTGGTCCTGTTTACCATTAAATGAAATCGTGTTTAAAGGCGATAAGAAACGCGCTTGTAAGAACGAAGAAGCTCAAGATAACAACTCGAATGTATTGTGGGACTATTTAAAACAGGAAGAGGCTGGCGACAACATCGAAGATTATTACGAACCGCTAGGAGACCAACTCAGATATCGATGCAAATGCGGATCCAAATCAATAGACGGAACGCCTATGATTTCTGCATTTCAATTTGTATGCTCAGTAGATTATTGCTTAAGAGATATATCACACCCTCTTCCATTTATGGGTTGGAATGGTAAAACCTGTGACTGTGGCACATATTTCCATCTAAATCCGGACGACAAAACTTCTCCGTGCAGACATGAACTGTCAAGAGTGCAAAATGAAACCCTTATAGGACGAGTGGATTGCATGACAGAACATACGTTTCTAAAACAAACGCTGTTTTGCCCAACGACAAATACAGGATTAATTTTTAAAGACTGGATAAAAACGAATTCATCAGACGTAGCCGATTTTATTGACACGCTTATAACTAAAAGGTTAATTTAAGTTAAGCCACGCCCACAAAAAAAAAAAAAAAAAAAAAAAAAAAATTTTTTTTTTTTTTTTTTTTTTTTTTTTTTTTTTTAATGGCCCGTGCATATATAAGCATTTGCTTTTCTGGTAAAATGTTATTTAAGCTTCTGAGCTCTCTGAGATCTGACGATGCCAGAATTATGCACTGTTCATATTTCGTTTATCCTTTTCGAAAATAAACCAATTCCGTGGGAAATGACTCTGACTTCAACCAAACCGCCATTCAAAACCATTAAACTTGGATTATTTACGAAATATTTTAAATGGAATAATGAAGATCAAAAGTATGATTTTGTACAATCTGACAATTATCAGTCATTTATGAAACTAAATCATGAAATTAGTTTGCTTAATTTCAAAGCCATGCTTAAATATGTACAAAAATGTTTGGAAAGCGATCAAGAAATTGAGTTAGTGGCTATCGACAGACCAACGTATACTTATTTGAAAAAATTTTACGATTCTATTATATTGTTAGATTATGACTATAATGGAAGAGATAAGACTTTATCAGCTGCCTATAGATTTGTCTCAGATTTTATACCTTACAAATTATCTGAAGAAGATGAAAAAAACATAGTTGCTGGACGTATTTTCTTTTCAGATTGTATACCTGAAGAAATAGAATACTGTCCAACAGAAAACATTTTTGCTAGTGTCTCATAAACTGAAAAAAAAAATTTTCTATAAAAACTCATGATCTATTCTGATTTCATGAAAACCTGCAATATCTTGTCATTTGTCAGAGAAAAGTCTATAAATATCTTGTTTTCAAAGCTAATATTGTATAAATTACGCATCCTATTTTAAAGGAAATGGGTCAGGTGCGAGTTTATGCATGACCGTACAGTAGAAAAAAATAAATTCCACTCCCACCCACCCTAATAGATATACTATATATATACTATATATATTGACTACAGCGCCATCTACAATGATTGGCTAAAGAAAATATAATTTTAGAAACCAACTGTGAAATATAATTTAGAAGCCAACTGTGAAATATAACTTTAGAAACCAACTTCATCAACCAACCAACCAACCGTAAAAAAAAAAAAAAAAAAAAAAATTTTTTTTTTTTTTTTTTTTTTTTTTTTTGTTGTGTGTGTGTGGGCGTGGCTTCACTCTATATAAGCATCAGATTTGTGCTACCATTTCATTCAAGATGTCTTTTCTTTACATCCCTCACACATCAGTAGAGCAGTTGATAAAAATATTTCAACAGACAAGCGTGTTTAGATATGCTGTTACACCCCAGCAAGAAAAGCCAGCACCGAATTTTGTCTTAGTGAATCCTCGTTTGTATCACGGAACGTATGGTGGCATATTACATAACAGCGTTCTTCAAGAAATAGATGGCAGATATATTTCAGAAGATATAGGAAACGATCAGTCTTTGGTCTGGTGGGAGTCTTATCCTGAAGCGATCGGCGACCAAGCTGCACTCTCTTTCAAAGATCGAGTGGCTGTGACACCGTCCATTTTCAAGCGCATGCAAATCAACGAGATCAGAAAACCAGCGTCTGGTAAATCATCTTATTATGGCAATAGAGCTTGGCGCATGAATGCCGAATCTGCCTCGTATTGCGATTCTGAATAGTTGGGTTCTTGTAAAAATTTGTAATGTTCTCGCCGGATCGCATGAGTTTTATTATGTATTTCGAAAAACAGTTTAGGTAAATTCTCGTACGTTAACCTCTCATGGTTTTCTTTTATCATGTTTTGGAAATGCACCATACATATTCCGCATCGAAGGGTGCGATAAATTGGGCCTTTCAACAAATCTAACCATACGTCTTTATACAAATTCATGCCTTCATCTCTTATGGCAATCGCTTCAGCCATCCAGTGTAAATATCTCCAGTAAAATGAACCGAATTGTGTAATTTGTAAAAAACTCATTTTTTCAAATGAAAGTTCTGCCGAATAAAGTTCTTCTTGGGCCAGCTTTATGCCCAAATCCAACATGAGCTTGCGTAATGCCGACGCGTCACCTTGGCTAAACATTTTCACGATGGTAGGCTCCAAATGATTGAGGATGATTTCGGGAGTCCATTTTACATTATAGAGTAAAGCCAAACCGGTCATCATAACGTTACGTAAAATAGAAATCCATGCTAAAACGGCTTGATGCGATTCAGGTTTTCGATACGTGCGTATGTAGCTCTCTTCTTTGATGATAGCAGCCGTTCTCAATACGAAAGCGAAAAATGTTTCATCTAATCTTTGACGTACAGGCCCTGAAATGAATTCGGTTGTGAAGGGTTTAGTATCCCATGCAATCGTAGGCGCGTTCTTTGAAACAATGATATCAATTAGATTTTGGTAAAAGGGGTCAGACTCTTCGTTTCGAGATAGTAACAAATCCGTTTCATTAACGACTCCTAGATGGGCTTGGTATAATTTTTTATACGTAGAATGTTTCATCTTTATTTGTACAAGGCTTGAAAAAAATAACATTGGTAAAATTAAAAAAAAAAAGATATTTTCACCGTCATTACTTAGAAAATGCACCGCCCACGTGACTTGAAAAAAAAAAAAAAAAAAAAAA
The DNA here is from genome assembly GCA_963930645.1 of Salticus scenicus. NCBI lineage: Eukaryota > Metazoa > Arthropoda > Arachnida > Araneae > Salticidae > Salticus > Salticus scenicus. The sequence continues at coordinate 89,523,403 of OZ005654.1, forward strand.
ATTTTTTTTTTTTTGTCACGTGGGCGGTGCATTTTCTAAGTAATGACGGTGAAAATGTCACAGTCTATAAATAACTTTATCATATCCGGTTTCATGAAAAAGGCTTATGCAACAGTTTCAGTGGGTGTGGCAAACCAGTATATAAAGCCCAGAGCCCAGCGCTATCAAATCATTCGTGCCTTAGTGAAGAGTTTGTTCAGACGATAGAAATGGCTGAACGAATTTCATTTCTCAACTTACCCTTTGACATTAAAATACTGCTCTGTAGAAAATATATTTCTCTGTACGATAAAGTTCACAGTTTGAATACTATATCTGAATATAAGAAAGTGCTGGTCAATCCATATGCATGGACTCCCAAAGAAAAACTATTTTTACGTATAACCTCCATGATAAAATTTGGCTGGCACCTTGGATTTAACAATAAGCCGTGTTACGTGTTTATGGATGCAAAAAATATGAGTATATGCTATCGCTATTTCAACTACTTAGATCCGGAACAGGACTCAAGTGATATTTATTTACCTATGCTATACGTAAATATTGGAGAAATGAGAAAAAATATAAAAATTAGATGTACGGGATATTATTCAATGGTAGATTGCTTTCGTGAAATTTTGCCTTCAAAAATAGTTATGTCTGTTGAAAACTTGGAGGATTTGAAATATTATAACTTGCGATATTATGGTACTATCGTTGTAAATCATAGACTGAATTTAATTTATCAACATTGCAGACAATATGCATTTAATAAGCCCTATATCATGTGTTACGAGGATTGTAACGAAATACATATTGAAATAAAGCCATATGACGACCACTGTATTATTGTAGAATGTATCAATATGTATTGTGATGAATGTGATAAGGGAGAACAATATGTATTTCCAGTTGATTCACTTTGGACAGAAGAATTTCAATGCAATTATCGTATAATCGATAAGGATAATATTGAAAAACAAACATTGTATCATTAAACGATATACACCACACCCCCCTCAAAAAAAAAAAAAAAAAAAAAAAAAAAAAATTTTTTTTTTTTTTTTTTTAATGTGGTCACGTGGGCGGAGCATTTTCTAATTACTGACGGTGAAAATATAACAGTCTATAAATAACTTTATCATATCCTGTTTTCATGGAAAAAGCTTATGCAACGGCCTGGCCGATCAGTATATAAAGCCCAGCGCTATCGAATCATTCGTGATTTAGTGAAGGGTTTGTTCAGACGATAGAAATGGCTGAACCAATTTCATTTCTCAGCTTACCCTTTGACATTAAAATGTTGCTCTGTAGAAAATATTTTTCTCTGTACGATAAAGTTAACGGTCTGGATGCCATATCTGAATATAAGGAAGTGTTGGCCTATGAACATGCATGGACTCTCAAAGAAAAAATATTTTTACATTTAACCTCTATGATAAAATATGGCTGGTTCCTTGGACTTAACAATGAACCGTATTACGTATTTATAGACGCAAAAAATATGAGTATATGCTATCGCCATTTCGAATGTTTAAAACTGGGACGTGATCCAGGTGATATTTATTTACCTATAGAATGTCTAAATATTGGAGAAATGAGAAAAAGTGTAAAATATAAATTTTCGGAAAATTTGTTAATGGCAGATTACCATCGTGAAATTTTGCTTCCAGAACAAATTATACCCATCGATGAAGATATGAAATATTACGAATTGGTATACGATAACATTGTTATAAATCATAAATTGAAATTAATTTATCACAATTGTAAAAAATATGTATTTGATAAACCCTTTATCTTGAATTACGATACTGAAGACAAAGCACATATGGTAGTAAAACCATATTACGGCTACGGTATAATTGTAGAATGCATAGATATAAATTGTGACGAATGTGATTGGGGAGAACAATATGTATTTCCAAATGATCCACTTTTTACAGAAGATTTTGAATATAATTATTGTATACTTGATAAAGATAATATTAATAAACTATCATTTTACCATTAAAAAAATCTACCAGTCAACCAATCTACCAATCTAAAAAAAAAAAAAAAAAAAAAAAAAATTTTTTTTTTTTTTTTTTCAAGGTCATATTTTTTACCATAGCCTATTTATATATAAATGGCATCTGTTTGAATCAGTCATGTCATTCTTCTCATTCCGTGTTCGAGTGAGGAACCCCTGCCTAGCTTTCCACAAAAAGTTATTGGGTTACTATCTCGTTACCTATTTTCGTCTCTTTCATCTAGGTCGCATTACCATCAAAGTCTTTCCCAACACTTGGTATTTTCAAGGTTCGTTTGTCCTCATACGCTTTAAAATTTACAATTTCGATCATGGTATGCGCCTCATTGATCGTGCCAGACAACGTACCAAGAGACTTTCTAAACTTGGCTGCCGAAGAAAGGCTCATCACAATAGTGAATCAGGCCTCACCCTACGCGCTGTTCGACCGATCTCGAAAATGCGCCTGCGGTACGCGAGACGACTTGGCCATAAAAGGAAGAACTATCGCCGCTAAAAAGGACAAGCATCAATCTCTATGTTATCCGTGTTACGCTTTACCGGAGGACTGTACGTTCGAAGAGTCTTTCACGATCGTGGCCTGGTTAATGAGAAACGCCATGAATTGTTATTACACAGCAGCCCATGCTTCGGCCATGTACAGATCGCTTCACAAAAATAAATGGTTCCAAGTCCAGTCTACCATTTGCTGCGACTTTTTCGTATTAAAAGACGACCCCGTATTCATGTTACGTGGAATGGTCGTATCGCCTTTCGGAAAAGGTCCCGCGCTACAAAGCGTCATTTATCCAAAACCAAGCTCATGAATAAGCCAGAATACACACACGCGTTGCGATATGCTACCGAAGCCACACAAGTTTATCTGTTGGAATATTACAAAAAACAATATCCTCATTATTTCGATTATGCGTTTTTGGAAACGAGGCCCGCTACAGACCAAGATTATTTCATACCGCCTTCTATCGCAGATCGATGCATTGTTGTCACCTCGATTCGTTTCAACGAGATTGGATGCAAGAGATTCGGTTGCTATCCGTTCAAGAAAAATTGGGAAGTCTGCAGTGACATCGATTTCGATCAATGGGTCAGAATAGGCAGCAGATATGCGATGGCATGTCAACTGTCTTGCAAAGACCATTCTATCGATACGGAGTGGACTCCAGATGGAAAATGCGTTCTCTCGAATCCTTTAAAAAAATCTTTTGCATCGATGCCTGAAAAAATTTTCGAAAGGGCCTCGAGACATATTTTTCATGGCGGATTTGATATAGTCGAGGGTCGTTTGAAAATTAACAAGACATACTGCGACGCGTACGGTTTAGATTTTCAGAACGACGAATGCACCAGGTCTGGTGGTCAGAAATTCGGCGAATGGTTACTGGGTACGACTGCCATCCGAGCCGCCAAGGTGGGTAACTTGAAGCCGTTGAAAGATAAACCGCCTAAAATTCCAAATTACATGATATATACAATTCGAGCTGGTAGAAGCAGCCGTATCAGACGCGAAGCCATTGAAGAGCCTATCGAAAATGTAAGTGTCTTTCACGACATAGCGTTCGAGCTGTCTAAAGACTTGGGCAGAGAGATCTCGGAATACGCCGTTGAAAATTTTTTGAAACGCAAGGCCCCAAAACTATTATCCAAAGCGGCCAATAGCATTGCGGCAAAAATTGTCTTGAAAAATTCGATCGTCTTGTCTATGAAACAAATTGGAACAATGTCTCTGAGAGCTTTGGGAACGAGTATTGGTGTCATTACTACAGCTTATGCCATATACGAATTGGTAAATGGGATATTAGATAGTATGGATTCATACGATTACTCAAAAGTTATAGACAAACAAACACTAGAAAAAATTGACCGAGAATTGGATTACACATATTATCAAGACGGTCCCATTCGCCCCGAACTAACTCCAGATTATATTTGGGAACATGAAATTTTAGAAATTGACGAAAACGAACGCTTAAACTTTATGACTTCTAAAGTAGAAGAATATCTGACGGCATTGCACGCAATACCAGCCAACGAATATCATAAAAACTTAGAAAAAACAAAAAATAATTCATTAACAGAGTTTGTTTGGTTAGAAAAAAGTGATTGGGACAATACTCTATTTAAATGTATCCTATTTGTAATGATTTTTCTGACATTGGTATTTTTAAATTGGATACATGTTTGGTCATGTTGCTTATTTTTCACAATGTTGTTTTACAAAAATTTTTAAAGTAAGAAATAATATTTTCACTGCTTAGAAAAGGAATCAACCAACCAACTTTGAAAAAAAAAAAAAAAAAAATTTTTTTTTTTTTTTTTTTTTTTTTTGAGTGGGCGTGGCTTTACTATTACAGTATGTATATATATCGGATGGAAAAGTCTTTAGAGTATAACTTGCGTATAACTTGCCATAACACTTTTTCATCATTTTGAAAGATGGATTCGTCAATATTATATATTTGTGTTATTTTATGGATAATCTATCGGTTTTGTTATGGTTTACGTTTAATTTACTCAGACGTCCAAAAATTGTTCTATTATAAGAATGATGAAATCATAACTATTTTGAAAAATATAGACTCGTTGAAATATACTTTTCGTGAATCGTTTTCTGATCCGAAATGTAAAAAAATTTACAGCGCTTTAGTAATATATGAGGATTCTAAAGTCGTAGATAAGTGTCTTCAGTGGAATAGATCTACGCATTATTTTATTTCTATTATAGCCTATCTATATAACATACATCCTATTGTGAAAATTTTAATGATTTGCTATTACATGAGCAATAGACTAAATATGAATATATTTTACAATTCCAGTTTGAGACACTATATGGGATTTTATCTACAGCAAGACGACATAAATCCAATAGAATGCCTTAATACTTTTATTTTTAACCAATTGCTTAATTTAAACAAGTCTACAAATTTAAAACGAAAATATTTTGTAGATTATTATTACCAGCATAGCTTTGGTAAAAGATTTTTGTTGAAAGAATATTCAGAGACCCTGTCTGTATTTAATCTCATAGACTTAAAAAATAAAAATATAATTAATATATGTGCTGGAAATGCTTGTGGAATTCATCTTGTAGACACCAAAATGACATGCGTTGATTTGAAACAGTACAAAGGCATGAAATTATTACATAATATGAATGTATGTAATTTTATACAATGCGACATCAATGACGATAAATTTGAAAAACTAATACCATCCTATAATGTATGGGTAGCCATTCACGCTTGTAGAGGATTACCCATACGAATAATAGAAATGTTTGAAAAACACGCTTCAAACTCTTCAGAATTATATTTAGTACCTTGTTGTACATTGAGCAAAGGCTATTATAGAGCAAATTGTGATTTATACGAAAGAATACATAAAAAATATTATACTGCTAAAAAAGATATGCTAAGGCAACATATTTATCCAGCCATGCATTTTGAGTTGCTATGTTCTTATGCAAGTCGAGTAAATTTAAAGTTAAAACATTAACAGATATGAGATCTGTAAAAAATAAAATTATTATATTATATAAGTAAATAAATATTTTCACTGCCAATGCTTACAAAATGCTCCGCCCACGTGACTTAAAAAAAAAAAAAAAAAAAAAAAAAAAAAATTTTTTTTTTTTTTTTTTTTTTTTTGAGAGTGGGTGTGGCCTACACTATAAAAGACCCTGCCAACAACCTACAGTTATTATTTCTTTCTTCAAACATGATTTACAACACTTGCGAGGGTTTTACTCTAGCAGAGGATGGAGTCAAAGTCATCGATAACATATTGACTCCAGAAGAGCTTTCAGCGCTACAAGATAAAATGTGGCAATGGCTTAGCGACAAAACTAAATATTTATCAACTCCAATCGTAAAAAACAAACCGTTGACGTATGAATCAATATTTGAATTTTTTCCAAAGTCTGGAATGCTATTACAGAATTGGGATTTCGGACACAATCCCATGTCTTGGGCTATTCGTCAAAATCAAAAAGTTATCGATACATTTAGTAAAATTTGGAAAACCGACGAATTATTAACTAGCTACGATGGTCTCAGCATATCTTTGCCATGCGAAATAACTAATCGAGGTTGGTATCGAGGAACAGATAAACTTCATACAGATCAGTCATTTATGAGAAATGGATTTGAATGCGTACAAGGGTTGGTCAATTTATTCGACGTCAATGAGGGAGACGCTACCCTTCGAGTGCTGAGAGGCAGTCATAAATTACACAAAGCGTTTCGAGAACAATATCATATTAATAATTCAAAAGACTGGTACGAAATAACAGACGAACAGAAACAATTTTACATGGACAAATTAGGACACGATTCCGATATTTGCGTAAAAGCTAAAGCGGGTTCGCTTCTTCTATGGGACAGCAGAACGATTCATCAGGGCATACAACCTCAGCATTTCAGAGAAAAACCAAATATTCGCTGCGTATTGTATGTCTGTATGACACCTGCATCTTTAGTATCCGAATCGGTATTAAAGACGCGAATATTACGTTTTGAACAGAGACGGACTTCCAATCATTGGCCCCATAAAATTCAAATTTTTCCGATAACGCCACACACGTATGGTAATCCTATACCTCGAGTAGAAAACGACGACTTGGAAGAAACCGCTTTAATGAGAAAGCTTGTTGGATATAATTATTTGGAGAAATTTAAGAATCCAAAAGGAAAAAAACGAAAAAGACTGCAGTAGAATAGATCTGACAAAAAAGTACTATGAGCCAGCGACAAATTTTTTGGATACAGAAACGACTGGTTTAAAAAAGTAGGTGTAGGCCATAGTGTTATGGTGTAGGCCACACCCACTCTCCAAAAAAAAAAAAAAATTTTTTTTTTTTTTTTTTTTTTTTTTTTTTTTCTATATATAAATTATTACATGATCGTTTTATTTCTCTCTTTCTCTTTCCATGTCAGGTTTATTTGTATCTACCCAGTCAGGTGCATAATGTTTACATACTCTACATCTAAGTGATAATGCTGCCTCCTGTCTTACTATGTTAAAAAAATTATCTGGTACCTTAAAATCTTCTTCACACGTGCATGTTTCGCTATGGGTTACTCCAGAAACGCTTTTTAGGCAGGATGATATATGCCAACCATTTTCGTCACTATATATCAATCGAATGTTTAATTCTGGCCTTTTAAGCGAAGCTAAATGAAATTTTAACAATGTTGCATATTTTTCATATTTGTTGAAATCCTGCTTATATTTCTGCAGCATGCCCTCTGGCAATATCAATAGCTTTTTATAAAAATTCTCATCATTATCATGAGGTGAAATTTTGATTAGAGTTTCAATGACTTCCATCATGTACTTATTTATACATGGTTAGGTAGAACCTACTCATAACAGTCTTTAGCAATATTCTTATCGCAAAAACAAAAGTCTTTAAATTGTAAAATATGGCCATTATATGGATAATTATAATATGATATGGTTGTATTTTCCATAATATCGTTCTCTTTTACACGGTAATCGGTTTGTTGCGTCTCTGTCCAAAGTAATTTATTGGGCATCATTATTTGTTCCCCTTTTTCACATCCGCATTCATGATTATAAATACATTCTATAGAAATAGAATTTCTCCTTGATGGCCTGACTTTAAAATGAGGTTCATGATCGTAATTTGGGTCAATTAAAATACACGGTTTATCGAAATTATATTTACTACCCTTCCAATAAAGTGTTTTAGAAGATCGATTAACGGCAATAACCATTCCTATTACAGAATAAAAATAAAAGTCGTCCAAATTTTCAATGGGAAAATAAGATTCTGAAAACATCCATTTTACATGAGCTATTACGAATTTCCACGTCCGTTTGGCCTCCCATTTTTCGGATATATCCTTTTCTATATCTTTCGTAGGATTTAAATTCGACAAAGGTAAATATTTATCATCTAATGCTGAAGAATATTCTAACTTATCATCCTTTTCTAAATTAGAGGGATTTTGATCTATAATATGTTGAAAATAGCGTATGGAAAGAGTCATGTTTCTTTCATCATTAAACACGTAACATGGTAAATTAAAATAACTAAAATACCAGCCAGGTTTGGCTATCTGAGTCATTTCTAAAAATCCCTCCATCTTCTAGTTTCAGTATAAATTATTTTCAATACATATATACTTATTTATCATGTAAAATTTACCAAATAGATTTAATTCTGATACATAAATATCTTCAGCCATGACAGTAGTCATAAATTTCTTTTAGTCTGTCAAAAACAATATTGAATCTGGCTCGTTAAATTTTGACATACATTCCAATAGATACAATCTCGAAGAAGAAACATGTTTTCCAAGTTCCATACATTTTTATTGTCGGCATCCATAAACTATGGTCTAATCTAGTCCCAAGCCAGTCTCTTTAATTTAAATCTTTGTTTTAAAACAAGAGGATCATGAATTTTAATACGTACGGATCCATATATTCCAATTTTAAGCAATGTTCTTTGTCTATGATCCGAAACGACGTTATCATATTTGATTTGGGGAATTCGCCATACGAAACTTGGACCTTGTCTCGCATGTATCCTTACGAGTCCATCGCCATCGATTCCAACAGACCTTTTCTGCTGGCCCTCAAATCATTTTTTAAATCGGATGTGACCGCGTCTGTTGTTTCCAATCCCAATTATCTATGGACTGTTCTTTTAGGCAACGAGCGCATGATTTATCCCATCAGTCGAGACACGAATGCAAATAACACTTTACGTTTTTACGCGACCCCTTATTTCGTGACAAATCCACAAGTAGTCAGTCGATATGTGCAAAGTATGATCAAACCGGCTTACGAAAACATATATTTCTACAAAAGCACAATCATGTATTTGGATAATTATGATGCACCCTTTCCAGGAGGCTGTTACTTTAGCGAACACGGTCCGACCGATTTCTATAGACTCTGTTTTTTGTCCGACGAACCTATAGAATACGTACTCAATCTGGCCGCAGTATGGCAAAACCGACACGACGTCTTAAACATACCTTTCATGACCATGAGTAAGGTAGTTGAACCTAAATTCATGGACGTCAAACCCGTAAGCGGCTTTGGGTTTTCGGAATCGAGCGTCACTTCCAGTGGTATGATACAACGTAGGCTGAGTCCAGAGAAGCCTGAGCTCGTGATCCAAGATATTTTAACATCCTATTACAGAAATATGTCTAGATATATGGACGAACAAAATTTTTCTAAATTGGTGCCTCTGGGTCTGATTATAGAATGGCCCCTGGAAATCATATTCGAAAACTCAAAACCGATCGAGAGAACGTACGAAGACAGAAAATTTATAACTCTCAGCATCAACGGCACCAGCCCGAAACGCGTTGTACAAGTCTTGCATCCGTACGATCGATACATAGAATATAGCGAAGTGCCAGCATCGACTGTCTGGACACCAATATCTTTTGTATATACCACGTTGCTGACAGACATAACCATTCAGAAAGTTATCGTGGACACGGTCGTCATAGGCCTCGTTTACAGACAAGTGTTTTTCTGTCTCAGTTATCCATTATTGGAAGGCAGGCCAGCGAGAAAGGCTATATTGAATACCGAACACATACTGTCCGTAGCCACTATCGAAGATCTCGAATCGGATCCCAATATACGCATTCTAGAGAGTTTAAAATACGATGATAAATATTCGCTGAGACGCGTGGCACTGAAAAACATCTCGTTAGAAACTTGGTGCCTGACCGTAGCCGAAAATAAGCATCCCAAGCTCAGAAGTTTTAAATTACCATACCTCGTAAAAGAATGGTTACAATTTTTCACGGAAGCTAAACCGAACACGTTTGAAATAGATATCAGCCTCGTCCGATTGGCCCTCATGTTATCCAAACACAACATATGTTACAATTTAATAGCCACGAACGAACCTACGGAACGCGTGGACTTGACTGATAACCAGGTCAAATTTTATACGAGCGAAAAAATTGTAGATTTTATAAATGAAGCCAGAATCAGGAAAATGGAAGCGCAAGACGATACCGCTTGTGTGGTATCATAAACATAGTTGAAAAAAATCTTACATTAAAAAAAAAAAAAAAAAAAAAAAAAAAAAATTTTTTTTTTTTTTTTTTTTTTTGTGACTTTGAATGACCTTGACGCTCGTTGCCACAAAAAGCAAGTCGGAGCAAAATAGGAGAAGATAGGAGCATGAATCGTAGCTACCCTATAGAAATGGATAGATTTTTTTTTTTTTTTTTTTTTATAATATATTTATAATAATATTTATAATAATATTTATATTATAATATATATTTATATTTATATTATATTTATATTATAATATTTATATTATAATATTTATATTATAATATATTTATATTATATTATATTTATATTATAATATTTATATTATAATATATTTATAATATATTTATAATATATATATATATATATATATATATATATATATATATATACTTGTATACTCAGAAATTACTGTAAAACATCTTTTAATTTAAGTGATTATAATTTTGTAGTCTGGATTTGTATGTCAATTATAGTGTCTCTGTCTAAGTCAGTTTCACTATATCAGCATGAGACTACACTCTTTATTGTCTTGCCAAACCCAACGCAAGTCTGGAATTGGTATGTCAATTATAGTGTCGTTGTCTCAGCCAGTTTCAAGATATCAGCATAAGACTACACTCTTTATTGTCTTGCCAAACTCAACGTAAGTTTGTAGACAGGACAGATTGTGTATGTCAGCTATAGCGTTGTTGTCTAAGCCAGTTTCAGTATATCAGCATAAGACTACACTCTTTATTGTCTCCCAACGCAAGTTTGTAGTCCGGATTATGTATGTCAGCTATAGTGTTGTTGTCTAAGCCAATTTCACGATATCGGCATGAGATTATGGTTTTATTATCTTGCCCAACCTAACGTAAGCTTGCATTACCTATAATTAATGCCTTTGTCTAATTTTCTGAATGTTAAGCTTATGCGGACACCTAATTTTTCTGGTTCTTTTGATATTTCATGAAACCAATATTTGTTGGTTGGTGGGCGCATTACCATTAAGCTACCACTCGTCATGTTATAATAGATTGGCTTAGCACCCAACTTTGAAAATTTAAATTTTCTCTCTTGGCCAAAACTAACGCATGCTATGGGTGAATCAGCAGCAATGTCTGTTTCATCGTCTTTATGTTTTCCAATACTATCGTATCCGTTACGATATTTATTAACCAAACAGAAATTATATTTATAATTAGTAGCCAATTCCACCATCTGTTTAATGCGAAATAGCGTTGGCGTCCATACTTTGGCTGGAACATTTGTGCCAGAATACGAATAGGTTATGAAACTGTTGTCGCCATAGCCAGCCACGAGACGGGGAACAGAATGCGTGTGATAAATTTTATAATTTTTTATATAAACTATTTCCTTCTCCAACAAATTTAAATATTTACCAGGTTTTGAAATGAAGCTGGAATCGAACGTTACATTTAAATCGGACATGTTAATAATAATATTACTGAGTCAAGTTCTTCTATTTATACTAAATTTTATTTATTATGACCTTGAAAGAATATCCAAGGGCACATTTAAAAAAAAAAAAAAAAAAAAAAAAAAAAAAAAAAATTTTTTTTTTTTTTTTCAAGTATTACCATGACTCATACATTAAAAGACTAGCAAACGTCAATTGTAAAAATTGCATTATGAATTGGACATAAACTGCTACTGTATGAGCTTTTACAATATCTCCCCCTGACTGACTCGTCGTGGTAGTATTTATAGTATAAATTAGATAAGAGTACATGATAACATTCATTGCTATTATAAATAGAAGTGTTCCGCATAATATTGTTTTCAGGTTCATCGTTGCTTGTTTTACCAATATACTAATGGTTGTATGCTAGGTGGTGGTGATCTGGGTGGAGATCTTGATCTGGATCTGGATCTGGACCGATCGCTGTAAAAATCTGAATCGTTGAGGCCTGTGTAATCCAAATCAGAATAATTGAGTTCAGAGTCTGAATAATCCAGGCCATGTAATTGCTCAAATTTTTCTGTCTGTTTCAAGTTGAGCATCTTTCTGATATCTTTTCTAGTAAGGCGTTTTTTACAAGACGGGCAAGGTGGCAATTTGGATACATTTGAGTTTTTACCCTTAGAATATTTATTGGAGGCTTTTTTATTCGAAGCGTTCCGTTTTCGTTTATTATATAATCGATTGGCGCATTGCGCATGGAAACGATGTCTGCATTCAGCAATAAATAGATTTCCTTTCTTTTCTCGGCAAATTGCACATTTATATTTCATACTTTTTTAAACTACGACACCAAGATTGGGAGGTGATCTTGATCTTGATCTTGATCTTGATCTTGATCTGGATCTTGATCTGGATCTTGAACTTGATCTGGACGTATCGCTATCAGAGCCCGACAAGTTATGATCTCGTCCCCATCTTCTCACCACGGCTTCCATCAGGCGCCACCTGTCTTTCATCCTGCCACCTATTCTTCGGATATCCTTTCTGGTAAAATATCTATTGCAGGCTGGACATTGAGGCAAAGATAAATTTTTTGGAATTTTACCACTAGCTCCTATCTTTTTTCTAAGAGCTAGTCGTTTTATTCGATCTTTGGTTATGTCTCCACGTGCCACGGAGCGTATACGCTGCCTACGTAATCCTCGCGCGCATTCTAAATGATAAGGATGCCCACACTCAGGAGAAAATAATTCTTCGGTAAGCACATCGCCTTGGCAAACAACGCATTCAGGATCCATCTTTTTTTTTCATGTCGACTGGCTATCGTCAGTCTTTGGGGTATTGTCCAATAATTTCATTAGCGACGAAATAACCATCAATTTATTTTGTTTGAAGTAAGAATTAACGTAGCCATGCCAATAAACATAAATTCGAACATAACGATCCTCTAATTTTTTTAAGCTACGACACCAAGATTGGGAGGTGATCTGGATCTGGATCTGGACCTGGATCTGGATCTGGATCTGGACCTGGACCTGGATCTGGACCTATCGCTATCAGAACCTGGCAAGTTAAGTTCTCGTTCCCATCTTCTCAACGTGTCTCCCATCATGCGACTTATTCTTCGGACATCATTTCTGGTAAAATATCTATTGCAGGCTGGACATTGAGGCAAAGATAAATTTTTTGGAATTTTACCGCTAGCTTTTATCTTTTTCTTAAGAGCTAGTCGCTTTATTCGATCTTTGGTTATTTTTCCGCGTGCCACACGACGTATACGCTGCCTACGAAATCCTCGCACGCATTCTAAATGATAAGGATGTCCGCACTCTGTATAGAATAATTCTTCGGTAGGCACTCCGCCTCCGCAGATAACGCATTCAGGATCCATCTTTTTTTCATGTCGACTGGCCATCGTTAGTCTTTTGGGCGTTGTCTAGCAATTTCATTAGTGACGACATAATCATTAATCTACTTTGCTTGAAGTAAGAATCAACGTAACTAATAGCCATGCCAATCACCATAAATAATAACATAAGCATCCAATCCATATCTTTATTCATGACCCTCTGATTTTTTTAAATGAATCACTATTCTCGCTCACATTCTCTGATTCTAGAGAAACGATCTGGACCACCCATGACTTGGCCAGGTTTAAACAGTTTTCTTCTTTGTTCGCAAGCCGCACAAGTACTGTTCACGATCCGGCATACAGGTGAAGAAATCTTTGAGACTTCAGGGGATTTCCAAGCACGCTGACGGTAATTTTTTCTCGGCCGATTGTAGCGTTCCCAAGAATTCATTGCATCCAATTCTCTACGAGAATATTCCAACCACGCCTGAAGTTCGTCATCGTTCATAGCATCGAAGTTGGGTCGAGGAGAATAGCCATAGTATATGGGCTCATTACTATAAAAAGCCATGTTATTTGATTCTGGGTAGCAAGAGACTACCTTATATATATACTCGAAAGCGGTGCGATGCCACACCCAATTAAAAAAAAAAAAAAAAAAAAAAAAATTTTTTTTTTTTTTTTTTTTTTTTTTTTTTTTACAGTTGGTTGGTTGGTTTCTAAAGTTATATTTCTGAGTTGGCTGCTACAGTTATATTTCTAAGTTGGCCGCTAAAGCTATATTTCTCATTTGGCTGCTAACGCTATATTTCTTTAGCCAATCATTGTAGATGGCGCTGCAGTCTATATATATAGTATATATATATAGTATATCTATTAGGGTGGGTGGGAGTGGAATTTATTTCTTCTACTGTACGGTCATGCATAAACTCGCTCCTGATGTCTAAACCAATTTTCTTTAAAATAGGATGAAATAGCGTTATTTATACAATATTGGCTTTGAAAACAAGATATTTATAGACTTTTGTCTGACAAATGATAAGATATTGCAGGTTTTCATGAAATCAGAATAAATCATAGGCTTTTATAGAAAAATCTAACTATTTAGAGTCGGACAATGTACATCTTACTGAAAACACATTATGAGACATAGTGACTAAACGACCGTTGCTGGCGAGACACAATGAGGGTGTAGTCACGTTACCCATAGTTAATATAGACAAGCTTCAAGGGTGGGCGTGGCATTAAAAAAAAAAAAAAAAAAAAAAAAAAATTTTTTTTTCTTTTTTTTTTTTTTTTTTTTTTTTTTTTTTAAGAGTATTTTTTTATTTATGTAGCCATGTCTTACAAATATATAATTTATGGAGTAATTGCTAATATATTCTTATGATAATCCTCTATTAAATTTAATGTTGATTTTAATTTAGCGATATATTCATCACGTACATCAGATGAACAAGCCTTTGGAGAATAGCTTGCCGTCCGTTTAGCATGCTGAAAATATTTCTCTACTAATTCGAACGACGATTGCAATCTTTGGATGTGCTCGTCATCTATAATTCGATTGGTAGTTGGGTTTGATATTAATTCTGTTAGCCGCTTGACATTTTTATAAATTGCGTGTAACTGATCAGTGGACTTAGATTCCCAGTCACTCATTATTCCAATTAAAATGGCTAAAGCGTCGACAATACTGAAAAATTTTTCATTTTTGTCCATTAATTTATCAATATTTGCTTTTAAAATTTCCACTTTTTTCTGAAACCTTTTATTATTAACTGTCCCAGTCTCTAAAAATTCCAAATCCACAAGCATTTCACCGTAATAATCTTCATATTTAAAAATGATATTTTCCACGTACTCCATTATACTTTATTTAATTATCCTCTAACGCTTTCTTATAATAATTTTCTATCAAATTTAGGGTTGATTTTAAAGTTGCAATATATTTATCGCGCCTATCAGGTGGATGTATTCTTGGGTTATAGCTACCCTCAGCCTCGTCAGGATATGAACACATCGATAAGAGAGACGATTCCAATTTATCTATGCACTCATGATCTATAATTTGATTGCCAGTTGGGTTAGTTACTAGTTTTTTCAACCGTTTAGTATCGTTATGAATTTTGCGTATAAGATTGATAAAATCAAATTTCCAGTCATTCATTATTGTAGCCCAAATTGTAAAAGCATCGATAATGCTGAAAACGCCTTCATTTATGTCTATTAATTTATCCATATTCGATTTTAAGGACGTCATTTCTTTCGCAAACTCATCTTTATCTATTATTTCACCCAAATTTAAAGATTTCAAATCTACAGCCGTATTGCGGTAATATTTTTTATGTTCGTTCATAATTTCTTTAACATGGTCCATTATGCCTTTATTATAGCCAGATCAGGCTTTTCATTCTATATGTCTTACATATATCTAAGGGTCATTTTTAACGCTATCTTATAAACATCCTTTATTAAATTTAATGATGATTTTAATTTCTCCATATATTCGTCGCGTACATCCGAGGAACAAGCCTTCATAGAATAGCTTGCCGTCAGTTTACCAACGTAATAATATCTCTGTATCGATTCGAATGAATTTTGCAAATTTTTAATGCACTCGTCATCTATCATTCGATTGTCAGTTGGGTCTGTTATCAATTCTCTCAATCGCTTGACATTTTCATGAATTGCTTGTAAATGCTCAATGGTGTCATCATCCCAGTTATCCAGTATTCTAGTTACAACGGCTAAAGCATCGATAATACTGAAAATTTTCTCATTTTTGGAGAGTAGCTTATCAATATTTGTTTTTAAGGATTTCGTTTTTTCCTCAAACTCATCCGTCCCAATCTCTAAATCTTTCAAATTATCAACGACTTCACAGTAGTAATCTTCATATCTAGAAATAATTTTTCCCACGTATTCCATTATGCTTTATTTAAGAAAAATTTTAATTATTGACTATCCTCTAATGCTTGCTTGAGATGATTATCTATCAAATCATGAGCGGTTTTTAATTTTGTAATATATTTATCTCGCCAAACAGGTATGAACGCTCTATCGCGTTCTAGCGATCTAACGTGGTCAGGATAATCCTTTATCGATTTGAACGACGATTCCAAGCTATGGATGCACTTATCATCTATAATTCGATTGCCAGTCGTTATTAGTTTTTTCAAATCTTTAGCATCTTTATCAACTGCACATATAAGATTGGTAAAATCAAATTTCCATTCTTTTATTATTATAGCCAAAACGGTAAAAATATCGATAATGCTGAATATCTCTTTATCTACACCTATTAATTTATTCATATTCGATTTTAAGGACGCCATTTCTTTTTCAAACCCATCTTTATCTATTATTTCACCCAACTTTAAAGATTTCAAATCTGCAGCCGTATCGCTATAATATTTTCTATACTCGTCGATAATATATTTAACAGGATCCATTATACCTTTATTATGGCCAAAATATATAATTTTTTTACGATCGGACATCAGTCAGATTTTTCCACGACAAGTCAAACATTTCTACATCATTTTCAGTATCCAAATTCACATACTCTTGGATTTCATCTTTTTCCCCCGTCTTGAGGTTTTCGCTCTTTTTCATCAGGTAGCCTTTATCGTTTATGAATCGGCCAACGACCATTTCTCGGCGATTGCCATCCATAACCATGTTGCCAGTTTCCATTACACAATTTACGCCCGGCCCAGACTGATGCATCATTTCATGAACTCTCGTTGAAAGAAATTTAGGTAACGTAGCCACGCCATTTAGCAACGACTGCATACATTGCTCAACATCGTTTCTGGTAGCATCAAAATTGTAATAAGGGGCTAAAGGCATTTCTGATGTGGCTAAATTATTCATCTTGACTCGATATATATAGACAAAGAAAAAATACTTAATTACAATCAACTAGAAAACTGTTGCTGGCAGATGTCAAGACACATTGAAGGTACGTTAGCCATCTTATATAGCCAGGCCACAGCCCCCAACCAACTTAAAAAAAAAAAAAAAAAAAAAAAAAAATATTTTTTTTTTTTTTTTTTTTTTTTTTTAAGAGTTTTATAAAAAATAATATATTTTTTTTTCAATGACGTAGTATTTAATTAAAGTTCTACGGCTAATACCTGTTCCATTTTATTAATGCGATTCAAGACCCTGGAAACCAGATTCAAATTTTTATATCCATCCAAACTGATGACCATTTTCGAATGCTCGATTCTATTTGGATACATATGAAGGGGTTTGGCAAATCCCAACTCAATAGGAAAACATTCATTGTAGTACGGAGATATTCTGACTTCGGTACCCTTTTCAGGATCTTTACACACAACTTGATTTTTTTCGACGTCGTGGTAAAGAAAAATTAAACTAGTGCCTCGAATAGGCGCCCAAGGAAAGCTTTCAGTCGCAACTACAATACAATTCGGCTTCAGAACCAGATTTTTACCCAATTGTATTTCGGGTCCATCCATTTTATGTTTTAGATAAAACTCGTTGAAACGTATCCTGGTCGCTGGTTTCAAGACTACGGCTCCGTCCGCTAGCATTAAAAGGGTATCATCAATACGATCCACTATCGGAATATTCTTTTCTCGAAAAAAGTCTTCGACAGATATTTTATGGATTAAACTCGAATCCCTTACTTGAACCCAGACCATAGATTTAGGATCCATTCTATCAAACAAAATTGCACAATATGCCAACGATAGGCACAGCTCATGTTTATATAGAGTTGACACACCCACTTGAAAAAAAAAAAAAAAAAAAAAAAAAAAAAATTTTTTTTTTTTTTTTTTTTTTTTCATGTGACCTTGAAACATAATATATTATAGTCTTCATTGAACCTCAACCTATCTCGTCGTCCAAACTCTCCAACAATTCTCCTGACACATCCTTCCAAGAATCTCCAACCACCTCTACGTAGATCTTACCAAATCTCTTCAGCAGCGCCTCGTTTACATTTTTAACGTCTGGATAATACTCTCCGAGCTGCTGTAAGTGTCCCTCTGCTGCAACTACGGCTCTCTCGATCCTGAAAGCGACCCTATCGTCAGAAGCCGATCCGTACAGTCTCAAGAGAGCCAGGAACACAACACAAGCTGAATCGGTACCCGTCAAGCCTGAAATGCTATCTGTCTCGTCGATACAATGGTAGATGGCCCTGACGCCTCGAGCATGATCCTCGTATTCTTTTCTAAGTGGAACCGTAGGCAAATAGAGCTTGAGATGTTTGGGTTTGAACCCTCTGAATCCGTCTACGGCCAAGATCTCGTAGATCTCTCTCGAAGAGAGCACGGCCCCAGAACAATGATTTCTGATCCATTTGTTGAGAAGCTTTGTCCACTCAGCCGTAGTAGTGGGCACCTCTCTAGATCCCAGCAGAGTTACGAGCCTATTCTTGAACCCGTCTTCGGTCGAAACGTCAACTCCCATCCATTGGGCTACCTCACCAATAAGTTCTCGCCGATGAGACTCTAAGGTACGAAAAGGTTCTCCTTTCAGGACCCCACGCACTAACTTTCGTCTCAGCAGATGCTTAATATCGTTGTCCAAAGTTGCCATGACACGTATTTTAACAATGACAATTTAAAACAATGCTTCTATAGAGAGAGAAGGATCTGAACTGGTCTAGCAAGGATACGGCTTATATATATACCCAAGCCACACATGAAGGTCATTACAAGGTCACATAAAAAAAAAAAAAAAATTTTTTTTTTTTTTTTTTTTTTTTTTTTTTTTTAAGATAGGTATACTGAAATACAATTTGTAATAGGTGATCGACAAATTGGACAAGTTGTGAAATGGCTTGAACAACTTTTACAACAAACGAAATGCTTACAATCTTCAAAAACAATTTGTCTCTCTCTGCTAAAACAAATATTACACAGTAATTGAGAATTTTCTAAATCTGTATTGGTAATATTCGTCATTGATAACTCTCGCTTCTGGGCTATTTCACTCGGATCGTCTTTGTCAGCTAGCTCGCCTTTCATAAATCTAATATAAACATAACAGTCAATCTTTTTCATCAATAATTCAAAAGCCTTATCAAAAATATCTACTTTCAATTGTTCTGTACAATCTACGATAGTATTTGTTGTAACAATCAAATATTTCAAGACCCAAGCTTGATAACGCCAATGGACACGTGGCAACTTTTTCTCGCCCAACAGACATCTAACATCAGGATCGGACCGAACATCTTCATAATGTAAAACAAGCCTCAATTTCATGTCCAACCTGGAAATCATCTTTTCAACTGTATCCAGTCTAATTTGCAAACGGCTAGCGGGGGTCTGAAAATATATTTCAAGCTTTCTCAAAATACAGTAGGCAAATTTAAATTTGAACATTCCGTAGGCCTTTTCACGAGAGGCGAGACGAACGCAATCTTGGAGTAGTCTACGAAAATCACAACGGATAGACATGATACCAATGATTTATTTTGAACGTAAACTCACATTTATATAGCCAGGTTTTTTTCAAGTCTTAAATAAGTTAAGCCACGCCCACTAAAAAAAAAAAAAAATTTTTTTTTTTTTTTTTTTTTTTTCCAAGGTTATATTTGGTAAGTTTTTATACACTTGCCAACAGTACTCTTTTACTTAGATTACCAAACGGATCGTGGTTGCGAGACAGGTCATCATCAATACGTTTAATATAACCGTAATATTTCAACTTTTGAAACAATACTTCAAAAACCCTATCGAAAATATCCACTTTGAATTGTTCTGCATAGTCTGCAACGGTAGATGCTGTAACAATCAAACAGTTTAAAACCCAAACTTGATAACTCCAATGGTTATGTGGCAACATTTCCTTGCCGAATAGACTTTTAATATCAGGAGAGATTATACTGTAGTTAGAATGTATGATATTCCTCAATCTGACATCCAATCTCTTAATAACCCTTTCGACAGTATCAGGTATGTCCTCCGAGTCACTAGATGAATTCTGAAAATATACTTTCAGCAATTTCAAAATAGAGCGGGTAAATGGAGATTCTAACACTTCGCAGGTCTCTTGACGAGAGGCAAGACGAACACAATCCCTGAGTACGATACGAAACTCATTTTCGATGGACAGCACACGAAATTGGAAGAACATGATGTAAATGATTCCTTTAGAACACAAACCTGCATTTTTATAGGCACGATCGCATTAATACAAATAGATATAGCTAAGCCACGCCCACTCAAAAAAAAAAAAAAAAAAAAAAAAAAAAAATTTTTTTTTTTTTTTTTTTTTTTTTTTTTAGAGTGGGTGTGGCTTTTTTTAATTACTGGATATATACTCTTCTCTTTTCTACAATAGCTTTTCTACATATGGGACAATTTACCATCTTTTTGGAACAAGCCAGACAGCATACTACATGCCCACAGTTAAAGAATGCGACTTCGCTCTCTTCTGTCAAACAGACCTTGCATTCGTTCTTCGTTTTATTCATAGGCCTTTTCCAATCGATTAAACCAATCAAATACGGGCATCTTGGACTCTTGCGAATATGTTCTTTTAGCGGATTATCGTAAGGTTTCCAATCATGCAAGATCACTTTGCAGTAAGCACATTGTACGAAATCTCCATACTTTAAGTAAAACATACCGCATTCGGCTATTGATTTAGTATCATCTCCAAACGGAGAGCTGCGAAAGGTAGTCAATCTGTTTTCGAGTTGTGTCTTGTCACAAGTAAGGCCTGGGCACTCGATCTCTTCAATCGGTCTGTCCAACAGCTGATTTTTAAAGAGGTCCGCATATGTTTGAAGCCAGTCCTGCAATTTGACCTCTCCCTGCGTTTCAACATGAACGTCGAATATATCTTCCGTAGACACTGGAAAATTAGCGGCGACCCGTCCATGTCTCCAGAGCATCTGCATTTCAACTACGTCTAAAAACGCTGAAAACAGGCCTACGTAGGTGAACATTTCTTCAATCTCAAAAACTGGAAATGCATTGGCTATGTATTTGATGACACGATTCTTAGCAAACTCGTAATTGTCATTAAATTGCAGCATCTCACCCACGTCTACGGCCGAAACGTAAACCATTCCATCAGAAGCTAGGGTGGCTCTCAAACCGATCTTGCCGGGGAAAAATATTTTCATCCACATGACTCGAGAGGTAGTGAATTAATGAAACTGCAAGCGCTGAGCACTGGCCTTTATAGTAGCGAGCTTATCTATGAAAACAGGATGCGATAGCTATTTATACGAATCGTTACATAAGTCCTTGAAAACAGGATGGCCGCGTTCTAATTGGTTATTTTTAGACCGGCGAACAAGACAATTTCGCTCGGATTACCAAACGGATTATAGTTACGATCTAGGTCGCGTTCGATACAGGCAATATAGCCATAAGTGTCCAACATGTCTATCAGCGTTTCAAAAGCTACATCAAACATACACACTTTACAGTTTGTCCAGCACTCTGCAACAGTACATGCTGTAACAATTAGGCATTGTAGAACCCAAACTTGATAAGGCTGCACAATATCTTCAGCCAACAGACTCTTAACCTCAGGAGACATGCTATCATAGTCACAATACGCTATGCATTTCAATTGCCCTTTCAACATTCTAAATGCCTTTTCAGCTGTATCTATTCTGGCCATCTCGCGATTAGGGCGATTCTGAAAATACACTGTGAGCATTTTCAAAATAGACCGGGCAAACTCAGATTCCAACATCATTTCGCAGGTCTCTAGACGTAAGGCAAGTCGAACGCAATTTCGGAGCAGGTCCATAAACTCATATCGTATGAAATTCATTTCCACGATGCAAATGATTCTGTTAGAAGACAAACCGGCATATATATAGGTTAGCTAGAGTCAATCAACCAATCAATCAACCTTGAAAAAAAAAAAAAAAAAAATTTTTTTTTTTTTTTTTTTTTTTTTTTTTCAAGGTGGGTGTGGCATGGCTATATAAACCATGGTTGATTTTATATGTATATATTTTTTTTTGGACTTTGTCATTTTTTACCAATCTCGAAATTTTTTATAAATTTATTTTTTTCATTTCGATTTTATATTTTTTATTTCTAAGTTTTTTTTTTCACAAATCTTGAAATTTTTTAAGTTACTTATATTCAATGGACTCTCATAAAGTACCGTCTAAACCGATAAATATTTACAAGTTATTTTTTTTCACAAATCCAAGTTTGGTAGCCTATCGCTTTAAAAAAAAAATGTGTCAAACGAGGCTTCCATCGTCAAGACATGACATGAGGAAGCCTCGTTTGACACAAGTTTTTTAAATATTTCACATCTATTGTACATAGACCCGTCTCTTTTCCGCAATGACCGTTCGGCAGACAGGACAATATTCGAGTTTGTCCGAACAGGCCATGCAGCACACCACGTGCCCGCAGTCGAAGAACGCCACCTGGCTCTCTTCCGTCAGGCAGACTTTACATTCGTTGGTGGTAGCCAATCTCTTGGACTTGACACGAGGGCCGTCGAACAGGTCATTTCTGAAGAGGTCAGTATAGATTTGCAACCAGTCCTGCAACCTGGCATTCCCCTCAGATTCGATATGAACATCAAATACGTACTCCGAAGACATGGGAAAATCGGCAGCTACCCTTCCGTGTCTCCAGAGTCTCTGCATGTCTTCAACGTCTGAGAACAGGCTCACGTAGTCGAACATTTCGGATATTTCAAAGACTGGAAACGAGTCTAGATGTTTGGTGGCCCGATAGTTGGCAAATTCGTGAATATCATTGAATTTCAGCATCACGCCCACATCTACTGCCGAAACGTAAGTCTTTCCGTCAGAGGCTAGGGCGGACCTCAAGCCGATCTGGCCTGGGAAAAATAATCGCATCCACATGACTTGAGAGTTAGTGAGCGAATGAAACTGTAAGCTCTGAGCAGCGGCTTTTATAGTAGACCCCATATCCTTTAAAACAGGATGCGATAAGGAGTTCCAAGAAGACAGGATGCGATAAGGAGTTACATAAGTCCGGATGAGATAAAGTTATTTGTAGCATAAGTCCTTGAAAACAGGATGGAAGCGGCTAAAAATATTGACAGGATATTATGCCACTACAAAGCCACGTGATATTTTTTATCTAATTGGTTATTTTTAGACCAGCCAACAAGACAATTTCGCTGGGATTGTCAAACGGATAGGTCGCGTTTAAT
Organism: Salticus scenicus; assembly: GCA_963930645.1. NCBI lineage: Eukaryota > Metazoa > Arthropoda > Arachnida > Araneae > Salticidae > Salticus > Salticus scenicus. Next base: position 89,546,893 of record OZ005654.1, read on the forward strand.
GCAGCCAATATAACCATAGGTGTCCAACATGTCTATCATTGTTTTAAAAGAAACATCAAACATACACATTTTGTCCAGCACTCTGCAACAATACATGCCGTAACAACTAAGCATTGTAGATTGTAGAATCCAAACTTGATAACACCATTCGCCAGGATCAGCCAACAGACTCAGGAGACATGCTATCGTAGTCGTAATAAGCTATACGTTTCAACTGGCTTTTCAACATTCCCTTTCGGGTGTATCGAGTTTGTCTATGGAAGGGACAGCGTTATTTTGAAAATAGACTGTGAGCATTTTCAACATAGAGCGGTCCAACATCATTTCGCAGGTCTTAAGGCAAGTCGGAGCAGGTCCATAAACTCATATCGTATGAAATTCTCCATGATTGTTCTAAACTGGCCTGATACAATTCAATGTTAGCTAGATGAGAGTGACAGACAGAATGAATATGGCTATTTATAAAGAATGAATCCAAGCCACGCCCACTCAAAAAAAAAAAAAAAAATTTTTTTTTTTTTTTTTTTTTTTTTTTTTTTTTTCAAGGTTGTACATGCAAAATCTTCGAGCGTCTATAGGAATGGTTAGGGAAAAAAATTAGAATATTAGTATATACTGAATTTTGATTTATCCCTACGTTTTCCCTAAAATACATCTACATAGGGAATTTCTAAAAGAGAAAAATAATCCTTCTGTATGACAAACTGATTCTTAAAAAAATATCTTCATATTAATATAAATTTTATCCATAACCCTTATAATGTAACGATTTTTATTATTTACAACATTGGCCTTCAACCTGTCGCAAAAACATGGGTCGAATCCAACGTAAAGACATTATCTCTACATGAGGAAACCTCGCTCGACCCATTTTTTTACGCATCCCAAAGACATTATCCGCTATACAATTTCAGAATGTCAAGCTCTTCTGGCACATTTATAACTGGTCCAGATATTGATAAAATCTCTCATCTTGGCTCGCTGCCAGATGATGTTGACCACTCGATTCAGCTGTGCCCGAAACCTGTTCTTGGCATTGGGTATATCTTTACCCGCATAGCCAATCATTTTGTCCCAGTCCAACAGAACTGATCTGGATGCAGGTTTCGCATTTTAGCATGAAGCCATTTGATCTTAAATATGCCAGTCCAAGTGAGTAGATCGCCATAACGACCGTCTCCGGCAGAATAAAATCTTTCATGAGTTGTTTAGACATTCTGATAGCAGATACTGAGGCGAGAGGCCAATATATATACTATTTCAGAGCGGATCAATTCTACGAAAAACAGACAGGATGTAAGCAGATCCACGATAAAATTAGAATGCCAAGGCTTTCATCCACGAAAAGAAGCAAGGTCATGTAAATTTTTACAATTAAGATTTTCAAACGAGGTCTACGATAAATTTAGAATGGTAAGGTTATACATACAGCGTTCCACGAAAAAAAGACAGGTCATGTAAATTTTTACAATTAATATTTTACAATTAAGATTTTACAATTAAGATTTTCAAACGAGGTTCACGATAAAATTAAACTGGTAAGGTTATACATACAGTGTTCCACGATAAATTTAGAATGGTGCATACGGCTTTCATCCACGATAAAATTAGAGGCCAATGATTTTATAAAGTCATGTCAAGGGATTCTATTCAAACTACAGCTGCTACGCCAAGTACCACAAAGCTGGGTAATCCTACGAGTTTACGCATCTAAAGGTTTATCAGACAGTCACCAGCAATAATTTTCGAGCATATTTAACCTTTCAGAATTTCAAAACGACAGTTCCTATGCCAAGTACCGCAAAGCTGGGTAATCCTACGAGTTTACGCATCTAAAGGCTTATCAGACAGTCACCAGCAATAATTTTCGAGCAACTGCACCCTTTCAGACGGTTTAAATAATAAAATTTAAATAGTTTAATTATTTATAAAATGTATTCGATATTGGCACAGCATTCATTTACCGTAGCAAAAAATGTATCAAGCCAATAGTGTAGAAATTTAATTTGAGATTTTAGAAGACATGAATTTAAATGTATCAAAGACATGACCGTTGCTGTTGAGATAGAATGATGAGATGGCATGTCAACAGTTCTATATATAGTATGCAACCAACCTTGAAAAAAAAAAAAAAATTTTTTTTTTTTTTTTTTTTTTTTTTTCAAGGTTGGTTGGTTGGTTTCTAAAGTTATATTTCTAAAGTTATATTTCTAAGTTAACCGCTACAGTTATATTTCTAAGTTGGCCGCTACAGTTATATTTCTAAGTTGGCTGCTAAGGCTATATTTCTTTAGCCAATCATTATAGATGGCGCTGCAGTCTATATATATAGTATATATATAGTATATCTATTAGGGTGGGTGGGAGTGGAATTTATTTCTTCTACTGTACGGTCATGCATAAACTAGCTCCTAACGTCTAAAACCATTTCCTTTAAAATAGGATGAAATAGCGTTATTTATACAATATCGGCTTTAAAAACAAGACTTTTGTCTGACAAATGACAATATACTGAAGGTTTTCATGAAATCAGAATAGATCATAGGCTATTATAGAAAAATCTAACTCTCTAGTCTTGCTGAAAACACATTACGAGACATAGTGACTAGACGACCATTGCAGGCGAGACACAATGAGAGTGTAGTCATGTTAGCCACAGTAAATATAGACAAGCTTCAAGGGTGGGCGTGGCACCTTATATATAAAAAAAAAAAAAAAAAAAAAAAAAAAAAATTTTTTTTTTTTTTTTTTTTTTTTTTTTTAAGGTTGGTTGGTTGGTTGATTTTAATGTGACTTTGATGGAATTCTAATATTTTTTTGTATATAAATTTTTACAAGCCTTATCGTTCAAAATCTTAAGTCAAAATCTTAAACGCATCCAACATTGGCAATATAACTGTTACAAAAAAACGGGTCGAACGAAGTGTCAAAGACAGAAATCTGCCATGAGACACTTCGTTCGACCCGATTTTTTATAAATCGTTTGGGTGACCTCTGTTTCTATTAGGCAGTTGATAACGACTATGCCGTTTTATTTTCCAACTGTTTCGGCCGTATCATAAAATTAACCCTTGGTCGAGGATTCCAGGCTCGGTATATTTTGTATCTCGTAGAAACTTCAGGAGATTTTGGCAGTCGGCTTATGGGATTTGGAACTTTTAAGTAACTCTTCTGTGATGTGGCTATTGTAACTGACTTTGAAACTGGCTTTGGATTTGAAACTGGCTTGGGAGTTGGCAAAGATATTGATTTATCGTATTGAAGTATCAGCTCGCAATAGAGACGAGAGGTCTTTAATATTTTCCTTTTGGGTTGTAAGGCATAGCCGTAATCAAATTGCCTGTCAGAGTCTGCGGTAAGCATTTTGCAAAACAAAAGGTCAGAATGAATAAGCTGAGGCGAGAGGCCGGTATTTATACTCTGGCAAGCGGATGCATGAGATCTGATAAACGGTTCTGAGAAACGATAAAAATAATAGGGCTCGACAGGATGACTGTTTATAGATTAGATCTTATCTTTGAGGAAACGAGTTACATAATATCCTGCAAACGCAATTATTCTAGAAGGTCAGCTAGCCCAAGCGATAAACTAATCTTATAAAAATTTTCCTGGATCCTGATCAGTAGTATAAGCCACATTTAAGAAAAAAAAATAGTTGCTTGCTCTCGTTAATATTTTCCAAGGGTGAAGCCTTTATCAAAACTTGTTGTGGAAAAAACTAAAATTATCCCATGAGTCTCCTATAAATTTACAAGATTTCATGCCAATATTGTAAATTTGGCCGTCAAAATTAAAGAAATCAGTCAATATTTTCAGACCATCTAGCCACAATACTTTTCGAGTACATTTAGCCCTTTTAGAATTTCAAACGACAGCCACTATGCCAAGTACCGCAAAACTGGCGAGACGCTGTAACCGATATACATAATATAGATTACAACTTACGTGGCAAGACAATAAAAGAATATAACCTCATTCTGGCTGAGACACTATAACTGACATACAAACTTGGTAATACAATAAATAACGTAGTCTTATGCCTATATAGTGAAACTGGCTGAGACAGCAACACTATAACTGACATACGAACTTGGCAAGACAATAAAGAGTGTAGTCTTATACCGATATAGTGAAACTGGCTGAGACACTATAACTGACATTCAAACTACAAACTTGGCAATACAATAAAGAGTGTAGTCTTATGCTGATATAGTGAAATTGGCTGAGACAGCGACACTATAACTGACATTCAAAGTCCAGACTACAAACTTGGCAAGACAATAAAGAGTGTAGTCTTATGCTGATATAGTGAAACTCGCTGAGACAGCGACACTATAATTGACATACGAATTCAGACTACAAACTTGACAAGACAATAAAGAGTGTAGTCTTATGCTGATATAGTGAAACTCGCTGAGACAGCGACACTATAACTGACATACGAATTCAGACTACAAACTTGTCAAGAGCGTAGTCTCGTGCCGATATAGTGAAACTCGCTGAGGCAGCGAAACTATAATTGACATACGAATTCAGACTACAAAAATATAATCACTTAAATTAAAAGATGTTTTACAGTATTTTCTGAGTATACAAGTATATATATATATATATATATATATATATATATATATATATATATATAATTATTATTATTATTATTATTATTATTATTATTATTATATTATTATTATTATATTATTATTATTATTATTATTATTATTATTATTATTATTATTATATATATATATTACCTATAATTGAGTTTGAAATAAAATATTTTTTTTATCTGTATTTAAACATACAGACATTTCCGCGAAGCGGAAATGTCTGTATGTTTAAATTCAGATAAAAAAAATATTTTATTTCCAATATTTTATTTAATTTATTTTATTATATTCTATAAAACCTATGATATTTAACTTGAGACTCTAAAAGACATGATAATATTGAATCAATTTAAACAATCATTAAACGACATACCTCTGTCATGACTAGAAGACTGTTGACTAGAAGACATGACTAGACGACTGCTGCTGGTCAAATACAATGACGGTTGTTAGCGATCATATATAGTACGCAAACAACCAACTGAAAAAAAAAAAAAAAAAAAAATATTTTTTTTTTTTTTTTTAATACGGTTGGTTGGTTGCTGAAACCGTTTCAAGGATGATCTACTCATTATCATATTTAATATCCTGTCGCAACGAATTCTGTTGAGTCTGATTGGAGAGCAACAGGTTCTGCAGGTTCTGGATCTGGATCTGCTGCTTCTGAATCTGCACTAGAGATCTGTTCTGCTGCACGCCCAACTCTAATTTAAGCCTGTAAATTTCTTCCTGATACAAGTTATCTATTTTGGAGTACAGTACGTCAAATTTTTCAATCTTGGTTTTCAAGAGTGAGATTTCTGCATCCAATTTAGATTGCAAGTCAAACATTTGCTGCTTTAAATTTTGCATTTCGGTCTTTGCGTCGTTGTCCAACGGTTCCCACATTTTGTACATGCTGAGCTTCAATGAAAGGGATAATATTAGAAACTATCCAATGTCCTGATACAATTCAATGACAAGCGTTTAACAGGATCGTTCTAAACTGGCCTGATACAATGTTAGCTAGATGAGGCTGGCAGACAGAATGAAGGAATGAAGGTCGGCTATTTATAAGGAATGAATCCAAGCCACGCCCACTCAAAAAAAAAAAAAAAAAAAAAATTTTTTTTTTTTTTTTTTTTTTTTTTTTTAAGTTGGTTTTTTAAAATTATATTTCCTCAGTTGGTTGCTAAAATTATATTTCCTCAGTTGGTTCCTAATCTTCAAGTTACACGTCATTTTAAATCCAGCCCGTCCTCGATTCTTTTCTCAGTTAAGACCGAATCGCATGAAATCTAAGCCTGCCCCTGATCCGTGTCAAACTCAGACGCGTGACATTAGAAATTTAAGCATGCATTCATGTAAATTTTTACAATTAAGATTTAAAGATTACAGTCTATTCAAACTACAGCTCCAATGCCAAGTACTGCCAATCTCAGACAAGACATTAAAAACGAGACATTAAAAATGTAAGCATGTAAATTTTTACAATTAAGATTTAAAGATTACAGTCTATTCAAACTACAGCTCCTATGCCAAGTACCGCCAATCTCGCTGACGAGACGTTAGAAACGAGACATTAGAAATTTAAGCATGCAGTCATGTAAATTTTTACAATTAAGATTTAAAGCTTACAGTCTATTCAAACTACAGCTCTTATACCGCTGACGAAACATTAGAAACGAGACAGTAGAAATTTAAGCATGCAGTCATGTAAATCTTTACAATTAAGATTTAAAGATTACAGTTACAATTTATTCAAACCCCGCTGACGAGACATTAGAAACGAGACATTAGAAATTTAAGCATGTAAATTTTTATAATTAAGATTTAAAGATTACAGTTACAATCAGATCCCGCCAATCTCAGCAACGCTCACGAGACATTAGAAATGTAAGCATGTAAATTTTTAAAATTAAGATTTAAAGATTACAGTTACGAGGGTAGTCTATTCAAACTACAGCTCCTATGCCAAGTACCGCAAAGCTGGGCGAACCTACTTCTTTACGGCATATAAAGGTCTATCAGACAGTCGCCAGAAGTATTCTTCGAGCAACTCCACCTCGTCAGAATTTTTCACGATTCGATTAAGTTGTCGGTTTGAATAATAAATATTTAGAATTTAAATATATTATTTAAATATTTTATTTTAATAATAAAATATTTATTATTTGTTTATCGAATCGTTAAAAATATATTATTTGTTTATCGAATCGTTAAAAAAATATATTCAATATTGGTACAGCATTCATTTAAAAAATGTCCTTATTCAATATTGTAAATTTCAGACAGAATGAAGGTTTGAGTACGGCTATTTATAAAGAATGAATCCAAGTCAATCAACCAATCAACCAACCTTGAAAAAAAAAAAAAAAAAAAAAAAATTTTTTTTTTTTTTTTTTTTTTTTTTTTTTTTTCAAGGTTGGTTGATTGGTTAATTTAAAAAAATAATTCTTATTCAATATTTCTATTTCAAAGACATTAGCTATCTCAGATTCAAAGGCATCGTTTCAATATTGAAATATTACTATTATCTCTCTCTCAGACCAATTCAAAGTCTCAATTTATAAACATCCAATATTGGCACTCTATCTATCGCAAAAAAATGGGCCGAACGAAGCGTCAAAGACAGAAATCTGCCATGAGACGCTTCGTTCGGCCCATTTTTTTGCCCCCTCCAGATTTAAGGCATCAGTTTGTACCATCTAGATCGATCCCCCACAAAGACTTTGATTTTGGACGGAGGGGTGTCTGTCCAAGAAATAGTCTCAAATCTATCTTCGTGGAGGCGAGGGTCGTCATCGTGGTCCCCATCGAAGAACAGCATGGTTCTGTCTATGAAATCTTTTAAGAATTCATTTATGCATGTGTCAGAGTCCCTCACGATCCGAATTCGGATGGCTTTATGGATGCATGAGGTGGGTACTATGGGGTCTAGAATCTGGATTTTAGAGGATGTCAGCATGGCCTCGAATCCCAACGACGACAGGGCATCTCCAAAATGTATCTCGTCGACTGGATACACCCAGGTATTGGCTAGAGAGATAGGTAACCTGACCCTCCTGTAAACGAGATCGCACACCTTCAGCCTGGTCGTTTTTTTCACGTAAGATCGGCCCATCAGCTTGGCCACATCAGAGGCCCTGACGAACAAAAGTCCATCCGCAGAGACTACGAATAGGATTTTAGCGTCAAGCTGTGGATGTTCAATAGTGAATAGCATGACTTATGGCAATAGCAATAAAAGTCAAAATGATGCAGGCTCTTAGAGGCAGCTCGTATATATACCCGATTCGTGACCTCGTTTTATCAGGCTTTACTAAGAAAACAGGATGTATCAGCTGTTTTTTGAGGATGCGATAAAATCTGTCCTTCTAGAACGATAAAATTATTTATATAATTAGTTTAAACGGGATCTTGCATAAGCTACCGATAGCATGAGGATGTGCGTCACAGGACGTGCGTCACAGATAAGATATTTACTTGGAATTTAGATAGAACCAAAGATTACTGCTAGTATAAATACAGGCTGCTGGACGAGACATTTCATTCTGAGCTACTGCTTACTGTTTGATACTTTCCAAAATGATCTTCCAAATTCTATCTGATGAACTGAATGTTAAATTGACATGCTTTTTGTCATTTGACAACCAAATTTTTATCAAAGGCCGAGACGTGGCCTATTACATGGGGCATGAAAACCCCAGTAGAGTGGTGAACTTGTGCCATATAACGGTAACAGACATTGCTCCTGAGGGCTTGAAACTACCCCCGTCTTTAGCCAAGACATGCGTCTTTGGACTGGAGGATGCAAAAATATTGATGGATATGCATCCAGGAGAGTTTGATTCCCTATTTCAGGGGCCGATTGAAATTCTTACGCCCATCGAATGCAGCTTAAACCTGAGGCGGCCTGTCCAGGTTAAGCTCGCAGCCATAACCTCATCCAATGCCACAATGGAGAGTTTCTTGGCCGATTTAAAGAATGTCATGGAGGAGTACCTGGCAACGGTACCCATGGACACCTATGTGTTTGGCGAACGATATGGGGACTTGGAGCTAGGCTATTTCCCCCGAAAAATAAAAGTTTTGGTGGGAAACAAGCCCTACTTCTATAAATCCTCGTCTTAAGATCAGGACGAGGTGCAAAAAAATGGGTCGAGCGAAGCCTCTCATGACATAAGTCATTGAGGCTTCGCTCGGCCCATTTTTTTGCGATAGATAGAGTGCCAACATTGGATGCGTACCGATTTGAACTTGTAAATTTGAAGGGATATGGCTTAGCTATAAGATAATTTTGATAAAATATCTATAGACAAATTTAAGGTATCTGAGTTTAAAAATTTAATTGTTTCATTTAAAATTTACTGTGTAAAATTTAAAATTTTTAAAGACTAAGTGTGGCGGTCATTATAATTCTAATTTTTCAAGGGATATGGCTTAGCTATAAGATAAATATGAAACTTGGTCGATAGCTAAATTTAAGGGATCTGAATTTAAAAATTTAATTTTTTTCGTTTAAAATTTATATGTAAAATTTTTAAAGACTAAGTGTAGCCAAGCCAACATTGAAAGCGTACCGATTGTAATTTTCAAGGGCTTAGCTATAAGATAAATATGAATCTTGGTAAAATATATAGATTCAATAGCTAAATTTAAGGGATCTGAGTTTAAAAATTTAATTTTTTCATTTAAAATTTATATGTAAAATTTAAAATTTTTAAAGGTTAAGTGTAGCCAAGCCAGTTATTATGATCTATAAAAAGATTTTCGAGAAACTATTGACAGGATGCTTGATAAGCGGCTTCGATTAAAATTACAATCAGATCTCTATAAAAAGATTTTTCGAGAAGTGTTGACAGGATATTATGTAAGCCTTTCCTCAGGAAGCCCGGTTATAATCAAATCGCTAAAAATTGTCCGAGAGACAGGATATTATGCAAGCCTTTCCTCTTGATAAGCGGTTCTTAGAAAATTACTATCAGATCCTGTCCGGGTATATATACGAGTGTCCAGCGAGAGCTCTTCAATTGCTAGTCGATCTCTCTACTAGCTGCTTAGATACATTAGCTCTCTGTCAGTCATGTTTTTCCATGTAAAAAATTATGCTTATGGCGTTGCCTTTAAATGCTTAATGGCCACTGATGGCACCCTGTTTGTCCGGGCTGAGGACCTGGCTATTTATTCGAGGCACCCTCTAAATCTTCATTTTGCCGAAAAATATGCAGGCCTCACCGTCCGAGACGTGATGGACCCTAAGATCGATTTACCTAAATGGCTCGCTAAGACGAGAATCTTCTCCATTAGCGAAGCCAAACATCATTTGAAAGGGTTCATGGGCGAACAGGAATTTGATGAAATGTTCGACGGTTCGGCCATGGTGAAATACCAGGCTAACATGAAGCTTAGCTTCGAGAAAGCCATAGGTGTTCGATTTGTAGAAAGGTCCCATACCAAGTTCGAAGACTTCCTTGCCACATACCAACTACAGGTGAGGAAATTTTTTGAGCTTGAATATGAGGATTATGAATTATACAAATCTCAAATGACCGGACCGTTGAAGATGACCATCAGGAGGTCATCTAATGAGCAACCCATAGAGAGCTTGTGTTAATCTTTAAAATGAGAGTAAAAAAATGGGTCGAACGAGGTGTCTCATGGCAGAATTTCTGTCTTTGACACCTCGTTCGACCCATTTTTTTGCGATAGATATAGTGCCAACATTGGACGGGTTTAATTTAAGACTTTGATGGGGCTTAATTTAAGTATTTATAAAAAAAATCTATTAAGCTAGTATTGAAGAGGTTATCAGCATAAAAAAATAATTAAGACGTTTAAGTTGAGACTTTACAATTACATGTATGAAAATATTATTAAGACTGAAAAATATATGGATGGGATTAAATTAAGTATATTTTCAAAAATGAAGATTTAGACTTTGGGTTGACCAACTTTAGAAACATAATGTTAAAATAAAAATATTTTTGAAAACTAATCGTGGAATCGTGATTCTTATTACATATACATAGTAAAATAAGCAATTTAATTACTTTTCAGTCGTTTTTTTTTTCAAATTTGACCAACTTTAGAAACGTGATCTTAAAATAAAAATATTTTTGAAAACTAATCGTGGAATCGTGATTCTTATTACATATACATAGTAAAATAAGCAATTTAATTACTTTTCAGTCGTTTTTTTTTCAAATTTAAAAAAAATTGAAAATTTTGCAAATTTGACCAACTTTAGAAACGTGATCTTAAAATAAAAATATTTTTGAAAACTAATCGTGGAATCGTGATTCTTATTACATATACATAGTAAAATAAGCAATTTAATTCAGTCGTTTTTTTTTCAAATTAAAAAAAAATTGAAAATTTTGACAGAGGTGGTGGCACATCAGCAAATTTAGATAAACTGTTACTTTAGCATGATATATATATAGGCTAGCTAGAGTCAATCAATCAACCAACCTTAAAAAAAAAAAAAAAAAAAAAAAAAATTTTTTTTTTTTTTTTTTTTTTTTTTTAAGGTTGGTTAATTGATTGATTGACTCTAGCTAACCTATATATATCATGCTAAAGTATATACATTATCATTGTCCAGCAATGCTTATCTGTTTCAGCGTCTATAAAAATCTTTACTGCATCCTGTTTTCATAGCAAATGAGTTATACAATATCCTGTTTCCGCGACATCTATAATAAGCCTTATCTCATCCTGTTCTCGTAGAAACTGACTTATGCAATATCCTGTCTTCAGATTGGCAATATCCTGTCTTCAGATTTACAATATCCTGTTTCATCTATAATAAGCCTTATCTCATCCTGTTTTCGTAGAAACTGACTTATGCAATATCCTGTCTTCAGATTGGACTATTGCAAATTCGACCAACTTTAGAAACGTAATCTTAAAATAAAAATATTTTTGAAAACTAATCGTGGAATCGTGATTCTTATTACATATACATAGTAAAATAAGCAATTTAATTCAGTCGTTTTTTTTCAAATTAAAAAAAAATTGAAAATTTTGCAAATTCGACCAACTTTAGAAACGTAATCTTAAAATAAAAATATTTTTGAAAACTAATCGTGGAATCGCAATTCTTATTACATATACATAGTAAAATAAGCGATTTAATTCAGTCGTTTTTTTTTCAAATTTAAAAAAATTGAAAATTTTGACAGAGGTGGTGGCACATCAGCAAATTTAGATAAACTGTTACTTTAACATGATATATATAGGCTACTAGAGTCAATTAATCAATCAACCAGCCTTGAAAAAAAAAAAAAATTTTTTTTTTTTTTTTTTTTTTTTTTTCAAGTTAGTTGTTTATTTAGTTATCATCTTTGATCTAGAAAACTTCTTTATAAGCTTATCCGCCTCGTTTTCAATCTCTGTACGAATCGAGTCCAAGTCATAGCTGCAGCCCTCGTCCTTTTCATAGACTGAAATTATATCTTTTAGCGAATCGCTCACCATTTCTTCTTTGATTTTTTCAAAGTCTTCGCCGATTTTGGAGTACGCAGATAGGTATCTATTATAATTTACATAATTTTTGATCTTGTACTTATTCAGAGCTTGTTCGTTAAACTGCTTACGCTTAACCTTAAAAATGTTCCTAGAGCGTGGAGATTCTTCGGCGTCGGCCTTCATGACGAATCCTTCTAGCGGACACTCTGCATAAGCGCTGGGATACGTTTCAACTTTTTCGTACAGATCCCCTATCGTTTGGTAATCTAAATCTAAGATGGGTACGTGGGGTAGCTTCACTCGCTGGAAAATGTTCACGGCGTCGCTATACTTCATAAACGTATCTGAATCCAGTTGGTAGATGTCGAAGGCCCGAAAAAAGACAGTATTGCTACCGAATACGGCTTCGGATTCAAAGTCGCGATAGGTTATTCTCTTCATGTGGCTTCCGAATACTTCTCCATAAATGATAAAATTGTCATGTAAAATGTCTTTGATAAGCCGTACCTTTTCCGACAGCGGTTCCAAGATTGCGTTCAAGTTAAAAAGGCGTGTCTTTTCATCTTGCACTACGTTTCTAGATTGTATCCTGAACGTATTCTTCACGTAGCCAATACCGATATTAGAGCCATCCAATTTTTCGGTAGCTATTAAAGGTATGCCCGAATAAATTTGGCTTGTGATCTCGTGGTACTTGATAAGGGCCATCGTAAATAGATTAGAAACAGAACGTATTGTCTGGTCAGACTAGAAAATATCTAATAGGCTATTTCAATGAGTATGAAGACAGAATGAATGTAGCTTGAGTACGGAGCCGCTATTTATACTAAATATAAATCAACTAATCAACCAACCAACTGAAAAAAAAAAAAAAAAAAAAATTTTTTTTTTTTTTTTTTTCAAGGTTGGTTGGTTTCTAAGTTGGCCGCTATAGTTATATTTCTAAGTTGGCCGCTATAGTTATATTTCTAAGTTGGCCGTTAAAGCTATATTTCTAAGTTGGCTGCTAAGGCTATATTTCTTTAGCCAATCATTATAGATGGCGCTACAGTCTATATATATAGTATATATATAATATATCTATTAGGGTGGGTGGGAGTGGAATTTATTTCTTCTACTGTACGGTCATGCATAAACTCGCTCCTGACCCACTTCCTTTAAAATAGGATGCGTAATTTATACAATATTGGCTTTGAAAACAAGACTTTTGTCTGACAAATGACAAGATATTGCAGGTTTTCATGAAATCAGAATAGATCATAGGCTTTTATAGAAAAATCTAACTCTGTAGTCTTGCTGAAAACCCATTACGAGACATAGTGACTAGACGACCGTTGCTGGCGAGACACAATGAGCGAGTAGTCATGTTAGCGATACTATATATAGACAAGCTTCAAGGGTGGGCGTGGCACCTGAAAAAAAAAAAAAATATATATATATATATATATTTTTTTTTTCAAGGTTGGTTGGTTGGTTGATTACATTCTCTATATATAGTATCGCTGACGTGCCACTTCATCAGTCTATCTCAGTCTTTGCCAGTCTAATCTGTTTCAAGTTTAATGGCAGGATATTATGTAACCCATTTCTTCATAAACAGGACGCGATAAAGTTATTTATAGCTGTCCTCGCCGATAGCAACAGGACATCCTCTCTAAGCGATAATCTAAAAGGTCATCCGGTCGAGCCTTATCAGATGTCATGCATCCGCTCGCCAGAGTATAAATACCGGCCTCTCGCCTCAGCTTATTCATTCTGACCCTCTGCTTTTTGAAATGGCCACTCTTTCCTTTGACTCTCTGACGGATGAACGAGTTGATTGCGACTATGTCATAATACCAAATTGGCAAGTATTGAACACCCCTCGTGTATCTTGTGAGCTGATATGTAATTATGATCGTTCTATGAATATGCCAGCTCCAGCTATCATTCCCAAACCTAAGCCAGCTCCAGCTATCATTCCCACACCTAAACCGGCTCCAGCTATCATTCCTACACCTAAGCCAGTTCCAGCTATCATTCCCACACCTAAGCCAGCTCCAGCTATCATTCAAAAACCAGCACCAGTACTTAAACCAGATCCAGTTCTCATTCCCAAACCGGCACCTAAGCCTGATCCAGTTCTCATTCAAAAACCAGCACTTAAACCAGCCCCAGCTCTCATTCCCACACCTAAGCCAGTTCAAATTTCAATACCCATGTCAGAGATGATGTATTTTAAAGTACCAACGCTATTAAGCCCGCTACCGGAATCTCCAGAGTCCAAAGTAACAACATATCGTGCCTGGAATCCTCCACCGAAGATAGATTTCGTGGTACGGCCTAAGTTAAAAACTGCTGGCTTTGAAGATCCTAGAATTCGAAGACGGCAGGGCATAGTCGTTCTCAAGTCGGACGTCGATCTGAGAGATGGCAAATGTTACAGCTTCATACAAACAGAGGTCAGGAAAAATTACTGTTGGGTTTAAGCCCAAACGATTTATAAAAAAATCGGGTCGAACGAAGTGTCTCATGGCAGATTACTGTCTTTGACACTTCGTTCGACCCGTTTTTTTTGTAACAATTATATTGCCAATATTGGATGCGTTTAAGATTTTGACTTAAGATTTTTGACTTAAGAATTTGAATGGATATTTTTATAACTGAAGTCTTGGAGATATATATTTTTATCCAACTTAAAACAGTTTGGCAAAACAATATTATTTTCAAATCAAAAACTATAAAATTGAAATGATAAACTTTGAAAAATTTTGGTGAAAACTCCAAAAAAAAATAGTATCTTGAAAAAATTATAGAAATCGGCCAAAGACACTTTAACATGATATATATAGGTTAGCTAGAGTCAATCAATCAATCAATCAACCTTGAAAAAAAAAAATAAAAAAAAAAAAAATTTTTTTTTTTTTTTTTTTTTTTTTTTTTTTTTTTCAAGGTTGGTTGATTGATTGATTGACTCTAGCTAACCTATATATATCATGTTAAAGTGTATACATCCAGCAATGCTTATCTGCGTCTATAAAAATCTTTACTGCATCCTGTTCAGCATCCTGTTTCATAGCAAATGAGTTATACAATATCCTGTTTCCGCGTTTAGCGACATCTATAAATAGCCTTATCTCATCCTGTTTTCGTAGAAACTGACTTATGCAATATCCTGTCTTCAGATTGACAATATCCTGTTTCCGCGTCCAGCGACTCTATAATAAGCCTTATCTTATCCTGTTTTCGTAGAAACTGACTTATGCAATACTTCAGATCGACTATATAAGCTCTGGCATTTGATCGAATAGCCATTCTCTCTTCGGAGCTTTGAACTACCAATATGTATAAAAATCAATGCTCTCTGAAGAAGCTTAAAGCGGTAAACTCGCTACGAAACCGTTTTGGGGTTATCGAGCTGTTTCCCAAAAACCTTTCGCCTACCGTTAAAAAATTGGAAGAGTATCCACACTTCCAAACCATGATCGGTGAAGGCAAGATTTGTGTATTCTGTCTATACATGACGTCCGATTTGAAGATTGAATTCAAAAAACGTACTCTGACGGACAAGATAACGAATACAATCCCAGCCATAGGCAGAGAGGCCAAGACAAACTATCCGCTGAGACCTCAGGAGATTAAATGGAGCACTCTGATGAACCGATATAAAAGACCCCCCAGCGAAGCCAACAGAACCAACGCCGACGTGAGAATTGGTTTCAAGTGCCCCAACAATCAGTTTCTTGTAAAGTCCTATTTTACGTTTGGCCAGCGAACCGTCGGACAAGGATGCGCCCATATCATACAGACTTTGAACGTGCCATTCCTGTTCTTTGTGAGGCGTCCTGGCGAGACACGAGTAAAACCGGACAACAGATACTTTGCTGGCGACAAGCTCCATTACTACGACCGTTTCATATTGATTGCCGACTCCAGTTACAAGGTGCCTGCTGGGACCACCTACATTCTGTTTACAACTCAAAAAAACTTTTTCAGTTTGGACATTGTGCCAGAGAATTTAGAGTTGGGCTTCGAAACCAAAAATCCTTTGGTGGAACGCATAACAAAAATAGATGGTATGTACGACGTATCCGTACCAACGCCCATGATACAGCATATAGATGATGAAGACGACTCTCCCGTAGAAATGAGTACTGAAGTCGCTAGAATAACATCTAAATATTTTGATAAGCCAACGTCTCCAATCTCAGAGCCATCCCAAGAGCCAGAGATCTATTTTCCTGAATCATCCCAAGAGTCATCTCAAGAACCAGAGCCAGAGATCTATTTTCCTGTGGACAGAAGAACAATAGTCATAACAACAAACTTTGCAGCCCAATACAAGTCTCTGACTTTTAAAGACTGGAAAAACTTGACAGATCGCCCCGACAATAACTTTGTACGCCCCTACGGACCAGATCTACCTGGACTTGACCTGAGAATTAAATCGGTAAAACGGAAGGCTGAGACAAATCCCAAGAGTGCCAAGAAACATAAGCCATCTTTCAAGGAGGCGGCCACAAATACAGAGCCAGTCCCACTACCACCTGAGCCAGTTTTTAAACGTCCAGCACCCATTGAAAGTCCTGAGATATGTCCCATTGAAGATCCTGAACCCATTGAAAGTCCTGAACCCATTGAAAGTCCTGAGATATGTCCAGAGCCCGTTGAAGATCCTGAATCCATTGAAAGTCCTGAGATATGCCCCATTGAAAATCCTGAGATATGTCCCGTTGAAGATCCTGAATCCATTGAAAGTCCAGAGCCCGTTGAAAATCCTGATCCTATTGAAAATCCAGAATATTTTTATGGATGGCCTACTATTGAAAGCTCAGAGGTACAAACTGAACTGGATGAGCTTGATAATATTCTATGCACGCCTTTATCCATGCCAGCGGATACGCTAGACTCGTTGATGGATGATCTTATGACGCCATCAACTATACAGTATACGATGGAACCGCTGGAGACTCAGTTCAAAGTGCCAGGATTTGAACTGCCAGATTTTATGTAACTATAAAAATATGTAAAATTTAAAAAATTTGGGTCAAACGAGGCTTCCTCATGTTTAGATTTGTCATTATGACTTATCTTTACGATGGAAGCCTCGTTTGACCCATTTTTTTTAAATCAAAATGCTACCAATATTGGTATTGAAAAAAAAATAACTTGTAAAATTTATTAGAACAATAAAAAAATTGGGTCAAACGGGGCTTCCTCATGTTTAGATTTGTCAGTATGACTTATCTTTACAATGGAAGCCTCGTTTGACCCACTTTTTTTAAATCAAAATGCTACCAATATTGGATTTGTAAAAAAATAACTTGTAAATTTTATCAGATTAATTAGAAAGTGACACATGATAATACTTTATAAAAGTCCATCTAAGTCACATTAAAATCAACCAACCAACCAACCTTTAAAAAAAAAAAAAAAAAAAAAAATATTATTATTTTTTTTTTTTTAAGGTTGGTTGGTTGGTTGATATATATTTGTTTCCTCGTTCATCACTTTTCATTTATCAAGATTAACTTTTCAATTTAATCCTATCATGTTTTTATTCAAAGGCTAAGTTTCAAAGCCTCATTTTAAATGAAACCTGTTAATTTTGATCACGTGGATCGCTTGGCCATCCAAGAGGCCTTCATGAAAATTAAAACTATAACAAATCGTAGCAATTAGATGTTTGAACTGACCCTTTAAAATTTATCTAAGCCATAGTAGCATTTCAATTTTGACTGGTTAAACGTGGATCAGCTATGCAAGAGGTCATGATAAAACTGAGTCCTGTATCTGAAACAGGTGCCATGTCAAACGAAGACCTGGCAATTGAAAACGGGGCATTGCTTAGCAGGTAAAATTGAAACGGGCTGGGCTAGTCAGGATAAACGTAACCATTGAACTCTGGGCCATGCTTAGCAGTAGCAACCCATACTGTAAAAATAATATTTACGAGATGTAATGGCAAAGCGACAATTGAAAAGCTTAAAAGTAGCGGCCCAGTCTATGGCATCATTTTAAAAGAAACCATTGAGCCATCCAAGATAGAATCGGTTTACTGAACAAATCTATAGGTGAAAGACGTAGAGAGCCCATATTGTAAAATTTTTTTTTTTTTTTTTTTTTTTTTTTTCAAGGTTGGTTGGTTGGTTTTATTTTAAGAGTGGGTGTGGTCATGTGACTAGTAAATATCATCGGATCAAAAAGTGATATAACCGAGATTAATTTCGGTGCTAAAAAGAAGAACCCAAATTGTCTTCCCAACTGGCTGAACCCAGATTAGGTATTTTTTAGCTTAAAATCTTAGCTGATCTGAGTTTGGTCGTTGGTAAAAAATATCAGCGGATTTTTCTAAGGCCCAAATGAAATTCTTTCAAACTAAATCTGGCAGACTGGAATTTTATTAAGAATCTGAGTTACACAACGAGAAGCACTTTGGGGTAGTATTTGACTCTATGACGTCACGACAAGATTTTTACTGAGTCGATACACTGAGTCGATACACAAGTCACATGCGCGAGTGTATATTCTTTAAATTGGGATGCAGCGTATATATATCTCTTCAAATTGCCAAAAAAAAGACACAATGACTGTTTGGACGTCATCATTTATATAGACACGAACCAACTTACTATGGCATTGCTGGACAATGATAGTGTAGATACTTTAGCACGATATATATATAGGTTGGCTAGAGGCAATTAACCAACCTTGGAAAAAAAAAAAAAAAATTTTTTTTTTTTTTTTTTTTTTTTCAAGGTGGGCGTGGCCTCACTTGTCAATGCCTATATATACTGTCCCAAATTTAGTCTTGCCATTCACCATGCCTGCCGGTCCCAATTTGAAGAGATATGCAAACGCTCTCCTACGCGACAGAACTCCGTTTTCATGTCCACGCTGCAACGTTCTCGTGTTGCCCAAAGATTATGAAAGGCATTGTAAGAATGAAATCGGCTTGAACCCCCGAAGATGCTGCGTTTGGTGCGAGGGCCGATACACATTCGTAAGCGGGGGTAAGAACGGCGCCGCTGATCATTTGCTGGAATGCTTTAGAAATTTTAGATTTAGTATGCCTGAACCTGAGCCTGAACCTGAGCCTGAACCTGAGCCTATTGAAGTGGATCCTGCTGATGAAGAAGATCAGTACGAATTTTTCGATTTCAGCCCAATGTGCGAAAAAGAAGATTTTTTCGAGCATACGCGTTTCTTTATGGACAACTGGGCCTACGAACCCGTCTGGCCGATCGAGTTAGACCCGTACCGTTTCAAGACGAAACGCTGAACTTAGCCGCCTCTTGCGTGCTGAAATATCTTGAAGGCAACCTAGCGTTCATCCACGTCATGGTGCGAGCCGTAGCCTATAGAGATTTTATAAGATCCATGGATAGAGACTACGGCTTGACCCAAACCTTGCCATTTTCATGTTGGTGCGACGGCGGGAAGGAACCCAATCCCAAATTCAGGCAGCATAGGCACATGGTCGTGGTAACTCATTCAGAAGATCATTTTCACAAGAACGTGTGGGGTAGGATCAGGCCAGACGAACGACCGTATGTCGGTTACAGATGCCTGAAAAGTAAATCCATAGAGACCGCCTGGCATTTGGTTAATACGCTGGGATATCTCAGCCGCCGCCAATCCAGCTGTAATTTTTCGTTCGAAGACCGTAAAGGGGTAGGTAACATGAACCATTTTTACATTCAAGAGACGCTGCCCAAAGATTACAGGCTGGTCCTGGTTACGCTCTGGAACGGAGGCATCCTGAAACTCATAACTCAGAACTATGCCAACATACTTCCCGATAAATTGCTCAAAGTTCCAATGGCGTTCATCAACGGAAAATATCAAATCAAAATCAAACATTTGCCAGACATAAAATTGAACCTGGTACTGCCCGTATCTAGAACTTTCAAGTCGGCTAGCAGGCGTACCCAATACTTCTTGCATCTGAACAACGGACAAAAGATGTTTTTTACGCCAGGACCGAACAAGATTACAAGATGTTTTACGAAGTCGTGAAAGAAGATTATTGGGAACCCAGCAGGCTTCAACAGATGTGCATTCAATGCGTGATGCCCGTATTGGGACGATGCAAAGGGATAGAGGCCGAAATGAAAAAGATGAAAGAGAGTTACGAAAATAATATCAGGGAACTGAGAGAAATGCTACAAATCCAAAAACTGGAATATTTGGAAATTATTTATAATTTACACGTGAACGAAATTGCTAGCCTGAAAGAGGCAATGGAAAGGCAGAAAGCAGAAATGACTATCTTGAAAACTGAAAATGATAGTTTGAAAGGTGAAGTGGCCAACTTGAAAGCCGAAAATGATAGTTTAAGACAAAGAGTATCGACTCAGTGTATCGACTCAGTTCATGGGGGTCAATAACCTTTCCTTGGGGTCAATAACCTCTTCGTTCGGGGTCAAGGTCAAAATCTCTAAGAAGTCTAACGAAAACCAGAGGATCTGAAGCTTGGACGAGCCCAAAACGTAGTACCGAGACAGATCTGACTTTAAAGGAAACGCTCTCTTTTTCTAAATCAAAGTGGCTCCCCCAAAGTGCTTCTCGTTGTGTAACTCAGATTCTTAATAAAATTCTAGTCTGCCAGATTTAGTTTGAAAGAATTTCATTTGGGCCTTAGAAAAATCCGCTGATATTTTTTACCAACGACCAAACTCAGATCAGCTAAGATTTTAAGCTAAAAAATACCTAATCTGGGTTCAGCCAGTTGGGAAGACAATTTGGGTTCTTCTTTTTAGCACCGAAATTAATCTCGGTTATATCACTTTTTGATCCGATGATATTTACTAGTCACATGACCACACCCACTCTTAAAATAAAACCAACCAACCAACCTTGAAAAAAAAAAAAAAAAAAATTTTTACAATATGGGCTCTCTACGTCTTTCACCTATAGATTTGTTCAGTAAACCGATTCTATCTTGGATGGCTCAATGGTTTCTTTTAAAATGATGCCATAGACTGGGCCGCTACTTTTAAGCTTTTCAATTGTCGCTTTGCCATTACATCTCGTAAATATTATTTTTACAGTATGGGTTGCTACTGCTAAGCATGGCCCAGAGTTCAATGGTTACGTTTATCCTGACTAGCCCAGCCCGTTTCAATTTTACCTGCTAAGCAATGCCCCGTTTTCAATTGCCAGGTCTTCGTTTGACATGGCACCTGTTTCAGATACAGGACTCAGTTTTATCATGACCTCTTGCATAGCTGATCCACGTTTAACCAGTCAAAATTGAAAGGCTACTATGGCTTAGATAAATTTTAAAGGGTCAGTTCAAACATCTAATTGCTACGATTTGTTATAGTTTTAATTTTCATGAAGGCCTCTTGGATGGCCAAGCGATCCACGTGATCAAAATTAACAGGTTTCATTTAAAATGAGGCTTTGAAACTTAGCCTTTGAATAAAAACATGATAGGATTAAATTGAAAAGTTAATCTTGATAAATGAAAAGTGATGAACGAGGAAACAAATATATATCAACCAACCAACCAACCTTAAAAAAAAAAAAAAAAAAAAAAAAAAAAAAAAATATTTTTTTTTTTTTTTTTTTTTTTTTTTTTTTTTTTTTAAAGGTTGGTTGGTTGGTTGATTTTAATGTGACTTAGATGGACTTTTATAAAGTATTATCATGTGTCACTTTCTAATTAATCTGATAAAATTTACAAGTTATTTTTTTACAAATCCAATATTGGTAGCATTTTGATTTAAAAAAAGTGGGTCAAACGAGGCTTCCATTGTAAAGATAAGTCATACTGACAAATCTAAACATGAGGAAGCCCCGTTTGACCCAATTTTTTTATTGTTCTAATAAATTTTACAAGTTATTTTTTTTTCAATACCAATATTGGTAGCATTTTGATTTAAAAAAAATGGGTCAAACGAGGCTTCCATCGTAAAGATAAGTCATAATGACAAATCTAAACATGAGGAAGCCTCGTTTGACCCAAATTTTTTAAATTTTACATATTTTTATAGTTACATAAAATCTGGCAGTTTAAATCCTGGCACTTTGAACTGAGTCTCCAGCGGTTCCATCGTATACTGTATAGTTGATGGCGTCATAAGATCATCCATCAACGAGTCTAGCGTATCCGCTGGCATGGATAAAGGCGTGCATAGAATATTATCAAGCTCATCCAGTTCAGTTTGTACCTCTGAGCTTTCAATAGTAGGCCATCCATAAAAATATTCTGGATTTTCAATAGGATCAGGATTTTCAACGGGCTCTGGACTTTCAATGGATTCAGGATCTTCAACGGGACATATCTCAGGATTTTCAATGGGGCATATCTCAGGACTTTCAATGGATTCAGGATCTTCAACGGGCTCTGGACATATCTCAGGACTTTCAATGGGTTCAGGACTTTCAATGGGTTCAGGATCTTCAATGGGACATATCTCAGGACTTTCAATGGGTGCTGGACGTTTAAAAACTGGCTCAGGTGGTAGTGGGACTGGCTCTGTATTTGTGGCCGCCTCCTTGAAAGATGGCTTATGTTTCTTGGCACTCTTGGGATTTGTCTCAGCCTTCCGTTTTACCGATTTAATTCTCAGGTCAAGTCCAGGTAGATCTGGTCCGTAGGGGCGTACAAAGTTATTGTCGGGGCGATCTGTCAAGTTTTTCCAGTCTTTAAAAGTCAGAGACTTGTATTGGGCTGCAAAGTTTGTTGTTATGACTATTGTTCTTCTGTCCACAGGAAAATAGATCTCTGGCTCTGGTTCTTGAGATGACTCTTGGGATGATTCAGGAAAATAGATCTCTGGCTCTTGGGATGGCTCTGAGATTGGAGACGTTGGCTTATCAAAATATTTAGATGTTATTCTAGCGACTTCAGTACTCATTTCTACGGGAGAGTCGTCTTCATCATCTATATGCTGTATCATGGGCGTTGGTACGGATACGTCGTACATACCATCTATTTTTGTTATGCGTTCCACCAAAGGATTTTTGGTTTCGAAGCCCAACTCTAAATTCTCTGGCACAATGTCCAAACTGAAAAAGTTTTTTTGAGTTGTAAACAGAATGTAGGTGGTCCCAGCAGGCACCTTGTAACTGGAGTCGGCAATCAATATGAAACGGTCGTAGTAATGGAGCTTGTCGCCAGCAAAGTATCTGTTGTCCGGTTTTACTCGTGTCTCGCCAGGACGCCTCACAAAGAACAGGAATGGCACGTTCAAAGTCTGTATGATATGGGCGCATCCTTGTCCGACGGTTCGCTGGCCAAACGTAAAATAGGACTTTACAAGAAACTGATTGTTGGGGCACTTGAAACCAATTCTCACGTCGGCGTTGGTTCTGTTGGCTTCGCTGGGGGGTCTTTTATATCGGTTCATCAGAGTGCTCCATTTAATCTCCTGAGGTCTCAGCGGATAGTTTGTCTTGGCCTCTCTGCCTATGGCTGGGATTGTATTCGTTATCTTGTCCGTCAGAGTACGTTTTTTGAATTCAATCTTCAAATCGGACGTCATGTATAGACAGAATACACAAATCTTGCCTTCACCGATCATGGTTTGGAAGTGTGGATACTCTTCCAATTTTTTAACGGTAGGCGAAAGGTTTTTGGGAAACAGCTCGATAACCCCAAAACGGTTTCGTAGCGAGTTTACCGCTTTAAGCTTCTTCAGAGAGCATTGATTTTTATACATATTGGTAGTTCAAAGCTCCGAAGAGAGAATGGCTATTCGATCAAATGCCAGAGCTTATATAGTCGATCTGAAGTATTGCATAAGTCAGTTTCTACGAAAACAGGATAAGATAAGGCTTATTATAGAGTCGCTGGACGCGGAAACAGGATATTGTCAATCTGAAGACAGGATATTGCATAAGTCAGTTTCTACGAAAACAGGATGAGATAAGGCTATTTATAGATGTCGCTAAACGCGGAAACAGGATATTGTATAACTCATTTGCTATGAAACAGGATGCTGAACAGGATGCAGTAAAGATTTTTATAGACGCAGATAAGCATTGCTGGATGTATACACTTTAACATGATATATATAGGTTAGCTAGAGTCAATCAATCAATCAACCAACCTTGAAAAAAAAAAAATATATATATATATATATATTTTTTTTTTTTTTTTTTTTTCAAGGTTGATTGATTGATTGATTGACTCTAGCTAACCTATATATATCATGTTAAAGTGTCTTTGGCCGATTTCTATAATTTTTTCAAGATACTATTTTTTTTTGGATTTTTCAACAAAATTTTTCAAAGTTTATCATTTCAATTTTATAGTTTTTGATTTGAAAATAATATTGTTTTGCCAAACTGTTTTAAGTTGGATAAAAATATATATCTCCAAGACTTCAGTTATAAAAATATCCATTCAAATTCTTAAGTCAAAAATCTTAAGTCAAAATCTTAAACGCATCCAATATTGGCAATATAATTGTTACAAAAAAAACGGGTCGAACGAAGTGTCAAAGACAGTAATCTGCCATGAGACACTTCGTTCGACCCGATTTTTTTATAAATCGTTTGGGCTTAAACCCAACAGTAATTTTTCCTGACCTCTGTTTGTATGAAGCTGTAACATTTGCCATCTCTCAGATCGACGTCCGACTTGAGAACGACTATGCCCTGCCGTCTTCGAATTCTAGGATCTTCAAAGCCAGCAGTTTTTAACTTAGGCCGTACCACGAAATCTATCTTCGGTGGAGGCTTCCAGGCACGATAAGTTGTTACTTTGGACTCTGGAGATTCCGGTAGCGGGCTTAATAGCGTTGGTACTTTAAAATACATCATCTCTGACATGGGTATTGAAATTTGAACTGGCTTAGGTGTGGGAATGAGAGCTGGGGCTGGTTTAAGTGCTGGTTTTTGAATGAGAACTGGATCAGGCTTAGGTGCCGGTTTGGGAATGAGAACTGGATCTGGTTTAAGTACTGGTGCTGGTTTTTGAATGATAGCTGGAGCTGGCTTAGGTGTGGGAATGATAGCTGGAACTGGCTTAGGTGTAGGAATGATAGCTGGAGCCGGTTTAGGTGTGGGAATGATAGCTGGAGCTGGCTTAGGTTTGGGAATGATAGCTGGAGCTGGCATATTCATAGAACGATCATAATTACATATCAGCTCACAAGATACACGAGGGGTGTTCAATACTTGCCAATTTGGTATTATGACATAGTCGCAATCAACTCGTTCATCCGTCAGAGAGTCAAAGGAAAGAGTGGCCATTTCAAAAAGCAGAGGGTCAGAATGAATAAGCTGAGGCGAGAGGCCGGTATTTATACTCTGGCGAGCGGATGCATGACATCTGATAAGGCTCGACCGGATGACCTTTTAGATTATCGCTTAGAGAGGATGTCCTGTTGCTATCGGCGAGGACAGCTATAAATAACTTTATCGCGTCCTGTTTATGAAGAAATGGGTTACATAATATCCTGCCATTAAACTTGAAACAGATTAGACTGGCAAAGACTGAGATAGACTGATGAAGTGGCACGTCAGCGATACTATATATAGAGAATGTAATCAACCAACCAACCAACCTTGAAAAAAAAAAAATATATATATATATATATTTTTTTTTCAGGTGCCACGCCCACCCTTGAAGCTTGTCTATATATAGTATCGCTAACATGACTACACGCTCATTGTGTCTCGCCAGCAACGGTCGTCTAGTCACTATGTCTCGTAATGGGTTTTCAGCAAGACTACAGAGTTAGATTTTTCTATAAAAGCCTATGATCTATTCTGATTTCATGAAAACCTGCAATATCTTGTCATTTGTCAGACAAAAGTCTTGTTTTCAAAGCCAATATTGTATAAATTACGCATCCTATTTTAAAGGAAGTGGGTCAGGAGCGAGTTTATGCATGACCGTACAGTAGAAGAAATAAATTCCACTCCCACCCACCCTAATAGATATACTATATATATACTATATATATAGACTGTAGCGCCATCTATAATGATTGGCTAAAGAAATATAGCCTTAGCAGCCAACTTAGAAATATAGCTTTAACGGCCAACTTAGAAATATAACTATAGCGGCCAACTTAGAAATATAACTATAGCGGCCAACTTAGAAACCAACCAACCTTGAAAAAAAAAAAAAAAAAAAAAAATTTTTTTTTTTTTTTTTTTTTTTCAGTTGGTTGGTTGATTAGTTGATTTATATTTAGTATAAATAGCGGCTCCGTACTCAAGCTACATTCATTCTGTCTTCATACTCATTGAAATAGCCTATTAGATATTTTCTAGTCTGACCAGACAATACGTTCTGTTTCTAATCTATTTACGATGGCCCTTATCAAGTACCACGAGATCACAAGCCAAATTTATTCGGGCATACCTTTAATAGCTACCGAAAAATTGGATGGCTCTAATATCGGTATTGGCTACGTGAAGAATACGTTCAGGATACAATCTAGAAACGTAGTGCTAGATGAAAAGACACGCCTTTTTAACTTGAACGCAATCTTGGAACCGCTGTCGGAAAAGGTACGGCTTATCAAAGACATTTTACATGACAATTTTATCATTTATGGAGAAGTATTCGGAAGCCACATGAAGAGAATAACCTATCGCGACTTTGAATCCGAAGCCGTATTCGGTAGCAATACTGTCTTTTTTCGGGCCTTCGACATCTACCAACTGGATTCAGATACGTTTATGAAGTATAGCGACGCCGTGAACATTTTCCAGCGAGTGAAGCTACCCCACGTACCCATCTTAGATTTAGATTACCAAACGATAGGGGATCTGTACGAAAAAGTTGAAACGTATCCCAGCGCTTATGCAGAGTGTCCGCTAGAAGGATTCGTCATGAAGGCCGACGCCGAAGAATCTCCACGCTCTAGGAACATTTTTAAGGTTAAGCGTAAGCAGTTTAACGAACAAGCTCTGAATAAGTACAAGATCAAAAATTATGTAAATTATAATAGATACCTATCTGCGTACTCCAAAATCGGCGAAGACTTTGAAAAAATCAAAGAAGAAATGGTGAGCGATTCGCTAAAAGATATAATTTCAGTCTATGAAAAGGACGAGGGCTGCAGCTATGACTTGGACTCGATTCGTACAGAGATTGAAAACGAGGCGGATAAGCTTATAAAGAAGTTTTCTAGATCAAAGATGATAACTAAATAAACAACTAACTTGAAAAAAAAAAAAAAAAATTTTTTTTTTTTTTTTTTTTTTTTTTTTTTTTTTTTTTTTTTTTTTTCAAGGCTGGTTGATTGATTAATTGACTCTAGTAGCCTATATATATCATGTTAAAGTAACAGTTTATCTAAATTTGCTGATGTGCCACCACCTCTGTCAAAATTTTCAATTTTTTTAAATTTGAAAAAAAAACGACTGAATTAAATCGCTTATTTTACTATGTATATGTAATAAGAATTACGATTCCACGATTAGTTTTCAAAAATATTTTTATTTTAAGATTACGTTTCTAAAGTTGGTCGAATTTGCAAAATTTTCAATTTTTTTTTAATTTGAAAAAAAACGACTGAATTAAATTGCTTATTTTACTATGTATATGTAATAAGAATCACGATTCCACGATTAGTTTTCAAAAATATTTTTATTTTAAGATTACGTTTCTAAAGTTGGTCGAATTTGCAATAGTCCAATCTGAAGACAGGATATTGCATAAGTCAGTTTCTACGAAAACAGGATGAGATAAGGCTTATTATAGATGAAACAGGATATTGTCAATCTGAAGACAGGATATTGCCAATCTGAAGACAGGATATTGCATAAGTCAGTTTCTACGAGAACAGGATGAGATAAGGCTTATTATAGATGTCGCGGAAACAGGATATTGTATAACTCATTTGCTATGAAAAGAGGATGCAGTAAAGATTTTTATAGACGCTGAAACAGATAAGCATTGCTGGACAATGATAATGTATATACTTTAGCATGATATATATAGGTTAGCTAGAGTCAATCAATCAATTAACCAACCTTAAAAAAAAAAAAAAAAAAAAAAAAAATTTTTTTTTTTTTTTTTTTTTTTTTTTTTTTAAGGTTGGTTGATTGATTGACTCTAGCTAGCCTATATATATATCATGCTAAAGTAACAGTTTATCTAAATTTGCTGATGTGCCACCACCTCTGTCAAAATTTTCAATTTTTTTTTTAATTTGAAAAAAAAACGACTGAATTAAATTGCTTATTTTACTATGTATATGTAATAAGAATCACGATTCCACGATTAGTTTTCAAAAATATTTTTCTTTTAAGATCACGTTTCTAAAGTTGGTCAAATTTGCAAAATTTTCAATTTTTTTTAAATTTGAAAAAAAAACGACTGAAAAGTAATTAAATTGCTTATTTTACTATGTATATGTAATAAGAATCACGATTCCACGATTAGTTTTCAAAAATATTTTTATTTTAAGATCACGTTTCTAAAGTTGGTCAAATTTGAAAAAAAAAACGACTGAAAAGTAATTAAATTGCTTATTTTACTATGTATATGTAATAAGAATCACGATTCCACGATTAGTTTTCAAAAATATTTTTATTTTAACATTATGTTTCTAAAGTTGGTCAACCCAAAGTCTAAATCTTCATTTTTGAAAATATACTTAATTTAATCCCATCCATATATTTTTCAGTCTTAATAATATTTTCATACATGTAATTGTAAAGTCTCAACTTAAACGTCTTAATTATTTTTTTATGCTGATAACCTCTTCAATACTAGCTTAATAGATTTTTTTTTATAAATACTTAAATTAAGCCCCATCAAAGTCTTAAATTAAACCCGTCCAATGTTGGCACTATATCTATCGCAAAAAAATGGGTCGAACGAGGTGTCAAAGACAGAAATTCTGCCATGAGACACCTCGTTCGACCCATTTTTTTACTCTCATTTTAAAGATTAACACAAGCTCTCTATGGGTTGCTCATTAGATGACCTCCTGATGGTCATCTTCAACGGTCCGGTCATTTGAGATTTGTATAATTCATAATCCTCATATTCAAGCTCAAAAAATTTCCTCACCTGTAGTTGGTATGTGGCAAGGAAGTCTTCGAACTTGGTATGGGACCTTTCTACAAATCGAACACCTATGGCTTTCTCGAAGCTAAGCTTCATGTTAGCCTGGTATTTCACCATGGCCGAACCGTCGAACATTTCATCAAATTCCTGTTCGCCCATGAACCCTTTCAAATGATGTTTGGCTTCGCTAATGGAGAAGATTCTCGTCTTAGCGAGCCATTTAGGTAAATCGATCTTAGGGTCCATCACGTCTCGGACGGTGAGGCCTGCATATTTTTCGGCAAAATGAAGATTTAGAGGGTGCCTCGAATAAATAGCCAGGTCCTCAGCCCGGACAAACAGGGTGCCATCAGTGGCCATTAAGCATTTAAAGGCAACGCCATAAGCATAATTTTTTACATGGAAAAACATGACTGACAGAGAGCTAATGTATCTAAGCAGCTAGTAGAGAGATCGACTAGCAATTGAAGAGCTCTCGCTGGACACTCGTATATATACCCGGACAGGATCTGATAGTAATTTTCTAAGAACCGCTTATCAAGAGGAAAGGCTTGCATAATATCCTGTCTCTCGGACAATTTTTAGCGATTTGATTATAACCGGGCTTCCTGAGGAAAGGCTTACATAATATCCTGTCAACACTTCTCGAAAAATCTTTTTATAGAGATCTGATTGTAATTTTAATCGAAGCCGCTTATCAAGCATCCTGTCAATAGTTTCTCGAAAATCTTTTTATAGATCATAATAACTGGCTTGGCTACACTTAACCTTTAAAAATTTTAAATTTTACATATAAATTTTAAATGAAAAAATTAAATTTTTAAACTCAGATCCCTTAAATTTAGCTATTGAATCTATATATTTTACCAAGATTCATATTTATCTTATAGCTAAGCCCTTGAAAATTACAATCGGTACGCTTTCAATGTTGGCTTGGCTACACTTAGTCTTTAAAAATTTTACATATAAATTTTAAACGAAAAAAATTAAATTTTTAAATTCAGATCCCTTAAATTTAGCTATCGACCAAGTTTCATATTTATCTTATAGCTAAGCCATATCCCTTGAAAAATTAGAATTATAATGACCGCCACACTTAGTCTTTAAAAATTTTAAATTTTACACAGTAAATTTTAAATGAAACAATTAAATTTTTAAACTCAGATACCTTAAATTTGTCTATAGATATTTTATCAAAATTATCTTATAGCTAAGCCATATCCCTTCAAATTTACAAGTTCAAATCGGTACGCATCCAATGTTGGCACTCTATCTATCGCAAAAAAATGGGCCGAGCGAAGCCTCAATGACTTATGTCATGAGAGGCTTCGCTCGACCCATTTTTTTGCACCTCGTCCTGATCTTAAGACGAGGATTTATAGAAGTAGGGCTTGTTTCCCACCAAAACTTTTATTTTTCGGGGGAAATAGCCTAGCTCCAAGTCCCCATATCGTTCGCCAAACACATAGGTGTCCATGGGTACCGTTGCCAGGTACTCCTCCATGACATTCTTTAAATCGGCCAAGAAACTCTCCATTGTGGCATTGGATGAGGTTATGGCTGCGAGCTTAACCTGGACAGGCCGCCTCAGGTTTAAGCTGCATTCGATGGGCGTAAGAATTTCAATCGGCCCCTGAAATAGGGAATCAAACTCTCCTGGATGCATATCCATCAATATTTTTGCATCCTCCAGTCCAAAGACGCATGTCTTGGCTAAAGACGGGGGTAGTTTCAAGCCCTCAGGAGCAATGTCTGTTACCGTTATATGGCACAAGTTCACCACTCTACTGGGGTTTTCATGCCCCATGTAATAGGCCACGTCTCGGCCTTTGATAAAAATTTGGTTGTCAAATGACAAAAAGCATGTCAATTTAACATTCAGTTCATCAGATAGAATTTGGAAGATCATTTTGGAAAGTATCAAACAGTAAGCAGTAGCTCAGAATGAAATGTCTCGTCCAGCAGCCTGTATTTATACTAGCAGTAATCTTTAGTTCTATCTAAATTCCAAGTAAATATCTTATCTGTGACGCACGTCCTGTGACGCACATCCTCATGCTATCGGTAGCTTATGCAAGATCCCGTTTAAACTAATTATATAAATAATTTTATCGTTCTAGAAGGACAGATTTTATCGCATCCTCAAAAAACAGCTGATACATCCTGTTTTCTTAGTAAAGCCTGATAAAACGAGGTCACGAATCGGGTATATATACGAGCTGCCTCTAAGAGCCTGCATCATTTTGACTTTTATTGCTATTGCCATAAGTCATGCTATTCACTATTGAACATCCACAGCTTGACGCTAAAATCCTATTCGTAGTCTCTGCGGATGGACTTTTGTTCGTCAGGGCCTCTGATGTGGCCAAGCTGATGGGCCGATCTTACGTGAAAAAAACGACCAGGCTGAAGGTGTGCGATCTCGTTTACAGGAGGGTCAGGTTACCTATCTCTCTAGCCAATACCTGGGTGTATCCAGTCGACGAGATACATTTTGGAGATGCCCTGTCGTCGTTGGGATTCGAGGCCATGCTGACATCCTCTAAAATCCAGATTCTAGACCCCATAGTACCCACCTCATGCATCCATAAAGCCATCCGAATTCGGATCGTGAGGGACTCTGACACATGCATAAATGAATTCTTAAAAGATTTCATAGACAGAACCATGCTGTTCTTCGATGGGGACCACGATGACGACCCTCGCCTCCACGAAGATAGATTTGAGACTATTTCTTGGACAGACACCCCTCCGTCCAAAATCAAAGTCTTTGTGGGGGATCGATCTAGATGGTACAAACTGATGCCTTAAATCTGGAGGGGGCAAAAAAATGGGCCGAACGAAGCGTCTCATGGCAGATTTCTGTCTTTGACGCTTCGTTCGGCCCATTTTTTTGCGATAGATAGAGTGCCAATATTGGATGTTTATAAATTGAGACTTTGAATTGGTCTGAGAGAGAGATAATAGTAATATTTCAATATTGAAACGATGCCTTTGAATCTGAGATAGCTAATGTCTTTGAAATAGAAATATTGAATAAGAATTATTTTTTTAAATTAACCAATCAACCAACCTTGAAAAAAAAAAAAAAAAAAAAATTTTTTTTTTTTTTTTTTTTTTTTTTTTTTTTTTTCAAGGTTGGTTGATTGGTTGATTGACTTGGATTCATTCTTTATAAATAGCCGTACTCAAACCTTCATTCTGTCTGAAATTTACAATATTGAATAAGGACATTTTTTAAATGAATGCTGTACCAATATTGAATATATTTTTTTAACGATTCGATAAACAAATAATATATTTTTAACGATTCGATAAACAAATAATAAATATTTTATTATTAAAATAAAATATTTAAATAATAAATATTTTATTATTAAAATAAAATATTTAAATAATATATTTAAATTCTAAATATTTATTATTCAAACCGACAACTTAATCGAATCGTGAAAAATTCTGACGAGGTGGAGTTGCTCGAAGAATACTTCTGGCGACTGTATTACTTTTCTACGGGTGGTATTAAACATTTGCAAATGAGTATATATATATATATATATATTATAGCATAGTTATTATAAAACATGGTATGAAAATCATTCCTTTTTTGTTTGCCGAACAATGCAAAAGATTGGCGGTATACAGTCGGTAACAAAAGTGTCCGAACACTAGCATAAATTCCTATGTAAAAAAAGTACACTTCATACTGTTTTGTTAAAGAAATCCTTGTCGAATCGTGTTCTTAGTCAATCTAAGAACAGGATTCGACAATAATGTATTTCACAAAACCGTATGAAGTGTACTTTTTTTACATAAGAATTTTTGCTAGTATAATGATACGTTTGTTACCTACTGTGCATGCTTTGGCCTGTTTAGGCTTAATCCTTATTATTACAAGGTTTTTATTAACTTGCTTTCTTGTCAAGTTGTCTGTTCGGGGGAATATTGTAACTCTTATACTAGTGAAGTATACCGTGTACAGTCGATACAGTTACCGACTATACTAAAGGTATACTAGGAATTTGATGGCTGTGTATTTTAATCCCTGTTATGCTTTTTCAAACTGTGCTAAATTTAAACACCCTATGTCATTTGAATAAAAGTTTCAAATAATATACACGGAAATTCAAAATTAAATGAAGTTACACTTTTCTATTCAATGCAATTTATGGAAATCCTTTAATAAATTTTACGAAATCTAAAGAAAATAGCTTCGGGATAGGATTGAAAAGTAAAACCTATAAAACTAGTTTTAATAATTTCTCCTTAGAATCCATAATATACCTAAATATTTTTGTGTTGCCTTGTAATCATAATACTACTCATAGATCCTTTAAGAAAATTGTTCATCCGCATTTAGGAATAAATGTATATCGATACATTTATTCCTAATAAATGTTATAATGTTATAATGTTATATCGTTAATTATAGTGTTAATTCCTTATAATGTTATATCGATTTAAAGGAATTTTATGATTATTTGTAGAAGTTAGAGTCTAGACATTTAGAGAGAGTTGCGAAAGGGAGAGATAGTTCCGAGTTCTGGATGATTTTAAAATACGTGTAATATTTATTATGTCTGAGAAAAGAGGTAATAAAATATAAATGTTCGGTAATAATAAAAAAAAAAATCTATCCAAATTACTTTTTATTTAGTCGTATTTTAAATAATATTTTTTAATATATGTAATGTCATGTTTAATTGCTACCACGGAAACTACAAAAATAACTTTAGCTCAGTATTGTTAATTACAATGCAGTATCGTAATAATTATAAAGTGATAATCTATCGTATAAGCAACATAATAAGAACTCACTTCACAACTCATAATATCATGATAATGTATAAAAAAAGAGCAAGAAAATCGAGCTTTATTAAATTTGGATGTTCGCTAAATTAAGCGAACGCTTATTTAAATGGGAGAATTAATTAAATACTCGCTTGATGGAGGATATTACTGCATATCATTAAACATAACTATACCAAATGAAAGATAATTCTTTTCCTAGGAATAATGTATTAATAGCGGCGCATTTGATATAAAGTATAGCTTTTTTAGATATTCTATGTTCATGTTTTCTGCGTTAATATTCTTAAATACATTCATGCACACAAAAAATATATATATATATAGAAAGAGAGAGAGAGAGAGAGAGAGAAAGAGATATTTTCATATGAGTTAATTTAGGTAATAGGGCATTTTAATATTAAAGATGTTAAAATATGCTCATTGTTAAAAAGTACTAAAATAATGTAAATTTTGGATTTTCAAACTATTTGATACTTTTCTTTATCTTTCTTCTTCTTACTATATTATTCTAGAACTTTCCCAATATTTATAACTTTTAAACTCTATTTACTGTTCATTATTCATGAAACTAATTTTACCTGAATTGTTTGTTACTTAAGATATCATAAAGTGCTTCAACGAAGAGCTTTCTCTCCATTCCATTTTAAAGATTAAAAGCACGTGAAACTGGTATGAAATTGTAGAAAATGTAGGAAAGGATTATACTTACCTATGTATTCCATTCCATTTGAGAAAAAAAAAATGTGTTTTCTTCAGATTATTTTAATGTCTATGTAAACGCATAAACGGTCATACATGATTAACAAAAATTTTAATGTCCTAATTTATCTTCTACGTATTTTAGTTTACGAAAAATTGCTTTTAGCGTATACAAAACATTCATTTTACATTGTACATGTTCAACAATTAAGATTGTATAATGTCCTAAGAAAACTATCAATCAAAAAACACTGGGTGGATGTACTATTCTAAATATTCCTCATACATTTGCGATTAAAACATTATCGCAGAAGTAGACGAAACCTGCGTTCTAAATATTATCTGAGATGCAACTAAACTTTTCTTAGTAGATTGCTTTAGAACTCTTAAATGTTTTACGACGATGCAATAAATCCGTAAAGGTTTTAATATTATTATTTAACTGCCATTGTATTGTCCAAAATCTGTTAATAGCAGTTCTTTGATTTCTGTAATGTTGTTACGTGTAACTGTCTAATAATAATAATATTAAACTATTTTATTAGAGTCTTAAAGAGAAAAGGGGGAGAGAGGTTTTTCAAATATTATCTTACATTGTATTTAAATTTTACTCAGAACACGACTTCGTTTCAATGTGCATGAATGACAATCTAACTCACCAAGAAATTTCTTAAACTCTGCAGACTGCCTGTTAGAACTCACGCAGAATGGATAGTATGTTCACTCTTATATTCAAGAAAAGCATACTGCAATATTCAGTGAAATTTTCCTAGATGGTTTAAGTAGAGAAATAATTTACTTCTTTCGCCTTAAAACATCTCATCTGAAATTTTCGACATTCTTGTGAACTCTAGAACTTCCCACTATACAAACCTTGCTTCCAGTATTTTTCAAAATTTTCATCGAAACCAATAAACTAAATAAAATAAAATTGTATGAATTTCTTTCCTTCAATTAAATAAAAGTTTCCATGGAAAGTTTACACTTCCTTCGAAACCAACATCAGCTAAGCGAAATTCAGATGGACAACTTCTCTTCAGATAACCAAACTCTCCATGGTCAATTTGCCCTTAAAATATTAGAGCAATTTCGAGCGAGTGAGTGAGGACTCACAGCCTTACAATTTATTAAAAAAGTGCGTCGTGGAGGTAGCTAAAACTTACCTAACTTTTACATCCCGTCAAACCGTTTTCTTGAAGATTGCTTTACTCGCCACTCAATTCATGTAATAAATTACTAGCGCTTTTAACACTGAAACTTATTTTTAATCTGTTTTTAATAAATAACTGAATAGTTCATAAGGTGTCATTGAGTTATATTAAATCATAATTCATGTTTGATATCAAAATTAAGTTATTCGTACGCAATTCATACGCATTCTTTTTTTTTTAATTGAATAAAATAAATTATGATATCGTAACTGTAAAAAAAATCTATTGCTGAATAGTTTATTAATTCAAGTATTTCATGAAACACTATCCTTAATACTGAGTATAAAAATATATTTTTGCAAAAGATATGTTATATTTAATTTATCATTAATTAAAATTTACATGTGAATTTTAATATAGATAATATTTCTAATACTTAAATTTAAGTTAAAATGGTTTTATGTTAAATAAATGTATAACTCATAAACGATAAAAAACAGTTTGATGACATATGAAATACATCTGAAAGGTTCAACTCATAAAATTTGTTTTTGATTGTATAAAATATTTTATAAGAATTTTAAGAAAGAAAAAAATTAATTCCTCGTTTTATTTTACATTCCTGTTAGTAAAGGACTGATTGATTATTAGATTAACTGTAGTAATTATCTGTTGTTATTTACAAAGTAGAATGTATTTTTTTTATTTAATACTTCGGGGACTGGGTAACTAAACATATGACTTCGTGAAGCTCAATGAAAACTAGCCTCTGAAATATAATGATCAAGAGGTAAAATGTTAGAAATAGTGTTGCCCAGTAGTGCAGCACAAATCATCAAATGACTACAATGTATAGTCTCTATAATAAAACATAGAGAACAGTAAGGAATGTATTTTATACTGATTCGGTGGAGGTGGCTTTGAAGTTAGTCATGTCCAGTCAAAACTGTAATGTTCGCCGCAAAGGTATTTCTAGAGATGGGGACTGGTTTTGTAGTCCATGTTATAAGATTTTGTATAAAGTTAAGAAATTTTCAATATTCATTTTCTAACTATAAGAAGGATTGCGGATTTTTAACAAAGAAAGAAATATATACAGTCAACTGATCTACGGGAGTATAATTTTTATCAAGATTAGGTAATGTTTGTTAACATAGATTTAAAAATTAGGGTCACATTTGGAATAAATCGGATTTGAGTAAAAGTTATACATCGTTAAATACAATTTTAATTTATTTTGTTTACACCCGTTTGCAACTGATAGTAGATTCAGCAGAAATATAACAATTGTTTAGAAATGTTGGCGGTTATTTAAGCTTATAAATTAATAATTTATTTTATTATTTTACTTTATTTTACATACAGTGCTTACGGTATCTCAATATTAGCATACCTTTAAGTAACTTCAGCTTCTATAAATATTAAAATAAATACTTTACTTAAGGCTTCTCTCTGCCTCTTCTCTACAGTCACCAAAACCCGATGTGAAGAAATCCATTTTGTTCGAGTTTCGAACATTTTAGGAAAATATTAAGTATAAAAAATAAATAAATAATCAATTATTTGAAACCAGGAATACATTTAACAGTTGTAAATGGTTGTGAATTTTCTATAAGTAAACTGGAATTAAAAAATTAAAAACAAAAATCTGCATTAATGTGTTATAGCCATTAATTAAATTTAAGTACTATTTTGTAATCGAAACGTTAGCCGTTAACTACCAATGTATAGATTTATATATATATATATATATATATATATATATATATATATATATATATATATATATATATATATATATATATATATATACATACAGTGTGTTGTGAGGTTGAGAATATAGAACGTCACCACTGTTTGTTTGAAATTAAGCTGGATCCAGCAAAGTATTAAGTTGGGATGGTTAAATCCCTTCGACGCCAGTGACTCTGCGAAAGTTTTGGTCGGATTAGTTTTGTGTCGACAGGGTGCGTCAAAGAACGAATTAAGTTGTGAGGATACAGAAATTAGAAGTGATTTTAAATGCTTGATTGAAATGAAGAGAAAAGAAGTTGGTAGAAAGTAGTATAAGATGAAAGGGTGTTGGAGTGTAAGGGTAAAAGAGGAGTGTGAAGAGGAGAGAAGAAGAGTGGTGTTAAGGAAAATTGTTCTTATGTGAAAGTTAAGCGATGGTAGAGATTTGTAGCGTTGTGGAATGGAGTAAAATTTGAGTGAAGAATCTGTCGCGCCAAAGGAATCCTGCCCACGGTTCTTGTGTAAGAATAGTTCAGATGTCGACAGAGAGCAGTCGTCGACATTATCGGTATTGGTGAGATAAAATTGCTTTTACTTTATGCTTTGTTGAAGTTATTCCCTGAAGTTATCTGAGAGTTATTTCCGAGTTTAGCCCAACACCCGCCTTGATACAGAGCGTTAATAAACTTTGTATTGTTTGTATTTAACTTTGTCTCGTGCTCTTCTTATTTTAAACTTAAGTTACATTAAGTTAAGATTGAGGAATTGAGAATATGGTTGACACCAATTCCGCACAGTGTACGAAAGCAGAAGTCACGAATGGTACACGAATGGTACATCAGCGCATCCCTCTGAAAAAAAAAGTATCAACGTATTATTCTGAAAAAAAAAATAAATAAATAAATAAAATAAATAAATAAATAAATAAATAAAAAAACCGCATCAACACTGCATTGACGCCTACATATTTTTCGTAATTTTGTTACCGCATAATTTATTTTACACAAAGTAACTATTACATTTTTTTTTTGTTTAAACTGTGTGTATTCATTACTTAACATTCCCGCATTTCTATTAAATACCAGTTCTTTCTATAACAGTAATATTATTTCTCATAATTTGCTACATTTTCATTTTAAAATTTTCATGTCAATATCACTTGGGAAAACAAATTATAAATTAAAAATAATACTAGTATATTTCTCATTAAATGAAAACATTTTACTAAAGTAACTGGAATTGTAGTATTTTTTCGCAATTATTAATTATTCATAAATTATCAGAAAAATAGTATCATAACACAGGGAAAAAGAAGCTCGCTTGAAAGTATTTAGAATATTGGTTACCGGGTATCAGAAAAGTCTGTATTCATTTTAAAAATTACAAAAAAAAAAAAAAAAAATAAGCGTTTTGAAGAATTGAACGCGGTCTGTGAAAATGTTAATCTCGTGAAAGGGGATTTACTTTGGTAAAGAAAAATAAATAGTTAAATTTTTCATCAATAGAGAGCGCAGCATGGATGAGTTACAGGAAATATGGAAATCAGAGTTCTATAAATTGCACGTTTTTACTCTTAACACATCTTTTTTTTTTTTTTTTTTTCTGTTTTTTACCTCCTACTGGCGCACCCATGAAATTTTCATTGCGATGCTGACTTGGATGATAAAGAATTATTCGTGAAGATTTTTATCCTCAGGTAAGAACAGATGACAGACGCAGGAGTTAGCGGTGATGTAACTCGTATGCAAACTGTAATTTGTAGTTATGGTGGGTACATAAAATAGGATTTATATGCCTGTAAACATTTGCATGAAAATAAATATAATTTTTCCCAGAAATATGTGGTTTTCACACATGAAGCGCCCTCTATCGACAAAAATTTTATTTATTTATTTCGTTACCAAAATAATAATATAATAATAATAATAATAAACTTTCACAAAAGCAACATTTTAGGAAACCGCGTTCAATTGTACAACTTGCTTCAAGTTTTATAAATTTTTAAACTGTCTACTGACTTATGGGGCCCCCTATACTATTATTTGTATTATAAGTAAATTCCAATATTGTTCGGACGATAAGTATGAAAATATGCCAATATTCAAAAACATAAGTGAAAATATTTTTCACCGGAAAAAATATCCGTATGTTAAAAAAGAGCAAGGGTTTAAAAAGAGCGTTTTGCGAGCCGCATTAAATTACAGAAAAAAAAGAAAAGAAAAGAAGAAAAGAAAAGAAAAAATCTTTCATTAAATAAGTATGTTATTTTCAAAGATCCATATGTATAAGAAACTTTTCCGGGTTATTAAACTTTCTTTACTTTTTCAATATTGTGTTATGAAATATTCTGATATGAGAAAATCTCAAAATATATTCTTCTGGGACTTCTTTTTTTATACGAAAACTGCGAAACATCACATTCAATATAGTGGCCAAAAATAAATCATTCAGCTTTTGTATATTAGAAAAGTTTAAAATTTCATTTAAAATAATGTATAAAATTCCTTATTTTATATCAAAAGGGGAACTTTCAAATATTTCTTCTTAATTTCCTCTAAGAATCATAAATAATTCCTTACAAAACTTACTAATGCAATGCATTTTTTTTTTTTTTTTTAAATAATAGTTTTTTATATGTTGTAATGCTCTTTTAAGTATAAGAAATTTTCCTCCATTTAAATTGTATGTATACTCTAAAATTTTGTTAAAAGAAAAGAAAAAATATTCTTAAAATTCTAATGCAAGGTAATACTAAAAAAAAATCAAGTATCTAATTTTATTATAATTTTTTAATATTTTTATTTTTATAATAATTTCATAAGAGCAGCGTTTTCCGTAGACTAAATTCCTATTCCCAATTATGTATGTATGCATGTATAAAATTACCAATTTGCTCACTTACTATACTGTATTTCATCCTTCTCTATAGTTTTTTTTTTTTTTTTTTTTTTTTTTTTCTTTTTTTATCTATAAGTTTTAATACATATATCGTCATCATCACAAATTTCAGCCTTCATCAACCCACCGCAGTATGAAAATGATTCCAATCTGCACATTTTTCTGCAGTTTTATCGCCATTCATTTTCTCCAAACTTGACGATCTCATCTCTCCAAAAACACTGTGGTTTCTTCCACTGTCTTTTCTTATTTCCCGGTATCTAAAATAAGACTTTTCTGTTGAATCTAATATCATGTCTTCAGTCAAGGTGCCCAGTCGAGCTCTATTTTAACTTATTACTTTGCAAAAGACATCAGTGGTGTAGATTTGCTCGCTGATCCATGTGTTTCTCAATCTGTCACTTTGGGTGAATTCTGTTATGCATCTTTGCATGTTTATATGCGTCGTTTGAGGATTTTGTATAGTTTTTCATATTAATGTCCACGTTTCTCAATCATAAGTTATGCAGGTAAAATATACTGATCAAAAACTTTTCTTGTCAGAGAAATTTGGAGGTTGCTTTTGAATATTTTGCTATTTTTTCCGAATGTTCTCTTGGATAATATAATTTTGTTATTAGTTTCTTCCATGAGGCATGAAATGTCTGTATAAAAATGATAAAATTATAATTATTTTCACTCAGCGAATTTTTAATTAAATTGAATTAAAAATAGTAATGGTATATTTCAAATAATATAGTTTTGAAAAGAAAGTAATAAATACGTGTAAGAGTTTAAGATAAGTGTGCGTGGTTAACAAAAAGAATAAAAGTTTAATAAATACAAAAACAACGAATTAAAATATCTAAAATAAACATTTGTAAAAATAACACTTCATGTGAATAATTCATGAATTTTTTATTTTCGTTAACCACTATATTTATTATTTTCTTTTCAAAACGATATATATATATATATATATATATATATATATATTAAAACTTTTATTGCTGACTTTTGCGCCTTTTTTATACAAATATACTACAATTAATATGTAAGTAATATATAAAATTTTACTATTTTAAATGACGCCTATCATTGCCTTGCACACTTTAAAAAATATGTCTGTTCTAAAATATTAAATGCAACTTCTCATTCAGTAAATAATTTCCAAAGAAAATATTTTAAATATTTACGCTTTTAATAAATAAAATATACTTTCTTCTGTTAAGTAAGCTACATTAATGTTTAGAATTCTAATTGAATTTCACCTTTTTATTTATTTATTCATTTATTTATTTATTTTTTTGTCCTTACATTTACTTTTTTTCCAACTGTTGATAAATTGTAATATATATATATATATATATATATATATATATATATATATATATGAAACTAAAAAAAAAAAATAACTAATTACGTTCTATCAATTTGTAAATCTTTTTTATTTAAATATAAAAAATAAGTATTTAAAAGAAAAAATCATTTAAATTTAAATATTTTTTTCTATTCGATTTAGAGGAAAGAGATAAAAAGTTTAAAAAGAAAAATAATCCAATGGAAATTAAAAGTTTTTTTTTTTTTTTTAATTTATTTTTATTTTTATTTTTTATTTACTATTATAGCAACAACGCAAAAAATACTTTAATTAAATTAATAAGTGTTTACAAAACCAAAGAATTAAATTCATAACATTTTAATAAGAAATGTCCACTAAAATGGAATATGCTGTTTACATTTTATCTATTCGTATGTTCTATATATTAACTATTTCGTGTGCTTCTATTTATTCTTATAAAAATAATAAAAGATATCGTTTTTCAATAATATATATATATGTAACTTTATCTATATACATTAGACTATAAAATATAATTTACAATTTACTCACTTTATAAATATTTATAACATAAAATTTTTTCTTTTAAATTTGTTAACAGACATTTAATAATATGTATTTTTTATTAAAGCTTAAAATTAATACTGGTTTATTATATTTACATTTTCATTAAACTGAGAAAAAAAATCACAAAATTTTTATCTTGTTTATTATCCAGGGAAAGTATTGCAGTTAAAGGACACAACACACACACACACATACACACACAAAAAAAAAAAAAAAAAAAAGAAAGTAAGAAAAGAAAAACCTCTAAAAATACGAAAAAAAATTGACATACATGCAACTGAGATTTATGTCAATTATTTATAGCAATTTCTGTAGAACCTATTAAAGACTGCTTTATTTCACATTATGGTTGAATCTGTGTCGAAAATTGTCAAGTATCAATTTCCGATATATCACGTGATATTTAAACCAATAAGCGTTATTTTTTATGT
The DNA here is from genome assembly GCA_963930645.1 of Salticus scenicus. Lineage (NCBI taxonomy): Eukaryota > Metazoa > Arthropoda > Arachnida > Araneae > Salticidae > Salticus > Salticus scenicus. Next base: position 89,589,537 of record OZ005654.1, read on the forward strand.
AATGTGTCGTGAGCAGGTGACTTTTGGTAACAGGATAATCAGGTTAACCAAGCTCTGCATTTTAGAACAGAAGATTGAATCCAGATTAAAACATGGACTTTCTCTTCCTGTATAGCAAAATGTATTTTTCTTTGTGAAATAAATTTACGTAATATGCGTTATACGACACAACAATTATTGTAACCATAGATTTCAAAACTATCGGTCAAAATATTAAAAACAAGCTAAAGGTTAATTAATTAATTATTTATTTTTATTTCAAATATTTTACTTTTTTTTGGGGTGCGATTTTATTTATTTGCTACAATCTGTAAAAATTACAACACATGTTTAGTTAATGATTTTACAGTGCAGAGAAAACTTACAGTACAGTGAGTTGGCGTCACTTTTACATGCAACTAAATTGCAATATTTCGTAGTAATTTCTTACATTATCTCGTTTCATTAACTGGGTAACCAGTTCATGTACTTAAAAGATAATATTACATATTTTTATTTATTCGTACATGCGTTTTGTCATTTGTTTTCTTTTTTAAACAATAAATTTGCTTACGACCGTGAAATACCTCTTTTTAAACTAAAAATTATGTATTTGGATCCAATGTACTACTAATTTACATGAAAATATAGTCAATATATTTCTAAAATATATAAGAAGTAAAATATTAAACTTGCAGCAATAAAAGTTTCCGTATATACTATATTGAAATATAATTGTGCATAATTTTCTTATAAAGTAGAAAGCGTAGCTTTTTTTTTTTTTTTTATATATAAGAAAAATTAATACGGGTACCACATTTATAATAATTTGTAGGTCTTACTGCTTTTGGTTCCTTCGGCTTATACTTTGTATTATACTGCATGTCAAATTGACATATTCATATTGTATATAGTTTTACAGTTTGAAATTAAACAAAAACTATTCGCATCTTCAAGTCAAAGATTTAGTCTAAACAAAGCCGTTGATGATAACCAAAACTGAATGAAAACCAAAAATGAATGCTCATTGGAATATTATTTTTTAACGTTTAAATTATTTTAACATTTTGTAAACCTTACATAAAAATACACGAAAAATTCTTATGTATATGATAACATTATAATTATTTTTTTCTTTTACCATAAAAATTAAAAAAGTATTAATATTATATTTGAATTAATTCAACTTAATTTGTTATGATTTGTTTTCAATAACAATTTTAACTCAAAATATATTTTTCATTTTAATTTGCTGAAATATGTTTATAATTGCCTAGCATACTTTGATAAATTTTTCTCTTGTAGTGTACTGAATAAAAAATTTCTTTGTGTAAAGAAGTTCCTCAGAAAATTATTTGAATATAAACATATATATTATTATATAAGTTATATATATATATATATATATATATTATTTGAATATTAAATAATATGTACTTCTTTCTTTCTCTTAATTAATCTAAATTAGTGTTTAGAAATATAATTGAATTTCATACTTTTTCTTGCGTTTGTTTCTTTATTCCAACTGTTGATGATTTCAAAAATATATTTTTTATCAAACTTAAAAAAAAAAAAAAAAAAAAAAAAAAACCTAATTATGTTCTGTCAATTTAATTTTTTTTTTTTTTTTTTAGTAAAAAATATACGAATTAAAAAAAATCATTGACATTTAAATTTTTTATTTGATTAGAAAAAAAAAAAAAAAAGATACACTTTTTTATGGTAACAAAAAAAAAAGGTCCAATGGAATATATATATATATATTTCTTTTTTATGAAGAAAAAAAACTTTATATAATTGAATAAATGTTTATGAAACTAAAGAAATAAATTGATAACATTTTTTTTAGGAAATGTCCACTATAATTAAACATACCTAAAACATTTTATCTATCCGAACAACTTTAACTAGAGTGTATATTAAAGAACCTATTCCGTCTACTTCTTTTTATTCTTATAAAAAATAATAATAGATGATGTTTTGCACTAAGTAAAAAAAGATATAATTTTAAAAGTATGCTTTACATTATATAAAAATGTAATTTGAAATTTACTCACTTTCTAAATATTAATAGCATTGCATTTTTTTACTTTAAATTTTGCAACGAAATTTAATATTGGCTGTTTACATTCATTTAAAGCTAAAAATTATAATGATGATATAAATTTCAGTATCTTGTTTGCTATTCAGGAGAAAAATTACAGTTACATATACAGAAATAATAATAATGTATATATTATAAAATGTATTTTTTTTTTCTTTTTTTTTTTTTTTAGATAAATAGAATAAACAGCATAAAACATTTTATTAATTCGACTTTGTTTATATTTAATTGTGTAGAAATTAGTTGTTATTATTATTATTATTATTACTATTAGTTTTTTATTTTTCTTATGATTTAAGAAGAAATAAAATAATTAAAATTATGAAATCATGAAAAATTTAAAGTACAGTATGAGGCTGCAGTTTTTAAAACAAAGCACTGTTAAACAAATCTGCAAAAGCAAACTTTTTTAACTTGAGATTTTTTTGTGAATTGTTACAAATGTTTCTGTAGAAGAAATTAACATGTGGTTACAACGTACTATTTAGGATTTGGTATTGGAAATTATCACGAAACCTTTAAACCAATCAGATTGACTCTTGACCTTATGGGGCGTTGATGGTAACCACCCTCCCCCCCCCCCAAAAAAAAAATAAATAAAAATAAAAATAAAAATAAATAAATAAATAAAGTTCTACATTTGCTAACTCGATGATTGGAAGAGTGCTAGATTTTGTAACAGATTATTTTGAGGATTTAAACAGATTTCTTTTCTGGATATATAAAAAATGTACTTTTTTGTAGATTCAAAGTATGTAATATGGGTCGTTCGACGCAACAATTATTTTACGTATAGCACCCAAATCTATGAATTGAATATATAAGAACAAACTTTATTGTTCTTGATCTTTTTCGGGATATTTATTTATTTATTTGTTTTTATGTTATTCTTTTATTTTTATGATTATTCATTTTTAATAATCTGTGAATCTGTCAGCACAAATGTGTAAAAATCATAGTTTCTTTAATTAACTTATTAATTAACTGTAAAAATTCGAAACAGTGAGTAAGTAATCTATCCATTGAGTTGTAAGGTTTTGCAGAAATTTCTTACAGTGCAGCGTATCAATTTTTGAAAGAAAAAAGAAAAAAAAAATGTACATAAGTAGATATTATAATTATTTTCTTCATTCGTACATTCGTACATACGTATTTTCGTTTTTTTTTTTTTTTTTTTTTTTTTTTTTGACAAAATATTTTTCTATGCTTACAAAAATATCAGCTTAAAGTCACTATTCAAATTAAAAATTTTGCAGTTAAATCCTTAAAATATATATATATATATATATATATATATATATATATATACAGTAAGACCCAGCTTAACGCTGTTTCATTTAGCGCTGTTTCGGTTAGCGCTCTTTTATTTCAACCCGGAGATTCCCCGAAATTGCACGCAGCAGTACGGGGATTCCCCGAAATTTTAGATAGCCTCGTTTAGCGCTGTTTCGCATTACGCTCTACTTTGATGGAACGTATCCCCCGCGTTAAGCGGGGTCTTACTGTATGTATATATATATATAGTATCATAGTAGTAATTTATTCTTCTACTAAAAGTATAAAAATATAACTCATAAAAATATATACTGAGTATACATAATACTGACAAAAAAAAAAAAAAGTGTTTAAACAAATATGTTTATTTTCTATAATATACAAAAATGTATTAGGATCAACTAAAGTACTGATTACCATGATATTATAGTTATCGCATTCCTGAAATTTATAACAAAGAATAAATTATTCAAACTAGAAAATTTATTCACGTACCATAAAATTAAAGAAAACACAAAAGCAAGGACCCTGCCTTGAGTTTTCCTCCAAGGAAATAGAGTGTGTTTTTGCACCTGAAGACGAAAGACCACGTCCTTTCGAAACCGGTAGTGCTTTCATTAATTTTATGGTGTGTAAAGAAGTTTTCAAGTTTAACTATGACTTTTTCACCTTTTTTTTTTTTTTTTTTTTTTTTTTTTCTGGTATTCAGTAAAGACGATATTAGACTCATTGCCTCAGAAAATATTGCCTATACAGTAGGTATTTTAAGATCGCAACGAAACATGTCATGAGAACACATTTCTAGCAAATTTGCAAATAACTATATAAATATACAGTATATTGTACAACTTAGTATTATATAAAAAAATATTACATAAAATGTATTATATAAAATTTCCTAACAGGGAGTTTCTGTTAGGGATGTCATCTGTTCAGCTCTTACGCAAGAAAGGATGCAGGCGATTGCGAGTGTCAGTTTGGAACACCCGTGATGCTCTTGTGGCGTTAGGCCTTAGTCTGTTCTACCAACCTACGTATCCGTCCGATGAACACCATTTGCACTACCCCTTTGTTTCACAAGATAAAGAATGATATTTGTGCCCAAAACATACAATTTTAGGGAAAGTGCGCGGAACCTCCCATACAGCACAGAATGTTTCAGTTATGTTGCGCAAAGCTTACAATCTTTCAAAAACGTAACACATTTAAGTATGCTCTCCGACACCTTTCTGAAACATTCGCCCTTTTTGATTTTCTAACTGTTAAGTGATTGTAACGTTTCTCTTACGTAACTGATTTTTGGTTACGATCGCGGACATTTCTACGTTTTTGAAACTAATTGTAAAGTAATCTGAAAGATTTTAAACGCTCCTGAAATGTTTATAATGTTTTAATGTTATATAATTGTTACGTTTCTGGAACATTTTTTGCTGTTTGGGCTGTGTAAAGAAAATTTGTGTAAGTGGTTTACTAATATCCTCATGAATCGTTTTTTCAAAGCTACCTGGATCGTCAGCCAAGCATCATGTGTATTATTTAAATTAAATATTCATAATTCAAAATTTTATCGAATTGTTATTTTCATGTCATATTTATTAACCCACAGTTCAGACTATTATTTTATAAGCTACCTTAAACATATATAACTAAATAAAATCCTACTTACAACAATGATATACTAGCATGTCATATTATTTTTATAGAGTATGTATAATCTTACATATAACAAATACAGTAGATTAAAAAATGAAAATAATTAATAAGTTTTATGTTTTATTATTTATTTTTTATTTAATTTTTTCATTTAATTAATTAATTTATATATTTTATTAAATGAAACAATTTACTATTTTTACATTCAACTAATAACTTTCAATTATATATTAATTATATTTAAAAAAGTCTTAAAATGCAATTAGTTTGTTCATTAAAAATTGTTCAATTTAAATATCATCCATCTCACATACAATAATAAATGTAATAAAGATTAATAGTTTTGATTTTTAAAACTGCTCATTAAATTGAACTACAATATAATTCAGATTATATATATATATATATATATATAATAATATTTTTATCATTTAAATTATTTAATATTGTTAGTTATATTTTAGAATTTTATTATACGTACAACTTGATTTTATGCAATTTTTATTAAAATAGTAATAGTATAATTGATGTAAACAACGGATAATGCATACAAGTTATTTAATAAACATTGAAAGAAATTTTATCTCGTTAGTTTAGGCATTTTATGGTTGTTTTGCTGAGATGTATTCCAATATGTCTAAGTCCAAAAAATTTAGCTATGCTGCCGAATTTATCATTATACACTATCCAATATGAACATATGAACAATATGAACTTACTGTTACATAATTTATTAGAAGCATTCTAAGATAATGGCTATTATGATAAGAAAACGTTGTAAATAATTCCATAATTTTCTTCCTTGATGTAGGAAAATTGTATCCGACTGCCAATTTCTTCGGGTATTTGTTTTATCCTAAATTTTCTTTAGTCATTTTAATATCTCACAACATGTGTTTATGTTTCTATCAGAAAAGAATATTTTTGCTTTCTGACACAATAAGTAAAGGCATGTTTTATTTAATATTTGTTCTGCAAAAGTGCTTTACTTTGTTATGAAAAAAAAAAAAAAAAAAAAAAAAAAAAGAAGAAGAAGAAGAATAAGAATAAACCGAAAGAATGAAAAGAAACGAAAATATGCTTCTTGTTTCTTTTTCTTTTGATAGCTTTTTAAATGAATATTTAATTAAAGCTGATTAAATGTCGAACACTTATAGCTAAAGAAGAACCGTTAGAATTGCGATTACAGCAAGTTATTATCAGTAATCGTTTTAAATTTGATTTATAGATGTTTCTGACAACCACGTTTTGCACATAATAACATATCTATTTTTATTAATAATATATAATTATATATTAATTCTATAATGTTAGGTTTCTGAAATTTCAAAATTATCTCGACGGTAGTAGCATAAACTGATAAATGCTACATATATGTCCAATTCCTCCCAACACAGATACAATATATTTTATATTGTAATGCTTTACACATATATTTTTCATTTTGCCTTTTCTCTTTTTGATAAATAGTCTGTATCCGAATAAAATACAGCATTTGTTATTGCAGTAAAACTCACTTCTAAGAATGTTTGGCATAATCTATTTTAAATTAATATATATATATATATTTTTTTTTTGTTATATTTACCATTTTTATTATTGCTTTTTATTTAAGCTATGTTTACACTATGTTTGTTATGTCGTTTATTAGGTTTTATTTTACACTGAGTGGAAAATTTCTTATGACCGCCTAACAGTCAATTAATTACGAATATATGTGAGGAAACGTAAATAGACGTACTTCAGACGTATTATGATGGACATAGCTCGAATGCACGAAACATGCATTCGCTAAACTGCAGTATCTTAAGAATATTTATGAGTATATAGAATGGAAATGTATCAAGACTAGACTATCAGGAAAAAAACTGCGTTTAGACAGGCAAATTTCGGTTTTCACCTTATAATAAATGGTAGTGTAGAACAAAGACTTTCCTGAATTGAGGAATAAAGTTAAATGGTAGTAATGCAACACATCACAGTAGATCTTAACCAAGGATAACTTCAAAGTATCTTTAAGTACACTGCGCGCTATAACATGTATCCAATGAGCTATGGATTACGAAGGCTAGTGCTAACACCTTGGCTATCGGCAACAAAGAAGATAAAACCTGTCAAATTCACTCGAGAACAGAAGAATTGGATGCTACCCGTATAGCAATGATTTTCCTACATCGCTCCCTGGTATATTCTGAACCCCCTGGATTCTTCCCGGAGCAAGAACGGACATGTTTCGGAAATCTGAGGAAAAACCTAATTTGATATTTCTAGGAATTATTCGTCAGAGATAACTCTCGGGAACTACTTTGGAGCTACGAAATGACGATGTTCCTACGGAGGCCACAACGGCGGACATTTTGCATTCCTACGGAATGTGCTGGGAAAATATGGAAAATCTGGGACTTAGCGTGGGTGATCCTACGGAGAAATATTTGCTGTATGGGAGGCAGCAACAGGAAAAAACAATGGTATCTCATGCATTCATCATGCATTACATCATGCATGTGCTAGAAAAGAGTTTGGTAGGATGAATTATGTGTTTTGTAATGTTTTAGGTATTTTACAATGCCTAATACAGATATTAAGGATTTTTTCGTCAAATCGGCACGTGTTAACATTATCCCCAAGAGCTGGTATTTTGCTAAAAATGTGTTTATGGCCAAAAAGAAAAAAAAAAAAACGTAGACAGTATTTGTATAGAAATTCAAAAAAGAAAGAAAAGAAAAGGTAAAAAATACTTCTCACATTTAAGGGACATCCTAATATATAAATATATATATATATATATATATATATATATATATCAGGGCAATCCTGAAAATTAGAAAGAGAATTAAACAATTGTTAAATTATGTACACTATAAAAGCACTGAAATTTGATAACGAAATAAGGTAATTATAATACTTTTAAGGACAGTCTACATCATTGCTGAAACATTTGTGATAGCGGTACATGAGTTTACGTTTGACCTCGTTCTTAAATTTCGCCGTCTGCGATGCCAAATATGAGCTAAGAGCACATTTGTTATTCACCTCGTTGTTTACCGCGAATTGTTTACAACAAAGAAACTATTTAATGTACTTAAAAATAATAGTTACATAGTGCTAGATCGGTGTTGTAAGGATTTAGTCAAACTGTTCCCAGCGGAAGTCGGCAACGATTTTTTTTTTTTTTTTTTTTGCATGGCAATCACGTTGTATAGGCATGAATTTTCATGAATAAGAACAATACCCCGCTGAAGCTTGCTTGCACCTTTACTCGTATTGCATGATGTAGTTTTCTATGCGTTTTGAAGTAGCTGAGCAGATTCTTTGACCTCGTGTTTGCTCTTTTAAAAAGTCCTACGAAAGTCATTTTACTGAGTCCTATTTCACTTGTGCAGATACTCGGACCGAAATCCACCTCCACACTATTAGCATATGTCCGATACAGTCAATATTAGGAACAAAAATATAAATAATAATAATAATAATAATAATAATAATAATAATAATAATAACAAATGTAGATCCGTAATACGTATCACTTTTAAAATAGCACATTATGTTGAAAAGTACAAAGATAAATATGTTAAATAAATTATAAATCAAAACAACAATAACATATACACCATCAGATGTGATTGCGTTTAACAGTTAAATAAAAAAGATATTTTGTATTAAGTAATGTTTTTTAAGTATGGAAAGGATAGATATTTATTTTATTACAAAAAAAAATTGTACCTGAAAAATAATTTATATTTAAAATTAAATTTCAAACTTGAAGCACTAATCAATACAAAACTTTTGAAAATCTTCCTATTTGAATAAGTTTATATAACTTGTGAAAAAAAAAAAAAAAATGTTTCATAATAAATAATTACCTTTGAGGTCATCTGTAGTTTTTGCTGTTTTACGTTCCCTCAAGGAAATTTCCGTAAACATGTATTTGTATTCATTCTATACTCTTATTCCACTGAACTTGTACAAATACAACACCCTGTATTTAGTAAAATAAGACTAACTTTAATAATTTTATTTTAAAATATTGTTATATATGATCAAAATAATGAGTATTACAGTTAATATTTAAAAAAAAAATCCTTATTTCTAGTTTTGGCGGTTAATGGGTTAAAAATCCAAGCTAATTTATAAATTTAAATAAAATTACTTGCAAATTTCATAGACTTTAAAGTTTTTTGTACTTCAAAAGCTTTAAATCTCTTTCAAAATATTTTGCATGCTAAGGTTTCTATACATATTTATACATACATTACATATATTTCATGTAAAGTATAAAGCAATGTCCTATTTAAACTGCCCTTTCTTATTTACTCTTAGTACAAAAGGCTAAGTATGTCATTTGAATGTAATGCACCATTGTACCGCACCATTATGGCAGCATGGTTATTAAAACATGACCGCAAAGTCAACATCATTACTTTGAATTTTCCTGTTCATAAAGAGAACGAAATAATAAGGGGTTTCCGCCGCATTCATAAGTTTTATATAAACATTTACAAATCTCAGTTTGAAATGAAACTTTTGTGGAGATATGTCCTAAGTTTATGAATGGAGTAAAATGTATTCTTAAAGCGTAACGAATAATCAAATGTTCAAACAATGTTCTTAGTTAACTGTAGTTATTTTTTCACACATGCATATACATAAATGTATGTGTATGTATTTGTACACATAGGTAATTTTGTGCATGTTTCAAAAAACTATATAATTATTTAATATTTTAAAATTTAAATATACAACCAGTCTCTTTAAATCTTTTTAATGAAATTTATTTAAAAACATATATTTATTCTTGAGAATATTTTATTGTGTTCTTAAAAAAAAACAAAAAAAAAGTATAAATTAATAGTACATTCAGGACCCATTTAAGACCCAAAAGGGAGGTAAGCCCGGTGTCATTCTTCCCCCCATCCCCCACCCCCCAATACTATACGAATGATTTGTCGTTTACTATATCTACGTATTTTTATACAAGCTTAAAAAAATCCGACTATTAGCCATAAATTTTTGTTAAGAAACAAAAAAGAAACTTATAAGTTAATATAGTGTAATTTTTATGCAGATGATGTCAGAACAATAATTATTTAACAAATAATGTTAATTCAAAGTTAATTTGACACGGTGTAAAAAGGACACGGCATTCAAATACACACAAATCTCATGTAATTACACAATACCTAATAACATAGTAGATACTTAGTCAGTATTAAAAAGAAATATAAAACATGCTGATAACAGAATGGTAGTGGATGCTGCAGATAATTTTGGACAATATCAAACTTAAATCCTATTGAAATCAAAACTTCTTTTCATTTCAAACTATAATTATGGACTTATGCCAATTAAAATACTTCTTTAAAAACAAACACAAGGCTGCCTACCGATATCTATATCGTGCTCAAAAAAAAAAAAAAAAAAAAAAAAAAAACTTATATATATATATATATATATATATATATATATATATATATATTAGGCCTAATATAAAATATTAAAAAACAAATCTGACTACATTTTCACAGCTTGTTCTAGTTAAGAATTTAAAGATGAATATTTTTCCTTTCACCAATAAAAAATAAATAAATAAATAAAAAGTGAATTTGCATTTATTAATAAATTATCAGAATTACTGTAAACCTAATCCCCCCCGCCTCCGACATTTCGACCAGCATGTTGATACAGGGACACTTTCTTTAAATGATGGTGGAAATACATTATTCAATCTAACTAAAGAAAAAATCTGGTGGAAGAATCAGGTAAAATAGAGACTGAAGTAGTCGTGGTTATATATTTTAACTTCCCATTTTATCACAAAGAATTGTCTTATATAAACCTACATTGGTTTATTGTGTTTTTGTGTTGTTTTGAAATAGTTAAACTAATGCAAAGCACGATAGTTTTAATATATGGATTTCTTTACAAACAATGCTACATTTTAATTATAATAGTTAATTATTAATTCCAAAATTTATGTTTTTAGATAAAATTTTATTTATGCATATTAGAAAATATGTATGGTATGTGCTACTATTTAAGTCCCACTATAAATTACGCAAGTAAAAGTTAAATCCTTCAATGTGAGAGATTTTTCTGCTGAATACAAACTTATATTAATTTTGTTTTGTGAATACCACTTGCGATATGAATACTCCGTATAATATTTTTAAACAAATGTTATAAAAAAATAATTAGTTAATGTAAAGGAAAAACAACCATTAAACACACTCACACACACACACACATACACACACATACACACACACACACACACACACACACACACATATATATATATATATATATATATATATATATATAACATACGTTTATTTATTAATTTATAATTGCATGAATTTGTTTGCAATATTATAAATATTGCAAATATATATATATATATATATATATATATATGTATTATTCCCGTTTCTTTTAAGCTTATTTACAACATGTTTTTGGTAATAAATTTATACTTTTTAGCTTTATCTTGATAAAGTACACTGTTCTGTATGAAAATTGGCCCAACACAATTCTTGCAAATTTTTATTTTTCCCTATGATACACCGATATTTTGGGGAAGCCCCCCTATTTTTATCGCTTTTCGGTAATTTTATGGCTATAAATTTGATTTATAGGGAGGGAAAAGATTGTTTTAACAGTAAATATCATCTGAAGGGCAGCAGAAGTTCAAAAATTCTAAAACATAAACATTTGCGGCAAGGGAAAAATTTACGGGGGGATTTGTCGCTGAAATTATAAATTACATTTATTATATTTTATTAATAAATTTTTATTATTATATATTATACATTATAAATATATATTTTTTATTAAGAGTTAAAATATTTTTTTTTCATTCTCTGGATCAAAATCATGTTCATAAAATTACTGAACAATGATACAAATTCGGGAAGGAGGTGCCTCCACGAGAAAACGGTGGGTGATTGGACAAAATCAGGGCCATAATCAGATTCAGCTAAGAGGAATATTTTATAATTTAAGAAAAAGTACGCTGGATAATCAAAATAATCCTTTTTCATCATTCTTTTCATTATCTGTTATATTTTTATCATTAATTAATTGAGATAAATTAAGTTTCTATAATTAAAGATTTTATATAGGCATTGGATTGAAAATGTACCATGATCGTTCAGTTTAGTATACTAAAAACCATATTAAAAGGACATATGTTTGAAATAGCTCATGACTTACTGATAATTTTATACTTTGTAAATGTTTAGAAATGTTATGCACTTTACTTCTTTACGTTTACAAACGAACATAGACATAGATAAAATAGATTCAGTGATTCTTGCGGAAGTTTTAATAATAATTAATTTAATATTGCATAATAACAAGGGAAAATAAAACATACGAAAATGTGAATTATGTGGTTTTGTAGAATTTAACATCAACTTAAAAAAAAAAAAAAAAAAATGTAATGGAACTTAACGCATTTAAAATGTTTTATATTTATATGTTAAACACTCAAGTAACAATATAAACTTATTATTTACACTAGCTGTGTAACGTTTTATTTATTTTTGAAAAAAAAAGAAAAAAAAAAAAAGATATTTTAAGTTCAGTATATTTTTGAAAAGAGAAAACATATCCACAGGTACTGCTATCGGAATACAAAATTAAGATTAATTCATCATAATATTTCAAAAACACTCTTTATTATTTATGACGTTTATTTATCTTCCATAAAGAGCTGCCAGAGCATCCATTTTGAATAATTTCTAAGACTCAACTGGTGAAACGATGAAAGGAAAAAAAAAAGCAATAAAACCAGCTATATATCTTCGAAATGTATTGCTTGGTTTCGAGAGAATGATTTATATCAATTTTAATGCTGCTGTTTAAAATTTCTTACTCATGAATATTTAAATTGAAGTTTAAAATACTTTATTTTATTTTATTTTATTTTATTTCTATTTATTTTATTTTATTTTATTTATTTATTTATTTTTATTTATTTATTTATTTTTATTTTTTTTGTATAATGATTTATACAAAATTTTGTATAATGATTTACATTCAATAGATTAAAAATTGAGTAGACATTTATTGAAAATTAATGCTTAATTCTGCGAATAAACACTTTTGTACAAACATTGTTTATACCGTTAAATGTGTACTTCGAAGGTAGATGATATTTAATGTACTTTAAATCAGAGAAATTTAGTGAAATTTTTATTATACACCTATTATTTTCTACACTCTTGCTCAAAGGTTTAGCGGGATATGATCAGAGAAAAAAAAGTCTATGAGAGAGGAAAAATGTAACATAACTAATAATATATCACTTTGAAATTTAGACCTATAGAAAAGATGTCAGAATAAAAAAAAAAAAAAAATTCATGCACATATATTGTTTCGACAGGTTTCTACGAGCATGATTTGCCTTCGGCTTCAAATACAAATCGTACGAACAATCGCTTTCCCCCCTTACCATCAGTAATGTGTAAATAAAAAAAATACCAAAATAAATAAATAAATAGATAATGTTTCACGTCTAAAACTTGTGTGTATAGCTTTATCTTTATATGAAGATATATAGCTTTGTCTTGACTGTTGTAATATAATCTAATCTCATATAACATTTACATTTGTATGACAAACTTAGCAAGGATTTTAATAAATATTCCTTTAGATGTTAAAAAACTACAGGTTATGTTGCCGATCATAAACAAGAATTCAGACTTATGTGCTAGAATTGAATTACCTATCGGATCTACTAATCGTTACTTGGAAAAACTGAACCGATAATACAATATTGCTGACGGCATAATGACCTATTAGAATTTTAGCATTAATTTTGTAATTGTATTAAATTGAGATCTTATAAATTAAAACTTTATATTTAATTGGATTAAAATTTTACAATGATCGTTTAGTTTAACATACTAAAAACCAGTCATATTAAAATAAAACATCCTTGAAATAGCTCAAGGCTTACGAAAAGTTCCTGAAATGTTATGCACTTTACTTCTTTAAATTTACAAACGAACATAAACGTAGATAAAATTGTTACAGTGATCTTTGCGAAAATTTTCCTCATAATTAATTTAATAATACATAATGAAATATATATATATATATATATATATATATATATATTTAGTGTCTGATAAACATCAAAAATTACAATTTCGATTCTTTAAAAATTTAGCATTAATTAATGGCTATCCCAAACACTTAATTCAAAAATTCTTTTAATTATTTATTTATTTATTATTATTATTATTAATTTTTTTTCTCCTCATAAATTTTATTCAAATTTAAATTTACGTCTAAATATTAGGTATTATTTTATGGTTAGTAGGTATCTACTTTCAAACTTTGTAGCAATTTACAATTGTAGGCAGCTACAATATTCAATCAAATACATTGATTATTTGAATCCTAAGAAATAATAAAAATTTTTGGTCTTCTTTTACTTTTTCCATGCTTCTTGGCTATTTAGTACAGACATTATATATATATATATATATTTTTCTCTTCTTCTTTAATAATCTATATCTTTTATTATTTATTTATTTTATTGTATTTTTCCATTATTTTCATCTCATTACTCCAGATGGCAGCACTATTCATGTTTCAATATTAGGAATCATAATCTGATTATTTTAAGGACTTGAATCCTTACCTTACATGAATTCCACTGTGAATCCTAAAAATTACTCCATGGTCAATGCAATTTTGAACTAATTAACTGTGTGTTTCACTGATAACTGATTGTTACATTTTTACATGTGCAACGTTTATTGCTTCAATTTCATTTAGAAAGGTTAAAGCAATCTTTATTTTATTCTACAATTTTATGGGTTCTATTTTAATCTTACATTTAAATGGTTGTGGATTTTCATATTTAGGTAATGGTTTTATTATGATCGTCGTTTTATTATGATCTTCGTTTTTCTCTGTTGACTATGTCTGTTTCTTTTTTGAGTTGTGTTCATTTCAAATATACTTTATTAAGTAATTTGAATTTTTGTATTTTTATTTTAATCTTCATTTTATATGGTTTTGGATTCTCATATTAGGTTATAGTTTTATTTCTATCTTCATCTTTAATGGATTTTCTATGGTTGTTTCGGGCCTGCGAACAAAGAAATTCTTAGCTTTTGCTTCCTTTGTTATAGAAAAACATCCATATTTTAGCATATTTGCATTCTACCAGGCCCTTGAAAACGTTAGAATGCAAATAAGGCTTTTTTTCTCATTCCAATTTCCGATATTTATTTCGATTTTTCTTTAATTCTTCTTTGATTTGATATGGGTAGTCTTAGCTTGTGATCCGAGGAATTGTTTTAATACTGAAGTTGAGTTTTCATAAAAAAAAATTTTGCACTGATTATATTAATGTATTTCTATATATATATATATATATATATATTACGTTATTTTCTAAAATTTATCATTAACTTAAACAAATAAATAAATAAATAAACTGTAATGAAACTCAATGCATTTAAAATGTTCTAAATTTATGCGAAATAGTACATTCAAGTAACTATATAAATTTATTAAGTACACTAACTTTGCATTGTTTTATTTATTTTTGAAAAAAAAAAAAAAAAACTAAAAGATCTATTAAGTTCAGTATATTTTTGAAAAAGAGAAAACATATCCACAGGTTTTCTTACCGGAATCCAGAATTAAGATTAATACATCTTAATATTTCCAAACCACTCTTGATTATTTATGACGTTTATTTATCTTCCATAAAGAGCTGCCAAGGCATCCATTTTGAATAATTTCTCAGACTCAACTGGTGAAACGATGAAAGGAAAAAAAAAGCAATAAAACCAGCTATATATCTTCGAAATGTATTGCTTGCTTTCGAGAGAATGATTTATAGCAATTTTAATTTCTTCTGTTTAGAATTTATCATACATGAATATTTAAATTCATGATTAAAATACAGTTTTTTGTATAATGTTTTATAAATTGTTCAATAGATTGAGAATTGAGTAAACATTTATTTAAAATTATTGTCAATTTATGCAAATAAACAGCAATGTGTTTTATACAATTACATATGTACTATGATGGTAAATGTTACTTAATGTACCTTAAAACATGGTAATTTAATGGAATTTACAGTATATACCTATTTATTTTATTAAAGCATTTATCTTGAAAAAGAGATTATTATTTTTCTTTTGTTTTACATTATATTAATTAACTTAAATGATATCTAGGAAAATCATTGTATTTTTTATTTTATTTTTATTTAATCATTTATTTTATTTTAACTATTTTTATTATTATTTAATTATTATTTATTTATTTATTTATTTTATTTTATTTTATTATTTATTTAATTTATTTATTTATTTTATTTTATTTTTAAGTTTTAATTTTATTTTTTAAGTTTTTATACATTTTGAAAGAAATTGTGTGTTATTGATGTGATAGATTTATAATATGCATTAAAAAAAAAAAAAAATGTAGCATTAAAACTTATTTGGAAAATTTAGATTACATATATATGCATGCATATTTCCATAACATATATATAAATATATATAAAATATAGAGGTTACTACTACTAAAAAAGATTTACAAAAGATTACAAATTTAAAATATTTTATACTGAATATGTATTCATTCAATTTTCAGATTAATCAAATAAGCAGGGTGATCCAAAAAAAAAAAAAAAATGCATTGACCGTAGCACTATGTGTTTTTCATTGCAATGCACGAAAAGAGATGGGATTTGTTTTAGGCAACAAAAGTTTTATTAACAAATTAGTTTAAATTTTCTTCTTTAGGTGGTGCTTTATGTGTAAAATTACTTTTTTTCTGTGTCACAGTGGATCCAACAATGTAACTAAAATGTAGCTTTAAAACTTATTTGGGAAATTTAGATTATATATATATATGCATGCATATTGACATAACTAATATATAAAATATATAGCTTACTGCTGCTAAAAAAGAAGTGAGATGTAATTTTTTTTTATACTTAAGATGTATTTATTCAAATATCAGATTAATCAAATATACAGGGTGATCCAAAAGTCACAGAAAAAATAAAAATAAATAAAATTTCAAAAAGTATTGGCTGTAGCACTATGTGATTTTCATCGTAATGCACAGAGATGTGATATATATATATATATATATATATATATATATATATTTGGTAGCAAAACTTTTATTAACAAATTAGTTTAAATTTTCTTCTTTAGGTGGCACTTTATCTGAAAAATTACTTTTTTCCAGTGTCACAGTGTATTCAACTATGCAACTAGGGCTAACAATACTCAATATGACGGCCTTTATTCATTAGAATAACCGTCAGTCAATACGCGTTGGAAATTGCAAAAATTGCGCCAAAGTTTGTAGGGAGATTAAACAAGATGGAAGAAGAAGGATTCCACAAAATAATAATATTAATAAATAACAATACTACTACTACTACTACTAATAATAATAATAATAATAATAATACTTTTTTTAAGTTCCAAAATTTACTGCTAGGAAAATTTGTAATGTTGTTTTCCTAAGTAAAGCTTTACTCATGGACAAATTAGTGTGGTGCCTCTTATTTCAAAATAATAAATGAGATAAAAACAGTACTTAAAAAAAAAAAAGGTCAAATTCATTAATTTTAAATTATAAATTGCAACAACAGCTTTGCTTAGAAAAACAGCATCACATATTCTCCTAGCAGTAAATTTTGGCACTTAATTTTATTATTATTATTATTATTATTATTATTATTATTATTATATTTTTGTGGAATACTTCTTCCGCCATCTTGTTTAATCGACGTTTGGTACCATTCTTGCAATTAGATTGTACTGCATTTTAATTACTGTAAGCACTGTCAGTTTAATTATTGCCACCTTGTATATATAACCCCATCACTTTATCTATATTTCGGGGAAAAAAACGTACAGAGCTACAATCAGTACTTTTTGAATATTTTTTTTTTCTGTGACATTTGCATCACCCTGTATATAAATAAAGTACAGATTATCTGGTTCTGTCTTTGGATTTTACTTTAGTAATTAATTAATATATTTTAACTGATGAATATTTTTATAATTTGCAGGAAAACTGTATTATTTTAGTGACGTTCTTGACAGTTTTAAAAACAAACATGAAACATAGGTTAAACAAGATAATTTTTTTAAGGCAATAAATACTTCATAATAGTATTCCACTAAACTTCAACGATAGTTTAAAAAAAAAAAAAAAAAAAAAAAAAAAACTTTTTTTGCATATATATTGCAAAACTACTTTCTTTTACGCCGCATCAGCTAACTATTTATTGACAGTCGAATTAAAAGGGTGCTTAATTATAAGTGGAAATTATCCTTAAAAAATTCACTGAAATGCATTGTTCATCAGTAACTGTAATTTAACAAAATTGACATCGCATTTATATACATTAAAAAATATAAAAATAACATTTAATGATATGTCATTCTTCAAAATCAATCTCTTTTGCAAAACCTCTTTTACAAAATCTCTAATACGTCTTCGAAATCTCCCATATTTTGATTCATAGTTACCAACCCCTTTTGTAACTTCTGTGACTAAAAGCACATCACTTTTTCTTTCTTTTTCTTTTTTTTATGTGAATTTAACTATAAAAAAAATACGTGGTTAATAATCCTTTAATACATTATATATGTTCCATACATGCATTTGTTTTTCTTAGACTGCAAAAACCATATCTCATTTTTTATATTAACTTAAGAACTGTAAAAATGTAACAAAAAACTATTTACATGCACAAATGAAATACATTTAACCAGTCCAAATTTTTGTTGTACTTTACTATTGTAAATACTTATACTACATATATATATACTAATTATTGCTTTTATTTACATAGTACTACCGAAATTCGAAAACATTTTTTTTTTATTTATGGTATACAGTCGGCAGCAAAAGTATCCGAGCACTAGCCAATAATTCTGATATAGAAAAAAAAATACATCTAATATTGTTTTGTTAAATAAATCTATGTCTAATCACATTCTTAGACTGACTAAGAACATGACTCGACAAGGATTTATTTAAGAAAGCAGTATTAAGTGTACTTTTTTTAGACTGGGATTATTGCTAGTGCTCGAATACTTTTGCTACGGACTGTACGTACTACTAAATTTATAATTTTATGTTTTAATTATGTGTATTAATAAAATAATAAGTCGAAAAATCTACGTTTTTCATAACCATTAAAAAAAAAAAGAGAGAGAGAAATAAAAATGTGTTTAAGTATTTGTTTATCGATTTTTTAAAAGACAGATACCCAGACAGCACATCGCTTCCCCAGGATATCTTCAAGATGTCTTCTGGATGAAAAGACATCCCAAAAACGTCCTTAAGATGTACTGTGGTTAAGTTAAGCCTAACTGTGCTGTTAGGGTAATATATATATTGAGCCAGCAAAAATAAGTCACATTCACATACTATATAAAAATGCCTGCAGAATTAAGGGAAAAAATATTTATGTGCATATATATATTTAAAAAAAAGAAGTAGTAGTTTTTACTAGTATAAATTTTAAATATGAGATATAATACGCCTTAAGGCTTTAGATGAAGAATAATTATATCATTATCATTAATATTATGTATAATTCAATATATGCTACTATGCATTTGTCACTAAATATTTTTTGTTTACTTTAAAATCAATGAGATCATCTGAAAAACGTTTTTTTGTTTGATTTAGTAATGGAATGCAACTTCAAGAATTCTCATTTATTCAAAAGTTTTAATTCTTTTAGAAACATGCATTTTCAGGAGCATGATATTTTAAATTAACAAAATGATAAAAAATTTACTGAAAAAAATATATTTCGGTAATTGAAATTGAAAGTAGAGTAAAGTGGGAAAAGTTACACAATATTATTTAACTAACGATTATGGTACAAACGATTGAGACTTTAAATACTAGTTAAATACATGTAGTTCGTAGTGCCTCACGTAGAATATTATATTTTACGTCTGTTATCTGTTAGTTTTTGAATTAGCTACTACAAACCAGAGTGAGAAATATTATATTTTATTAATTTATTATAACAATTTATAAAAGTACTGTAATATATACTTTCATTATTACCATGACTTTCTATATTTCTCTAAACACAAAGTTCTTCCAGCATTATTATTATATTTTTTTTTTTACTTTTTATCCATGCATTAATTTCCATTTGATAATACGTAAACATTCATTATTTTAATATGTATAATCATGAGCTGTAAATGATTAATTTTGGAGTAAATGTATTAAAAAAAACTAAAATAAATAAAAAAGTGAAAAAGACAAAAATATGTTCTTTACAAATTAGATATGCCTTACAAAAAAAATTAAATATTCTTATTTGATAGATGATGACTGGTTGATGAGTTGCTTCTCCGGTTAGGGAAAAAAGAAGACCATAATAAAAATAATATATATATATGCTAGTAAAAAATAAACTCATAATGTGATTATTTTTTAAAAATAATTTAATTTTTTTGCTGAAGTTTTTTTTTTTTTTTTTTTTTTTTTTTTTTTGGGGGGGGGGGGGGGATTTTACTATTATAAGGAAAGAAATATTCTTTTTTTAATAATACCTTGCAATAGAATTGTGATATTTATTATCTAATTTGCAATCAATTTACGAATTAAAATATTTTCGAAATTCTTTCTATACTGATAAAAATAAATTTTTGTAATTCCTAAAACTACTTTCCATCAGTTATGCATACATTTTGAAATACTATAAGAAAATTTGATTATTTTCATAAAATGTCTGTATGTCTATGTGTGTCACAGATCTTGTGGGCTCTGTTTCACGAACTAATAAACGAAATTCACTAAAACTTTTAATTTATTTCGACTTTGACTTAAACCGGTGCTGATTACAATTTGGAATTAACTGCTTAATAGGTGGCGCAGACATCCATTTTTTTTTTTTTTTTCAAAATTTTTAAGATGGTAGTATAGGACAAATATATGTGTGTGCGTATGTTTATAATCAGAAGTATTATTAACAATTGAATGAGAATTAAATAAAAATTTTTTATAATAATAAAGGTAAACTTGGACAAAGAAATGTATATGTATAAAGAATCGATCCCCAATGGTGGTAAGACACACCATAGCTATATATATTCTTTTTAATATAGGTATCTTTCAAAGATATTGGCAGTACCTTAATAACTTTAAATAAAATAGCATGTGCCACTTGAATTTGTTTATGAAAATAGACAAGAAATGTTCGTGGTGGTTACAGACTAAATTTTTTTTCTGTGACATTATTTATAAAAAAATACCAAAATATTCTTATACATTTTATAAATTAAGAAATTTTTCCTTGTATACTACTCAATATAAAATAAATAAACAAATAAATAAATAATAAAATAAAATGGTTAAACAATTAACGGGATTTCTGAAAATAAAAGCTTCGTTCACCTTTTGTTTCTATATAATTAAAATCTTTCATAATGTTACTTGAAAACATAGATTTTCTTCTCACGGATATTTTAACACATATATTGAATTTTTTTTTTTTTTTTTTTTTTATCTTTTATAATGAATGTAGATGATACGTATTTTTAAAGATACTTAAAACTGAAAATTTTATCTACTAGTAAAAAATAAAGTTTTTTTTTTCATTTTAATACTTGATTATTAGTTCATCAAAATACCTTTACTAGCACGTAGGATGATACTTAACAGATGCATTTAGATTAAAGCCAGTTTCATGAAAACGTTTCGATATTTTCCTTATATTTTGAAACATGGATACCATATGACATATACTAGCTCTTTTACATAGATGAATACACATTTTATAATATAGTTAATAATAAAAGCACCTTCTTGACAAAGTTTTAATCCGAATCATTTGCATTGTAAATATACAGTTATATATATATATATATATATATATATATATATATATATATTTACGTATACATATACATACATATACATATATATATATATATATATATATATATATATATGTATATATATATATATATACCAAAGAATTCCTATTTTGACTCATGCTTTCGTATGCATAGAGTTTTAATTGCAATGTTGACTGGGTTGATAGAGCATTATATTAATGAATATGTTTTCTCTCAGGTAAGAGCTGCCGAATCAGCTGTAGTTAGTGGTGTAGTAATTCGTTTCTTAACTGTAATTTTAGGTTATGGCGACACATAGAGTATTATTATATGTGTGTACACATCTGCATGAGAGTAAATAAGGTCTTTCATGGAAATGTATGATTTACTCACGTACTGCTCCCTCTGTCGACGAATATTTAAACTTTTTTTTTTTTCAATATATATGTTACAGCTAAAGTGTAGAAATCGGTTTATCTGCAGATTAGCTAGGTAATCTCCACATTAGCTAGGTTGATCCGTTAAAGTGAAGAAAATTGTTTTATTCCGCAAATTACCTAGGTAATCTTCGAATTACCTAGATAATCTGCACATTACTTACTAAGCACACGTTAAAGTGAAAATAAGATCCCTGGTGTTGTACTTGTTTTTTCATTCGAAAAAAAATATTTTCTTATCTTTTCTTTCTTTACTTATTTTAATATGTATGTGTTTTAATCTTTACGTCATTTAAAGTTATATTTGTTTTAATTTTTTTATTTATTTCATATTTTTTATACTGTCAATATAAGTTTGAAGATGTTATGTATTTTTAATATGAAATATAATAGCTTTAATAGCTTTCAATAAATTATATTTTATAAATGAATGTTAGAATTGCAATACAGTAACAATTTCTTTTCAAAAAAAAAAAAAAAAAAAAAAACCTTTTAAAAGGGAAAAAAAAGTTTTATTTACAACTTATATTGCTATTACTATTTGAAATATATATATGCACCAATTTTTAATTCGCTAAAGAAATATTAAATTGGACAAATCAGAAGCATTATCTAGGACGCATGAAAATTAAAATGGCAGTTTTCCAATGCTTTATTAAACTATATTTTGCCGCATATGTATATCTGTACAAGGTTAGCAAATATATTAATTTTACAATGTATATATATATACTTTATTAACACACTTTATGTGATAAACTAGCACCGAAATTATCTGAAAAAGTGAACAAAATTAAAATAATATATAATAATAAAAATATAATCATGAAAAATAAAATATATAAAGGAAACTTGAAATTAAAGAATACATGTATATATTGTAATGAAATGCAAAAAAATGCACAAAAAATTCATATTAAGTATTTATTAAATAATGCCATAATATTTTTCAGAGTTAAAAATCAATACATCTTTTTTTTTTTTTTTTTTCCCAGTAAGTAATAGTAATTTAAATCAATTTAAAAATAAATCAGTTTTAAAAAGTTGTGGTTTAATACTTTTATTTCGGGGGGAAATAATTACTGTGTTGTAAATTTAGTATTCGTAATTCAAAATGTAGTTTCACGAGAGAGCGATTTTAATTAAGATTAGTTTTCATTAATAAAGATCAGACCCTTATCATACTTATATTGAGAGAATTAAAAAAAGAGAAGAAATGAAAACAATTATAACTTACTTGATACTTTAAATTTTGTGTTGTTCATAATAAGAATTCTAATCATGGCTTCGATCCTCCAGCCACACTTTGTGTTTTACCTTTTATCATAGCTCATAGCGGAGCGGAAGGTGTAAAAGTTTAAGTTTATGTTTGAAGGTCATTCGCGTATCTGTATCACATGACTGTTTGACGTCATAGTGAATGTAAAAAAACTAAGGCTCGAAAAAAGCATTTGAACTTTAATGAAACAGAAGTCGCTAATGTGCAGATTACCTAGTAAAAATGCGGAAAACACTCGATTTCGCACTTTAACGGGTCATTTTAGTTAATCTGCAGATTATCTATGTAATCTGCGAGTTAACGGATTTCGAGCTTTAACGGTAACATATTTATATATATATATATATATATATATGTCCCTTTACGAGAATAATATTTTCGCTAACTGCGTCCGGTTTTACCGATTTCTTAGTTTTTTAAATGCCTACACACTCATGGGTCACACGGTATTACATATACACTATCTACCAAATTCGAATTCAGATATTTTGTCAAATATCTAAAGTTTTTTTGGAATCAATGAATAGATGTGATACCCTCTTAAAAATCTATACAGATAATGAGAAAATTTCTGTTAATCACATTCTATAGAAAAAATTAATTTCAAGCATAACATTTTACAGGATGATACAAAACATTTTGATTTTCTTTATTTTTTTACTGGTCCACCTTAGTTTTTTTGTTTGTTTGTTTGTTTGTTTGTTTTTCAGAACACAACTATAACTGAAATATATGAAGTATATCGTGTTCTTTACACTCCCAAAGTTTCAAGACGATTCCAAAAGAACTGTTCTAGATATTTCACAAAATGTCTAAATTCGAAAATGTCCAAGTAATTATTGGTAGGTAGTGTATTTATTATACTTACTAATCCGAGTTTATAAGACCATTACAATAAGAAATTAGCTGTTTATTTTTACTATCATCAGAATAACATAAAAAATTAATATGAATGATTTTAATTGTTTCATCGAGAATCATTAATTAAGTTGTAAATGGAAGTAATTTAAATTTCATACTGATATTGAACATAGTTTGATGAAACAATATATGCGTACTACTTTTCTAGTAGAACTTCAGACAACAACATCAATAATTTAACTCCTCTTAACTTAAAAAAAAATATATATTATTTTTCTTTCTTCTTTCTCCTTTCTTTCTTTCTTTTCTTTTTGCTTTTTTTTTTAAATATTGATAAGTTATTTAATATATATTTATGAGACTAGTTGATGGAATTCGTCTTTAATTCTACATCACTGTAAAATTATAACTTATAAAATTTTAAAATTTTAAATTATAAAAAACTTATAAAATTATTTATAAGTTTATATAATCATAATGCAATTTCTTTTTGTGTTACTCCAAATCTACTTTTGAGAATATATTATTTTAATTTCAATATTAAACCTGCATTTTTATCTATAAGTATCTTTAGTTCCACAAAACAAATGACTAAGTAAAACAAAACAAGCTAAATGTTACGTATTTCTAGAGGACAATCAAAGATAATATTTGTTAAGGAAAGTAATCGTTGCTGTAAATAAAGAAGTCCATTAATGTTCGGTTTGATATACCAAGTTAGAGTAAACGGATTTTGATTGTCACGTTTTTTAAAGATAAATCTTATACCAAGCCTTCGTATTTCATTTTAATCTCACATATTTTTTCCGTAGATGATGTAAGCCATTTTCTTCATGTTTCTCGATATCGTAAATGACTATTTTCTTTCACATTTACTCAGTAGAATTGTTGCTCAAATATATATGTTAGTGTTACTCAATATATAAATATATGTATATATATATATTTGTTGTTACTTTTTTTATAATTAATATATTTATCTTGAATATCTATGCTTTTTGTAATAAAAAGAATTGTATTTGAAAAAAATATTACACAGTGAAAATATGTTACAATGCATCGATAATATATTGCAAATTTAAATATGAGGTCTATGATACTGAAAGTTTAAGTATAAAAACGGGTCATTTTTGTACTAATATTTGTTATTATCATTTCCCTTTCTATTTTTTATCATTTACCTTTCATTTTATATTATTGTTTAAATATGGAGTTGTGAGAGAAGTGAAGGATCACTATATCTTTTGAATAGTAAAAATATTTAAATGGAAGGAAATAATACAATGTGAATTTAATCTCATAAATTTATAAGTTCCACCATACTCGCAACACTTATTACTTATAAATGCCACGTGTGTGGTGTTTATTTTATAACTAAAATCGCACACTTGTTCTAAATAGATATCAGTAGTGGTTTTCAGGTAATTTTACAGTTTCATTTTGTCACCGAAATGTAAATAAATGACTCAGAGATATTAAGTTTCGTTAATATAAATTAGCATATTTTTGTCGGTTTTTATTTTTTATATAAATCACAAAACTTGAAATAAATTTTTAGAGATTTCAAAAAATAAAATAAATAAATAAATACAATTTACAAAACATAGTTTTAAATTACAAATATAAATGTTTCGAATTAAATACACATTATGATAACTTTATAAAGAAAATAATTTTAATTTAAGTGTTGAATTTTGAATATTAAATGTATACGTTTGGAGAATTATTTTTGATTTAAGTGGTGAAAGTATGAAATCGTTTTATATCTTTGTATATATCTCTCTCTCTAAATGTATATATATATATATATATATATATATATATACATGTAAGCAAAATTACCAAGGGTAAATAGGATAAATGAAAATTAATCCCAAAACATGAGGAACGTCTTCAGCGGAGCTCCCCTATGTAGGGAATGAAGTATGAGAAGTTTCTGACGAAACGTTGGCTATCGAGCAAAAAAAAAATAAATAAATAAATAAATAAAAACACGTTTCTAGCCCCCCAAATTTTCATAACTGAAGCAAGTCCAAACAGCAAACGAATTTAATTAATACAAAGCATAAAAAGGAATTACATTCATAAAGTATCAAAGTAAATACATTAAAATAAAATACAGGATTATAAATAATTCAAGAATATGAATAAATATACTTGGAGAAACGTGAATAGTCAGTCGAATGAGGAAAATTGAAATCCCCCCCCCCCTTAATCTTAAACACAGAGCCCGTTTCAGCTAGTAGGCCCTCTTACCAACTCTTAAATGTCGCCCGAAATGGACAATAAAAGACGCCCTTAAGTAAGATTTTAATCAAGAAGATTGGAATGTTTATTTAGTCAACCGCTATCATGTTTTTCTACTCAAACAACATTTCAATCTTCTCTATTACAATGTCAACCGCTACCCTGTTTTTCTACTCAATAAACATTTATATCATCTTGATTAAAATTTTACTTAATTTTTTTTTTGTCCAATTTGGGTAACATTTAAGCGCTGGTAAGTTGTCCTACCAGCTGAAACGGGCTCTATGTTGAAGATGGGGGGGGGAGGGGGCTTTGAATTTTCCTCATTCTACTAACTATTCAAGTTTGTCCAAGTATGCATTTATTTATATCCTTGTATCATTTATATCCTTGTATTTTATTTTGATGTATTTACTTTGTTACTTTATTTATGAATTTAATTGTTTTTTATGCTTTGTATTAATTAAATTCGTTAGCGGTATGGTCTTGCATCCATCTATGTGAAGTTGGGGGCTAGGAACATGTTTTTTGGCTAAATAGCCAACGTTTCGTCAGAAACTTCTCATATTTAATTCCCTACATGGAGGAGCTCCCCTGAAGAAGGCTCTCGTGTGCTTCGGGATTAATTTTCATTTATCCTTGGTAATTTTGCTTATTTAGTTTAGTGTTATATTTTCTTTTGCTGAATTTGTGCATAGATTTATAAATACTTTGTTCTAGTTCTATATTTAAAATTTCAAGTTTTATTCCATTTTATATATAAAATTTATCATATAATATACATACGAATAAAATAAATTAACAATGGAAATATAAATATACATATTTTTCAGCAATGTTAAAAAAGTTTTATTTATATATTGTAAAATAGTCTAAATTATTCTTTTTTTTTCCTATGCATAATTTGCTTTATACTTTATTTCATTATAGAATAACAAAAATATTGCAGCGCATTGATAAATTTACTAGTAATTGTAATTATTTTTGCTTTGATTATTTTTTATAAACAACATTTAATTATTATATTCTTATCATTTTTTTAAAATGAAACTATAATATTTTTATAAATAGAAAAAAGAAACTCGAAATTATGTGAAGATGAGTAAAAAATAGTGCACTGCTTCAAGGAATTTAGAACGAACATTCTATGCTAACATCAATAATTTAAGTTCCCATTAAAAAAAAAAAAAAATGCCTATGACGCAGAAAAGTTTTAAAGGATTAAAAAAACATTTCGTGAAAATATTTATTTATATTTAAATACGAAACATTAAATATTATTTTCTTCATAAATAATAATAATAATAATAAATCTTTACACAGAAAAAAAAAAGAAATGTTATAAAACATCTAGTTAAAAAAAAAAAAAAAAAAAAAAATGTTTATAGTTAAAAGGCTTATGTACGTTGTTTTTCATATTATATAATTTTATATGAAATGGGTAATTTTCATTGGCATTTGAAGTAAACAAAAATAAGTGGCTATTATTTTTTTAAGAATATTTATTTTTCCATGACATAAACACAAATGGATAATTTGAGTTGTAAGCATAGTTAGCAGATAAAAAAACAAATCTGTTAGATTTTAGTAACTGCGCTTTTTGCTTAATTAGAAGCAAAACCTTAGGTGAATGAAAGAATTAATTACCATTCAATTATCTAATGAAAAAAAAAAGTTCTTTTTTTTATTTTTTGAGAACGAAATCTTAAAAGTTTTTTTTCTTCCCTTTAACATTAGATTTTTATGGAAAAAAAAAAAAAAAAAAACTGTGAAAAGAAGATTACAGACACATTTTAGATAATCACTAATTAATTACTTGATAATAAATTATCTAATCACAGTAAAGAGATAAATATTTATTAATTGTTAAATTTTAGTGGATAGAAACAAACATTTTGCTACATAGAAATTGTTTATGATATTGTTTCATTGCACTGCTGTGCATGAAAATCGGCCCCAACTGTATTTTTGCAAATTCTTATGTAAAATGATCACCTGAATCCGAATATACCGCCCATTTTGCCCGATCACCCAATACTTTTTAAGGGCGCTCAACTGTTTTTATCACTTTTCTGTAATTTTAAGGTAATAAATTTGATTTGTAGTTGAGAAAAGGATTATTTTAAATGTTAAATTCCTTCAGAGGGGCTACAGAAGTGAACAATTCTAAAAAAAAAGATCATTTGGAGCACGGAGAAAATTTGTGGGTGAGGGGGGATTTGCCACTTAAATTATAAATTACATTTATTATGTTTTATTAATCATAATCAATTATTATTATTAATTGTTATATATTATATTTTTTATGTTTTTATTTGTTAAAATAATATTTTCCAGTCTCCACCAAAAATTTATGGCAATGGAATTACCGAAGAGGATAATATTTTGAAGAGGGGGTGGCGTCCCGAGAAAACGGTGAGTGATTGGGGAAAATGGGGGGTCATATTCGGAAGCAGGAGGTCATTTTACATAGGAATCAGCAAAAATGGTATTAGGGTTCGTCGATTTTTGTTTCTTCTTCAGAGCATAGTTACTAGTTTATATATATATATATATATATATATATATATATATATATATATATATATATACAGGGGGAATTTTAATTAACCTACAACTTTGAACTTAATAACATCTCTAGATAGTTCTACAAATATGAACAGTAGAAAAAGCATAAAGGAAATCCGTATCATGTCAGTTCCAGGCCATTATGGCCATGTCTCAAGAAGCGTCATATTAACTTGAGATCGAAATTTATTTTCTGAAATTCGTGCTTATATGGGAAAAAATCACCGCTGTTGCTGCGAAAGTAATCTGCAGCATTCAGAAACCGACTTGATCTATCTACAGAAATATTAAGATATCAGATTGGAAAAGTCGTAACTTTTGTTTGAAAGGGGGGAGGAGATTTATAAACAAACGTTTATAACAGGTTTACGCTGTTGTATCGCCTCTGAGTATTCCCATTTATAAACCCTTTCCAATTATTATTATTATTATTTTTACGCTTTTTTCGAAGAAAAGAATTTTGGTGCTAATTAGAAATGACAAAAATGTTATTTCAGTTCATAATTGTAGCTTAATTCATATTCACCCTGCAGATGATTGTTTTCTATCTATATTAAATATCAATAAAAAGAAGGAACTGTTTTTAAATAAGGGTAAACCAATTTCCAATTTTAGGAGATAGTTTTATTTTTCAACAACAAAAACTATCAATTCTCTTCGAAAAAAAAAAAAAAAAAAAAAAAAAAAAAAAAAAAAAAACTACAAAATTTGAATTTGATGTTAATATTTTTTTTTCATTTTTGGTAGATTTCGCATTTTTCGGAGCTTTATCTAATGAAAATATTTTGAAGTAAAATAGAGAATCAAAAATGTATAATATTAACTAGAGCAATGATTTTTTTTTCATTTTTGACGCATGCAGTACTTTTTAATCTTGCAAGTTCAAAACCTTGCGAGCTCTAATTTTGAGCTCTGTATAAGAAATATGCAAAGACAATGAAAACTAATAATTTTATAAATACAGGAAAAATACCTAAAATTTTTCCCTTTGTTATCCTTTTGCTCCTGTAAAATACTCAACGAATATGAAATAAATTATATTGTAACAATTAAAAGTGTTTTTCAATCTTTCCTGGGTGATTATATAGCAGATTTAGTTTTATATAATATATCAGTTTTATGTAAATATTATTTCATTATATCAAAGGACATTAACGGAAATTTATTGTCAAAAACGTGATTTTTCCTCTCTTTTTTCAACTGTTGTATATGGGCGTTTGAGGGGTACTAGTTTTTTTTTTTTTTTCTTTTTCTTTTGAGGTTCACTTTTAAAGGCTGTAAAACTTTTAACTCACGTTAGAACATTCTACATAATTATCATCAGAAATTTAGATTTTAATAAATTTAAAATTTTATTATAAATTATACAAAGAACTTTTAACTTCATCATTGCTTAAACTTTCTACTTTTGTTAAATAACTTAAAGAGTTAACCTATGGTTTTTAAAGTACAAAACTGGGATTTCTATAAATATTTGTTTTTATGTCATGCTTAAACACAGACCAGGGACTGATAATTTGATTTGTTGTTCTTTTATTATTATTATTATTATTATTATTATTATTATTATTCAAGAGACCTTGAAAAAAGAAAATTATACTAATGCTAAAATAAAATTTAAAACTTTGTATATCGTACAGGTATTTATAACTCCTAAGCACATTTCCTGGTCTTGGTAAAAAAATAAAGCCGTTTCACAATTATATTCAATAGAAAGCAATGTAATTCGTTTTATTTTAGTTAGCCTTGTATGTTTTCTATAAATCCTTGTATGTTCTATATTTCCTTGTATTATTGTTTTTTTTTTAAATATAAATTACGAAAAGTTAACACTAGGGCGACACATTAATATCGAATGTAATGTAGAAAGTGCCTGCACTAATGTTCCTACTACACGAGCGTCAAAAGTTGCTTGAATCTACCGGCGATACAGTACTACGCTATGGTTTCCCAATGTGTTGCTCGAAACAAGCAACTTTTTTGTTGCAGCAATTTTATCGCCGGAAAGCAAGCGATGTCGCTTCTACCAGCCAATGAAATGGTCTCAAAATGACGTCACGGTTTGGTTGACATTTACGTCTCTTCTCCTCCTTCCTCTTCATGCTGTAGAGACTATAGCAACCATAGCCTTACGTCGTGAAGGAGGGAGGCGCGATGACCCTTTGTTGCTGCAATTTCTGTCGCTTCAAGGAATACCGTGTAATAACAGCATAAGAAAGAGTCCAGAACTAAAGTTACAATGCTGCAATATGTATGTTATAGATTTGCAATACGATATTAATTAAGTTTCCTGTACCACGAGGAGAAATTATTTTTGCAGTATTTTAAGGCGTATTTTTGTTTAACGTTTATTTGAGTTATATACGTACGTGCATTAGGAATCGAATTACATTATACCAAAAATAAATAAATAAATAAATAAAATCGGAAAACACTAAGAGTAGCAACTGGCGATTATTTAAATGATTTTATATAAGTCGGCAATAATTAAATATTTTTGGAAAGTTATTTCACAATCTCCTTTAACAGATTGCCAAGAATATGTTTGATATTTATATAGACGGAATATCGAATACTCAAATACAATTGGTAATTCTCCATCATAATAATCGAATTTCGACGTGTAGCTAGTAAACTTTATTTATCATATCTTATATCATATTAGAATATAACTGATAGTTTTAAAAGAAATCGTTTATAAAAGTAGTATAGACATTTGTTTTTTTCTAAATTTTGAATAAACTATATCAAACTCGTCAGTGTTTGATCCAATGTAAAATTTTTAGTATTATCTTGTAATTTATCATGTTGCACATAAATAATGGTATTAGATAGGTAAATACCTAAATACCTTATAAATACCTAAAATAATCACATGAGGATAAATCTACATGAGGATAAATCTAAATCTAAAACAAAAATAATAAATTTTGATAAATCAAAATATATAAAAAGGAAAATAATGCATGAGAATATCTTTGCTTTAATTAAATTCAATAAGAATAAATGCGTTTTGTTTCTTAAAAAAGTATATTTTTCATTATAAAATTGTTGTATAAAATTGGCATTTTTTCCGTTCTTCTTTTTGTAGTTTCACGAAATGTTACGTATTTTGTTATCCTAATTTAAAAAGATTTTTTGATTTTCTGGAATAATTCCAAATATATGAATAAAATAGCAAAATTTATTGCATTCAAATACATTTTATAATTATTTATAGAAAATAATTTTAGATATTTATCTTTAAAAGATGTAAGATTTTTTTACATTTATTAAATTATTTCCTTTTGCGTTAAAATCAACAAACAAAATGTTTACAAAATTGATTATTTATTTACATTTTGTTCTTGATTATTTGAATATTAGTTTTAGTTATACAAATAATCAAGAACAAAATGTAAATAAATAATCAATTTTGTATACATTTTGTTTGTTGATTTTAACGCAAAATGAAATAAATTACTAAATGTAAAAAAATCTTACATCTTTTAAAGATAAATATCTAAAATTATTTTCTATAAATAATTATAAAATGTATTTGAATGCAATAAATTTTGCTATTTTATTCATATATTTGGAATTATTCCAGAAAATCAAAAACTCTTTTTAAATTAGGATAACAAAATACGTAACATTTCGTGAAACTACAAAAAGAAGAACGGAAAAAACTACTTTACATGTACATTCAGAAACGACGTAGCTGTAACAGTTTAACAGGTTTGTTTATAATGCAAAATAAATATATAAATATTTACATCTATAAATACATGTTATTAATTTCGAAATTAAACTATCGAATTTTTACAGTTTATTTATTTATTTATTTATTTATTTATTTATTTATTATTTACATTTTGTTCTTTATTATTTGTATATTAGTTTTAGTTATAACTACTTTACATGTACATACAGCAACAACGTAGCTCTAACAGTTTAACGGGTTTGTTTATAATGCAAAATAAATATATAAATATTTACATCTATAAATACATGTTAATAATTTCGAAAGTAAACTATCGAATCTTTACAGTTTATTTATTTATTTATTTATTCAATAATTTTTGATTGAAAATATTTCAGATTCACGTACCAAAAAAAAAGAAAAAGTATTGTAAAAGATTAAGAAAGTTGTTTGTAATACAAAATGAATATATATATATATATATATATATATATATATATATATATATATAAACATTATGAATTTACAAAATAAAATATGAAATATTTACTAACTAATTTAATTAAATGTTTTGTTTTATTTACACGTTACATATATATTTTTTTCTTTTGAATACACGAGTAAAACTGAAATTTGATAAATGATACATTTTTAAAATTAATGAAAAAATGAATAATTTAAACTAATATAAGCGATTTAAGTTTTTTTTTCTTCAATAAAATTGCATATGACGTAGAAGAAATTAGAATATTAAAATAACATTTCATGAAAATATTTATTCATATTTAAATATAAAACATTTTCAAATGTTACTCTGTTCATAAATCATAAAAAAAAAGAGAGATTTTTAAAAGAAAAAAAATGTTTTAAAACATGAATGTTCGTAATTGTAAGATTTATCTGCGTTGTTTTATTTATTGTATAATTTTACATAAAAAAGGGTATTCTTCTTGGATAATTATATACAAATATATGTGAAATACTTAAAAAAAAAAAAAAAATCCTTGACAATATAAATGGTTAATTTGAGTTGTAAGCATACTTAAAAGAAAAGAAAAAGAAAGATATAATATTTCAGTAGCTGCGCTTTTTGCTAAATTAGAAGCAAACATCTTAGATGAATGAAAGAATTAATTATCCTATAATTATCCAATGAAAAAAAAAATGTTTTTTTCAGGACGAAATATTATAAATAATTTTTTCTTTGTTTTATCATTACGTTTTTATTAAACACATTTTAGATAATTACTAATTAATTACTAAAATAATAAATATTCTTGTTACAACAAATAATTATTTATTTATTCGTTGGGTTAAATTTTTAACTTCGACAATAACGAACAATTTGCTACATAGAAACTGTGAATGATATCGTTTCGGGTTTTTTAGTCTTTTATATTTTTATATACAGGGTGAATTTTAATTAAACTACATCTTTGAATTTAAATAACTTCTCGAAACCTGAATAGTTAGCACTACAAATGCGTGCAGTAAGGAGAACATAAAGGGAATTAATACATGTCTTGTCAGTTCCTGGCCATTTTGACAGTGTTTCTCGAAGCGTCATGTTAACCTGAGGTCGTATTTTAATTTTTTTAATTTTGTATTTTTGTGGAGAAAAAGGTAGACTTATTTATACATAATAACACTATTGCTGCCGAAATTACCTGTAACATTTAGTAAACGACATGAAATGATAAGATATCAGATTCGGAAATGTGGAACATTTGTTTGATGGGATGGGGGGGGGGGATTTATAAACTTTTGTGACATGATTGCGCTATTGTGTCATCACTGAAAGCTCTGGAACATTATGTATTGAATTATTTTTTAATGCTCATTTAAAATAAAAGTTAGTCGTGATGCTATTTTGCAATGGCGTAAGAGTTATATCAGTTCCAAGTTGTAGCTTTATTAAAACCACCTTGTTATTTTTGAACATGACTATTTTGTATCAATAAAAAAAAAAAATCAATAAAAAGAAGAATGCGTTTTTAAACAAGAATTTACAAATTTTGGAAGATAATAATATTTTCCATCAACAAAACGCGTCAATTTACTTTGCAAAAAAGACCAAAGGGGATTAGATTAAATAAAATTCTGATTTTCGAGAGATTGTTTATTTGTTCGGATCTACATCTAATGAAAAGCATTTGAAGAGAAATAAAGAAAAACAAGTATAAAAAAAGTCAAATTATTCACAAGGGCATTGATTTTCTTTTTCTTTTTTTTTTTTTTTATGACGCATGCAGCATATTTTAATCTCGCAAGTTCCAAACGTCTCGAACTGTAATTTTCAGCTCTGTATTAGAACTATTACGAATAATGAAATCCTAATATATTTATATTTCCACTAAAATTAGTTAAAATCTCCTCCATTGTTATCCTTTTGCGCCTGTAACATACCCAACGAAGACGAAATCCATTATATTATAACAATAAGAACTGTTGTTCTTTCTATCTTTCTGTCTTTTTTTTTTTTTTTTTTTTTTTTTTTTTTACATGTTTATATTGCTGGTTTGGTTTTATATAATAGTTCATTTTAATGTAAATGTGATTTCGCAAACTCGTAAAACATTTATTTTCAAAAACATCATCATTCCTATCTTTTTTTTTTTTTTTTTTTTTTTTCCACCGTTGTATACGTATCTTTGAAGGGAGCTAGTAATACTTAACCCCAGTTAGAATATTGCATCTTTTAAATCATCAGAACTTTAGGGGAATTTTTACATTTAAAATTTTATTATAAATTATTTAGAGAACTTTTAAATGCACCATTCTTTAAGCCAGTTAATTTTCTAAAATAAAATAAAGAGTTAACGTATGGTGTTTAAAATACAAATATTTGTTTTTATGTCAATCTTATAATAGTCTTAAACACAGACCAATGATAGAAAAATTGTCTTCTGTATTCAGCGGATCTTAAAAAAAGGTAATTATGCTAATATTGAAATTAAAATGAATACCTTGTATTCCATATAAGTATTATTAACACTCCTAAAGACTTTTCCTGAACTTGGTAAAAAATTAAAGCCATTTTACAATTATATTCTAAAGGAAATAATGTAATTCGCTCAATTTTAGTTAGCTTTTTACGATTTCTATAAATTATATATATATATATTACATTGTGTACAAATTAATCACGGTTTAAAAATAATATAGCACATCATAAAATTCACTTCCATCAACTCTCCTGTAAATCCCTAATAT
This sequence comes from Salticus scenicus, assembly GCA_963930645.1. NCBI lineage: Eukaryota > Metazoa > Arthropoda > Arachnida > Araneae > Salticidae > Salticus > Salticus scenicus. The sequence continues at coordinate 89,625,715 of OZ005654.1, forward strand.
AACGATAATTTATTTATTATTATTATTATTATTATTATTATTTTCTATAGCTTTATAATCTAATCGTGGGTGATTTTAATACAATATACTGTGCGTTTCATACAATTATGCATGTAAAATTATACATTCATTTTATTTTTTTTGACAATCTAACTGTACATACTAAAATTTCGCCCTTAAAAGTAATGCAGTTGAAAACACTTATATATTTCTGTAAAAGGGACAATTTTCGGATGTTAATAAGAAGTCCCAGGTAGTATCACTATATGATGAAAATTTAATAACCCGAGTTTGGACTTCCTACTAAATTTTATTTTTGAGTTATGGTGATAACAGAAACACAGACACTCGAACAAAAACACCAGCCGATATACACATACAGTCTGTAAAAGTATCCGAACACTAGCAAAATTTCCTATGTAAAAAAAGTACACTTCAAACGGTTTAGTAAGGGTTCGGTAAGGGTTTATTTAACAAAACCGTATGAAGTGTACTTTTTTTACATAGGAATTTTTTCTAGTGTTCGGACACTTTTGTTACCGACTACAAAAATAAGTCAAGCCTAATAACCCTTAAACAGCGTTTTATGACGTCTTATAACGCTATATTATGTACATTCTAACTTTATAAGATAGCAGTCAATAATGATCTTTTATTTTGTAGTGTATCTAAAAATGTCGTTTGAGATACCCACAACCGTTAATTATATTATATGCAGTCATTATCATATTTAAACTAGAAACAATACTGGATTATAAAAGGGACAATGAGGGAAAATAAATTTAAATTTGTAAATTGGGTGAAATCAGTTTTAATCGTCTTTGATATTTTTATTAAATGCAGTACGTTTTATAAATTTAGAGAATATGCCAAATATTTTCTTATACAATGAATCTTACTTTTAAGGTCTTTACACTCATAGATAATTTATGTTAAATTACCATGACACAAATTATAATTCTGGCTGTCACTCAAAATACATAATTGGAAAATTTCCTGGCGAATCCAACTAATTGTCAACAAATCTCGGAGTAATGTCCTGCCAGAAGCGCTCACCAGCATTACGGCATTGTAACCTTATTTTACACCAATAGCACTTTATTAAATGTTTATATTAACTATGCATGCTATACAAATATTATATAAACAATACATTTATCATTACGTAAAATACTTTTATCATTAGTTTTTTTTTTTTTTTGTTCCAGCTTTGCCGTATTTACATAAGTTAAGGAATTTTACATTTGCTTCAAAACCGATAAACAAGACGGAAAAGATGCAGAATTCTTTATATTTCAGACAAGAAAGACAATGTAAATTGGAGCTATTTAGCAATCTTTTAAAGTATGAGGGAATTACAAATGCTTCACATTTTCGTTTGTAGTAAATGCATGTAAAATATCGTTTTTACAATTCCATTGATTTTTAAACTTTTATCTTATTTTGTTTTATTTTTATCTATTTTTATCATTATTTGCATGCTATATTTTAAGACCAATATCCGCAATAATGAGCGGAAATATTTATTCGAAAAGTAACATTGTAGAAATTTTAAATGAGGCATATAAATGTCAAAATGGAAAATATTACTCAGTGGCTATGCTGAAACTAGGAATTTTTATAACCCCAAATATAAAAACTAAACATTTACTTGCAATTCACGATATTCACGATTTAAAATTTAAAATTTTATGTTGTTTTCTTATATACTCAATATATATATATATATATATATATATATATATATATATATATTTAAAAAAAAAAAAAAAAAAAAAAAAAAAAAGACACACCAAGAAGGAGTAACGCAAACTGGACACAAATTGACATATATACAGGTTTCGACGGAAAATGCACAATTTTAAAGTTCGACTGCCATCGAATGAGCATGCGATGCTGAATCGCATCTTAACTGTGCAATTGGCAGAATATTAAAAATGAGAAATTTTGATTCCAGGTCATAAATTCTTCGAGAATTTTATTCCGTCTACTAATTTTTTGACAATTGAATAGGAGTGGTACCACTGTTAGATGATATTGACAGGAATGGGTGAACCATGGCCGAATATAACAACAGGGAGGAAGCTGTCTGCCTAAAGAGAGGACAGAAAGTGTGAAGCTGTCAATCGCAAAGCGGTACTCAAAGCTCCAATTCATCATTAATGTCGATCCTACGGGCAACTGGTACTTCAATGACTTCAAAGATCCTTAATAGGCGGCTCAGTGAAATGGAGTTGAGCTCAATCCCCGGATCCCTCTTCCACTGAGGACGTTTCGAGCATCATTCGACATAATTTGACACGATACTTCACAGAAGCACATCTGCCAAGTCTGTCAATTAATACAAAGCCGAATAACTGCGTACATAAGGGCCAAAAGTGAACCGACGCGTTTTGACTTGTTTATTTTGTGAGGTTCTTTCTCTTGATTAAATCATTCAAACTTTTTGAAACTGTAATGAATTATTTTTCTCGACATGTAAATCACATCTACCAATTTTTACCCCATTTGGATAACTCCTTCTTGGTTCGTCGTTTCTATTGTTATAGAGTGTATATATATATATATATATATATATATATATATATATTCGGAAGAATATTTTAGTTGAGAGATCTCCAAGCAGCGGCTATTATGGTAACAAAAGAACATTGCTAAATCTACAAAATTTGAATTTAATAAACCATAGTTACTAAATTTTAATTTATTCTGGAAGATTTCCACCCCTTCTTTTTTCCCAACACTTTATTTATAGAATATTTCCCCAAAATATGTAACAAGGATTAAAAAAAAAAAAAAAAATCTAAAAAAATGCTATAAAAAAGGCGTGTCTAAAAATACTCTGGAATAAATTAAAATTTTGACAACACTGTATAAACTTACAAGTAAAAAATCATATGAATTTATTGTTGCAAAATACGCATTGTTATGATTGCGTAGAGGAAATTCTTAATTGAATTCTCTACACTCTTAACGTAATATGGCAACAATAGCCTAGGAGAAAAATACACAAATACCCTATTATGATTTTCACATTTCTTTGTTTATCAACTTCTCTTTTTTTTTTTTTTTTTTTGTTTATTTATACAACCTTCAAATACATAATGTTCAGAAAGTCGAGTGGAGTCACTCCAGTTTTCTTTTTTTCTTTCTTTTTCTTTTTTAAAATATTTTTTATAAAAAATCTCCACTCGCGCACACTTCTACAAAAACACATTATATATTCTCGATAAGGAATGTTTTACAATTACAGAAATTTAACCGGATTTATATAATTTTGTTTTAGCTTAACTGCCATAATATGAAAGAAACGAAATACATAATAAGACATATATTTCTCACGGTATACGCTTTTTTTACAAATAAAATATACATTTTAATTAATTTTATATATTTTTAATGCTTTTATTTTTACTTATAAATTATCATTACCATTTTTAAGGAAGTAATATTTTCTTATATTTCGTATGTAGACAAATACTGCTCATTAAAAATGTACTTCGCGAAACGGTAAGAGTAAAGCATTTTTGTTACGTCTCATTAAGCGGCCTGTATTATGCAATACTATCACGGAGCAGAACTCATTACATTCTCTCACAATGTTCTTAAAAGAAGAGAATTATGAAAGATTTCGTGACAATTTAGAAGTCCAAATTTAGCTACTTAACTTGTCTTTGAGTCATATAGTTTTATTACTGCAGAAAAGTAATGAAAACTTGTATGTGTTATGCCGGATATGCAAATGCGTGATAAAAATATTTTCAGAAAATTCTTTAAAAAAAGTTATCTTTAGACAAAACTAAATAGCCTTGCAAGGAGTAGTTCATATTTATACTTTAATTTCATTGCATTTTATTTTTATAATCTGATTTCTTTATCAAACGTAGTATTTCAATTATATTTTTTTAAGTCGGAATAATTTTATTTTGAGCATTACTTTAAGCATTAAAAATCAAAGAATAACACAAACTTGATATTCTTTCAAATATAGAAATATATATATATACTAGCAGACCCGGCCACGCGTTGCTGTGACTAAGTTATACGTTGAATTATACGGCTGTAAACTATTTAGTACAGTTAAATTATTATTTACGAACAAAGACGAAAACGTTGTAGCCGATGTAAAAACCCACAGGGTTGAGATTTGAAAATTAGGTCAAAATTTGGAAGCGATTGATAAAAATTTTCGTAGTGTTGATATTAAGCACAAATTAATTTTATTGTAGAGTCCTATAAATTTTAATGGAGAAGTGATATATATTATTTCTAATGCTACTTTGGATAAAATTGCTAAAATGACTAATATATAAATTAAATTCTATTAAAATTCTATTAAAATAAAAGTATAAAAGAAACAGACGATTTTAAAATCAATTTTTATGGAGGAGTGAAATATAATATGTGCTATAATGGATAATTTTACTATTAAATGACCTCATCATTTTAAATATTTTAAAGAGGGCAACAGCTGTAGTTATAAAAGGGAAAACAATAAGGCTAAACCAGAAAAATAAGTAAATTTGATAAATATTTTAAAACTTTAAAATTGGAAATCTTATGAAATATTGGACATTTAAAGTAAATACATGTATCATTTTAAATACAAAAAGATTTTGGAAAAGCTTAGTGTATTTTAACGAAGTGATGAGAAGTTTTTGAGTATGTTAAAATTTTAATAGTAAATTCAAGTCAATAAAGATGGGAAACATTGAGGATTAAGATAAGAATAATTATAAGATTTAAAAAAAAAAAAAAAAAAAAAAAAAAAAAAAAAAAAACTTTTTATATACCATGCTTTTAAATTTTAATATACTAATAATATACAAATTAAAAGGAAAATGATAAATATTCTATCATAGTTTGAAGTCAAATTTGTTTTCAAATGTCTAAATAAAATATCTGATGTAAGATACTAATATTTTGCAGCGGAATAGATTTCATTTCTGTCATCCTTGGCGAAAAAAAAAGAATATCGCCAAATTATCTGGCGAAAATATTTAATTCCTTTCAAAAATCATGGTTATTTTAACAACTTATATTAAAAGAGTAATGAATAATATGAAACAATATTTCGTACAATACATATTACATGTCATACATACGTACAATGAATAATACATATTACATTTCGTACAATGCATACATCTGGCATGTATATTTTCGTGTTACGCTTTTGATCGCCAAATAATAATAATAATAATAAAAAAAGCCAAGGGCGACAGAGTTTAAAAATTTAAAATTAAAATTTTGTCAATTTGACAGCAAAATAATTCAATCTAACACCCGCGATAACTAATACATATCTATACCCAAATATAAGGATTAAAATCGGGAAATAAATTTCCTCGATTTTTAATAATTTCTTACAAAAAATCCAGTGGGCAATTAACATAGGAAATCTTTTTCTTGGCTGCACAGACGGTCAGTGAGTCACACTTCGCTTGCGTATAGAACTCATAGATATAGTATAGCATATATAGAATAGAGTGATCATTGGGGAGAAAAAAGTTATTCCTTTTCATTTGGGAAAAGACGACGTTTTTACCAAAATATGGCCGTCTTTCCCCGAGTGAATACACACGGGAATACATACTAATATTTTAGCAAATAAAATTTATGAATAATTTATTTGCTAAAGGGGAATGGAAGACTCCAGATACAGTTTCAAATTCATATTTCTTTCTTTCTTTTCTTTTTCTTTTTTTCTTTTTTTTTTTTTTTTTTTTCAATACCACTTAATGGCTGTTTCCAAAGCTTTTATTTTTTATCTTTTTTCGGCATCAAAAATCTTTCTACGATAACATGGGGATGAGAGATCTATATATATTACTATATCTATGATAGAACTACATTAGCACTTTATCAATGTGTATAAAATCTTTAAATTGATTATGACGTCAATTTTCGTGAGATGCATAATTTAACTTTTTATAATTTTTTAACGTTCACGTTTGATTAAATGTATTTATTTTTATGTCGAAAGAAAATGAACTCGTATTTTTTTTTTTTTTTTTTTTTTTTTTGGCAACAATTAAATTAATGGAACTCACAGATATTTTGGAGCAACTTTAATAAAGGTCTATAATTAACAAATAATTGCAATAAAACAATATTGTGACAATAAATTGAGATAAAAACTATCCTATCTCTCAAGTTGGATCAAACTGCACACAGTGTGCAAAATTTCATCTAAATCAGTTCCTTAGTTTAGGAGTTTACCCCGGACAAACATCGTGACACGTAATTTATATATATATACAGATTAAATTATAAAGTTTTGATCAATGAAGCACAAATAAGTAAAAAACAGGATTAATTTCACTGTATTATCTTCATTATAATATGAATTCAATTTACACTTCAGTCTAAGTAACACGTGGCCGGCTATGCTAACACCAAAAATTTAAAAAGTGGAAATAATTGAATTATACGAAATTTATTAATAGGTTAAAAAGTTGAAGATTCTTTGTGTAGATGGCAGCACCAAATATATTTCAGCTTTCATTTCAACCCAGTCGAAAGGTATCGACATCTGTTAGAATCATTTGGAGTTAACAGATAATTGTGACTGTCAAATAATAACAGACAAATAATTAGCAATAAATTAAAATTGCGACTATAATTTGAGATTTAAACTATCCTATCTCTCAAGTTGGATCGAACTGCACATGGTGTGCGAATTTTATTATAATCGGTTAAGTGGTTTAGGAGTCCATTGAGGACAAACATGTGACACGAGATTTATATATATTAAGATATATATATATATATATATATATATATATATAATACAGTTTAGTCTATTAAATTTTAATTTGACCAAAATCGTTGAATCAGATTCTTTTTTATTTATTTATTTATTTGTTTAATCATTTGTTTATTATTATTTTATTTTTTTATTAATAGATAATTATTAATTCTCAATAATTAAAAGTAAAAAATGACAACAGATAAAACGAAAAATAATGTACATTTTAATTTTTTCAAAGGAGAACGGCAGTTATGCAGTTCCTTCATATAAGAAACAGCCTATTTATGTGATATGGTCTGTTTAGTAGCAAACCTTGTATTCGAACAATGTCTGCAGTCTCCTGTAAATTAATGATTCACAACCTAATAAAATTCAATATATATATATATAATATTATCAAAGGAAATTGCTATCACATAGAGAAACTGCTTTTTATTAGCACAAATTAGATGGTTGTTGCTTAGGTACCGTCCATGAGTAAAGTGTTAAATGATAAGTCTATTTTATTTATTTATTTATTTACTTATTTATTTATTTATGTTTTTTTTTTTTTTTTTTTTTTTTTCTAATTTACTTTGAAAATTATTTCCAAATGAAGTGCACTGCAACAAACATTTTTGATTTAGCTGTTTTTTAATAATCTTTTTTTCCTTTTTTTACAAATACAAATATTAAGGGAATGTCTCCTGTTATGGCCATTTTCCGGTTTTGGGCACCGTACCATATCTTTAAGCAAATGTGGTGGATTTGAGTAATGTCAAACATGTATTGTGACAGTACGCAGTTTTTGTGTTTACACCGAAGTGAATAGATGCATTTTCTTAATAAATGCCATCGAAAAAAAAATCTGAGAAAAAGTAACACAAAAGTGATTTCTGTGATATTTTCACAATGTGATAAATCGAAGTGAATTAATTCAAAAATGTAAATGCAAGATATATTTTTGTAGTATGTTCCTTATATTTTGTGATGCAATATACAATATAGCCAAAATGTGGAACGAACATTGCTTTTTCTGCCATTATAAAAATGGCTGCCATTCCCGGATCTGGGCGTCTTTATGTAACCGGTTGTGGGCACATTATTTATATATATATATATATATATAAAGTGTGCTTGACTTACAAACAATTCAATATGGTCGTCTATGTCAAAATAACATACTTTATTAATGTCTTTATGTATATTTAGGCTTTTACATAAAAATTCTGTAGCCATAGCATGATTTAAAGTGTAAATTCTACATAAATTGTATGAACAATTGTCAAATATTCATACAGGTATATATATATATAAATATATATATGACGTTTTGTTTAACGGGAAAGATTACTTTTTACAGCGGAGGGGGATCTCAATGGGAACGAGTTTTTCGAGTGCTTTCGCAAATTTATTTTTATATTTTTTCGAAAAAAAAAAACTTATATATATTACTTTCTTCAGATATATTGATGATTTAATTGTTTTTAACTGTAATTGTTTCGAAAATATCCCTAAAAAAATATATCCTAAAGAATTGGTTTTGAACCGTACAGATACTGATAAAATTTCTTTCCTAGATTTAAATATAAAGAGAATCAAAGATAAATGGCTCATTGGATTATATGATAAAAGAAAGTATTTTAATTTTAAAGTTAATAGTCTTACTAATTGGTTTTCAAATATCAGTAGAAAAGTTTTAAAAAATATTACGTTCGCACAGCTTAAAAGAATTCATACTATTTGCAATAATGAAGAAGATTTAAAATTTGCTCTTGAAGACTTAAAAAGTACCTTGCAAATTAACTGTTACCCGTCACAATTTTTAACCTCGACTTTTTAGAGTTTTCCTATCTCGGTTTGTCCAATTCCTCATTCAAGGGCGATATTGAAGTACCGACGAGTAGCCCCGTCGGCCGAAGATAGTTTGTGTTCCATATGAAGAGTTGTTATTTCATTTTATACTTTCTTGTTTACTTTCAGTAATTCTCTTTTGTATTATATTCTTTTAAATGAATTGATGTAATTTTGTAACTTTTACAATTTGATAATTTTATAAATATTTTTAGTAGTTTTATACATTATATGTATGTTTGATTTCTCTTCAGTTATTGGTGGTTTTCTGTTTGGTGAGAAGTTGGGGGCTAAGGATAGTTATTAGCTTATAGCTACTCTCCTTTCAGAAACTTCTCGTTCACCCCTACACTAAGGGGCCTCCCTGATGAAAATCTCAGTGTTTTTTGGGGTATAATTTCATTCATTTGTTTATATATTTCTACATTTAATTTCATTCATATATTTCTGCATTTATATATTAATACATCTATGTTTTGCATTTCCTTTCGTTGCAATCTTGCGCATTGGATTGTAATTCTCCTATCGGTTTTTCTAATCTGTAAAACTTATATATTTATAAATTTTCCTGTCAATTGTTTGCTATATATATATATATATATATATATATATGAATACGTATAACCGTGTTCATTGGATTTCACTATAAAAACACTTCATAGTGTAAATACGGTGATTTGTTTTCAGAAATATGTTTCTAATTTATTTTCACCGGAAGAAACGTGGGTTATCAGTAAAAACAATTTTTCCTGGATATAAAAAAAATTATAATCGAATGATCAACTAAAACCATAACTATATATTTTTTATTAAAATCGCTTTACCAATTTCCTGGGAAACTGTGTTTCTACTATATATTCTCCCAGGCAAAGACTCTATTATCAACGACTTTTAGCATTTCTAAGATAAAAGAGAATCCAGATCGCTTTTCATCAAAATAAAAACTCTACTCCTCTCCCCCCCCCACACCGTTTTTTTTCTTAATTAATCCAGCTATTTAAAAAAAATGAGTTTTTGTCGTATCTCTCTTGGGTGGAACGCGATTTACAAGAGAGTGCAAATTATTTTGTAAACGAAGGCAATTCAGTATAATTTACATACCCCAAAATTTCCTTTTTTTTTCTAAAAACATTTCATTTAGTCTCGAAGGAAAATTAAGCTTCTGCCATATTTTGGTAATTTTTCTAAATACGTGTGAGATAGGTTTGTCATCTGAGAAATCCTTTAAGCATAATTTTTATCAAAATTGTTAAATCCATTTCCGAAAACAGCTAATGTCTGCAATATTTTACATTGATTGAAATGAGGTTTAACAAAGAACGTTAAATTTCGTGCAAATGAAGATAATTTAATTGGACTTGTCATTAAAAAAAAAAAAAAATACTTAACCCATATTTTTTATCGAATATCAACAGAGGCATTTCCCAGAGAAACAAATTTCTATCGTATTTTGATAAGGACGTAGTAAGAAATAATAGTTTTTTTGTAATTTTTTTTTTTTCTCGTATATTATTTCTTTTGTCGTATTTGTTATTAATAATCCCATCTATTAAAGACTCAGAAAGATGTCATCTTAATTTTTCAATATATTTTGATATGTATAAAGCTTCCTTTTTATATGTAATTGTTTATTGCTTAATTCAAGTCTTCCTTCCTACTGTTTTATAATTAAAATGTTAAAATATTACTATTATTATTATTATTATTAAACTTAAAATTGAATAAACAATATATTTTTTGCTTTATTACCGTCTCAAGTAACATTTCTTCATAAAACGTTCCCTTGTGCATATAACTACCAATTTAAATTTAGTTTTTTTTTTTTTTTTTTTCTTAATTTGTCATAATTTATGTTTTTATACATGTTTATAATATTTATTTGTTCTTTTTTCAGAAAAAAAAGCAGAAGATCGTGAATCGAAAAGGAAATTTCAATTAAATTTTCCCCTATTCATTATTTTGTAATTTATGTCATTCCAAGTATATTTACAAATCTTACGAATGATGAAAAAAGATAAACAGAAAATTCGTCAAAAGCATTGAAAGTTTGGAATTGAGAAAAATTGGTAAAGCTGCTGAAAACTGAAAATTAAATTAAAAGAGATAGAAACCTAATTTTAAAGGTTTTGCACCATTTGTATTCACTACCAGAATTTACGAGAAAGGTCTGATAAAATGTTTTTTGTATCGTCTTCCATCGAAAATTTTACCTTTCAACTTGTTTCTATTATTTGCTTATATATCATGTCGCAGATTTATAATTAATAAAATTTTAAAATTGAATAAATGAAATATTTCGGAGGAATTATGATTTGGTGGAAATTTTCTTTTGGAAAATGTAATGTTACGAATAAAAGTAAAACATATAAATTCCTCAGTATAAAATTTATATCATAAATTATTATAATTTATACCATGTTTTTAATTATTTTCATTCTTGATTCAGATATAGAATCTAAAACAAATTTTCAATAGTATTTTCACAGAATCAATATTCTATAATGTTTGGCATGTTGTATATTTACAACTTTTACCAATGATGAAAAAAGAAAAACGTAAATTTCTTTAAAGCATTGAAAGTTGAGAATTACAAATACTTGTAAAACTACTGAAAACTGGAAATTAAATTGGAAAAGATAGATCGAATTTCAAAAGATTTGAAATATCTGGGTTCGTTAGCAAATAATGATTTTACTGGAAAGATGTAAAAAAATTATTTCCCGTCTTCTTGTATAACTTTAACTTACAGCTTTTCTCTATTATTTGTCTGTGGACTATATTGCAGATTTATTATTTCCTTAAATTTTTAAATTGAATAAATATGTTTATTATATATATATATATATATATATATATATATATATATATATATATATATATATATATATATATTACATTATAATTTATAAGGAATTATTGCTTTAGAAAAAATACATCTACGTATGTAATTGACATTTGAAATTTTGCAGTATAAAATTTATTTCTTAAATTATTATAATTGTACTGAGGAAAACTATACCGCCTTCATCTGGAACAAATAATTAAATAATTAGCCATATTCTGAATCCCTGAACTAGAAATATATTTATGAATTGTGTGTATAAAGTAAACAAATAACCTGGATAGACGAAATGAGGGAGATACTCTAGTCTACACTTTCCTAGATATTGATACAATATTATGAATATTATGGATCCTAAGCAAGAAATCCAGGCTTGATTTTCAAGAACTCTGTTATAAGCCAGGATTATAGTTTGTAAACTCAGTTCTTGAGTTCGCATTTACTTTCAGAAATTTTTAAATAATTTTACCTCGATAATATAGGAAAACACTCTACAATGTTAAAACTTTCAACAGAAAACTCTGTGTAATCTACTATCTTAAGTCTTACGTAATATTTACAGAGAAAAACAAATGGAGATGTTAAAAAACTTATTTTATACATTCATTTTAATAACTAATATTAATTTAAAAAATTATTGGTGAGAATATATTTCGGACTTGGAATGTTCTTTCTGAAGTAGAAACAGTCATTTTTAATTTTAATTAAATAATTAATGTATGTAAAAATACAGAATAAAGAATGAGAATCTCGATTATTCACTTTTAACTAAGAATTACTGTAAATTTACAGAGACTCTGGATAAATATTTACATTAAATTTACAGAAGATTTTAACAGCGTAGGAGTCTGATAATGGTGTTAATTTTCAGATGTCTGTGACAGACTATTTCTTCAGTGTAAATCATCAGTATGAAGAAAGGAATAAGCTCCAAAAATCGAAAATAGATTTTATTTTTATTTATTTATTTAGTTAGATAGTTAGTTTTCTTAAATCTGTTTTGTTTTGACATACATGTCAGAAAAAGAAGGGAAAGAAAAACCACTTATTTAATGTAAAATATGGTACCGGAAATATTCATGAACTTGATTTTACCAATGAGTTCGCAATTTTAAATTTTCAAAACGTAAAACAAGAAAATGCGACCGAATTTTTGGATCCTAAGGATACACAGAAAGAATTAAAACTTCAAAAATCCCGGTTTCTACACTGCTAAAGAAAAAAAAATGCAATATTTTACCATAAAAATAGTTACAATTAGATGCAACCAATTCTTTACTGGAATGTTTCACCATTTTAGTGCTACCATTTCAGTAGTATAAGTACCACTGAAAGGGGAAAATTTTGTACCAGACTAATTGGAACCAATAGGAATAGGAACAAATTGGAACCAGTTGCAGCTAATTGGAAGGAATTGTCTGGTGAAATATAGCATTTTATTTTTAACACCATGAATGCAGTTAATTTCCTCTTGTGATTCCTTTCTTAAATCTGGCGAGTCAATTTATAATTTTAAACATATATTTAATTAAATTATTGTCTTTTTTTTGTCCGAAAAGAAGAAAAAAAAACATTAATCGAAAAGCTAATTTCAATAGTATTTTCACATAGTTATTCTTTTCCATTTTTTTTTTTTTTTTTTTTTTTCATTCTGAACATTTATAAATCTTATGATAAACGAAAAACAGATTGAAGTTGGGAATTGAGAAAACTTAATAATGCTATTGAAAATTTATAACTGAATTTAAAAAGACAGAATGAATTTTAAAAAGTTTGAATCATATAGATTCGTTAGTAGAAAATTTCTTTACTGGAAAGATCTTATTATGCATGTTTCGTCTTACAGTATAGCTTTTAACTTGTCACATATTTATTATTTATATACCATTATTTATAAAATTTGTAAAGAACAAAGAGGTTTTAAATCAATGCGAAACAATATTTCTGTAACAAAAAATATTTATTAAAAGTAATAATAATAATAATAAAAAAATAAAATAAATAGAAAGAAAAAATTGTTTTAATTTTGAACCCGTAATTTGTATTATCTGTACTAGCAAATATTCTATACGAAATTATACTGTAAAGTTAATTTAATTAAATTATTCATATGTTTCAAATTATATATATATATATATATATATATATATATAAATGAAAAATTGCCATGGATAAAGGATAAATGGAAATGAATCCCTAAACACATGAGAGCCTTTTTCAGTGGAGCTTCCCCACGTAGGGAATGAAATATGAGAAGTGTTTGACAAAACGTTGGCTATTTAGCCAAGAAAAGAAAACGTTTCTGGCCCCCAAATTCTCATAGATGGAAGAAGCAAACGATATTAATAATACAAAGCATAAAAAGCAATTAAATTCTTAAATAAAGTACCAAAGTAAATATATCAAAATAAAATACAAGAATATAAAAGAATACATACATAATTGGACAAATTGAATTGTAAGTAGAATGAAGAAAATTTAAATCCCCCCCCCCCACCAATCTTAAACACAGAGCCCGTTTCAGCTTGTAGGACTAGGACCACTTACCAGCTCTTAAATGTCGCCTGAAATGGACAAAAAAACCTTAAGTAAGATTATATTCAAGAATATTGAAATGTTTATTGAGTACAAAAACCGTGTAAATTGAGTAGTGGTTGACAGTTAATATGTTTTTGAGATTTTCTAGAAGTAAATTCAGGTGTAAATGGTTATTGCAAATCATTTTAATTCTCATAATTTGGGTGAACATAATATTTTTTTAAAATCTATGACTTATACAGGAGAACCAATTCGTTAAATTACAAACTTTAAAGTTAAAATCTTGCCTTTTATCATAAATTCCAGTAAAACAGAATTTAACTATTTTTTAAATTTTTAAATCTAGGAAAGAAATTTTGTCTCCAGAGTCATTACGGTTTAATATAAGGTCGGAAGGAAAGATTTCAGCTGCATATTTAGCAAAATTTTCACAATTTATTTCTATTACTTCATCAATATATCTATGAAATTTAATATCTTTAAATTTTCTTTGAAACATGAACAAAATAAAGTTCGTGAAGGTACTCGAGTAGCTGTTTCCCATCGGGAAACCGTGAACTTGTAAAAAAAAATCTACACCGTTAAACAAAACATTTTCGAAGATACAAAATTTAATAAGTTTAATCCAGGTTTTCAAAATCATAATCATACAAAAAAAAAAAAAAAAAAAAAAAAAAAACAAGTTTTCATCCACCTTATATGTAGAATTTATCTTATACACACACACACACACACACATATATGTGTGTGTGTGTGTGTGTGTGTGTGTGTGTGTGTGTGTGTGTGTGTGCATGTGTGTGTGTGTGTGTGTGTGTGTGTGTGTGTGTGTGTGTGTGAAAATATAAAACTAATTACCTCTTTAACATTTGTTTTATTTATTTATTTTTAAGTTATTTTTCGTAAATGTATGCTTTCTTAAAGTGTTAATATAATATATATATTGTTATATTTTAATTTTAGCCTAATATCATTTACTCATTAAAGTATTTATACTTTTTTCCATTTTACATAGAGTAGGGGAGAGTGGGGTACAATGGACCAAGTTTGGAAATTTTAGGTGTTTACTCACAAAGTAATAATTTCTCGCTATTGAAAATATGTGTGCATGTTACCCGTATATTAGGTCATGTGGCACTCAATCAAAAGCAATAATTATGTTTACTTTTTTAAATATATATATATATATATATTTAATAACAACTGACAAAACTGACCATTGTACCCCAATAGCGGGGTACAGAGGTACAATGGGGTACTATAGATCAATGGTACAATAAGGTATTATGGAACAATGGTACAATGGGGTACTATGGAACACAGGTCAAATTTAAAAAGCGTACTAATGTAGTATGATTTTAATAGTATAAAATGTAAAATATTAGGTCTTTGTATAAATTTGTGCGGTTTTTTATTGCTTCATTTCATAAAAATACATCAAATCAAATGACAAATCTTAATCAAAATATTCTCCATTACTTTCTACAACGTTTGACCATTTTTCGGATAACAAATGTATACCACGGCGATATAAGCTCGCGTCTTTGGAGGCAATAAAATGATCCGCGTCCGCATGAACTTTTACAACGAACTAATATATTAAATTTGTTTATTTATGTATTCGATTCATAGAAATAATGTAAACTAATAAACAATAAAATTAGAAAATGATACGCTAAAATATTTTTGTGTCACTGGAAATCTGCTCTTTTTTTTGTGAAGTTGTAAGGTCTGGATTACTTATCATTGCAATAGCTTGAAAATTTACAAGAGATATAGCAATACACTCACGTAGCTCACATAGCTCACACAGCAAAAAATATAGAGATCTTAATTAAGTTTTCGTTGCATGAATCTCACAAAAAACATGATCTTTATCTTTTATTTCTGTGATTAAACCAACAAAATGTAAAACCTTCTTTTTCGTTAAATTTATTTGTATTATTATTTTTTTTAATTGCATTATTTAATTTAGTTTGTTATAGCTGCATAGTATTTGTAAAAATATAAGAATACAGAAGTAACTGAATAGTTATTAAAAATAAATAAGAATAAACCTCAAAGTATATTGCTTTGTTATTCATCTTTGAAGATATAATAGATCTAATTAAGGAAATTTTTATAAATAATTTATAGCTAATACTTCAGAATTTCAGATTTCGTAAATTAGTTTATTATGACAGAGAACTCAGATAATTGGACCATGGTCCATTGTTCCCCGTTTCTTAGAGGTCCATTGTACCCCGTCTGGAGCTTTGACAGCAAAAGATTAAAACAAATTAAAAATCCTCTTAAAAATGTTTTAATGAGATTAAATAAAATAATACACGTGCTTTTTTGTGCTAAACAGCCTGACCATTATTCCTGAAAGACGAAAAGAAAAAATGTTTGACTAAAAATATTTACTTTTCGCTACCGTAAACTAAACTCCATGAATAAAATGGCTAAATTGTTAGTTAGGCATGAAGATGCTGGCTAGGTTTCATCATTGCAGTGCTGCTATATTTTCACCAAAATACGAATCATAAAAAAATTAGATAAGTAAATTATAGGTAGTGGTCCATTGTACCCCACTCTCCCCTGAAAATAAATTCTTAATACATTTATTATAGGAATATGGCATTTTATAGGTTCATTTTAATTTCAAAAACTGATTTTGCACAAATTTTACGTGTTAACACATTCGAAAACCTATATAATGAATAAAATATCTTTAATAATTTATTTTACAACTTCAGTTTCTTACTACAAGCGACATTTATTAGCAATATTAATATGACCACGTAGTGAAAAAAAAAAAGAATATTTTGTAAAATCTCTAGGTAAAATCGATTGATTTTAAAGTAATAGTGATAAAAAATATTAACAAATAAAAGAAAAAATAAGTTACTACAATTTGTTTTTTAGAATTTTTAAGAAGTTAAAAGCTTTTAAAAGGAATGGAATTTTAGACTGTTAAAAAGATTTCATTTAATCGTTTATCATTATTTAATATAAATATTGTAAAAGTTCTTTAAACAATCATATATTTTGAATAAAAAAGCTTTCCTTTGCAAGAAAAATAAATTATAAATATTAAATTATCGAAAATCAATATTAAATGGTTGAAAAAGGATTCGCGATAAAATTTAAACTCAAACCAAAATAAAATGTAATGTTTTCTAAGCACCAGTTAGCTTACAGATAAAACGTAACAATTTTTTATCTGGTAAATGTTACATTGTTTCTTATTTCATATACATAAAATCATACACTGAGAGAAAATGACGAAATAAAACAAATTGAAATCTTTCAGCATTATGTGAAAATATATCTTAAGGTTGCTAAAATTGTTTTATTTTGCGAAAAACGTATGGAAAGTAAAAATATATCTTTCGGTTAAAGTTATTTTTTATTTTTCATTTACTTATTTATATATTTTCAGCAGCATCGTTTATGTAATAACTGATTCTGCCGTACTTTTTTCCTTCACATGTATGTAATGAATTCCTGATTAAAAATAAATAAAATAGTTTCCATTAAACAATATCTAAGTATTATATATAAATTTAATTTCAATTAGGATGTATGAAAAGGACAATATAATACGCAAGCAACAGAAAACAATAAAAGTTATAACAATATTAGTAAGCAGGAAGAAAAATTTAATTTTTAAATTGTTCAAGCCAAAAATTCAGTACAAGCCGTATTAACCTCATCAGCAGGGGAATGCAGCAATTAAAATAATCTGGTGTGTCACTCACACGATTTTCTCTTACCCTGAAATTTAATACTATAAATACAGGTTGGAAATTAAGAGGTAACAAAACGAGTACTGTTATATGGCCCTATGTTAAAACAATTCAAATTAGGCTTCGGAAGACTTTAATATGATAATTAGTCCTGTGTGAGGTGGGCTACCGCCCCCTCAACACCCCCCCCCACCCCCTCCGTTTCATTAGTGCTCCTAAATTTATATAGAAATTAAATCTTTTATTAAAATAAAAAGTTCACTTAAAATTATTCAGAAAACTTTCACGTGCAAGATTCCTTGAAACTAAACAGTATTAATCAGCAACAAATCTGTATTAATTTGAAAAAAAAAAAAAAAAAAAAAAAAAAAAAAACTTTTGAATATCTTGAAATTATTCTTTTTTATGTTACCCTAAGAGACACAGACAATAATCAAATTTAAAAAAAAATTACTTCAGTAATCAGGAAACTTCAAAACGTGTAAATACACAAAAAAACAAGCGATGAATATTCAGCTTAAATACATATATTATTTATCATATATCTACGAAGAATTCATTTCCTTTCCTGAGCAGCTTCCCTGGAAATGGTAAAATATTATAGTAAAGCACGTCCACTAACAATAAAAAATAATGTTATCGCTTAAATTTTTGCAACCCTGTATATATTTCGAAGAATATTTACAAACCGCATTTTCCACCTAAATACAATCATATAGTAATAATATATGGCGCAAACTGAAATGCACTTCCATCAACTTTCAGCTGTTGTCACACTATAATCTAGTTCTTTGTGTAGCCTTGTAAATAAACAGTGAATGATTTCCTTACCATATTCTACATGAGACATGTTTTTATGCATATAAAAATTTATATTCCATTCATTTGGTTTAGTGCAGTCTATAGACGTTAAACTCTACTTACCTACAATTTCCCCCATAGACGTAATGTATTTAAATACACTTGAGTGTACCCTGTACAGGAACCATTTGCTTCCTCTCAACGAAAAGCTTAGTGTAGCATCCCTAATTGTTAGTCATTTAGAATACCGAATTTGGAAATTCTGCTACTATTTGTTCTTGAGATATGCTGATAACATACAGATACACATACACACAGACCAACCGCTAAAAAATATGATTTTCGGATTCTGGGAACATCCGAACGTGTAAATATAACAAAAACTCACATTCGAATATTTGACCCTAAAACATTATTTTCTGTACCATTGGGTAAAATAATGTAAAAATTATGTAATTCTAAGAGGTTTCAGAAAGTATCTATCTTCTGCCGTTATGCTTGTTTTTGATCAAAGAAAAAGAGTGTACGATGAAAAAAAAAATAAATAAACAAAACATATACATATACATATATATATATATATATATATATATATATTAAATAGGGTTAAGAAACTAGTACTCTCTTAGATGTGTATGTTTATTAAAGAAAAAACATTAATGGCCATATCACGCGGGAGCTTATATACTCAACACAACATTATGCTCAGCATGGTCATTCAGCGTCGTTCAAAGTTCGGGAAGCTGAACGAACGAGAAACCGATTACCTGTCCATAGGGTTCCCCCGAACTTTTAGCGTGATGTATTCACTTCTCTAAAGGTATTCCGAAAAAAAACCCTGTCTATTCCTCCTATTTGTCAAATTTGATCAGCACGCTCAACACAGCCAGCTTTACGTAAACGGCTTCGGAAAAGTTGATCATCCGAAAACGTACTGTCCTTGATCAAGATCAGGCTGAGTGTGTTGGATATAATGTTGTATTTAATAAAAAGTTGAGCAAAAATCTCTCGTATGATATGGTCATAAGTTCATATCGGAAGAAAGTGCAGGAATAAAGTTTTTTTCAATAAACATTACAAGAGTGGTACAATGAAATGAAGATGTGCGAATAGCCATTTTGTTTTCTTACTAATTTTCCTCCCAAAATACATTTTATTGAATGTTTATAAATGTTGGTTAAAGTACTAACAATAAATTTGCTTTATCCCATATGTGAATGAATGGTGCATTGCAATGATTTCAAACTCAGAAAATAAACTAAAACATTTCAAATGTCCCCTATATATATATGCAAGATTTCAAGCTGGAAAAGGAAACTAAAACACTTCAAATGTCCCATTTGTATGATAGCAAACAATGCATTGCAGTAAAGAGAGAGAAAAAATGTTTCAGAACGCTATCAGAAAATATCAAGAGTATATAAAAATTCACCAAAATATCATCAAATCCGAAAACTTTGACATTTTAATGTCATTTTTAATGTATAATTTAATTCCCCGCCTGATATTCAAATTAAAAAATAATAACCCTTTAGCTGTCACAGAATCCAACCCATATATTCCCAAATATGTACACTGCATGTTTCCTTTTGAAATAACATATATATATATATATATATATATATGCATATCAAAATGGCTATTAGATACATCCTAACCATAAATATGGAAAAAATTAAAGATAATGTGTTTTCTTATTTTCCAAAACAGAGTTTGGTTTGAATCGCATATGTTAATCTCGTTAAACTTAAATTATAATTAATTTAATTATAATACATTTACATTTTATGTAAAGACTATGAATTGTAAAGATTCGCAAGATTTTTTTTCAGATAAAATTAATATCAAGACATAAAATGAATGTCATGATATTAAAATTTCTAGTGCATCGAATCAGCAAATATCATTTGCAATGAAAAGGTAAAACTATCGGTATGAGATCGCGATCGTTTAATTTGGAAACAGAAAATTTAGGATTTTAGAATTTATATAGAGCCTTATCGATGATAGAAGGTTTATAGCCTCAATAAAGAGCAAGAGGTTTTAAGTAATTAATTTCTTTCGAAAGACTAGACAGACCAGAACAAAATGTGTGCGGCACGAAAAACATAATTATAGAATGCAGGTATTTTCTATTGAGGGTTGTAGTTAGATAGGGTGTGCGGCGTAACAGAGGCGGAAAAGTGTCTTTTAAAACAGTGGTTGAGAGCTGACCGTTGTCTTTAACCCGTGGTCGCTGCCGATTTGTTTGCAGCACTCGTGCCTACTTTGTTCGGATGGTGAAGGGTCTTGTGTTCTTTCGATCAGAAATTTTAGTGTGTTTACTTAAAGTTTTGTTCGAATCAATAATTGATTTACATGCATTGGAAAATATCATTATTACACCCAAAGGTAACACGAAATAAAATATTGATGCACGTGACCTTAGACGAGAACTTCTCCAGTAAAAGTTTAAATTATGTTTTGGGACATTTTTCTTTTACCCTAGAAAATATTTTACTCCTTCTATTAGAAAACTTTTTACTCTTTCTATTAGTGAAGTGTATTATCAAGAGTTAGTTGCAGAGCAAAATGATTCTTCACTTATGCAACCTTAACCCTTTCAGTC
This sequence comes from Salticus scenicus, assembly GCA_963930645.1. Classification (NCBI taxonomy): domain Eukaryota; kingdom Metazoa; phylum Arthropoda; class Arachnida; order Araneae; family Salticidae; genus Salticus; species Salticus scenicus. The sequence continues at coordinate 89,646,819 of OZ005654.1, forward strand.
GCAGTGTTCCCGCTGATGGAACACCTAATTTTAATTCTCAAGTGCAAAAACTCATCCCGGAAATTTTTTAGCAAAAATTTACATTTAGAACATAGACGAAAAGGCCCTTTTTTTAACGTGAAAATTTAAAATTTCTTGTATTTTAATTATGTTCGAAAATTCCGGTGGCAGTGTAATTTAAATAATCCGAATTACCTTGCGCCGCAAAGGGTTAAAATACTCCGTAATAAATTGGAATGTTGGGATCTATGCAACTTTTACGAGTTTTTGTTGTCGATAATGTTTACTTTTAAGTGATTTATTAATTAAATTAAATATTATTTGAATTTAATAAGGTTTACTTACGGAAACTTGTTTCAAACCGAAAATTTCTCAAAAAGGAAAAATGCTATTTTTTTTATTTTTTAAATATTTATGATCAGCTATGTGTCTAAAAGCCATTTTAAAAATTAGTTTAGTAATTTTTAAAATAAATTAAGTAGTGAACGTTAAAGGGTTAAGGTTAGTACATGGATCATGTTTATACTATAAATGGCACAAGAACCTGTATTGAGGATACCATTATAGATCATCCTACTAAATAAGATGGAAACATCAACACTTTATATATAACTAGCAGGCTTTGCCCGCTTCGCTGGACGTTAAACTTAAATGATTTGTCAAAATGCCATATCTTTATTAATAACCTAAGTTCTCGCTGTGATTGGTAGAGGTTTTCTCGCTCCCAATGTTAGGAGTCTGGGTTCCCACTGTCTTCGGCACAACTTACCCACTTCTTACTTCCCCACCCTCAGCGGGTGAGTTCGAAGTTTTGCAAAATCCCACTAATGTACATAATGCGTACACTTAATCAATATCCACACACCAAAATTCGCCATTCTAAGATAATTCAAAGAGAATTCAAACGGAAAAACATGATTTTTACACATGTTTATTGCCATCCGACTCCGAGAAGGGGGGGGGGATTTCGAATTTCGTGAAATGCAGTTACAATAAGTGCCGGATGCATACAAACAATTTACGCACCAAATTTCGTGACCACAGAAGTCTTTAATAGACAGTATTATAAATAAATATAAATAAATAAAAAATAAAAATTATACAGACACGACATTATTTCATTATTTAAAACATGAAAATCTGATACTGACAGATTTTAATTTAGTGACAGAGGCCTACTGCTAAACTTGTTAATATCGACAAATTCTTCTTTAGTTAATTCGTGACGATCTAAATTCCATGATAAAGTTTTCATTAAATCAAACCAATGTGTTTCAGCTGCAGATATTGTAACAAAAAACGTTGGAAGTCCAAACTGTCTTATAGCCGCAAAACAACGTTTTTTCTCTTTTTCCCAATGAGGGGGAGGTGTGCCTTGGGGGGGACTCATGTCAAAGGTGTGCCTTGGGGGGGACTCATGTCAAAGTTGTACCTTGGGGGGGACTCATGTCAAAGTTTGGCCTTGCGGGAGACTCATGTCAAAGTTGGGCCTTGGGGGGGGACTCATGTCAAAGTTGTACATTGGGGGGGACTCATGTCAAAGTTGGGCCTGGGGGGGGACTCATGTCAAAGTTGGGCCTGGGGGGGACTCATGTCAAAGGTGTACCTTGGGGGGGGAATCATGTCAAAGTTGGGCCTGGGGGGGGAATCATGTCAAAGTTGGGCCTGGGGGGGACTCATGTCAAAGTTGTGCCTTGGGGGGACTTCATTCAATAAATCCCCATTCAATAAACCGACTGAAATAGGCCCTTAGCACTATTAAGAGTGTATTATAGAAATTCGACAACGCTGTACCGACTGAAATAAGGGTACCTTGGGGGGGGGAGTCATGTCAAAGTTGGGCCTGGGGGGGGGACTCATGTCAAAGTTATGCCTTAGGGGGACTTCATTCAATAAATCTCCATTCAATAAACCGACTGAAATAGGCCCTTAGCACTATTAAGAGTGTATTATAAAATTCGACAACGCTGTACCTACTGAAATAGTGGTACCTTGGGGTGACTCGTGTCAAAGTTGTGCCTTGGGGGGGACTTCATTCAATAAATCCACATTCAATAAACCGACTGAAATAGGCCCTTAGCACTATTAAGAGTGTATTATAAAAATTCGACAACGCTGTACCGACTGAAATAGGGGTACCTTGGGGGGGGGAGAGTCATGTCAAAGTTGGGCCTGGGGGGGGACTCATGTCGAAGTTGTGCCTTGGGGGGACTTCATTCAATAAATCCCCATTCAATAAACCGACTGAAATAGGCCCTTAGCACTATTAAGAGTGTATTATAAAAATTCGACAACGCTGTACCTACTGAAATAGTGGTACCTTGGGGTGACTCGTGTCAAAGTTGTGCCTTGGGGGGGACTTCATTCAATAAATCCACATTCAATAAACCGACTGAAATAGGCCCTTAGCACTATTAAGAGTGTATTATAAAAACTCGACAACGCTGTACCGACTGAAATAGGGGTACCTTGGGGGGGGGGGGGAGTCATGTCAAAGTTGGGCCTGGGGAGGACTCATGTCAAAGTTGTGCCTTGGGGGGACTTCATTCAATAAATCCCCATTCAATAAACCGACTGAAATAGGCCTCTAGCACTAATTAAGAGTGACCTATAAAAATTCGACAACTGTACCGACTGAAATAGGCCTCTAGCACTAATAAATACAAAAAGCACAGCTTAAGTATCGGAACCTTTTGGGGACTTAAGTCATTTTTGCGATGAACTGAATTGGCTATCTCAATTGTGCAATTAAAGATCTTGGCGAGAAACGTCCGAGCTACTTCGGTGCCGAATTTCAAATTTTGCCAAAGGGATCCAATACTGAAGCTGTTCCATATCGAATCTGGGTTGAAAACGGAAAAAGGGTAAAATAAATTAGAAATATCAGACCTATATTTATAAGTTTGATACCGAATGAAAGGGGCGATTTTGCTGAATCCAGGGGTTCAAACAGGTTTTCGATGCGACAATTAGATTTTTAAAAAATAACTAAAGTATGAAGTTTAAGTGGCAACGGAAAAACGGATAAAGGGAAAAATAAATTAGAAATATAGGACCTATCATTACAAATTCAGTACCAAATGAAAGAGGTGATTTTTCTGAATCTTGGGGTGTAAACAGTTTTTCGATACGACAATTAGATTTTTTAAAATTAACTAAAGTATGAAACTTAGATGGCAACACTTCATTTCAATCTTTTCATAATTTGTAGTGAAAATCACGCGAATACAAAAGTCTTTAACTTAAAAATTTATTTTTATATTTCATTTTTTCATTCAAAGCATTTTAGTGAAAAGATATTTATGGCGCATGCGCAGGCGTTTTTTACCCACAATTTAAACACTAATTATAATTTTGAAAATTTCTATATATATAATTTCAAGTTGGGTGAAGACCTAAGTTTCTGCCAAGCGTCGTTGAATTCCGTCCAGCCATTCTCGAGTGATGCCCGGACAAACGTGTTTCAGTCTTTTACCCCCTAAGGGGGAACGGGGGGGAATTTCCGAAAAGTTGATAGATATAATTTTAAGTTGGGTGAAGACCTAAATTCCTGCCAAGCGTCGTTGAATTCCGTCCAGCCATTCTCGAGTGATGCCCGGACAAACGTGTTTCAGTCTTTTACCCCCTAAGGGGGAACGGGGGGGAATTTCCGAAAAGTTGATAGATATAATTTTAAGTTGGGTGAAGACCTAAATTCCTGTCAAGCGTCGTTGAATTCCGTCCAGCCGTTCTCAAGTGATGCCCGGACAAACGTGTTTCAGTCTTTTACCCCCTAAGGGGGAACGGGGGGGAATTTCCGAAAAGTTGATAGATATAATTTTAAGTTGGGTGAAGACCTAAATTACTGCCAAGCGTCGTTGAATTCCGTCCAGCCGTTCCCGAGTGATGCCCGGACAAAAAAAGCGACATTCGGACACGATGACATACACACAGACACACACACACACACACACACACACACACAGGCAAAATTTTCTGAAGTCATTTTCGGCTTTCATGGGGTGTGAAACGTGAAGATATCGCAAAATTTTTCGATTCCGACAAATTTACAGACAAAACTCTGATTTTATTAATATAGACTAGCAGGCTTTGCCCGCTTCGCTGGACGTTAAACTTAAATGATTTGTCAAAATGCCATATCTTTATTAATAACCTAAGTTCTCGCTATGATTGGTAGAGCTTTTCTCGCTCCCAATGTTAGGAGTCTGTGTCCCCACGGTCTTCGGCACAACTTACCCACTTCTTACTTACTTCCCCACCCTCAGCGGGTGAGTTCGAAGTTTTGCAAAATCCCACTAATGTACATAATGCGTACACTTAATCAATATCCACACACCAAAATTCGCCATTCTAAGACAATTCAAAGCGAATTCAAACGGAAAAACATGTTTTTACACATGATTATTGTCATCCGACTCCGAGAAGGGGGGGGGGGGGGATTTCGAATTTCGTGAAATACAGTTACAATAAGTGCCGGATGCATACAAACAATTTACGCACCAAATTTCGTGACCACAGAAGTCTTTAATAGACAGTATCTATAATAATAAATGGAAAGGTTTGTCTGTCTGTCTGTCTATCTGTCTGTCTGTCTGTCTGTCCTTTTATACGTTCAGCCCCTATTGAACGCAGAAGTACAAGAATTGACATACGGATGCTCTGGAGCCTTTCCGATGTTTTCCTCGAAACAGAATTTAAAAATCTTAATTAGTTTCGGAGATATTAATTAAAATGCTGACCCATATCGATCGCGAAAATGACCAAAAATCCTTATTGCTTAAAAAGAGGCATTCTATCAGCATTCAGCAGACGATTTTAACGGCTGTCTCTAACGGAAAAAAAAACATGTGCAAGTCATTAATGTCACATGATCTTTAACTGGGGATAAAAATTGCAAATTTCAAAGTGCTTCAAATTTTCTTTTTCGTACACAACACTTAATATACAACCTATTCAGCACAAAACCAACCTGCAGTTAAAATTTCATCAAATTTCATTAATAAACAAAGCAGTTACATTTTAATTGCTAATTAAATTTTATTCTAACACGTAATCTATCTTTCAATAGACGATAGGAGTTTCCATAGCAACAAAATACATTTGAAGGAACTAAAAAAATACTTTTTCTTTTTCTTTTTACTTCCATTACCTGACTACCGTGGTATATATATAGGTTTTGGCGAAATAAAAAATATTTTTTTTTCTTTTTACTTCCATTAATAAAACTACCGTAGATAATGGAATTAGAGATTTCACGTGATTTACATGTTTTAGAATGTTCTGATTAGGTTTTCTTTTGTATCACAGCTACTAATTAAAATAATTTCATAAGTAACACATTATTTGAAAGCTTTGTTGATTTGGAATTGAACAGTAGATTACAAGAATTTCTACCGCCAGATATTTTAAAATTTCGATATTTCAAATTCCAATTAAATTATTTTTGATACATCATACGAAAGATATTTTAAAGTTCTTTTAAATTATCGAAAGTTTTCACCAGATTTACACGCTTTGAGGCCTCCTGAATTAGTTTTCTTTTGTATCTCAGCTACTAATTAAAATAATTTCATGAGTAATGCATCATTAGAAAGCTTTTTTAGATTTGGAATCAAACAGTGGAATACAGAAATTTGTACCGCCAGATGGCGCTGTAATATTTTAAAATTTCAAAATTTCAATTTCTAATTAAGATTAAATTATTTTTAATACATCATTCGAAAGATATTTTAAAGTTCTTTTAAATTATCGAAAGTTTTCACCAGATTTACACGTTTTGAGGTGTCCTGAATCACTTTTCTTTTACATCTCAGTTATTAATTAAAAAAATCCCATAAGTAATACATCATTTGAAAGCTTTGTTGACTTGATACACATTTTAAAGTACTTTTACATTATCGAAAATGGAATTCGAGATTTCACCCGATTTACACGTTTTGAGGTGTCCTGATTAGGTTTTTCTTTTGTATCTCAGCTACTAATTAAAATAATTTTATAAGTAATACATCATTAGAAAGCTTTTTTGATTTGGAATCGAACAGTTGAATACAGAAATTTGTACCGCCAGATGGCGCTGTAATATTTTAAAATTTCAATATTTCAATTTCTGATTATGATTAAATTATTTTTAATACATCATTCGAAAGATATTTTAAAGTTCTTTTAAATTATCGAAAGTTTTCACCAGATTTACACGTTTTGAGGTGTCCTGAATCAGTTTTCTTTTGTATCTCAGCTACTAATTAAAATAATTTCATAAGTAATACATCATTAGAAAGCTTTTTTGATTTGAAATCGAACAGTGGAATACAGAAATTTGTACCGCCAGATGGCGCTGTAATATTTTAAAATTTCAATATTTCAATTTCTAATTATGATTAAATTATTTGTAATACATCATTCGAAAGATATTTTAAAGTTCTTTTAAATTATCGAAAGTTTTCACCAGATTTACACGTTTTGAGGTAACCTGAATCAGTTTTTTTTTTTTTTTTTTTTTTTTTTTTTTTGTATCTCAGTTATTAATTAAAAAAAGTTCATAAGTAATACATCATTTGAAAGCTTATTTTAGTTGATACACATTTTAAAGTACTTTTACATTATTGAAAAATGGAATTCGAGATTTCACCCGATTTACACGTTTTGAGGTGTCCTGATTAGGTTTTCTTTTGTATCTCATCTACTAATTAAAATAATTTCATAAGTAATACATCATTTGAAAGCTTTGTTAATGTGGAATGGAACAATATATTACAGAAATTTCTACCGCCAGATGGCGCTGTAATATTTTTAAATTTCAATATTTCATATTCTAATTATGATTAAATTATTTCTAATACATCATTCGAATGATATTTTAAAGTTCTTTTACATTATCGAAAGTGGAATTCGAGATTTCACCTGATTTACACTTTAAAGTGTCCTGATCAGGTTTTCTTTTGCATCTCAGCTAATTAAGTAAGAATAAGTAACTGGAATGGAACAATAGATTACAGAAATTTCTACCGCCAGATGGCGCTGTAATATTGATCTAATATTCTAATTATGATTAAATTATTTCTAATACATCATTCGAAAGATATTTTAAAGTTTTTTTACATTATCGAAAGTGGAATTCGAGATTTCACCTGATTTACAATTTAAAGTGTCCTGATCAGGTTTTCTTTTGCATCTCAGCTAATTGAGTAAGAATAAGTAACTGTAATGGAACAATTGATTACAGAAATTTCTACCGCCAGATGGCGCTGTAATATTTTTAAATTTCAATATTTCATATTCTAATTATGATTAAATTATTTCTAATATATCATTCGAAATATATTTTAAAGTTCTTTTACATTATCGAAAGTGGAATTCGAGATTTCACCTGATTTACAATTTAAAGTGTCCTGATCAGGTTTTCTTTTGCATCTCAGCTAATTGAATAAGACCGTTCAAAATTGGTATATGCAAGTTAATTAGGAGGGGCTGGAACGGTGGGGAAGGAATAGGCGCGCAGCGCGCATGGGTTCGGGACCCGGTGCGAGTTTTTACCCGATGATAAAAGATTTTTTTTTTTTTAATTTTATTTTCTTAATAATAAAAGTTTGAATTGAGAAGGAATATGCGTGTACAGCGCGCATGGGTCTGCGCTGCCGAAGGCAGTGGCGTCCCGGTGTGAGTTTTTACCCGATGCTAAATGATATATCTTTTAATTCCTTTTCTTGAGAATGAAAGTTTATGAGTAATAACATTGAATTTTGAGAAGTCATAAGGATAGTGAAGGAATACGTGCGCGCAGCGCACGGGTCTACGCTGCCGAAGGCAGTGCAGACCCGGTGCGACATTTTTCCCGATCAGAATTTTTTTTTTCTCTTTTTTTATCACATTATACAAATTAATGCAATTTTGAGAATTCATTAATTATTGTGATTCATTTAAAAATAGTGACCAGCGAAGCGGGCGTAGCCTGCTAGTTATAAATAAATAATAATAATAATAATAATAATAATAAATAAAAATTATACAGACACGACATTATTTCATTATTTAAAACATGAAAATCTGACATTGACAGATTTTAATTTAGTGCCAGAGGCCTACTGCTAAACTTGTTAATATCGACAAATTCTTCTTTAGTTAATTCGTGACGATCTAAATTCCATGATAAAGTTTTCATTAAATCAAACCAATGTGTTTCAGCTGCAGATATTGTAACAAATAACGTTGGAAGTCCAAACTGTCTTATAGCCGCAAAACAACGTTTTTTCTCTTTTTCCCAATGAGGGGGAGGTGTGCCCTGGGGGGGACTCATGTCAAAGGTGTGCCTTGGGGGGGGACTCATGTCAAAGTTGTACCTTGGGGGGACTCATGTCAAAGTTGGGCCTTGGGGGGACTCATGTCAAAGTTGTACCTTGGGGTGGACTCATGTCAAAGTTGTGCCTGGGGGGGACTCATGTCAAAGTTGTGCCTTGTGGGGACTTCATTCAATAAATCCCCATTCAATAAACCGACTGAAATAGGCCCTTAGCACTATTAAGAGTGTATTATAAAAATTCGACAACGCTGTACCGACTGAAATAGGGGTAACTTGGGGGGGACTCATGTCAAAGTTGGGCCTTGGGGGGGCTTCATTCAATAAATCCCCATTCAATAAACCGACTGAAATAGGCCCTTAGCACTATTAAGAGTGTATTATAAAAATTCGACAACGCTGTACCGACTGAAATAGGGGTACCTTGGGGGGGAGTCATGTCAAAGTTGGGCCTGGGGGGGGGACTGATGTCAAAGTTGTGCCTTGGGGGGCCTTCATTCAATAAATCCCCATTCAATAAACCGACTGAAATAGGCCTCTAGCACTAATTAAGAGTGACCTATAAAAATTCGACAACTGTACCGACTGAAATAGGCCTCTAGCACTAATAAATACAAAAAGCACAGCTTAAGTATCGGAACCCTTTGATGACTTTAAATATTTTAAGCCATTTTTGCGATGAACTGAATTGGCTATCTCAATTGTGCAATTAAAGATCTTGGCGAGAAACGTCCGAGCTACTTCGGTGCCCAATTTCAAATTTTGCCAAAGGGATCCAATACTAAAGCTGTTCCATATCGAATCTGGGTTGAAAACGGAAAAAGGGTAAAATAAATTAGAAATATCAGACCTATATTTATAAATTTGATACCGAATGAAAGGGGTGATTTTGCTGAATCCAGGGGTTCAAACAGTTTTTCGATGCGACAATTAGATTTTTAAAAAATAACTAAAGTATGAAATTTAAGTGGCAACGGAAAAACGGATAAAGGGAAAAATAAATTAGAAATATCGGACCTATCATTACAAATTCAGTACCAAATGAAAGATGTGATTTTTCTGAATCCTGGGGTGTAAACAATTTTTCGATACGACAATTAGATTTTTTTAAATTAACTAAAGTATGAAACTTAGATGGCAACACTTCATTTCAATCTTTTCATAATTTGTAGTGAAAATCACGCGAATACAAAAGTCTTTAACTTAAAAATTTATTTTTATATTTCATTTTTTCATTCAAAGCATTTTAGTGAAAAGATATTTATAGCGCATGCGCAGGCGTTTTTTACCCACAATTTAAACACTAATTATAATTTTGAAATTTCTATATATATAATTTCAAGTTGGGTGAAGACCTAAGTTTCTGCCAAGCGCCGTTGAATTCCGTCCAGCCATTCTCGAGTGATGCCCGGACAAACGTGTTTTAGTCTTTTACCCCCTAGGGGGAACGGGGGGGAATTTCCGAAAAGTTGATAGATATAATTTTAAGTTGGGTGAAGACCTAAATTCCTGCCAAGCGTCGTTGAATTCAGTCCAGCCGTTCTCAAGTGATGCCCGGACAAACGTGTTTTAGTATTTTACCCCCTAGGGGGGAACGGGGGGGAATTTCCGGAAAGTTGATAGATATAATTTTAAGTTGGGTGAAGACCTAAATTCCTGCCAAGCGTCGTTGAATTCCGTCCAGCCGTTCTCAAGTGATGCCCGGACAAACGTGTTTTAGTCTTTTACCCCCTAGGGGGGGAACGGAGGGAATTTCCGAAAAGTTGATAGATATAATTTTAAGTTGGGTGAAGACCTAAATTCCTGCCAAGCGTCGTTTAATTCCGTCCAGCCGTTCTCGAGTGATGCCCGGACAAAAAAAGCGACATTCGGACACGATGACATACACACAGACACACACACACACACACACACACACAGGCAAAATTTTCTGAAGTCATTTTCGGCTTTCATGGGGTGTGAAACGTGAAGATATCGCAAAATTTTTCGATTCCGACAAATTTACAGACAAAACTCTGATTTTATTAATATAGATTAAGTATGAGACCGCATAATAGTCAACATCAGATAGAAAGGATACGTCATTCCTTGGGTATAAATAAAGTTTTAAATGCTTTTCTTAATTTTATAAAAAAAATCTTGAACCCGAATAAAAAATCGTATAAATTGGTTTTGTGCTTTATTATATTTAAAAAGGATACCCTAACAACACAAAATGTTCCAGAAACGTAACAATCATATAACATTGGAATCTTATAAACATTTCCTAAACGTTTAAAATCGTTCAGATTACTTACCGATGAGTTTCAAAAATGTAGAAATGTCCGCGATCGTAACAAAAAATCAGATACGTAACAAAAACGTTACAATCATTAACAGATAGAAAATCAAAAAGGGCGAATGTTTCAAAAAGGTATCGGAGAGCATACTGAAATGTGTTACGTTTTTGAAAGATTGTAAGCTTTTTGCAACATAACTGAAACATTCTGTGCTGTATGGGTAATGTATATAAAATGATCAATATTTTAATAATATAGAATGTAATTTGTTTAAAATGTAAACTCTCGTTGAAACTTCAAAGCAGCAGTAAATCAATTTTTAGAATAGTTTTTCTCATTTTGAACATAATATTTCTAAATAAATTAATATATTAAGAAAAATTGCAGTTAAATATTTTCTACGAAAAAATATATGCAAAAAATTTTGAATAAAAAGAAAATTCGTGTAATAAGAATGCTTACTACACTGAGAAATTATAACAGTTTGGTAGAAAATTAATATCATTATCGGGCATTTCTTTTATATATCCCACCCCCAAATATATATATATGTATTTAGAAAAAATATACACTGTTCGACACTAAAAATGCAACACCAAGAAGGAATGATAATAACGGAATAAAATTTGTTGGACACATACAGTATAGTAGAAAAAACGATTGATTAAAATTTTAGGAAATGTGGAGTAATATGTACTGAGAAAACAGTACATAAATCAGCGACCTCTGTAAACAATAACAGCACATATCTGCCTAGGCATTGAATCGAACAGCAATTGGATGACATGTACGGGTAGAGCACTTCATGAATCTTCAACACGATGCCACAATTCATCGATCGAAGTCACTGGTGAGTGGTGGGGAGCCAGTCGCTTTTGAATGATTAAACACTCATATTCATTGGTGTGAGATCAGGAGAACGCGCTGGCCAGAGCAACAGTTGAAAACATTCTGTATCAAAGAAGGTCTGAATAATACAAACAACTTGAGGCCGTGCATTATCTTGCTTAAATTTTGCGCTACGGAGGCCTCAAATACAGGGCAGAGGGGTGGGCCTTAGCTCATCAGAAATTTAATGGCCGCTGTTCTGAGTGCAGGAATACGAACATGAAGTAATCAAGACGTGCATCCAATTGGAACCCATAACATCATTGCAAATGATGGACAGTATGATGATGACGAATCCCAGCTGGCAATGTACATTAATCATAATGCCGTTAAATACGGATAAGGCAATCTTGATGTTGTAAACAGGATTGTGATTTGTCTGAAAAGTGACTTCACGCCATTCCTGCGTCCAGGTTCATCGTTGATCACACGTTAATGGCTCCCATATCAGTTATGCAGTTTTCAGGGTAATCAGAATTTTGGTAGCCGCATACTGAGTCACCACCTAGATTGATGGTATGTTGTACCATTGGATACACGTCCCGGTCACCTCTTGTTTTTATTCCCCCACTCTGAATAAAATCATTACATTTCTGACCAGTTAAGGCACATAGCTCTGCCTTATGTTAAAGGCCTCCGAAGCGCAACATTTAAGCAGGACAATGCACGACCGCAAGTTGTCTATATTGTCTGTACCTTCAATGATGCCGAATGTGTTTCACTGTTGCTCTGGCCAGCGCGTTCTCCTGATCTCGCACCAATGAAAATGACTCTTTAATCGTTGAAAAGCGACTGCCCCCCACCACTCACCAGTAACTTCGATCTATGAATTGTGGCATCGAGTTAAAACTTCATGAAGTGCTTTACCCGTGCATGTCATCCAATCGCTGTTTGATTCAATGCCTAGGCAGATATGTGCTGTTATTGCTCACAGAGGTCGCTGCTTTGTGTACTGTTTTCTCAGTACATATTACTCCAAATTTCCTGAAATTTTAATCAATTGTTCTTCCTACTACAATGTATGTGTCCAACAAATTTCATTCCGTTATTATCCTTCCTTCTTGGAATTGCATTTTCAATGTCGAGCAGTGTATATTGAAATACGGGTTAATATATGTTTGGTATAAAAATATAAAAAAATGCAGTTATTATGATAACTAAAAATAAACTAAACAGCATTATTAAAAATATATAAACAATTTTCTTAATTATACATATAATTTGAAGAGTTAAACAGACATCAATAATTTATATTTGTTTCATTATAAATATTCCTTCTAAATTTTCTTAGATTATGACATATTCATCTGTGCACATTGTCTTACTCTTTCATAAAATAGTTTCATAAATTGGAAAAACACTTAAAAAATATGCATTACGTACGTATAGCACTTTTTAATGTTTTTGCCAAAATTATTAAGGTATACGTCTTCGTAAAATTTACTTGGAAAAAACAATTATTATTTCACCAGATATAACAAAGTAAAAATAAGAAAAATTTTATATATGAAGAGTGTAATTCGTTTATTATAATACTAAAGAGATGAGTTTTAAAAAGGATTCATATGCTAAGATTTATAACCGTAGCATAATACCACCTCTACGTTTTGTTAGGTAAGAGCCTTCATTTTCTAAAATGAATGGTTAATATAAATTATTCAAAGCAAAATCCATTCACAATGATTAATTCTTAGAAAATATTTTTGAAAATAATAACATACATCAGTTTATGAAAAGTAGATAATTTTACGTTTATGAAAACGAATTACTTCCTACTTGTTAATCTAGGGTATTTATTTTTTTAATTTTCAGTAAAAATGTTTTAAAATATATTATGGTTGCAGTTAAAATTTGTGAGTTGTCACAAATATTTAAACCATTTAATGAATAGTTTTAATTCTCTTGAAAGTATATTTATTCTAAAATAATAATAATAATAATAATAATAATAATAATAATTTTTATATGAAGATATATTAAAATAGATTTCGCATGCAAGTGTATGCTTAAACGTATAACAGATAGAAAGAAATTTCCTTTAAAATTTCTTTGTTCTTGTAAAACCGTAATATAAAGAAAGTACGTTTGAATTATGTTTTTAATATAAAAAATTATAATCTACCTGTGCTTTATCTTATAGGGTTTTCGAGTTCAAAAATTAAAAGTTGATTGAAAAAAAAATCGTAATATATATATATATATATATATAAGTAAAATGATTTATTCAAAAAAAAAAAAAAAAAAACTATGTGCTAGAACACAAATTAACATAAAAAAAACTGTGTAAAAAATATTTTTTTTTGTCAAATAACTCTGTAATACATGAAAACAAACTTATTTGAAGATAGTTTTTAAAGTTATATATACTGATATATAAAAGCGTACTAAAAATCTTTTTCAGATGACTTTTTTTATGTCAAGTTTTACATAAAAAAAAAAAAAAAAAAAAAAAAAAAAAAAACTATTTACCAATTAATGCTGTTAAATGTAGGGTAGGTGTTCCAGTGATTGGCATGCTCCAGTAATTGACATCTATCCTGAAATAAATAATAAATAAGAAAAAAATAAAACGTATAATAATTTATTACGTATTAATATTACGTATAATAATTATTTTACGTATAATAATTTTAACGCTTTATGTCAAACACTGGAGCACCGGGTGCTAATAACTGGTAAATGAATAACTAGCTATGTCAGACACTGGGACATACGGTGTCAATTACTCATAAAATAAAAAACTAGCAGTGTCAATCACTGGAACATTGAGTGGGTGTCAAATAAAAATTCATTAAAAAAAAAAAAGTTATCAAATGTATATAGTGTAACATGTATGTGGTTCTAAATGTCTTTCCTGCCATATGTATTAACTTAAAATTTCTAAAAATATTTTCTGATGACTAAAACATTAAAAACATCAGAAATTGCTCAAAAAGTGTCAATAACTGGTGCACTTACCCTACATAAAATAAATAAAAGAACATAATAATCCATAAGATTAATGCACTGATATACATGTAATTTGCATATACATTGGTAGTAGATCTTTTGAAATATATGTTCAGAAGGAATGTAATACAAAATTTTAAAATAAAAGAAACGTTTATTTTTTTTTTCTTATAATTTTTTTCGATTATTTAATACAGTACACTACAATTTCTTCATTTTAAAAACTTAAAATCTACTTTTTAATTTACTTAGTACTAAGGTGTATATTCTATCTAAATATCTACGTCCAAATATGTAACTTTTTCATTTTTAAATTTTAAATGATTTATTGAATAAGAACTAGAAACATAATAACTTTCTTTTCAAAAAACGAAGTACAAAAAAGTCAAAAGTCTGTTAAAGTTTTCTATACTTGAAAGAAGTATTGAACATTCTTTTGACATGTGTCAGACACAGATTCGTTCATAAATCATAGGGTTTTTTTTGTTGTTGGTATTTTAAATTTTGTTGTTTGTATTTATAATTGTAAATTTAGAAAGTATGTTTCTTCTACATGTTAGTGTAATACTAAATATAAAAACCAACAATATTAAGAATAACATCAAATTGTGTTAAATTTTATGCTAAATAATTATTGTTGAGTGTGAAATACACTAAAAATACAACAATGAACAGTAATTTTCATATAAAAAATTTTAAATGCGCAATATTAATATATTAGATTAATTTTAAAAATAAAGCACATTGTCTATCGGATATTTATCAGACATTCGAGAAATAAGTTGCATGAAGTACAGTCGGGGAAAAAAAAAACGCAACACCCTCTGTAATTTCGTTACTAATTGACGCAGGAACATCTAATAGACATCATTCAACAGGAAATTAAAAGCACTTTCTGAATATGTGGTCAAATTTTGAATTAGGGGTCGTCTACATATTGAAATGAGCGCCAACTTTGATTTTTTCAATAGGAATACCCAATTTTGACTTCTTTTTCGAATTTCTGAGAGACTGGCAGTGCGGAAAAGTATACTGTTTGTATACTTTATCTTTAGTATTTATAAAGTTATAATGAAAAATGTGTTAGGGGGTTATCTATAAATGTGGAAAAATAAAATTAAGATCCTATAAGAAATAGAGAAAAGTTTAATGTCTCACACCGGAAATCTTTCAGGAAAAACATAATTATGGAAATTAATGAAACACTGCCACTTTTCCAGTTCCTTAATTAGCCTGAATTCAATTTTTTTAGATTTGTATATACTTCAGTACTTTTTTAGATAATTTTAGGTCTGTTTAAATACATTACACTTGCGATTAGTCCATACAGTACTCTGAAAAAAGTGCAATATTTTTCAAGTAAAAGTGTCTATTATGGCTGTACTGATCACAAATAAAGCCTTAATTTTCTTTCGTAGATGTAACATAGTATACGAAATGAAATAATATATATATAACAATGCATAAACTAAATCTTTTCGGATAAATTATTGTAAGGGTTCATGAAGTAAATATTAAACAATTTTAATCGCAGTTACCAGTTTTGGGTCAGTTGAACTCTTTGGAACTGTACGATTCGTTTTATAATTTCTATGAAAATATAATTTCTTAATTATTCCTTTCGCGACTGCTGACATAGATTCACTCCATTTGAAAATTTGTAACTCTGTCAGTGGGCGTTTCTTTCGTAATTCGTGTGTTACATATTTCTTAAGCGTGTACCCAGTGTTTATATTTTTGCAATGAAATATACTATGGATAGAAATATATTGATTAGAAAGAATGTAATTATAATGTATATCCATTTGTAATATAATTGTGAATACAGAAAATTTGTTTTGATATATTTTATTTTGAGAGTATAACGCCTGTAGGCGGGTCTTACTGTCAAAGGACAAAATCCTGCAGTCGCAAAAAGTGTTAAAATATATTTATAAAAGTTAAAGTATGTTTTTAAAAATGTATAAAGTTAAAATATATTAATAAAATTTTAAAGACTAAAGTGTCCTTAAAATAATAATCGTCCCCCTACAAAATAAATAAGTAAGTAAATAAATAAAATAAAATAAAGCAATATATGAAGCAAATGATTAGGACTTTTTTAACTATGACGGTAGTTAAGAAACGATTTTACAAGTCTGTCTTGCATTCCAATTCCATTCGTTTTTTATATTTGACAATTTCACATTAAACCTATTTTTCTATTTAAAACAGTAAACCCCGCCTATTTCGTTATTTTTTTTTCTTCTAGAGTTTGTTTAAAAGATTCAAAATTTATCACCAAGTAATCGATGAAGTATATTCCACTTGTGCATATTTTTGTCAACATGAAATAAGGGGCTTAACACGAATACTCAATGTCACATTTACTTTTTTTTTTTTTTCCGTATTGTTTTGTTTTGAAGAATGATGAAGGCGGGGTTTGCCTTCTTTAGAAAACAGGAATTCTTGATGCGAGCACTAATGTCTAAAAATCAACATTTTTGTTTCATTGCTTTGCGTTTCACGTTGTTGTTATATAATTTGACCCGTAAATAAAAAATAAAAATATTTTGTTTAATTTTCTTTGTTATTTTTTAAGATTTTATTCGTTATCTCATGCAAAACTTTATAAGAGACGGTCCCCTAAACCACTCCAAAAGAAAGATTTATTTATATCTCGAAAACTAATAACTGGAATGAGCTGTAAATTTGCACACCCATATTTTTCAGCATTAGGATTCATTTTATGTAAAAATTAATATAGGTCATAATTCATAATTTTTATGAATATGAATTTATTAATATTTTTCAGAATTAAAAAATTTTTTCAGAATCAAAAATAATGATGGATTATGTTTGGGTTTCTTCACTGTATCTCGTAAAAAAAAAATTATATCAATCAAGTTATTTTTGGTGAAGATATTAATAAAAGTTTGAAATATGAATTTAACATTAGCACCCTCAAACTTTGAACGCTTATAACTCTGTGAAAAAATAAGTAAAATATATAACCAATATACTTTTTCGCGTTCTCGCGATCCCAGGAATTCAAATATAAAATAAAAATAGGGTGTTACCATTGAAAAAATCAAAGTTGGTGCGCGTTTTAATATGTAGACGACCCCCAATTGAAAATTTCAGTTCATTTTCTGAAACTACTCACAATTCCCCGTCGAATGATACCTATTACATTTTTCTACATCAATTAGCAACGAAGTTACGTTGAGTGTTGCGTTTTTTTTTTCCCCGACTGTACATTGATATTAATTTCTGTGTGCTTTTTTATAAGTTACATTAGCGTATAAATTACGGTCTTTACTTCATTATATACAAGTTTTTAATTAAATATGAGTATATTATATATGAAAATGTTTTTGAGACATATTACATTCTTTTAAAATTTATCAGTTCACCTTGTGTTGATATTTCATTATACACTATGGGGACAGATAAAAAAATGTCACAGGCTCGGAAATGGGAAAACATCTATAGTTTCGCGATGATAGAACATGATCTAGAGAAAAAAAAAAAAAAAAAAAAAACGCGTCATATATATATATATTTTTTTTTTACTTTCCATTTCCTATACAGTGAATGTAATAAAAACGACACTGGAAAAAAAAACAATAGTGGATTTATTTATTTTAAAATGATAGATATATAAATGGTACTTTAAAAAATAAAGGTGACAGGAAAGGCGCACAAAAGCATTTTAATTACATTCGAATGCAAATTCGGATGCTTATTGAGCTGATTGCACAAATTTTAAGTATTGCACTGAAAGAGAATGAAACATTCATGGTATGTCTCAAAATAATTTTCGAGATGCTACTGTAACAGTCATATGTTAAACTTTAAATTCACTTTTAAAACTACTAAGTTCTTTAGTTAGATTACACAGAAGTAAAAAAAGTATACAAACTTGTAAAGATAAAATATCGAATAGCAAAATATATTATTAAAAACTAAATAAAATTTGCTTATAGTATGAGCAAAAATTGTGAACAATTTTAAAAAAGAGTGAATCGATGAAGGACGGTCGTTGCGGTATGTGTGCACTCACCTATTCAACTTTATGTTAATAAACGACTTCATTTTTAATAGTGAGATATGAAAATGCCATAGACGAAACTAAACTCGGCGTCACATTCTCTAACTATCCAGGGCTCACTATGGTATGCAATTGATATCAGCTTCCTATATGTAAGAACCAATTTATTCTCAAAAAATCTTCCTAGCTCATTAAAAGGAACACTGCATCTCAATAATATTAACTGCAAAAAATTTCGAAGCGCCACGACATTTTTATCTTAACAAATTGATTTAGTATTGTAGTGATCAATAGGTTCCAGTAGCTAAATGGAAGCCCAATCGATTCTAGTTGGTAGATGAAGGAAAAAATCACTCGTCAGTTCATAGTGGGAGCTAGGTTTAAATTTGGTCTCACTCGTCGGTTGAGTTTATGGAAATATTCGATGATTTCTCCGAAAATAACATGATTATAAATTATGACCTTTCAATATATATATATATATATACATATATATACCGGAGGACACCGAGGCGGCACAATGTCATTCATGATTTGTAGAAGAACGTCAGTCTCGCGTTTACAGGTTCCGAGATTGATCGAATAGAAATCCTATATGTTTTACATTTCTCTATAATTAATTTATATTTTGTTTTCTTATTAAGTTTACAAATACATTATTGTAAGTGATAAAAGAAAAATTAGTTTAAAAAAGTCTATTTTATGGCTATATAAACTGACTGATCCAGTTACTATGCCACAAAAATTAAATTAACTTTCATAAATTATTTCATCTTTAAAATTTCCATTACTAATATATATATATAGAAAATCACTAACAAATGCAAACGCTAATAAAACTGCAGCTCATTAAAATAATCAGCATAATAATCAGCATAATAATCAGCGAAATAATCTCTCATGTGATCTTAATTCCACCTTTAGAAAATGTGTCATTAGTAGCATGGCTGTGGCAAGTAAGCTGCCTTAATATTGAGGCAGCTTACTTACCACAACCATGCAGAGAATTGCTACCAGTTGTAATTGAGTAACATTCCACTGTATGCCTCTGTTACACAGCTATAGCTGATATCATTTCTCAACCTGGTTGAGGAAAATAAGTTCCCTCAATAACGTTGTATATTCTTACACTTTTTTTTTTTTTTTTTTTTTTTTACATTGGGGATTCTAATGGCCGTATTCACCATTAACTTCAACTCCCGGTTCAATGCAAAATCTTGAAAAGCGTCTAAAGGCAGGGTACAGCTTTCCAGCAAAATTTAGCACGCTGTTTCTGCCATCTAGTGTCGAGGATTTCATATAATCTCTGATTGGTTATTTTCACCTAAAAAAATCTGAAAATATCTGTACCGCTAGATGGCAGAAACAACACGGCAAAATTTGTTAAAAAAATGAACCCCGCCTTTATAAGCTTCTTAAATTTTCATGTTCAACCGGAAGTTGAAGTTATTGGTGAATAACAGCCTAAGTGTACATTACAGAAGGTTGAATTTTCTCTGGCCTCCAAATGTTAAATTAAAATCGGATTCTTCTACCTGTATTCCTTTTCCTTTATCTTCAACAAGGGACATTTTGGAAAAATATAATTATTAATTTACAAAATTTGAAGATCGTCAAAATGATAAAAATATCAATAAATAATTTTAAAGCGAACATCTCATCCAATTTTCACGTTCGTATGCTTATATAGTTTTTAAATTTTATATAAGTTTTATATAAGTTTTTAGGTTTTAAATATTTGTATGTATGTTTATAAGTTTTTGTATATATCATTCTTACAATTACTATTTTTGTTAAGTAGGATTCTTTAAAATCATTCTCTAACGGAATCATCTATTTATGAAAAATGTAATTTATCTCTAAAATAAATCCATTAGATGAATTTTGTAAGTCAGTTAGTTAGTAAGTCAGTTTGTAAGTCAGTTTTTAAATATTTTTTCATAAATATTTTTTAATTTTTATATAATTGAAATAAGAAAATAGATTTTTAAAGATTCTTTATTTTCACAACTGCATTTATAAATGAAAATATTTCAGCATTTTAGACCAAAATTTCATTTTATTGTTTAATGGATATATATCAATACCACTAAGGCAAAGAACACTTTAAAATCAAAAACATTTTTATTTACGAGGCAAAATTTTAGTTAAAATATACATTAAAAAAAAAAAAAAAATAGACGTTTCGAAACCCATTAGAGTTTTCTCATCAATATCAATACAACATAATTTGCAAGCATTACATATACCCAATGAGTTTACAGAAGTAAAAAATATTAAGGAGCCGGTGCGCATGCTTCATTGATAGTGAGGAGATGGCTGTCAGTGTGCCAACTCTGAAGAAAAATACGCGACTTATAATTATCATAACCAGAATTTAAAAATTTTATATTATCGAAATCAAGAATATGATTGGTTTATATTCAATGGATTACAATTTTAGAACTTTGGTTGCATTTTTTTATGATTGTCAGTGTTCCTTATTTAGGCTTTCCTGCAGAACGTATTTCTAAATTACTTGAACCACATAATGTGTCTACTGTTTCCAGCCGATAAAACAATTAAAAAACTTAACACAATTAAAATCCTTCTTTGGATCTGACTGGCATAAAATATTTAATTTCTTGTAAAGAAATTAAATATGCTTATATTGGTGAAACTGGCCATACAACAAGAATTAGACTACAGTAGCACAGACGATCATATAAAAATTGCAACCAAAGTTCTAAAATTTTTATTCATTTGAAAGAAACCGATCATATTCCTGATATCGATAATATAAAACTTTTAAATTTTGGTTATGATAATTAAAAGTCGCGTATTTTTCTCGAGAGTTGGAACGCTGCCAGTCATCTCCACACAATGCATGAAGCATGCGCACTGGGTCCTCTATATTCCGTACTTCTGTAAATTCCTTGGGTATTTATGTAATGCTTGCAAATTATGTTGTATTGATATCGATGAGGAAAGTCGGACGGGTATCGAAACCTCTAAATTTTAATTATTTTTAAATGTATATTTTAACTAAAATTTTGTGTTGCAAATAAAAACTTTTTTGATTTTAAGATATTTGAGACGGTTTGATGTTGGTGTACATTAAAAGATACTTTGTCCTTGTTTTTTTTTTTCTTGTGAAAAGGCTTAGCATGGTGTTTTTGATGTATATTCTTCGCTGTATTGCATTATTGTACTATATCGTGCATTTAAACATATATTTAATGTTGAAAGAAAAATAAAAAAGTAACTCTCCTGAAAATTTTCCTCTTTCTGGCATGATGCCTTTTGACTCCGAGGTACACACACATACACACAGACACACACACACACACACACACACACACACACACACACACACACATATATATATATATATATATTATTTGTCACTTGTTTACTCGTTCCCTCGTTTCTGTTTATTTTTAGGACGTTTACATTGTTAAAAGTTTAAAAATAAGGGACAAAAAAAAAGACTAAAATAAATAAACTGTTGAACTTTTCTACTTAAAAATTTCCCAAATATTTAAAATATCTCGCATGAATTATTTATGTTTAAATTTTCATGGAAATAAAACAGTTTTAAAAGTACAAGTTTTAAAGCACAGTTTTAAAATTATTCAATTATACACGCGTTTTAGTATTATTATTATTATTCTAATTTAAGGATTTTTTTTTTTTTTCTTCAACTAAAATATATATAATATTTCCATTAATTCCTTTTTAAGTTTCAGCTGTCTGTATATGCAATTCAACATTTCTATTAAACGGAATTATTAAATCCTAACAGAGAATAAAAGATTTGAGTGGAGCTTAAATTTTCATCATGCTCTTTTGAAGTAATAAGAGCCTTGCATTATCATTAAAGAAGTACTTGTTTAAAAATAATTTTCTTATCTTAATCGTGGTTCAACTTAAATGTGTTCTTGTGACATACTAAATATAGCTGTATGCTGTGGTAAATGTCTTTAGCGGTTTATAGAGTCATTTTTAACCTGCATTTCTGCTATTATTTTTATACATTTCTAGAGTTATGTACTAAAAGGGAAATCAAATACCACAGTCTAAGATTTATTGCAACTTTTTTTTTAACTCAGACATATTTTTCTCCAGGTACTTTTATTTTTGAACTTCATACACTGCTTCTTTGAAAATCAAGGATCGTAGAAACAATTTAGAATACTGTTTTTATATAAATATAGATTTATGTCTATAAATATAGATTTATAATTAATGGCATTTAGTTACATTTTATTTTAACTACTGATCTATTAAAATAATAATTATCGTACTGTTAAATTAAAAACTAATTCAGTTTACAATAGAACTTTTCATCATATTTATTAAAAAAAAAATACTTAAATCATAGAGTGCAAGTATTATCGTGCATTACTTATAAATATATATATATATATATATATATATATATATATATATATATATATATATATATATATATATATATATATATATATATATATATATATATATATATATATATAATTTATATCTAATTATACGCTACATAGTCTGGAAAGGCAATGCGGTATTATTTTTATTACCAGAATAAAATTATATTGAATTCCTGTTTATTATACATATCCTTAAAATAATACATCTTTAGATTAATGAAAAAAAAAAAGTTTGTCTTTTTTACGGAACTTCTATCTTCATTTAGAAATTAATTAATGGTAATTAATGTTCACGATTTTCACATATCTAATAACAATATTTCGCTCGAAGTTAATTTTCATTCCATAAAAACTTTACGACCAACTGTTTAATGAAGCTAAAATTAACTGTCTGAAATAAGTAAAAAAGAAATCCCAATTTAATAACTTTCTGTTCTAAAGAATTGCTATCCCAAGTAAATTTCAAGAATCGTTATAAATGATAAGAGAAATGTTTTCTATCAAATAACTTTAGTATAAATCATTAAATTATTAATGCTCCGTTGCATTTATTTAAATATAAATAATAGGGAATAATAGGGAGATCAGACGTTCTCCTTCGGCGACATAAATAAAATATATAAATAAAATAAACTAATAAAGATTAAATATATATAAATATATATATTAAATATACCGCAAAATGCCGTTCAAGCATTTCCTCTATCTCCAAGGAAAATCGGTATACTTGGGAGAAGGCCGAATAAACAGTAAAAATCGAATATAGAAAATGGGCATGTATTTTACTGATAAAAATAAGGTTGCATAAAAAATGAATTTTAATCAAATCATAAATGTATTTCAAGTTGCAGTTAATACATATATATACATAACAAAAATGTTAAATGCAGTTAACTAATCGGATAAATTAGGGGAATCCCCATTTTCCATTTTCGAGAATTCACAGTGTAGTATTTGTTTAAAAAAATCAATGTCCTTGACTAAAAAGATGAATATTGAGAAAAAGAAAATAACATAACGACTGTCTACTTTTCTAATAGTGACTTCCGTTGACCGTAAGCGAGCACTTATTTGGTTTAGCAAAACGAAATTCCATGTGAAAAGCAGAGGGGGGGGGGGGGTTATTCAAGCAGATTTCTTTAACTGTATCTTAATATTAAATAAATTGTAAGATGCACATGTCCTAATTGCTTCCAAATATTAAAGTATTCCAACTACGATGAAAATAGAATTTGTTATCTATTCATTTCTCCTTCGTGCTCTGTAGTGAACAGATTTTTAATATTATGGAACTAGATATTTTCAAGGTTTATAACTCTATCAATTTTAAATATCATGTGTATCAATAAATATTCTTTAACAATAACGCAAAAAATGATCTTGGTACGTTTCGATCCATAAGCTGCATATTTTAAAGATAATTTTCGTTTATTTAACTTTTTAAAAATGTTCATAAAACAAACTTTTGCTCAGATCAAATTCACATTTGCGGCTTTTTAAACTTTATCCATTATGTTACTTCTGTCCCTTTATAAACTACGTAACTGATTATTTTCCTTTCTTTCTTTCTTTATATGTTTTTAATTTGTGTATTTGGACGCATTAATGCAAGTGCATATAATGCACGTATGTTTGAGTTTTTTTTGCCCATTTGTATGAATCTATGTGTTTCCTTTTCTTTTGAGCGTGCTCTTTTATTTTGTGTGTGTGCAAGCATAATTTTTTTTTCTGTATTTGTCCGTTTGCTATTTACTTCTGTAAGCCTCATGTTGTGCTCTGTTGTACATAAAGAGTAAATGATTACACACACACACACACACACACAAAAAAAAAAAAAAAAAAAAAAAAAAAAAAAAAAAGGTATCACTATATCACTCTTACTTCAATTTCATATAATCTGACACTCTTATAAATAATATTGCAAGATAAAAATTTTCAGCCACAATGCTTTACTATGGTAGAGTTGAGGATTCCGAAAACAGCTGATTTTTTATAGTCTCGAACCCAAAGGAGGAATATTGTACATTTTGATTAGATTTTTTTTAAAATTAATTAAAATTTGAAAATATTAACCTGGTAAAAGCTTTAAATGTGGAATTTTAAGATTTTAATTGTTGCTAAAATAAAATAAAATAAAATAAAACAAAATAAATAAAAACAAAATTAAAAATAAATATTTAAAAAATAAAAATTTTTAAAAATTTAATAAAAATAAACATTTCTTTCTTTGCATGAAACAATAAAGAGGATCATCTGTATTATGCATATATATATGTATATATATATATATATGCTTCCCGGGAACTAATATAGTGTTGGTCCACAAGTGCATTTGGCGATTTTTCTTTTGGTGATTATGGCGAAATGACTTTTTCTCAAATGGTTACCATGGATTCCAAGCGTAAACAAAAGAAAAACGTGTTTTTCAAAATGGCGTCATTATTAATGTACAAAATTAATTAAGCTTATTTTTAATTATTTGTGCCGTTATCGTTCAAAACGGCGCCAAAGAAAAATCACTAAGTCCAATTGTGGACCATCATTATACTTGTACCCCACATTTTTTCAAAAATTCCAAAACATTTCTCTCGCTCTAAACAACTGACTTAAATATATATATAAATTCTAACTTCTAAACTTTAATTAAATTATTTATTTTAATTTATAATTGTTGCCAAAAAAATTAAACTTTAAATTTTACATCTACTTTTTATGATAGCATGCGATCATGTTTTATATAAAATTTAAATCATTAAATTCATTTTTTTTTACTCACTTTTATTTCATAATCCTCGCGCACTTTTTATTTCCTGATTCAAAATTATTTAAAAAAAAAACTTTTTCGATTTCGTTTGTAACGATACTGTATAAATTTTCTTTTCTATGATTTTGATAAAATTCTGGCAAAAGCAGAATTTAGTTTAGGACGGAGGACTATTAGTCTTTTTTTCTTCCCATATATAACATCGCTCTCAAATTATTCAATTATATTTTCGATAAATTTTAGATTTCGATAAATGTTCAACTATCGAAAACGACAACGCAAAAATCCCAGATTGAGACTAATAGGTCCTCAGTCCTAAAAAAAAAAAAAAAAAAAAAAAAATCATAAAATTTTATTTTTAGAAACATAGTTAGTGTAATGTGTCCGGTTGTGAGCACAGTTTTGATTTTGGCTTATAAATTTTGATAAAATAAATATTACTCAAACATATGAATACTAATGGAAAACTAGAAACCTTAGCTAACGTTTGGTAATGTAAATATGTCGATTCCGTCAACCAGAAAAATTTTGTCACCAATTTTGGGGTCGGGTGAATTTTTGCCGAAAACAATTGTATGTCCGCTTTTGGGCACACTCTAAAAGTACGCAAAAAAATTGGAATATAATAGGGGAAAACACCATAAATGCAGAAAATAACAAAAATCATTTATTTTGTAAGGATTCAGGAGCCAAAATAACAACAGAAGATACGATATCTCCAATTTTATTCGTCATCTTCTTCGTCCTCTAAATCAGAAGTGCAATGCTTGCAAGTAAAAAAAAAATATATCATGTATATCGACAGACTTCAAATGCACCAGGCAATCACACCCGTTGCATGTGATTGAGTTCGCTCTTCTTAGGCATGGTAGCAGGTCCTCCAAACAAATGATACAGAAGTCTACATCAATATTATCAGATTGGGGTTGTTCCTATTTTTGAGCTATTGGCCGGAAGTTTGACAGGTGGTGTTGACTTACTTTTCCAGGTGTTTTTCTGAAGGGACACAGATGCTGCAAGGAAGTTCATATTCTCGGGCAGTCGATTCTATAGAATTCTTATCTGTTATGCATTCCTAAATAGCTTTAACCGGTGCATTAAATACCATTTCTTTTGAATCGGTTGAATTTTCCGAGGTTGACATAGCTAAAAATGCTTTAAAATACATAATAAAATATATTACGTCGACATAAACGGTCATA
The DNA here is from genome assembly GCA_963930645.1 of Salticus scenicus. Lineage (NCBI taxonomy): Eukaryota > Metazoa > Arthropoda > Arachnida > Araneae > Salticidae > Salticus > Salticus scenicus. The sequence goes on from OZ005654.1 coordinate 89,673,633, forward strand.
CTTGACAATTTGTAAGTTAAAGAAGCCCTTTAACTGAAAAAAAGTAAGTGTGCCCACAAACAGTTACACGAAGGTGTCTACAATCGGAAATGGCAGCCATTTTATAAATGACAGAAATATTCATTTTCGGCCCCATTTTGGCTGAATTCGATATTGCATCACAAAATATAATGAATACACATTGCATTTACATTTTTGAATTAATTCACTTCGATTTATCGCATTCTGAAAATATTCACAAAGTTAATAAAAAATGTTTATTAACTACTTTTAAACTTTTTCTTTATTATAAAGTCTGTGGTTTTCTCCGAAACTTGCGTGAACACGTCCTAGGACCCATTCGAATAAATACACGGAACCTCCCCCCCCCCTCCTCAGGCCTAGTACCATAGAACAGTTAATCGGCCTTATTCCCAAACACACTTTATTATAAATCCCATTTGAAAAATCATTATTATATAACAATTTATTTCAAAATTTATATACTGCAGGATATTTATACAATTTTTTCAATACCTTCCAAAACTAATGTAGCAATTTTCTCATTAGAAGATAGCATTTTCAGAAGAAAATAATAAAAATAGAAAAATATTTGACGAAATACAAAAGATCATATAAAATAATATCTTATTTTAAAAGTAAAGTAACAATCACTACATAAATAGTATTATTTTTTTTTATCTGAGTTTACAAAGGGATTTTTTATAGCAAGTAATAGCAAGATGTTTTTACTACATGATTTAACGTTTGTCAGATAATGTAACATTTATTGAATACATTATTAAACAGATTATTATTATATTGGACATGCCATTACTTTTTGCTGACAAAAGAGACTGAGTTTCAAATTTTAATATTTTTATGGACTTTTATTTGTTATTTTTAATGACAACAAACTGTCATTAAATCTAATTAGGTAAATGAATGACATATAATATGAAATTTATTAAATATGTCACTCAAGAACTATTTTGAGTGTTATTAAATGAATAAATAACCGAATTTTACATATCACAATAGATTTTTGTTTTTATATTTTGATTAAAATATCTCTTTGAGTACTATATTTTAAAATATGATTGAGTAAATGGAAAATATAAGCATTGTTAAAGATATCTTATACCGTCAGTGTCTAAATAGGTACGACATACTGTAACAATTATCCCTCACTCGTACAGCGAGAAAATATTCTGTGACTGACATTTAGAAATTAAACTGAAGCTCTAGTTAAAATAGTTATTATGTTAACCTTACACATTCTAGTTTCTTTTGGCAGCGTGAACTAGAAGACACTATCAAAATTCTAGAGCGGTTGCCTATATTTTGGATGTCAAAATTATTTAAAAAACTCTTAAAATAAATTCGAACAGAAGAGGCGAATTTTAGCAACTATAATTCGAGTTTATGATCCAATTCTAAGAAATCCAGCGATAGTTTCTCGCGATACAAAGTATTGGTAGGATTGATAATATTCAAAATATTTTTCTACATCTAGGTATGAACACACCATAAATTCTAGATCATTTTGTCTATTCCGTTTATTGGAATACCATATATGCATCGCTCGGAAATCTATATTTCTGGTTTAGACATTCAGAATGGGACTACTTATTCGTTCTAGATGAAGTCGGTATTTCGTTTTCTCAGCGTACTTGATAAAAATGTTTATTAATTTAAGTAGATAATCTTTTTTTTTTCTTATTGTCTCCGTTTGATCAATTTGGAAAATGATTTCAGAAAGCTCTATTTTCTAAAAAATAATTTCAGTAAATAGATACATAACGATAATTGAGAAACTTTGCAGTTAAATAACACAGAAACATTAGCATTACTAAAGAAATATTTCAAAATGTTTAGTGTTCTTTCAGATTATTTCAAGTCACAGAACTGTTCGAGTTCTTTGGAAAAAAAACGCAATATAAGTGTTAAATATCACAAAAACATTGTAATTACTACAGGAATGCTTCAAAGTGTTCATTTTTCTTTCAGCTAAATTTTAAATTACTTAATTTGTGGCGTTTGCATTCCTGCAAACTCCATCTTAACTTAAATACTTAGATTACTAAGAAAACCAGAGACTTTAATTGAACAACAAATAAAAGTTTATTTGAAACGGATTAATGGGAGGGCGGCCTGGAAAATAGATCTTAGCTCAGCCAGCGTATTACTAAATCAAAATTATATAAATCAACATATTAATTATCTTAAATATCTCACCACAGCAGATAGTCGAAGGTGTAGAGACGGTCGCACTCGTACTCCAATACTACGGCTTCACTATGGGACAGAGGATTCCCTTCTGACCCAGCTTGAACTTTCCGCAAACTAGTAGACACTCACCAACACTCAACACTACTTAACTTCACACCACTAAATCTCCATTACTCTACTTATTAATATCTGTCAAACTAAGATTCATAACATCCACTATACGATCCTCCAACATCCACTCCATCTACTAAAACCATCTCTATTTTTATACTTCTTCCTACACCCTCCTTTCACTACATTTCAATCCGTACTTTTAAAAATCACTTCTAATTTAACTAATATTCAAAATCTAAGTCTTTTAATGCAGCACCCTGCCGACACAACACTAGCTCGACCTCAACCTTCACCGAGCCACTGGCGACGGAGTGATTTTAACCGTCCCCACTTCCTACTTTGCTGGATCCAGCTTAATTAAAACAAATGTGGTGACGTTCTGACGTCTCAACCTCACAAATTATCAAGATCGTTAAAAAGAAAACAGGAACGTGGCAGAAGAATTTCAGTTATATAACGGATAAAACGTAGAATGACGTAAAAGATTCAAAAAAAGATATCAGAAAGCGCATTTCTAAAGCGTGTTCTGTTAAAGAAATATTGAAATATTTCTGCAACATAACTGAAACATTTTGTGCTATCTGCGAAATACTAACATAAAAATAAAAATAAAAAATATTCTATTAAAGCTCAGATTCTTTTTTTTTTTTTTTTTTTTTGTATTTATCTGGTTCTATTTGCAATTAAATATTGTTAACATTTATATGCATAATATACACAAGCAATTTTTATGCAGTTTTGATATAAATCTATTTTAAGCTTGATATTTGTTTTAAGAAATACACTTTAGTTTAACATATCTTCAATAGCTAAAAAATTAAAGCACGTTTCAATCATTATTGTCAGTCTGTATATATTTCTAAATAAATAAAAAATAAATAAGTAAAATAAATTATTGTAGTGAAGGTTTGTACGATGTGTATTTTTCATTTGCAAATTATCTAAGTGATTACTGCGAAGTTTACATGATTTTTGTTTGAAAAGAATCAACATTTAAATACATAGAATAAAGTTTTTTTTTTTTTTTTTTTTTTTTTTTTAAACTACATTTTGGACAATGAAATATCAAAATTATTGTTTATTTATTTTTTTTTCAGGTGTTTAAATAAATAAATAAAAAAAAAAAAAAACATTAATAGTATTTTTAAGACGATTTTATTATTCACGTTAAGACTCGTCAGACACGAGAATATAAATATTGAGGGAAAACATATATGTGTATAGAAATAACTTTTTTACTGTTGCTTTTCTTCATATATCTACTTTTTGTTTTCATTATATGTGTGTTTATAGTTATTATCCTTTCGCTTTTAAGCAATAAAAATGAATTTTATAGTGTCTTCAAAGCGTTAATTTTTATTAAAATTAAATGATGATGAGAAAAAGTACAGTTAAAAAATGTATTATATCTTATTTGAAACACATGATTGTTCATTTTAGACTATAATTCAATTAAAATATTTATTTTCTTTCCCTTAATTTTTTTTTATTTTATTTATTTATTTATTTATTTATTTTGTATAGGGTTTAAACTTTTAAATATGTAATTAGTGTTTTCTGTTGATAAAATAATTTTTCGGTTGATACTCTAAAACAAATACTGTGAAAAAAAAAAAAAAAAAAAAAAGTGGGGCTGTATTAACTATCCCTCAGATTATTAATTAGGATTTTCACAGCTCTGAGATATTCTGAGATGATTAAGCATGTAAAATCGTATTATTTTAATGTTAAAGTATAGACTACCCTTTCAATGACAGTCAATGGAAAAATATAAAGTCTAAAACATTTATAATTTCACTGTATGGTTAAAATTACCTACAGAACATGACCTTTATTTAAAGACATTTATGTGCAAACAGTATTTCATTTCATGTGTAAATGGGAAAAAATATATATTTACCCTACAAACACATCTTCTTTCAAAGGTATTTATAGGACATCTTCAGAATGGAATAGACATCTTTAGGATGTAATGTGGATGAAAGGCATATCTTTAGGATGAACTGTGGATAAGTGTGTTTGTAGGGTAAATTCTATTAAACTATGTCATATAAGATTTGAATTTTCAAATATTTATTAAGTATCAATGCTAACTGAACAACGCCAGTTTTGTGGTGCTTTTCTATTAACTTTTTTATTAACTGAATCTGCTTAAAATAACAAAATAAAATTTTTACTAATGTAGTTTATCATACATGTTTAAATTTATAATACATGTATAATTTATAATACATGTAATTTATATATTATATTTACACATTTATCTGTGTATATATTTATGATTAAAAAATGTAATTGTAAATATAGTTAAGGACTCTATGAATGTGTATGCTTTCTTGTCTTTGTTTTAATTTTTTATATCTCGACCTTCAAATATATGCATACGTCTAAACTCCGCAACACAAATATAGGTACAACGGGTATTTTCTTGATTTTTTCCTAAAATAATTATCTAAATTGTGCTTACCATTTATTATTATCATAAAATAACACTATTCCCTGACTAATTTTTTTAAAGAATAATTTAGAATAAACTTTAAGACTAAAATGTTTCTAATTTAAGACTACACTCCGCGACAAAAATATAGGTACATTTTTATTTATTTTTATTTTTTTTTTTTTGAATATGATACAAATATTTAGTATGTTTTTGATATGATAATATTTTTTTTATGATAATAAATAATCAGCACAATTTAAATAATGTTATTTTATAAAAAAAAAAAAAAAAAAAGTCTTTACCTACCTTTTTGTCCTGGAGTGTATATATACATGTGTGTGTGTGTGTTAGTGTATCATAAAACAAATTACTCTCTAAATACAAGGCAATAACAATGACACAACAACAACAACAGAAAAAAAAAAAAAAAAAAAGATCAGAAACGAAGTAATACGTATGGCATTAATCATCTAATCTCGTTGAATCTGATGTCAGTAAGTTCCAGTAATCCCTTGTGGTAAAAGGAAGGGATATAAATAAAGAAAAAGCTCGTTATTTATAGAATTGCTTTTATTATCTCTATCTTTCTTACATGCAAGTAATACATAATGATATATTACTAAAGCGCATAAGAGAAATGAATATAGGGCGAAATAATCTTAATTAATTTTACATTTCGATAATAAATTGTACATCACTAGCCTAATACGTTATTTTTGTTTAGTGGATACAGGCTGCTGAGTCATAAGGAAGTATATTTGTTAAATTAAACTATATTAAACATAACAAGCCTGTGAATTAATGAAACTTTAGAATATATCTTAATCTAACTTACGCATTATTATTCTGTTATTTCGAATTTAGAAAATTGTTAAATTTTTTCTTTACGAATAAAAAAAAAAAAAGGATAATATGTTCTTATAACGTTTTTCCTCGTAAAATTTCAAAGTCAGTATAACAGTGCATTTTACGGTGATTGTGTGAATTTACGAAAGAAACATCTGTAGCATTAAGTTTTTGTATTTAGGACTTTTAAATTTTGTAGATATACTAAAGCGGATGCATTTTTACGGTCTCTTAATTCATGTCTGCTTTTAATGTGCAAATGGTAGCAGAGCATTTTTTAAAAATATTTTAAGTATTATGAGATTTAAATACTGGATTTTAGAGTAAGTAGAATTAAAGATGATTCGAGTAGAGTTTCCCTAACAGCTCATCTTCTCCAAATTATATTTTTAGAATGTCCCATGGTGGAAAAGGACATCTACAGACATTCTGCGGACATATTCAGGATGTATTTTGGACAAGTGTGTTCTTAGGGTTGTAATCTATCTGATCGTCCTGACGGATGTAATAATTCACCGAGGCATTGATTTTTCCAGAAGACACTTATAATTTATATATAATTATGAATTTTCTGGTTGTTTTTTAAATATGAAGGATATTAAATACCGGCCTTAAGTTTTATCTCTTCGTACATAGCTATATTTTTAATCTTAAGTACAAAAAAAAAAAAAAAAAAAAAAAAAAAAAAAAACACTCTAGTATTTTGTAAAACCTGCACAGTAAAATTATCATCACGATTTTGCTATTTTCAAGGGTGGTTAGAGGGTTGAGGTGGGGTGAAAATACTTAAAAGTATTTCTAGAAATTAGAATTTTGATTGCATACTAAAATAGAATTTTTCATAACTACACATATAAATATATTTTGTTTCCTTTAAAAATATATACATGGTGTTCCAATATTCCCCCTCCCCCCTCTTAATTCGAAAATGAGTCGGGATTGTGAAAAATGGAATTGTGAAACCTGCGTTCAATGAATGTGAGAGGGACCTCTTTCGGAGAAAAAAGTTTGGGCCTTTGGGGGGGGGGGGGCTAGGGGTGCCGCTAGGAGGGTAACTTTAAAATTTCAAATGGGAAGGTATGTCTTGTGGTACATCCCTGGAAACGCCTCTTCAAAACAATGAATTTTATATAAATAATTTTGCACTACGATGATTATTAAAGGCGATACATGAGTTTTTAGACTTTTGAAATGTGGATTTTATACTTATGTTTCCCCTTTAATAATCATTGCTGGACAAGACTATTTCTGTCAAATCCAGTGCCTTGAAGGGACGTTTCCAGGGATGTATCCCAGGACATACTTTCCTGTTCAAAATTTTAAAGTTTCCCTTCTTAGTGGCACTCCTACTACCCCTTACCCGGGCCGAAACATTTTTGGGCAAAGTATATATTGTAATACCACCCAGGAAATGTCTCTTGAAGACGACGAATTTATCATAAATAATTTTGTACTGTAATGTTTATTAAAGGGTATACATAAGTATAAATTTCACATTTTAAAAGTCTAAAAACTCACGCATCTTTTTTTAATAATTATCGTAGGGCGAAACTGTATCAAATTTCATGGTTTTGAAGAGACGCTTCCGGTGAAGAATAACAAGGCATACTTTAATATTTTAAATTTTAAAGTTGCCCCCTAGCCCTCCCGGGCACAAACATTTTTCACCAAAAGAGGTCCCTCTCGAATTCATCGAACACGTCTTTCGCCATTTTTCATAATTCCGGCTCCTTTTCGAGTTAGGAGGGGGGTAGGTGGGACCTTTGGAACACCCTATATATATATATATATATATATATATATATATATATATATATATATATATATATATATATATATATATATACAAATGTCGATGTAAAAATTTGAAAGGTAACAGTAAAATTACTTTTCATCTAAAAAAAAATAATTAAAAATATTTTTGAATTAAAATACTACAACCTCTTATATGCAATATACATATTGGGGTTACTCGGGTTACTATCTCAAAAAGTCAACTACCTCGAAAAGTAAATTAATTGAATATTAAGAATTTTGTCATTAAATAGCAGCACCAGCAATACATAAGCGTGTTTTTCTTTTTCTTTTTCTTTTTCTTCTTTTTTTTTTATTTAATATATAATTATTACTGAAATATGCATCTACCCGCATTCCATCAACTAATATTAATTAATATATTATTAACCCATTTTTAGTTGGGGTCCTATCGTACACGTTCGATTTGTCTGTACACGAAAGGTTGACGTCGCTTGCCATGCAACAAAGAGAAAAAAAAAATATTGTTGCTATTTATATTGCCCACTGTGCAGCAGTAGTGCGACGTAAAACCCAACCAACTAACCAACCAACTAACCAACCAACCTCGCTATTTATACCTTGTTTTTAATTTCCGCGATTATTTTTGCATTTCTGAATATTGTTAAAAGATATCGCAACTAGTCATTAATTCTTAACAGTTTTTGAAGTAAAATTTCACACCTTGAATTAGAATCGAACTCATGTTGTATTTTCTGCAATTTTACATACATTAGTGTTATTTACACATGTCAAAATAGCTTTTATAATGGATTCAGAGAGTGAGTCAATTTGCTTAATATCTCGCAGTAGGAAGATGATGTATCTCATTTCTCAAGGGATAATATTTTTATAAATGCGCTTTCTACGCGTTGCTGTCTAAGGCAGATTTCAAAGCTGGTAAGCAATAAGATTGGAAAAACATTTTCAAAATATGTTTTGTGTAATTTTTAAATTAATTTGTATATAAATGTTTATCTTAACCATCAGAACATAACAGAGTTAATAAATATTAGATAATATTTTGTTTTAGTTTAAAATTTGAGTACATTTCTGGGAATCGGCTAATCAGTGGAGGGTATATCAGCTATTAATTGAAGTGGAAAAATCAAATGCAGCTTACTGTCAAAAATGTTTTGCATTTTGCAGAGGAGACAGAATATATATATATATATATATATATATATATATATATATATATATATATATATATATATATGTTTGTGTGTGTGTGTGTGTGTGTGTGTGTGTGTGTATACATATATATAGTAATTTTCAAAAATAGAAAGAAAATACATTTTAGGGTCTGAAATTCTTTAAAAACCCGGCCAGGAAAGGGTTAAACATAAACTGAATAGAGCAACTTGTTTTTTTTTAATTATTTTATATGTGAATGTTTTTTAATGTCTGGTTTCACTCAAAACAACAAACTTATATTATATTTTTAAGAATTTATTTCACACGAGTAAATTTTTGATGTGTTGTTTAAACAAAAATCCAGTATGTAAAAGCCGTCAGATGATGTAATTTTAAAATAACAGAATTTATCCTATAAAGAGAACAATCGTTTATTCCGTAGTTTTGGTGCATTATTAATCAACTGGACAACTGCAGAAGTCGCGTATTATATGCGCCACCTGATGACCAATATACACCCTACTAAAATCAGTATATAGAATTTTAAAATATTGATTGATATATAGATCATTAAAAATATTGACCAAAAATGAGTGTAATTGTTCTAATTTAGCGTTGTACGTATTGATAAAGTTTCTAATTTAAGTATTTTTTATAGTCAATTTATAATTGTATCCAGTAACCACGTGTTTATAAATATATATAAGTAGCTGCTTAACTTTTGTTTAAACAGTCTTATCGTGAAAACTAAAAAACTAAAAACTAATTAATAATACCATTCCTTAGGAAAGATTCAAATCAAGCCCGTAAAAAAATAACTCGCTATCATTACACTACTAAAATATAAAACAAATTTCGTTCGATATTTTTACGTTTAACCAGCTATTTGAAAAATATTCAATATTACTCTAATATTATTTCCTGAAATTCTTTTAAAAATAATTCTAAGATTATATTAACACCGTGACATAACACCGTAATATTTAATAAAGAAATATACTTACTTTAAAATTACCTGTTTATTAGTAGCATGTAATTTGAAAGCTTTAATTATCCCTTTATCTCTTATCATTTCTGTGGAATGAACATGAAATATTTTTAAATTTTCAAGTTTGTTAGTTCTGTTTTAGTCGCAACTTGTCAAATTCCACTTTACGTGTTTTAGCTGTAATTCTTAAACAAAATTGTCAATTATAATATTTTATAATATCTCTGTAAATTATATTAGATAAACAGAATACATTGAATTTTGTTTTATATGATGATTCTCCAAATAGATTGGAATGAGGTAATTTTTAAAATATTAAATACTTAACCATTTTGTATTTAACGAAAGACACTGATCGGCATGAAAATTGCTTCTGACACCATTTCAGCATATTCTTAAGTAAAATGACCCCCTGAATCCGAATATGACACCCATTTTGCCCTATAAACCCCTATTTTTATGAACAACTCTCCATTTTATCATTTTTCGGTGTTTTATGACTATAAGTTTGGATTTTAGGAAGTGGGAGGATTTTTTTAACCGTTAAACATTTTCTAAGGGGCTACAGAATTGGAAAATTCTAAAATATGGACAAAATAAAAATTTAGGGGGGGGGGGGGATTTGCCACAGAAATTATGTATTAGATATCTTTTTTTTTTTTTTTAATCTATTATTAATGTTATTTTTTAAACTTTATATATATATATATATATATATATATATATATATATATATTAATAATTATTATATATATCATATTAATTACTATATTATTAATATATATATATATATATATATATATATATATATATATATATATATATATATATATTAAAATTAATTATTTTTCATTCTTCAAATTAAACTCATGGTCATAAAATTATCGACCAGGGAAAAAAACATGTTTTTTGTCTTTCTGCACAAAACTTCATATTGATTAAATTTATGAATTATTTCTGAAGAATGCTGAAACAATTCTTTTCAATTTATTTATTATTTTCTCTGTTAAAATTAGATTTCCGGATAAATTCTGTATAATAAAAATAACAATAATAAAATTTTGAATATTTTTAGATCTAAGCAACAGGGCATAATATTTCTAAAGATATTCTATAGTTGACAGATTTTTATTTTTATTTATTTATTTCCTTTTCTTTTTTTGTTAATATGGCCAAATAATACTTACGAAATGCTTGTTTTTTAGCCTAGGTAACGAATAAAGACATCTTTGCAAAAAGTAAATACATGTACATATATATAAACATATACAATTTTATACAGCTTCTACACAAGACATAGTCACGTCTCAGTAAATGCAAAAATATAATAAGTAAGGGAATTTTAGACTACAAAAACGGTTACATATTACTGAGACATACTAGAACATTCGAAAGAAATATAAAAACAATAAAAATGCATATTTATCATAACAATGAACTCTCAAAAAAGGTAAACATTGAATATGTATTTAATATCTGATGATTTTTAGTTGTAATAAGAAGTGTTAGTATATGGTGAAGCATGAAAACAGAACACCAACTGAAAAAAAACACTGAAGTACATGTGTGGAGATAAAAATTTACAAAATTTCAACTGTCTTAAAAAAAGGAAAAAACAGCGAAAAATAATTAAGAAAAACACATGTAAAAATGTGAAATGCTCGTCCACCATTGAAAATGAAAGAAAGCAAAGAAAGCAGAAAGTTTAGTTAATCTATTGTAGGATTAGGATATCGAAACACACGAAATTAATCTTCGAGTGCCTGCAGTGTATGGCGTGCACTGCATGTCCTTGGTAACTGTTCAACAGTGACATAAGAGATTCCATGAACGACACACCGCGCTGCAAATCCATCTGCGCTTGGGACAGGGCCATCGAGACCTTACATCCGATGTGAATGCGAAGATTAATGACTTTATATAGAATAAACAGCAAATTATAGAGGAAGAAATCGTGTTGAGATCGACATTAGTTATGGTTCTGCACATGCCACCGACTCTACTTGATTTAGTAATTTGGACCTTTTCTTTTCTTTTCTTTTTATTTTAAACTTAGTAGGCCGTTTTAATACTACAAATTAGAGATATCGTTCTTTGGGCGTATTTTTTTATGTTAGAGCATTTTGTATACTTAAACTGAAAATTTAAACTTATTTGTAGATTTAAAAAAAAAAGATTTTATCAATGAACTTTTCAACCACACCATTATACATTTATTTGTTTGTTTGTTTGTTTGTTTTTGTAATCCATTACATCAATGTATATCATATATATATAATTAAATAATATTTAGTTTGTATACTTTCAATTATAAATGTTTTTTTCAACTCTTCATTGCATTTAAATGTTATATCACCCATACTCTAAATTTAATGGTTATGCATTGTTCAGGATTTACATTAAATACAGCTTATTAGACATTTCTACTATATTGCAAAATATAATACCTTTTGTTTTCACAATTGATTTTATTATTTCTTTCTTTAAAGGACATGCAAATTAAAAACATAAATACATTTATTTGCAAAGTTATCATCCTAAATATAAAATTTACAAATGGGTATAAATCATTATTGTTTTTTAATAGAATTATTTTGGAATAAATTTTGTATTTCAAACTACCTGTTTTCTTTTCTATTAATATTTTCGTTTGTGTAAATTTATGCAAACGAACACCTTACAACATAAGTTATTTATTAAAAGTAGAATTGCTATCAGGATAGCAAACATTAATCATGGCGATCCTATTCTGATATATTTTAAAAGATCTGTCTGTAGATATGCACAGAATTCGGAGAACAGACTTTCCTGTACGTTCTTCAATAAATGTCTGTAGACATCCACAAGACACGGTGAGGAATAAACGACCTTGTATCGTAAAATACATGTGGATTACCATAAAATACATAGAACAGCTTATCTAATTATGGTCACCTTAAAAAATCTATGAATATTAGTATAGGATATACATGTGCATTCGACAGCTTTCTGATTGTGGGTTTTTATATAAACAATAAAAATGCATATTTATCAAAACACTGAGCTGTCAGAAAATGTAAACATTAAATGTGTATTTAATAACTGGTTGTTAGTTGTAATAAGAAAGGCTGGTGTATGGTGAACTGTGAAAAGAAAACACCAACCAAAAAAAGTATGGAGAAAAAAGAAACACTAAAGTACAAGTGTGGGGATAAAAATTTACAAGATTCCAACTGTCTTTGGAAAAAAAAAAAAAAAAAAAAGGAAAAAAAAAAAGGAAAAAACAGCAAAAAACAGCAAAAAATAATTAAGAAAAACACGTGTGAAAGTGGGAAGTGTGTGCTTTTGCGACATTCAAAATGAAGGAAAGCAAAGAAGATTAGAGAGTTGTAGTTAATTTATTTAAGGATTAGGATATCGAAACACACGAAATTCATCTTCCAGCGTCTGTATATGAAGAGCACGCGTGTCCCTGATAACTGTGCAAGAGTGGCAGAAGAAATTCCGTAAACGATACACATCGCTGCAAAACGTTCAACGCTTGGGACAGGCTCATTGAATCATTATACAGGATGTTAATTCGAAGATTAATGATCTTATACAGAATAAACAGCAAATCAAAGAGGGAAAAATTCGTATTAAGATCGGCATTAGTTATGGTTCCGCGCATGCCATTATCAGAGGTCACCAGCATTTCTGAAATAATTGTGCGCAGTGCATTCCGCATCAGCTAACGCAAGACAAAAGATGCATGCATGTGTTATTTGCAGATTTACAGTGAAGGAAGGTATGAATTTCGGGAATGTATCGTAAGAAAAGACGAATTGTTATTTCACCATTTTGAGTGCGGGGCACACGGTAAAGCCTACAGTCGAAATACGTCGATTTCCTTTGCGCCTCGAAAAAAATGCATAGTTTTGTTAAGGTCATGATGCGTTTCTCTTGCAATGCAGCTGCCCTTTGCTTCATGTCATCCTAGAGCGTGGAGAAACTATCAATGCAAACAAGTAATAGAAACTGCGACGCACCATAAAATCAAAAACCCTGGAATGCTATCGGAAGAAATCCTTCTTTTGCCTGATAACGCCGTCCTTATTCTATTAATCTGGTGAAGTATACGCTTTAAAGGTTTTGACTAGAAACGCCTGAATATCCTCAAGAAATCAGAACATCACTCAGATCTTTCCTTTTTTGACGTCTACATTTTAGTAACCTGAGGAAATACATTTGTAGCTGTCGATTTAATCCAAATAATGAAATGCAAGAGTTGCTCAGGTTGTGGATTCATCAGCGACCTTCTTCTTTCCGAAAGACAGGTTTTGATCACCATATCTTCCAGTGAATAAATGTTTTAACTTATGGTTTACTTTTGAACAAAACGAATTCTGCAGTTTCTTTGTAATGGATGTTCGAGTTTCATTTGACTGCCCTCACCTCCCCCCCCCCCAATAGTATTAACATAAAAAATATTTCCGATTATTTCACAATTCAACCGACTCTATTTGATTTTCATTTGGACCAGAAATGTACTAGTAAAACATTTTATTTTTCATGCTCTTAACAAAATACAAATTTTACCGTGAAATTCTTAATTAAAAATATTGATAGTATTGTCTTAGAAATTCCACAGCAAGAAAACCTGTTTATGGATTTTTTTTTTTTTTTTTTTTTTTTTTTTGCAAACGCCAATATCCATTCCACATCTGTTGATCATCTTGATCATATATATATATATATAGATAGATAGATAGATAGATATAAGTAGACACAAAGTGAATCGTAAAGGCAGTAACTGATTTTCTAAAATAGGAATATGTATATATATATATATATATATATATATATATGTTACACGTAAAAAGGCTATATGTTTACTATATTGTAAAATATATTAACTATTTTTGACAATTGTTTTTATTATTTATTTCGTTAAAGAAAATGCAAATTTTTAAAAAAATACATTTTTTTGCAAAGCTATCATCCTAAATATAAAATTTACAAATGTGTATAAATCCTTTTTGTTTTTTAGTAGAAATTCTTTTGGAATAAGTTTCGTATTTAAAACTACCCGTTTTCTTTTCTCTTAATATTTTCGTTTGCGTCAGTTTATGCAAACGAACACCTTACAACACAAGTTAATCACTAAAATTAAAATTGCTATCAGGATAACAAACATTAATCTTGGCGATCCTATACTTGCATATATTATAAGATCTGACTGTAGATACGCACAGAATTTGGCGAACAGACTTTCTTATACGTTCTTTAATACATGTCTGTAGATATCCACAAGATACGGTGAGGAATAAACGCTCTTGTATCCTAAAAGACATGTGGATTACTTTAGAATACACAGAAAATTTATTCCAATTATAGTCTCCTTAAAAAAGTATGTGAGTATTCGTATAGGACATACATGTGCATTCGACAGTTTTCTGATTGGGGGTTTTTAACCTTTTTCCATCCAAGTAAATCGAATTCACGTTTCACTAAGAAAAAATTGTGTAAGTGGCATCTAGAATCTAGTTTGTGGCTCCAGCAAAAATAGTTCTATGCCATCCTTATAATTTCTAGTTCCATTTGAAAGCGAGTTTTAGAAGCCCCTATTAGAAATCTAGAGCATTTGCCTATAATATCGAGGTCAGAATTATTTGAAAATCGCTGGAAATAAATGTGTATACAAGAGGCGAGTTTTAGCAACTATAATCTTAGTTTATGAGCCAGTTCTAGAAAATAAAGTGAGAATTTCTCGTAATGCAAAGGATTCAGAATATTCAGAATATTGTGTCACCATCTAGAAATGTATACAGTAGAAATTCTCGAACATTTCTTCTATTCAGCTTATTAGCGTGCCATTCACGCATAGCTCGTTAATCTATATTTCTACTTTAGGGATTTAGAAACTTACCACTTATTCGTTGTAGATGAAAGCGGTATATATCTATATGACGGAAAGAGTCAAAACTAAAGCTGCAATTATTGGCGTTATTGGCGTTAATAATATTTCGCAAGTAATACAGTCTCGCTTGTTATTTCGCTTATTTGTATTTGGAAGAATTGGTGACTATAACGTGCTCTTTTCGTTTGCTTTTCGTTTTACAATTGTGTAATATGTATAAAAGATTAATATTTCAAAATACAAGTCAAAAATAAATATTATCGTTTTAAAAATACAAACAACAACTCATATATATTTTTTAACACCTATTCATTGAGTATTTATCCCCAACTCATGATGAAAATATATATTTCCCTTATAATATATAAATACATTATATATAAAACTAATTTAAAGAACTGATGTATAACTAATGTTTAAACTAGAAAATTTCTTCATACACCATAAATATAGTGCAAACACTACCGGTTTCGAAAGCACATGTCCTTTATTCTTCAAAATACGTGCCGTGGAAGCAAAAGCAATAATGAAATTATGGCGAAATCCGAAGGGGTATAAGCAATATATCTAATCAATAGGAAGCAGCCTGCAAATACAGTCAGAGAGGAACACATCCAGAAAATATTAAATAAGGGAAACAGACACAAAAAGTAGAGGACATGGACTTAAAACAATTTATTTATATATTTTTTACAAAATTTTTATTTAAATACCTTATACATAAAAAATTTTATATACATAATATTAGCATTTAAGTACATAATCATATTTATGTTCATTAAATATATATTTTATTTATTTATCTTTTTATCTAATTATTGAGTTTATCTAGAATATTTATTTACCTGCATATGTTTTTGTTATTAAAAAAATCATATACGAATCAAAACATGAAAGAAAAATTCAATACTTCAAATATACAAACAAGCTAATTTTGTTTTTTCTTCAAAATTTTCAATAGTCTTCCCGATATATCTCACTATTAAATGTACGTACAAAAATGAAGTAAAAAGAAGAGACATTCAAACAATATTTTGTCCGACAGAAAACGTCACGCTATATTTTTAAAGAGAGATAACATTCGTGGAACTGTATCCTTCATATTTTATGCATGAATGACACCGTCTATATATGTTACTTATATTTCTGACAAAAGATATCAAAGTATTTGACAGATTGCGATATTTTAAAAACAAAGGAGAAGATATATATAATAAATAGGGAAATCTATGATATTCGCTGCAATGTGTTCTTACTTAAAAATTTTCGAAAATATTTGTGAAATATTTTCCCTTTTTGAAAACTTAATGTTTTATCAAATTTAAATTTAACGTCATTCTAATACATTATTTTTTTCAATGAATTTCCTGACTTTATTCTAACCTTTACACAAATTTTTAAATTTAAATTACTTAATGCACAGATACAATACAATTAATGATTAGGCATATATATATTTAGTTATATATATATATATATATATATATATATATATATATATATATATATATATATATATACTTCTAGTTCTTAATTGTCTAAACGTCAGCTTTTTGATGAAAATAAACATCTTTTGCTCTATTAATGTAATTTCAAATTTAAAGATTCAAAAATAAGATTTTATTTTATTTTAAAGTTCTATTTCCCTTTTAAGTGTTTATTTTTTTCATTTTTTCCCCTGGGGCAGTTTTTTAAACAAATGTTTTAAACAAGTATCTGGAATTAATATGAATATAATATAGTGGTTGTATATTTATTCATTTACGGCTCTGGGAACTTTTAATATTTAATTATTTATTTTTTCCTGGGATAGATTTTTAAACAAATATCTTTAACAAGTATCGGAAATTAATATAATTATAATATAGTGGTTGTATATTTATTCATTTACGTCTCTGAGACCTTTTAATACGACATATATAACGAACCCAGGTAGCACATATATTTGTTATAGCGTTGCAAATAAGTCTGAACAGTGAACAACTTTATGTGCTACCTGGGAAGAGCACAAAATTATATAATAAAAAAAATAATAATAACAAATTAATAATGTATTTAACTGTACAAATTATATTTGAGAAAAGGATATCTTGTGATTTATTACAATTTACATTTAACTGTAGCAATGTTATTCTAGTTCTAATGATATTTATCAGAAAAAAAGCTTAATTCCTTTTTTACTATAATAATTAAGATTAAATTAAATTAAATTATTTTTAGTTCCATTTAATCTTAAATACCGTAATTAACGCCCTGTATTCAAATTTTATGTTATAATACCTTTGAATTTTGTGGCAAAATTTACCGTAAACTTCTTATTAAACGAAAAACAATCAGATATTTCAAAGCATACAAATAAATTTAGAAATACACTTGACAATATTTTCAGGTTAATAAATTCTAGAAATAATTAAGCCCGATCTATGACAGGGAAAAATATTTAGCTACATTTTGACATTGCAACTAAATAAAAATTATTTATTCATAGGTCGGCATAAAACTGACTTTCTTCCTAGATTCCGTTCTATGTTTCTCTGAGATGCAAATCGTCTGCGTCAATTATATTTAAAAAAAAATAATAATAATAATCTTATACTATTAAGTGAGCAATATTTGTATATTTCACTGTTCTCGAAAACGGTAGCTCGGACAGTCACGAGATTTAACACAAAGGTGCCCCCCGAAGGGTCATTGTGCACATCGAAGTCAGATTTTCGAATTTTTGATTAGTTTTTTCTTAATTAATTAAAATGTGAAAATAATAACCTTCTAATTTCTGATAAATAAGCCATTTAAATTTTAACATTTTATCCATAATTTAATTGTTGCCAATTTTTTTTCGACAAAATAATAATAATTAAAAAAAAAAAAAGTACATTTATTTAAAATGAGGAAAACAAATCAGAAAGATTAGAATATGAACTAGAAATATCAGTCGCATCGTTACAAATAAGATACCAAATGAAAGGGAAATATTTTGTAAATCCGATGCAATAAACAGCTTATCAATCGAATGATTAGTTGTTTCTTAATTAATTAAAATGTGAAAATAGTAACCTTCTAATTTCTGATAAATAAGCCATTTTAAGTTTAATATTTTATCCATAATTTAACTGTTGCCATTTTTTTCGACAAAATAATAATAATAATAATAATAATAAAACGTACATTTATTTAAAATGAGGAAAATAAATCAGAAAGATTAGAAAATAAATTAGAAATATCAGTCGCATCGTTACAAATAAGATAGCAAATGATAGGGAAAATTTTTGTAAACCCGATGCATTAAACAGCTTATCAATCGGACAATTAGATTTTTTTCAATTAACTAAAGTATGAATTTTAGGTGGCAACAGCAGAAGATTGTATGGAAACCGTTAGGAGAAAAAAAATGAAAAATCTACTTCACATTAAGCCACATGATTTTTAAGTGGGATTAAAAATTGCAGTTTTCAAATTCTTTTAAATTTCCCTCACTAACACAAAAATATAATATACAGCCTGTACCCCTCCAGACCAACTTGCATTTCAAATTTTATCAATTATTTTGGTTAATAAACAAAAGTTATTATTTTTTTTTTCAAATTAAGTTTTATTCTATCTTTGAAAAGATTTATGTGATCATAGATATAATAATATATATAGATCTATTATCCCCATATTATCGTGCCGAAAAAAAGCTTTGGAATCAGCCATTAAGTGGTATTGAAAGAAAAAATGAAAAAAAGAAGAATGAATTTGAAACTATATCTGGAGCTTTTCTTTCACCTTTAGTAAATAAATTATTCATGAATTTTATTTCCTAAAACATTCGTGTGTATTCCCGTGTGTATTCACTCGGGGAAAGACTGCCATATTTTGGTAAAATCGCCGTTTTTTGGCGAGTAAAAAGGAATCACTTTTTTCTCCCCAATAATCAATCTATATATTATTACTATATCTGTGTATGTGATACGATACATTAATAATTTGGGTTTTAAAAGTTTTTTTTTAAATAGATTATTTAAACTCGATGAACCATATTTTTATTTCATCAGTTTCATTAACAGATCCTGCTGGGCGATTTTTTAAATTTTCGTGTTGAAGTACACCGAACGTTTTTCGACAAGAAGTTTAATATAGCAACAGCCATTTTAATCTAAGTAGCGCATCAAATATATAAAAAAAAAATGATTTATTTTTACACAAAATTTACAGAACAAATGCAGTTTTAAAGATAGGAGATTTATTTCAACAAGTACTATTTTAAACCTAAAAACCATTAAAAATATAAGCAGAATATAAAGGATTCTTATGTATAAACAAAAAAGAGTCTGATAGAATTATTAGTGTTGTTCACATGTAACTGGGATTCAAATATAAAAGGGAAACTGCAATTTTTTCGATACTATCTATTTCGAAACTGTTATATAATAAGATCCTAAATGGAAACTCATTGGTAAACTATTGTCGCAGATAATAGGGACAAGCGGCCGAGTTGCAGTGGATGACCAAATCGCTGCCGAATGCAGCAGGGACCTGGAGCGAGCTTTTGAACAATTTCAATAATTTATTTTATTTTATTTTTATAAAGCTATATAGAAAAGAGTTTCCTTTAAATTTAGTGGCCAGCGAGGCGGGCAAAGCCTGCTAGTAATAATAACAATAATAATCATTCAAAATAATAAAAAAAAGAATAACTTTTATAAGTAGTTTTTACATCATAAATGTGTATAGAAAAATATAGGATAAAGTTTTGTGGTGACTAAAACGTACAATTTGAGAAATTGTTTCATGATATATAGTTTCAACAATAATATTATTACGTATAAAATTTTGCATATTTTCTTTTAGAATAATATTTCATAAAATTAGATATTATGCAAAGCATTTGCTTTAAAATAATGTATAAATCGTTATTCCGCTATTTTGAAAATTACTCTAACAAAAATTATTGTTTTAGTATACCAAAAAAAAAAAAAAAAAAAAAAGTTAAAAATAGTCTTCAAATAGTTAAAAAATATTTGTTTGATATATAATTGAATGTTTAAAAAATAATAAAGCCTTACAAATAGCGTATATTAAATTACTTTTTTAATTAAATCTTTTCACTTAAAATTAATTCAAATAGTGCCAATTAATTTATTTTTTACGACTCGTCAAATACTTCTAAAATTATACTTTTGCCTTCTTTAATTCCATCTCAACAGGGCTTTTAATGAATTTGGATAAAAAATACATTTCTTAAATATATTTTTTATTCATAGTTAAATGACATATTATTATAAAATCTAGTATTAATTCTAAGTAATTAAGTATGAAAATAATTAATTTTATAAATTACATGTATGTATGATCAAATAGGAGATTATTTAGACAAATATACAGCAAAAATATTCTTTTCTTATTCATTTACATTTATAAAACATTAATTTTTGTAGTAAATGTTCTTTAAAATAAGAAGCTGTTATTATATATCCGACCTTAACGTGTTCTTTCTTTTTTTTTTTTTTTTTTTTCATAATATTTCACATTACAAATAATTTCCTTTATTAAATCAGACCGAAAATACAGCTTTATCTTCATAAATAAATCAAGTCCTTATGGCTCAGTCGGAGGAATAGTTTTATTTTACTTTTTTTATCAAGAAGCCACCACTCATAAAAAAGACGGCAATAAAATTTACTAATAAACTTGCTAGAATCATGGATATCGGCTATGTATTTACGGAGTTTTATGCAGACCCATTCATATATATATGACCGACACTCAGAAATAAGATGGTGGAACAAATTGTTGTAAAAGAAACCCTTTGTTGTTTGTTGTTGTTGTTTGTTATGCCACTCTTAAATTCCGAACTTCGGTAGTGCAACTATCCGGATTTAAGGCAGGTGGGGTGCGCCTTTCGTTTTTCAGAAGAGCACCACTAGGGAGGAAGAACGATTTAGCTCCAGACGCTGACAAAAGGTGGCAGCACCAGAAAACAACCAGAACTCGAGTTTTGATCCGGATCAAGGCCGAGTTAAACCAATGTTCCGGTACCCTCAGATGTATATTTTTTTATGGGAACTTGGAGGACTTTGCGACCACGACGGAATTTAACGTGCACCAGTCGCTATTAGAGTACACGACGGTCTTCGGCCGGCTCTAGGACCGAACCAGAAACCTTTCGATCTCGAACTCGATGCTCTTACCGACCAGGCTAGAGCGCCATTTGAAATATTTTTCTAATATTGTGTCTACTATCCAAATCTGGTTAAGTACTTCCAAAGGGACCGTAATGACAATTTTTCTAGCTGATGCCCTATTTCAAGTGGCCGCTTTTTTAAAACAAGATGGTGGTTGGTTGGTTGGTTTTTACATCGCACTAGTGCTACGCAGATGGACAGCGACGGTCTGGGACTCACACCTAGAAGTTGTCCGGAGGCATGCCATCGCAATTTTGATCCTCCACGGAAAGGATGCCCCCCTCCTTTAACAAGATGAGGGAGGGGGGATCAAAAGTTAATTAATAAATTTAGTTCATACACAAAGATGGGTTATGCATACATCGAAATTCACAAAATCTGGGATTAAATAATTTTTTCTTGATGTGAGTTGGAATTTTTTAAGTAGTTGCCAATTCTAAACTAAATTATGGCCAAGCAAGCTCTTCCAATTACTTTCAAGATAAATCCACTATTCCACTTTGGTTCAAAGAAATTTGCCAAGCTCATTTATATACTGTATTAGTAAGATAAGTCCTCTGTTCAACTTTATTTTGAAATATTTCAATATTTCGAATGCTATCGTGATGACAAATTTTAAAGAGTCGCAACCTGATTTTAAGTGGAGGCCACTTTTAAACAAGATGGCGGAGCAATTTCATGGATAAACTTGATGAATAAACATATATACATTATGCATACAATGAAATTCAGCCAAATCGGATTCTACATTTGATTTTTATAATGTGAGTTTGAAATTTAAAAACAAAATGATGGGGCTAGTTTCCCAGCAAACGCACTCAAGATAAATATCATTTTAGTTCAACTTAAATGAGTATTTTAAAAATTATCGTGATGACAAATTTTAAAGTAGCAGGCTAAACTCATGCAACTGCCCAGAAACAAAACGACGGAGAAAATTTACAAACTCATCTGTCATAGGTATTTGAAAAATATTTCCACTATCCAACTGTGTTTCAAAGTAATTCTGTATTTCGAATATTATCAAGTTTTCTAATTAGAGGGTGTTTGAGGCGTTCCGAAAGACTGTCTCCCTTTTTCAGGATTTTAAGGAATTTCATTATAAATACAATAAAAGTTATATAAACTAAACTTTATACATTGTTACTATTAAATAATTTTAACATATCATGAGGTTTTTTAATTTTAACTAAACTGTATATAGTGTTACTATGTAATATTAATTTTAAAAATGGCTATCATTAAAAATAATAATAAAAATAATAATTTTAAAAAAATGTTCACAAAGTTTTAAACCAATCAATAAATTATATAAGCAATAAAGTTACAAATATAATAAAAGTTACATAAAATAAACTTTATATTGTGTTACTATTAAATAAATTCATCATATAATAAAAGTTATATAAAACAAGCTTTATTTATTGTTACTATTAAATAAATTCAACAAAAGTTTTAAAACCTTTAAATGATTTCGAATGTTATCGAGATGACAATTTTTTATTTTTTTAGCGTGATTTTAAGTCGCCGCCACTTTTCAACAAAAAGGCAGAACAAGTTGCTTAGTGAGCGCATTCATGGTGTTAGTAAAGCAATTTCTTCTTAAACATCAGTTCAAATTAATTGAGTGAGTTAGAAGTTATTGCGGTGATATTTTTTCTAGTGACAGCTTGATTTCAGGTGCGTGCAATTTAGAAGCACAAAGGTAGAGTTAGTTACCCTTCGAAAACATTCAAGGTATTTATAAGATCAGACCAAAACTGACTTTGGTTCGAAGTAATTCATTATTTCCTAAGATATATTGAGATGAAAAATTGTAAAGTGACAGCGTGATTTCCAACTATCCATTAAATTAAGTTATCCTCTATTTTGAAGCAGTATTGAGCTCATTAAAATTCCTTTAGACCCTTATAAAGGCTAAGTATGCATCAATATTTAAGGAAATCCGGCCTAAATGCTTTTCTTATGATGTAAATTTGAAATTTTCAAGTAGCTGCTATTTAAAAATAAAGTGGCGGAGTAACATGTTTAACGAACCCAACCTAGATATTTGTCAGAAAAGACCATTGTAAATATTAATTCCATTTTAGATTATTATTTCGGAAGTAATCGTGATGACAATTTTCTATTACATATGCTGGGTTAATTTAATTAAAGTTAATTAACACTTTAAAAACGCTGCAACATTAAAACTACCGCTGAGAATGACTTGACATTTTACCAGAACAATTTTTAGGCAATGGAGTTTTGTTTGGAAAAGGAAAAAAAAAAAGGTCCAAAGTGTACTTTTAAACAATCGTAATATGTTTGTTTCATGAAGCTCTTCTTTTTATCTTGTCACTCTCACTGTTTTGCTGCAAGCACGTATTTTTTTTTTTTTTTTTTTTTTTTTTTTTTTTTTACAAACAAAAGTTGTCATAAACTTTAAAATTACATTGTTCTCTCCAATTTCCTATCTATTGCTAGCGATATTCTTGCATATAATGAATGTATTTATGCATTTCTTTTCAGATTACATTGGCAGCGCTATCTATACGCACATTTTATAAATACTTTTCCCCTTCACCAAACAAAGTTCCATTGCCTCACGATTGCTCTAAAATTATAGCATTTAGAAATCGGCACTTTAATTATATATATATATATATATATATATATATTAGAGAGAGAGAGAGAGTCAGGTAGTTAGTTAGTTAGATATATAGATATTTAAATAGATAGATAGAAAAACTAAATAATTCGTTAAGTCAAATTAAAAAATAAATCATTCTAAAACATCTTTAGATAAATTATAATTAATTTCACCATTTGAATAAAAATATCACCATTTGAATAAAAAAAATACACCCTCTGTAATTAAAAAGTCTATTTGGAAACTCATTTTCCTTTGGCATCTCGTGAGGTTTATCATCACATTCTCGGAATATCACATCGTCTAAATCATTATAATGAAGCTTAAATATCATTTGTACTGCAAGCGATGCTATTTATAACAATCTTTTCTCAGAATAACGTGTTTAGGAAACGTTTGTTAGCAAGATAATAATCATAGTATACAGATTTCATTGTTAAATTGGTATTTCAGTCTTTAGTATGGAACAAATTAATAATTTCTAACTAAGAGTATATTCGTTTTCAGTATTGAGTGTTAAACAAGTTTGTTTTAAAATGCAGAGATTCACACACAGATATAATTATTTTAAAAAACAGCATATTTCATTTATAATTTTTTTTTTTTTTTTTTTAATTATTGAAAAAAAAAAATCAAATTTTATAAGAAAATAATAATAATAATAATAATAACAATAATAATAATAAATAAGCTATTGTATCCCTCATACGACTTTCTCTTACCCTGCAATTAAATACAAGACAAATTACAGATTAAGACGAAAAAACAATAAGGCAAGATAATAGAGGAATGATATTAATAAAGGTAAGAGGTAATAGAGGTAAAATAATAGATATTTGTTGAAATCAATCCCCACTCTAGGGATAGATGGACATAAATCGTAACACTGCTATAGATTACCTTAGAAAGCTTTTTTGTTTATATGTTGATTTGTTACACGCAAACAAATTGCAGTATACAGACATTCTGTGAAAATTTTCCGTTTTTCTCCTTTAATAGGCAAAGCGTCAAAAAAAAATGTTTCCAAGCGTACGCCTGCTAAAAATTATCATAAGAAGTAAACTTTTAGTGTGCTTGTTGGTTATCCAAGCACATTATAAAGCGACATTGTGATATTACCCACTGCTCCTTTTAGGACAGGGGGGATAAATAGGCATCTTTCCAAATTACCTCCGGAATGCATGTTTTGGTATGTGGGTGTTGATTAAGTATACAAAACATGCATTTTCACGAGATTTACTGAATCGTAGGGAAAATTTAGAGGAAGTAAAAACGGGTAATGCGACACCGAAGGCAACTGCAACCTTAACTAAGTTTTTTTTTTTTTTTTTTTTTTTTTCAATTTTAATGATTTTATAATTATCGTTATTATTATTTTTTTCTTTTTATTGTTGAGATTTTTCATTAGTATTAATATGGAATTTTTGGAGTTGATTTATATATAGTTACCAGCGAAGTGGGTAAACCTGTTAAGGATATTATAAAAAAATTAAAAAAAAAAGTTAGGATTAAAGTTAGGATTGGAATAATGGGAACAATTCAGTTAGGTGTTTGAATATTACAATGAAACATTCAAAAGGTGTCGTCTTCAAAAAATATTGAAAAAAAAATATGTGATTCTACTCTTCATAAAACAGCAGAAAGTGAAAAAATTATCCGTTGAAATGAATTACAACGACTACAAACAATATATCAAAATTAAGCATTTTTGGTGATTTAACGATGTTAGCCGATAAGTTCGCTAGCACCGTTAGGCAATAAGGTCGCCGTGTACGAACAGAACCGTGTTTTGTTTCTCCGCCAAGTACTCAAAATCAACGCCTAACTGTGTAAAATCGCCAGATATGATTAATTTTGATAATTTTTTGTGGCCACTGTAATTCATTTTATCCGATAATTTTTTTCACTTTCTGGTATTTTATTAAAAGTAGAATCACATATTATTTTTTAAATATTTTTTAAAGACGACACCTTTTGAATGTATCCTTGTTAGGAACATTTTAATCTATTATCCCTCTAAATCATTGGTAAATGTTTCTTTCTTAAACTGGCAATTATGCTTTTCGCATATGTCTAAAATATATCTCATTTTGTACACTGTAAGAGAGAGAGAGAGAGAAAAAAAGATAAGGATAAGAAAAAGTAAAAGAAAAATTTGATAAAATGTTTTTTAGAAGAAGAAGTTTATATTTATATTACGGTTCGCTTTAGTACTGCAACGAAACCAGCCTTTTTGGTAATAAAATGTGTTTTTTGCGAAATGTTCCATTACCAAAATTCGTTGCAGATCCTAAACGATTTGTGTTGTAAATTAAAATGTTTTGTTCCGTAAGCGAATCTATCTGTTCGATAAATGACAAATAGTAATTTATTTTTCAGGATAACAGGGACTGTCAAAGGTATAGGAAATTGATGAATGCAAGCCTAAAATATTTAAGATGACCTATCGTACATATTATGGTACATATTTTTTTATAATACCAGACATATCATGAAATGAAATTTATTATAATTATATTATTCTAAATACTGTAAAATGTATTAAAATAAAAGATTTATAAAAGAATATTACTTTACAAGTATTAAAAATAGCCATGCGTACGACAAAAGTGTTACCCTAAACATATTTTTCCATTATTGTATGTTGGATTAACACAAAAGATTTCTTTAATCATATATATTACATTACATGTATCACTTCTTGATATGTTATACCTTAAGTATATTTTATTTTTTATGTTAATAAAAACAGGGAAAATTAGATGTATATATTTCATGATGTATATACTAGTTCATAACAATCTATATCACAAAGTTACAATTGAATAATGTTCCGATATGTGTCATATAGTCATAACCGTTTTCATAAAGCGTTTATTTTAAGGTTACAATCACGATTTAAACACATGCAAAATTTCAATTCGACGATTAATCGTTTGAAATAATTGGATCTATATTATCTATAGATAAGTGACTCGACTTTGTGCTAAAATTATTAACTGCATTTTTAAAAAATCTTTAAATTAAGTCTCATTGTATATCTGAATATTGAACAAATAAAGAAAACTACAATTATCCAAACATTAAATAACTTCGACTACATATGGTAGATATCTTGCACAATAGATTTGAAAATTATATAAGGGAATTTTCCCTAAATATACCATTCCATTACTATAAGATGCATTAACACAAAAGATTGCTTTATTCCTACATATTACATTACAAGAACATTCTCAAGTATCTGTAAGGATTTATGTATATGCTCTCCTTTTACCTTAACAATAACGATAGAAAATAGTCGTCATTATGGTAAATATAGTTCTTGTCAGTCTTTAAAGTAGAAATTTATAACAAAATGATAACGTCCCAGTAAATAACATATGATAATGCCCTTTATATTATAATACGTACAAAATATAGTTACAGTAAAATTATAAAATTCGAAATAAATGATAGTGACAAATACACAATATTAATTAATAATGTGTATTTCTCACACGTAGATCAAATGTTAAGATTATTATTATATTAAGATTATTAAAAAAAAGGGGGAGGGTGTTATTTAAACAAATTATTATTATTTTTTATTTATTCATTCATTTATTATTATTATTAATATCATTATTATTATTCTGAGTATGATTATTATTTTCATTTTGACAAAAATATTTTTAAATCAAAAAAAGTGGTTTGCGTAATAAACGTAGGAGAGATAAAGTATTGCGTATAATATTTTTGAGTAGGAATACTATTAACTTTATTTCCATGCATTCAAGTTAACTAGATACTAAATTATTTCATGCTAGTATAGAAGAAAGAAATTTTTTTCGACACATTTCTTTTATTATTATTATTATTTTTTTTTTATTATTATTATTATTATCACATATAAAAAATAAGTAGACTTAAAAAAGAAACTGTGTCTGTTAAAAGTAAAACTTTTAAGATAAATGTGTAGAAAATGGCAGTATAAGTATAACATGAAAAAAAAAAAAAAAAAAAAAAAAAAAAAAAAAGCACAATTTAATAACTTTCTGTTGTTCTGAAGAACTGCTATCCAAAGTAAATTTCAAGAATCATAATAAAAGATAGGAATTTTTTTTTTCTATCAAATAACTTTAGTATAAATCATTAAATGTTTAATGCCCCGTTGCATTTATTTAAAATAATATGCTATTGAGCATAACAGAAAATAATAGGGAGATCAGAAGTTCTCCTTCGGCGACATAAATAAACTATAAAAATAATGTAAATTAATAAAGATGAAATATATATATATGTGTGTGTGTGTGTGTGTGTGTGTGTGTGTGTGTGTGTGTGTGTGTGTGTGTGTGTGTGTGTGTGTGTGTGTAAAATATACCGCAAAATGTCGTTTAAGCGCTTTCTCTATCTCATGTATTTTTCTGATAAAAATAAGGGTGCATAAAAAATGATTTTAAATCAAATCGTAAATGCATTTCAAGTTGTAGTTAATATATATATATATATATCTATATTAATAAAATCAGAGTTTTGTCTGTAAATTTGTCGGAATCGAAAAATTTTGCGATATCTTCACGTTTCACACCCCATGAAAGCCGAAAATGACTTCAGAAAATTTTGCCTGTGTGTGTGTGTGTGTGTGTGTGTGTGTGTGTCTGTGTGTATGTCATCGTGTCCGAATGTCGCTTTTTTTGTCCGGGCATCACTCGAGAACGGCTGGACGGAATTCAACGGCGCTTGGCAGGAATTTAGGTCTTCACCCAACTTAAAATTATATCTATCAACTTTTCGGAAATTCCCCCCCTAGGGGGTAAAAGACTAAAACACGTTTGTCCGGGCATCACTCGAGAACGGCTGGACGGAATTCAACGACGCTCGGCAGGAATTTAGGTCTTCACCCAACTTAAAATTATATCTATCAACTTTTCGGAAATTCCCCCCCGTTCCCCCCTAGGGGGTAAAAGACTAAAACACGTTTGTCCGGGCATCACTCGAGAATGGCTGGACGGAATTCAACGGCGCTTGGCAGAAACTTAGGTCTTCACCCAACTTGAAATTATATCTATAGAAATTTTCAAAATTATAATTAGTGTTTACATTGTGGGTAAAAAACGCCTGCGCATGCGCCATAAATATTTTTTCACTAAAACGCTTTGAATGGAAAAATAAAATGCAAAATTAAATTTTTAAGATAAGGACTTTTTTTATTCGCGTGATTCGCACTGCAAATTATGAAAAGATTGAAATGAAGTGTTGCCATCTAAGTTTCATACTTTAGTTAATTTTAAAAAATCTAATTGTCGTATCGAAAAACTGTTTACACCCCAGGATTCAGAAAAATCACCTCTTTCATTTGGTACTGAATTTGTAATGATAGGTCCGATATTTCTAATTTATTTTTCCCTTTATCCGTTTTTCCGTTGCCACTTAAATTTTATACTTTAGTTATTTTTTAAAAATCTAATTGCCGCATCGAAAAACTGTTTGAACCCCTGGATTCAGCAAAATCGCCCCTTTCATTCGGTATCAAATTTATAAATATAGGTCTGATATTTCTAATTTATTTTACCCTTTTTCCGTTTTCAACCCAGATTCGATATGGAACAGCTTTAGTATTGGATCCCTTTGGCAAAATTTGAAATTCGTCACCAAAGTAGCTCGGACGTTTCTCGCCAAGATCTTTAATTGCACAATTGAGATAGCCAATTCAGTTCATCGCAAAAATGGCTTAAAATATTTAAAGAAACAAAAGGGTTCCGATACTTAAGCTGTGCTTTTTTCAGTGCTAGAGTCCTATTTCAGTCGGTACAGTTGTCGAATTTTTATAGGTCACTCTTAATTAGTGCTAAAGGCCTATTTCAGTCGGTTTATTGAATGGGGATTTGTTGAATGAAGTCCCCCCAAGGCACAACTTTGACATGAGTCTCCCCCAAGGTACCCCTATTTCAGTCGGTACAGCGTTGTCGAATTTTTATACGTCACTCTTAATAGTGCTAAGGGCCTATTTCAGTCGGTTTATTGAATGGGGATTTATTGAATGAAGTCCCCCCAAGGCACAACTTTGACATGAGTCCCCCCCAAGGTACCCCTATTTCAGTCGGTACAGCGTTGTCGAATTTTTATACGTCACTCTTAATAGTGCTAAGGGCCTATTTCAGTCGGTTTATTGAATGGGGATTTATTGAATGAAGTCCCCCCAAGGCACAACTTTGACATGAGTCCCCCCCAAGGTACCCCTATTTCAGTCGGTACAGCGTTGTCGAATTTTTATACGTCACTCTTAATAGTGCTAAGGGCCTATTTCAGTCGGTTTATTGAATGGGGATTTATTGAATGAAGTCCCCCCCAAGGCACAACTTTGACATGAGTCCCCCCCAGGCACAACTTTGACATGAGTCCCCCCCAAGGTACCCCTATTTCAGTCGGTACAGCGTTGTCGAATTTTTATACGTCACTCTTAATAGTGCTAAGGGCCTATTTCAGTCGGTTTATTGAATGGGGATTTATTGAATGAAGTCCCCCCAAGGCACAACTTTGACATGAGTCCCCCCCAAGGTACCCCTATTTCAGTCGGTACAGCGTTGTCGAATTTTTATACGTCACTCTTAATAGTGCTAAGGGCCTATTTCAGTCGGTTTATTGAATGGGGATTTATTGAATGAAGTCCCCCCAAGGCACAACTTTGACATGAGTCCTCCCCAGGCACAACTTTGACATGAGTCCCCCCCAAGGCCCAACTTTGACATGAGTCCCCCCCCCAGGCACAACTTTGACATGAGTCCCCCAAGGCCAACTTTGACATGAGTCCCCCCCAAGGTACAACTTTGACATGAGTCCCCCCCAAGGCACACCTTTGACATGAGTCCCCCCCAAGGCACACCTCCCCCTCATTGGGAAAAAAAGAAAAAACGTTGTTTTGCGGCTATAAGACAGTTTGGACTTCCAACGTTATTTGTTACAGTATCTGCAGCTGAAACACATTGGTTTGATTTAATGAAAACTTTATCATGGAATTTAGATCGTCACGAATTAACTAAAGAAGAATTGGTCGATATTAACAAGTTTAGCAGTAGGCCTCTGGCACTAAATTAAAATCTGTCAATGTCAGATTTTCATGTTTGAAATAATGAAATAATGTCGTGTCTGTATAATTTTCTTTTTTTTTTTTAATCTCTTCAACATCTTAACAACTTAAAAAAAAAAAAAAAAAAAAAAAAAATGTATCATTTAGGTTTACCTCTGTAAAAATTCCAAAATACATTCGCTTTAAAACTTTGTTTTATTTTATTTATTTATTTATTTATTTATTTAGTGTATGGAACAGCTTTAGTATTGGATCCCTTTGGCAAAATTTGAAATTCGGAACCGAAGTAGCTCGGACGTTTCTCGCCAAGATCTCTGATTGCACAATTGAGATAGCCAATTCAGTTCATCGCTAAAATAGCTTAAAATATTTAAAGTCACCAAAGGGTTCCCATACTAAAGCTGTGCGTTTTGTACTTATTTATTTATATTTTCTATTAAAGACTTCTGTGGTCACGAAATTTGGTGCGTAAATTGTTTGTTTGCATCCGGCACTTATTGTAACTGGATTCCACGAAATTCGAAATCCCCCCCCCCTTCTCGGAGTCGGAGAGCAATAAACGGTATAACTTCAGTATAACCCCACAGCTGAATTTGGCGATTTTTTTTTTTGCGTCGTTTTGAAGGATAACGATGTCGTTCTGGACTGTTTGCGATATAATATGGCAGCCTAATATGTTGCTTATTTTGGATTTATGATTTAGATTATGATTTTAACATTTATCCTATATGATTTATGATTTTTATATTTATGATTTAGCCATAATCGCCAACAAAAAAATCGCCAAATATCGTTGTGGGTTTATACTGAAGTCGTTCCCAATAAACATGTGTAAAAACATGTTTTTCCGTTTGAATTCGCTTTGAATTATCTTAGAATGGCGAAGTTTGGTGTGCGGATATTGATTAAGTGTACGCATTATGTACATTAGTGGGATTTTGCAAAACTTCGAACTCACCCACTGAGGAAGGGGAAGTAACAAGTGGGTAAGTTGTGCCTAAGGCAGTGGGGACCCAGACTGTATATTGATTAAGTGTACGCATTACGTACATTAGTGTGATTTTGCAAAACTTCGAACTCACCCGCTGAGGAAGTGGAAGTAAGAAGTGGGTAAGTTGTGCCGAAGACAGTGGAGACCTAGACTCCTCACTTTGCGAGCGAGAAAACCTCTACCAATCACAGCGAGAACTTAGGTTATTAATAAAGATATGAGATTTTGACAACTCATTTAAGTTTAATGTCCAGCGAAGCGGGCAAAGCCTGCTAGTATATATATATATACATAACAAAAATGTTAAATGCAGTTAACTAATCGGATAAATTAGGAAAATCTTCATTTTCCCCCGTTTAATAAATTGTTTAAAAGAAAAAAAAAATGTCGTTATTTTAGGAATTCCATTTTAAAGCGTTGACATTGTAGTAGTTGTTAAAAAAAAATCAATGTCCTTGTCTAAAAATATGAATATTGAGACAAAAAGAAATAGCCTAAATACTGTCTGTTATTCTAATGGTGACTTCCGTTGACCGTAAGCGACCACTTATTTCAATTTCAGAGTAAACGAAATTCCATGGGAAAAGCAGAGAGGGGGTTATTCAAGTAGATTTCTTTAATTAAATTCCTAATATTAAATAAATTGTAAGTAAGGAACACATGTCCTAAATGCATGCAAATTTTTTCAACTACGATGAAAATATCATTTGTTATCGATTCATTTTTCCTTCGTGCTGTGTAGTGAACAGATTTTTATATTATGGAACTAGATATAAGATTTATAACTCTATCAATTTTGAATAGCATGTGTAGCAATTAACATTCTTTAACAATAACGTAAAAAAGATTCTTGGCACGTTTCGATACATAAGCTGAATATTTTAAAGATAACTTTCCTTATTTAATTTTTTAAGTTCATGCAAAAAAATTTTGTTCAGATTTTAAGTTAACATTTGCGGCGTTTTAACCTTTATCCATTATGTTACTTCTGTAGTTTTATAACCTATGCAATTGATTCTTTTCCTTTCTTTCTTTCTTTATATGTTTTTAATTTGTGTACTTTGACGCACATATGCAAGTGCATGTAATGCACGTATGTTTGTGTTTTATTTGTCCATATGTGCATTTGTATGTTTCTATGTGTTTTCTTTTTCTGTGTGTGTGTTCATTTATTGTGTGTGTATGTATTATTATTTTTTTTTTGTATTTGTCTGTTTGCTATTTATTTCTGTAAGCCTCATGTGTTACTCTGTAGTGCATAAAAAGTAAATGATTACAAAAAAAAAAAAAAAAAAAAAAAAAAAAAAATTCATAAAAGTTTATTTTTAGAAACATAGTTAGTGTAATGTGTCCGGTTGTGGGCACAGTTTTCATTTTGGCTTATATATTTTGATAACATAAATATTACTCAAACATATGAACACCAATGGAAAACTAGAACCCTTGGATAACGTTTAATAATGTATGTATGTAAGATTCTGTCAATCAGAAAAAAAATTATCATCAATTTTTTGGTCAGGTGAATTTTTCGCCAAAAAAGTCTGTATGCCCGATTGTGGGCACACTTGAAAAGTACTCAAAAAATGTCAAACTAAAAACTCAAAAAATGGGAAACCCCTATTGAAAACGGAGTTTAAACCTCCACTGGTTTGTGTACAGGAACCCCCAAAAATATTTCAAAGACATTTCTATAAACCCTATTTTTATACCCTTACTGTACAAAAATCTTAATGAAATTTAAATATGTTATACAAGTTCTCTAGCGGATGTCCTCTGTTGAATATGGAGTTTATACCTCTAATAGTTTGTGTACAGGGACCCCCCTAAAATATTTCAAAGCATTGTGTTATATGAGAGGCATTTCTATAAACCATATTTCCGTAAACTTACTGTGCACAAATTATAATTAAATTGAAATATGTTATTCAATTTCACTATCGGATGTTTCCTGTATAAAATGGAGTAAATACCGCAACTGATTTGTGCACAGGGACACACAAAAGTGTTTCAAAGCATTGTGTTCTGTGAGAGGCATTTCGATAAACCATATTTCCATACCCTTACTGTACACAAATCCTAATGAAATTAAAATAAGTTATTCAAGTTCATTATCGGATGTTTTCTGTATAAAGTAGAGCAAATACCACCACTGATTTGTGTACAGGGACACACAAAAGTAGTCCAAAGCATTGCGTTTTATGAAGATATTTCTATAATCTAAATTTTAATAACTTTACTTTGCACAAAGGTATGCACCAAGAAATTGAAATGTGTTATTTATAAGCACAAAAGAAAATGCTTTCCATAGAATATAGCATGATTAGCATTGGATTTACAGGGTGACACAAAAATATTCAGTTATATAAGGAGCTATTAATAAATATTTGCTAAAAGTGTACTTTCGTTTACATTAAGCGTTTTTAACACTTTCAAACATTTTTAACACTTCCCAACAAGGTTGAAAAGTGTTAATGACTTCGGTTTGCCTGTCTGTCAGTCCGTCTGTCTGTCTATCCGCGCTCTAATTCCCGTAAATGTTTGTGGAATTTCTTGAAACTGATATATGTTATTTAAGTTCACTATCAGATTTTCCCTTTTGAAAATGGAGTTTATACCTTTACTGGTTTGTATACAGGGACGCCCGAAAGTAGTACAAAGCATTGTGTTCTATGACAGGTATTTCTATAAATCGTATTTTCATACTATTACTGTGCACATATCTTAAAGTAATTGAAATATGTTATTCCAGTTCGCTATCGGATGTTCCCTGTCGAAAATGGAGTTTATACTTCTATTCATTTGTGTACAGGGGCACCCAAAAGTTTTTCAAAGCATTATGGTCTATGAGAGGTATTTCTATAAATCATATTTTCTTACCTTTACTGTACACATATCTTACTGGAATTGAAATATGTTATTCAAGTTCACAATTGGATTTTTCCTGTATAAAATGGATTAAATACCAACTCTGTTTTATATACAAGCACACTCAAAAGTATTCTAAAACACAACGTTCTATTACAGATATTTTTATAAACCATATTTTAATAACTTTACTTTCCACGAAGTTTTAGGAAATTGAAATATATGTTATTTATATGCACAAAAGAATGTTTTACATGGAATATAGCATGATTAGCATTTGATTTACAGGGTGATATACAAAAATATTGTGTTATATGAAGAGCTATTATTAAAAATTTGCAACAATTCTACTTTCGTTTACATTAAGCGTTTTTAACACTTCCTAACATTTTTTTAAGTGTGAATATGATATCAATTTATGTATCTGTTCGTCTATCCGTCTATCCGTCTGTCTGTCCACGTTCTAACTCCCGTAAATATTTATAGAATTTTTTGAAACTGATATATATTATTCAAGTTCACTATCGGATGTTTCCTATTGAAAATGGAGTTTATACCTCTACTGGTTTGTGTACAGGGGCACCCGAAATTATTTCAAATAATTGTGTTCTATGAGAGGTATTTGTATAAACCATATTTTCACATCTTTACTGTAGACATATCTAAATGAAATTGAAATATGTTATTCAAGTTCACTATTGGATGTTTCCTGTATAAAATGGAGGAAATACACGGAACGGAGAGTAGAGCAGTCAAACGACCTTATTCCCAAACAAATTTCATTATAAAGTTCATTTGAAAAATTATTATCATATAACAATTTATTTCAAAATTTATATACTGCAGGATAGAAATAGAATTTTTTAGGATATCTTTCAAAAGTAATGTTGCAATTTTCTCGTTACGAGATAACATTTTCAAAAGAAAATAATAAAAATACAAAAAAATATTTGGCAAAAAAAAAAAAAAAAAATCTTATTTTAAATGCAAAGTAACAATCACTATGTAATTATTATTATTATTATTATTTTAATCTCAGTTTACCAAGTTTTTTTTTTTTTTTTTTTTTTTTTTAATAGCAGGAAATAGTACGATGCTTTTACTACATACTTCAACGTTTCTCAGATAATATACATTTATTGAATATTTTATTAAACAGGTTATTATAATATTGCACATGTCATTATTTTTTGGCTGACAAAAGAGACATAGTTTTTTATATTTTTATGGAATTTTATTTGTTATTTTTTGCGACAACAAAATGTCATTAAATGTAATTAGGTAAGTGAATGACATAGAATATAAAATTTATTAAATATGCCATTCAAGAACTATTTTGAGTGTTATTAAATGAATCTGTAACATACTCTACATATCTCAATACATTTTTATTTTTGTATTTTTATTAAAACATCTCTTTCTGTATTATCTTATTAAATACGATTGACTAAACGGAAAACATAAACATTGTTAAAGATATTTTATTACCACTAGTGTCTAAATAGGTGCGACATACTGTCAATAGTTTCTAAAAATTATCCTTCACTCATACACTGAGAAAAAATTCTGTAGAAACTAAATTGTGGCTCAAGGGAAAAATACTTCCATGTTATCCTTATACATTCTAGACCCTTTTGGCAGCGCGATCTATACGCCACTATCAGAATTCTAGAGTGGTTCCCTATATTATGAGTGCCAAAATTAATTAAAAATCTCTGAAGATAAATGCGAACACAAGAAGCAAATTTTAGCAACTATAATTCGAGTTTATGATCCAATTCTAGGAAATCAAGCTAGATTATAAAGGATTGATAACATTGATGTTATTTAAAGTATTGTTTTTACATCTAGGTATAAATACATTATAAATTCTAGATCATTTTGTCTATTCCGTTTATTGGAATACCTTATATGCATAGCTCGGAAATCTATATTTGCCGTTTAGGCATTTAGAATATGACAAATTATTCGTTCTAGATGAAGTCGGTATTTTTATTTATCAGTGTACTTGATAAAAATTTCTATTAATTTAAGTAGATAATCCCTTTTTTTAAATAGTTGTCTCCGTTTGATTAATTTGGAAAAATGTTTCAGACAGCACAATTTTCTAAAAAATAATTTCAGTATATAAATACGTAATCATAACAGCATAAAATCTTTCAGAAACGTTACAGTTAAATAGCACAGAAGCATTACCATTACTGGATTAGTCGGAGTATTCTTTTCTCAGCGTGCTGGATAAAAATGTTTGTTAATTTAAGTAGATAATCATTCTTTTAAATTGATGTCTCCGTTTGATCGATTTGGAAAATGATTTTGGAAAGCACTATTTTCTAAAAAAAATAATTTCAGTAAATAAATATATAACCAGTTAAATAATACAGAAACATTACCATTGCAGGATTAGTCGGTATTTTCTTTTCACATTGTACTGGATGAAAATATTTGTTAATTTAAGTAGATAATCATTCTTTTAAATTGTTGTCTCCGTTTGATCAATTTGAAAAATGATTTCAGAAAGCACTATTTTCTAAAAAAATAATTTCAGTAAATAAATGTATAACCAGTTAAATAACACAGAAATATTTTCATTACTAAAGAAATGTTTCAAAATGTTTAATGGTCTTTCAGCTTGTTTTCAAGTCACAGTACTGTTCGGAATGAAATTTGTTGGACACATACATTATAGTAGGAAGAACAATTGATTAAAATTTCAGGAAATTTGGAGTAATATGTACTGAGAAAACAGTACATAAAGCAGCAATCTCTGTGAGCAATAACAGCTTATATCTGCCTAGGCATTGAATCGAACAGAGATTGGATGACATATACGGGTAGAACACTTCATGAAGCTTCAACACGATGCCACAATTCATCAATCGAAGTTACTGGTGAGTGGTGGGGTGCCAGTCACTTTTCAACGATTAAACAGTCATTTTCATACTGTTTTCTCAGTACATTATACTCCAAATTTCCTGAAATTTTAACCAATTGTTCTTCCTACTACAATGTATGTGTCCAACAAATTTCATTCCGTTATTATCATTCCTTCTTTTTGTTGCATTTTCAATGTCGAGCAGTGTATTTATACGCATAAAATATATAAGCAATTTTTATGCAGTTTTGATGTAAATCTATTTTAAGCTTGATATTTGTTTTAAGAAATACACTTTAATTTAACATATCTTCAATAAACAAAAAATTAAAGCACGTTATTATCATTATTGTCACATTGTATATATTTCTAAATTAAAAAAACTAGTATGTTGTGGCCACCACAAGACTTTCTTCTATATTTTCCTATACATATTCAATCAGTAACAATATTAAAAAAAAAAAAAAATAAATAAATAAATAACGATTTTTTTTCTAATTTTTTTTTTTTTTTTGTTAAAAGTAATACATATTCAATCAGTAGCAATAGTTAAAACAAAACAAAAAAAAAAAAAAAAAAGTACGATTTTTTTTCTAAGTTTTTTTTTCGTTAAAAGTAAAAAAAATCGATAACTTTGTTTTAAATTATCACAGATTTATAGTTCAACCATTCGTTTGAAAGGTATTGACGAGATCTTTCGAATGATACCCATCTTTGAAATTTAACCCCCCCGGGGGGTACTTCCCCCCAGGGGGGAACCGATGCCCCCCATGCACAATTTTTTTTCCTAGGTTACTACTACTATTATCAATAATTAATATTATTTTACAATCAAAAGTTTAATATAACTCTCATTATGCCCATTTATACGGAATTTTTTCCTATGCTGCCATGTTAAAAATTTGCATAAAATGCGATCACCGCGCCACCTGTTGAGCTATTGATCCCCAAATCTAATGGGCACCAGTTCATGTCAGGGTGCAACTAAATACTAAGTTTGGTTAAATTTCATCCATTGGTTCGTGAGATACAGCGTCCACAAAAAAATGATACAGACACACAGACAGACACACAGACAGACATTTTTTAAAAACTATCAATTCGTGTTCAGGACATCCCAAAACGTGTAGATCCGTCAAAAAACGGAGGTCGAAAATTTTCGCGAATCCAATACTTACTCTATATTACATATAGAAGAAAGTAATAAATACACATTACTTTTAGGAATACTCAATTTCTGAGCAATTTCTCTCACCGACAATTTATTAGAAGAATAAAGAGATATAATACTTTGTCGTATATTTTTTGACATCTTACACGGACGTATAGCTAAAGAACAAACTTTCATTAAATTATTTATTTTAATTTATAATTGTTGCCAAGAAAATTAAACTTTAAATTTTACATCTACTTTTTAAGATAGCACGCGATCGTGTTTTATATAAAAATCCAATCATTAAATTCATATTTTTATTTATTTTTATTTCAAATTATTGCACGAGAACTATTTATTTCCTAATTCAAAATTATTAAAAAAAACTTTTTCGATATCGTTTGTAACGATACTGTATAAATCTTCTTTTCTTTTTCTTAAAAAAAAAAAAAAAAAAAAAAAAAAAAAAAGAATTTGATGAAATTCTGGCAAAAGCAGAATTTAATTTAGGACGGAGGGCTATTAGTTTTTTTTCTTCTCAATTATAACATCGCTTTCAAATTATTCAATTATATTTTCGATAAATTTTAGATTTCGATAAGTGTCCAACTATCGAAAATGATTTCGACAAATGTCCAAATATCGAAAACGACAACGCAAAAATCGCTACTAATAGGCCCTCAGTCCTAATAAATAAATTTTTTAGTGAAGGTTTGTACGATGTGTATTTTTCATTTGCAAATTATCTAAGTAATTACTGAAAAGTTTACATAATATTTTTGAAAAGAACCAACATTTAAATACATAGAATAAAGGTTTTTTTTTTTCTTTTTTTCTTTTTTTAAACTACATTTTGGACAAACAAAGAATGAAAAATCATGCAAAATGCATTGATTAGTAACACTTTCCAACTGTACGTATTTGTTGTATCGAATAACTTTTAATATTCTTTGCCTAAGTTATCACACAACAGAAAGAAGGACTGAAAAATATACAGATAGACTAATTGATTTTAAAATTACTCTTAGGCATTTTGGAAAGTGTTAAAAAGGCTTAAAGAAAAAGAAAATGCAGCGATTAGATTATAATTACAGCTTTTGATCTCTCTGAATATTTTAGTGTAGCCCTGTAAATCAGAAAGTTAATCGTATCATATTCTATACAAAACGTTATTTTAGAATATTAACAATACGTTTCAATATTTTTAAGATTTTTACAACAGAAAGATTTTTAAATATAACTTTCTAAAAATTCTGTCCTAAAACGTAATGCATTGATTTTTTTTTTTTTGTTGTTGTTGTTGTCCCTGTACACAAACTAGTTATACTGGACCAATTAATGTCATTTTAAATGGGGAACATTCTGTAGGGAAAATATTTATATATATATATAAAAAAAAAAAAAAAAAAAAAAAACACTCATAGAACACAATTCTTTCGAATGATTTTGGGTGTCCCTGTACACAAACCAGAACAGATATTCACTCCATTTTCAACATGGAACATCCAAAAGTGAACTTCAATAAAATATATCAATTTCGAGAAGTTCCATAATTATTTACAGGAGTTAGAGCGCGGGTAGACAGAAAGACAGACAGATTCACAGATACACAAACTGAAATCATATTCACACTTAAAAATGTTAGAAAGTGTTAAAAACGCTTAATGTAAACGAAAGTACAATTCTAGCAATTTTTTATTAATAGCTCTTAATATAAATGGATATTTTTTTGTCACCCTGTAAATCTAATGCTAATTATGCTATATTTTATGCAAAGCATTTTTTTGTGCATATAAATAACATATTTCAATTTCCTAAAACTTCGTGGAAAGTAAAGTAATTAAAATTTGATTTATAGAAATCTCTCTCATAGAACTCAATGCTTTGGAATATTTTTGAGTGTCCCTGTATATAAATCGGTGGTGATATTTCCTCCATTTTATACAGGAAACATCCAGTAGGGAATTGGAATAATATATTTTAATTTCATTAAGATATGTCTATAGTAAAGGTATGAAAATATGGTTTATATAAATAGCTCTCATAGAACACAATGCTTTGAAACACTTTCGGGTGTCCCTGTACACAAACCAGTAGAGGTATAAACTCCATTTTCAATAGGGAATATCCGATAGTGAACTTGAATAACATATATCAGTTTTAAGAAATTCCATAAATATTTACGGGAGCTAGAGATCGGACAGACAGACAGGCAGACAGACAGACGGACGGACAGGCAGATACATAAAACTGAAATCATATTCACTCTTAAAAAATGCTAGAAAGTGTTAAAAACGCTTAACGTAAACGAAAGTACAATTCTAGCAATTTTTTATTAATACCTCTTAATATAACTGGATATTTTTGTGCCACCCTGTAAATCTAATGCTAATCATGCTACATTCCATGCAAAGAATTCTTCTGTGCATGTAAATAACATATTTCAATTTCCTAAAACTTCGTGGATAGTAAAGTTATTAAAGTTTGATTTATAGAAATATCTCTCTTAGAACGCAATGCTTTGGAATACTTTTGAGTGTTCCTGTACCTGAACCGATGGTGGTATTTCCTCCATTTGATAGAGAAAACATCCAATAGTGAACTTGAATAACATATTTTAATTTTATTAAGATATGTCTACAGTAAAGGTATGAAAATATGGTTTATAGAAATACCTCTCATAGAACACAATGCTTTCAAATACTTCCGGGTGTCCCTGTACACAAACCAGTAGGGGTTTAAACTCCATTTTCTATAGGGAACGTTCGATAGTGAACTTGATTAACATATTTCAATTTCATTAAGATATGTAGCCAGTAAAGGTATGAAAATATGGTTTATAGAAATACCTCTCATAGAACACAATGCTTTGAAATACTTTCGGGTGTCCATGTACACAAACCGGTAGAGGTATAATCTCCATTTTCAATAGGGAACGTCCGATAGTGTGCTTGAATAGCATATTTTAATTTCATTAAGTTATGTCTACAGTAAAGGTATGGAATTATGGTTTATAGAAATACCTCTCATAGAACACAATGCTTTGAAACACTTTCGGGTGTCCCTGTACACAAACCAGTAGAGGTATAAACTCCATTTTCAATAGGGAATATCCGATAGTGAACTTGAATAACATATATCAGTTTTAAGAAATTCCATAAATATTTACGGGAGCTAGAGATCGGACAGACAGACAGGCAGACAGACAGACGGACGGACAGGCAGATACATAAAACTGAAATCATATTCACTCTTAAAAAATGCTAGAAAGTGTTAAAAACGCTTAACGTAAACGAAAGTACAATTCTAGCAATTTTTTATTAATACCTCTTAATATAACTGGATATTTTTGTGCCACCCTGTAAATCTAATGCTAATCATGCTACATTCCATGCAAAGAATTCTTCTGTGCATGTAAATAACATATTTCAATTTCCTAAAACTTCGTGGATAGTAAAGTTATTAAAGTTTGATTTATAGAAATATCTCTCTTAGAACGCAATGCTTTGGAATACTTTTGAGTGTTCCTGTACCTGAACCGATGGTGGTATTTCCTCCATTTGATAGAGAAAACATCCAATAGTGAACTTGAATAACATATTTTAATTTTATTAAGATATGTCTACAGTAAAGGTATGAAAATATGGTTTATAGAAATACCTCTCATAGAACACAATGCTTTCAAATACTTCCGGGTGTCCCTGTACACAAACCAGTAGGGGTTTAAACTCCATTTTCTATAGGGAACGTTCGATAGTGAACTTGATTAACATATTTCAATTTCATTAAGATATGTAGCCAGTAAAGGTATGAAAATATGGTTTATAGAAATACCTCTCATAGAACACAATGCTTTGAAATACTTTCGGGTGTCCATGTACACAAACCGGTAGAGGTATAATCTCCATTTTCAATAGGGAACGTCCGATAGTGTGCTTGAATAGCATATTTTAATTTCATTAAGTTATGTCTACAGTAAAGGTATGGAATTATGGTTTATAGAAATACCTCTCATAGAACACAATGCTTTGAAATATTTTCGAGTG
The DNA here is from genome assembly GCA_963930645.1 of Salticus scenicus. Taxonomy (NCBI): domain Eukaryota; kingdom Metazoa; phylum Arthropoda; class Arachnida; order Araneae; family Salticidae; genus Salticus; species Salticus scenicus. Next base: position 89,716,839 of record OZ005654.1, read on the forward strand.
TCCCTGTACACAAACCAGTAGAGGTATAAACTCCATTTTCAATAGGGACCGTCCGATAGTGAACTTGAGTAACATATATCAGTTTCAAGAAATTCCATAAATATTTACGGGAGTTAGAGCGTGGACAGACAGACAGACAGACAGACAGACGAACCGAAGTCATAAACACTTTTCAACCTTGTTGGAAAGTGTTAAAAATGTATTATATAGTGTCTTCAAAGCGTTAATTTTTATTAAAATTAAATGATGTCGAGAAAATTACAGTTGAAAAATATATTATAATTTATTCGAAACACATCATTGTACTTTTTAGACTATAATTCAATTTAAAGATTTTTTTTTTTTTGGTATATATTATAAATTTTAAATATGTAATTAGTGTTTTCTGTTGACAAAATAATTTTTCTGTTGTGTCTCTTAAATAAAGACTTTTATGAAAAAGGTGACATGTTTTAACTATGCCCCAGATTATAAATTTTATGTTCGCAGCACTGATATATTCTGAAATGATAAAACACGTAAAATTGCATTATTTTAATATTAAAATATAGACTATCAATTCAATAACAATCCATGGAAAAATATAAAGTCTATAAACATATACAATTTTAATATATTGTTAAAACTCCTTCCAGATCTTTAGACCTTATTTTAAAGAAATTTTTGTGTAAACAGTACTTTATAAATATTTCATGCGTAATTGTGAAACAAAGTGATATTTACTTTACAAGTCTATCCTCCTTCCAGGACATTTATAGGACATCTTGAAATGAACATGAAATAGCCATCTTTATGATGTAATGAGGATTAAAGGGATATCTTTATAATGAACTTTGGATAAGTGTGTTTGTATGAAAAATTCTATTAAACTATGACTTATAAGTGTTGAATTTTCAAATGTTTATTAAGTATCCATACTAATTGAATCTGCTTAAAATAACAAAATAAAATTTTTAGAAATGTAGTTTATCATACATGTTTAAATTTATAATACATGTAATTTATATATTATATTTACACATTTATCTTTGTATATATTTATGATTAAAAAAATGTATTTGTACTTATAGGTAAATTCTCTATGAAAGTGTATGCTCGCTTGTCTTTGTATTCATTTGATATATCTCGACCTTCAAATATATAAATACATACATCTACACTCCGCGAAAAAAAGATAGGTACAAAGGCGTTTTTTCTTTAATTTTTCATAAAATAACATTATCTAAATTGTGCTTATCATTTATTATCATCATAAAATAACACTATTTTAAGACTAATTTTTTTAAAGAATAATTTAGGAAATTTTTAAGACCAAAATATTTCTAATTTAAGACTACACTCCGCGACAAAAAGATAGGTACTTTTTTTTTTTTTTTTTTTTTTTTTTAAATATGACACAAATATTTAGTTTGTTTTTGGTATGATAATATTCTTTTGTGATAATAAATGATCAGCACAAATTAGATAATGTTATTTTATGAAAAATTAATAATAAAAAAAAAAAATAATAATACGTTTGTACCTATCTTTTTGTCGCGGAGTGCATATATGCATGTGTGTATGTATATTCGAGTTTCAAAAAAGAAAGTACTTTCAAAATACAAGATAATAACAATGACACAACAAAAAAAACGAAGGTCAGGAACGAAGTAATACGTATGGCATTAATCATCTAATCTCGTTGAATCTGATGTCAGTAAGTTCCAGTAATCCCTTGTGGTTAAAGGAAAGGGATATAAATAAACATAAAGCTCGTTATTTATAGAATTGCTTTTATTATCTCTATCTTTCTTACATGGAAGTAATACATAATGATATATTACTAAAGCGCATAAGAGAAATGAATATAGGGCGAAATAATCTTAATTAATTTTACATTTCGATAATAAATTGTGCACCACTAACCTAGTATGTTACTTTTGTTTAGTAGATACAGACTGCTGAGTTATCAGAAAGTATATTTGTTAAAATAAACTATATTAACCATAACAAGACTGTAATTTAATGAAACTTAAGAATACATCTTAATCTAACTCACATATTATTATTCTGTTATTTCGAATTTAGAAAATTGTTAATTTTTTTTCTTTACGAATAAAAAAAAAGGATAATATTTTCTTATAATGTTATATCAGGGACGAAGTAGTACGTATGGCATTAATCATCTAATCTCGTTGAATCTGATGTCAGTAAGTTCCAGTAATCCCTTGTGGTTAAAGGAAAGGGATATAAATAAACAAAAAGCTCGTTATTTATAGAATTGCTTTTATTATCTCTATCTTTCTTACATGGAAGTAATACATAATGATATATTACTAAAGCGCATAAGAGAAATGAATATAGGGCGAAATAATCTTAATTAATTTTACATTTCGATAATAAATTGTGCACCACTAACCTAGTATGTTACTTTTGTTTAGTAGATACAGACTGCTGAGTTATCAGAAAGTATATTTGTTAAAATAAACTATATTAACCATAACAAGACTGTAATTTAATGAAACTTAAGAATACATCTTAATCTAACTCACATATTATTATTCTGTTATTTCGAATTTAGAAAATTGTTAATTTTTGTTCTTTACGAATAAAAAAAAAGGATAATATTTTCTTATAATGTTATATCAGGGACGAAGTAGTACGTATGGCATTAATCATCTAATCTCGTTGAATCTGATGTCAGTAAGTTCCAGTAATCCCTTGTGGTTAAAGGAAAGGGATATAAATAAACAAAAAGCTCGTTATTTATAGAATTGCTTTTATTATCTCTATCTTTCTTACATGGAAGTAATACATAATGATATATTACTAAAGCGCATAAGAGAAATGAATATAGGGCGAAATAATCTTAATTAATTTTACATTCCGATAATAAATTGTGCACCACTAACCTAGTATGTTACTTTTGTTTAGTAGATACAGACTGCTGAGTTATCAGAAAGTATATTTGTTAAAATAAACTATATTAACCATAACAAGACTGTAATTTAATGAAACTTAAGAATACATCTTAATATAACTCACATATTATTATTCTGTTATTTCGAATTTAGAAAATTGTTAATTTTTTTTCTTTACGAATAAAAAAAAAGGATAATATTTTCTTATAATGTTATATCAGGAACGAAGTAATACGTATGGCATTAATCATCTAATCTCGTTGAATCTGATGTCAGTAAGTTCCAGTAATCCCTTGTGGTTAAAAGAAAGGATATAAATAAACAAAAAGCTCGTTATTTATAGAATTGCTTTTATTATCTCTATCTTTCTTACATGGAAGTAAAACATAATGACATATTACTAAAGCGCATAAGAGAAATGAATATAGGATGAAATAATCTTAATTCATTTTACATTTGGATAATAAATTGTACATCACCAACCTAATATGTTATTTTTGTTTACTGGACACAGACCGCTTAATCATAAGGAAGTATATTTGTTAAAATAAACTATATTAACCGTAACAAGCCTGTTAATTAATAAAACTTAAGAATATATCTTAATCTAACTTACTTATTGTCTTTCTGTTATTTCAAATTTAGAAAATTGTTATTTTTTTTCTTTACGAATAAAAAAAAAAAATAGTGTGTTCTTATAATGTTTTTCTTCATAAAATTTCAAAGTCAGTATAACAGTGCATTTTATGGTGAATGTGTGAATTTACGAAAGAAAAATCTATAGCATTAAGTTTTTGTATTTAGGACTGGTAAATTTCGTAGTTATACTAAAACTGATGGATTTTAACAGTCTTATAATTCATGTCTGTTTTTACTCTACACACGGTAGCAGAGCTTTTTTCAAAACATTGTAGATATTATGAGATTTAAATACTGGATTTTAGAGTAAATAGAATTAAAGATGATTTGGGACGAGTATTAATCTATCCGACCGCCTTGACGGATGTAATAATTCCCCGAGGCATTGATATTTCCAGAATACGCTTATAATTCGTATATAATTCATACATAATTATGAATTTTCAGGTTGTTTTAGAAATATAAAGGATATAAATAACGGCCTTAAGTTCTATATGTTCGTGCATAGCTATATTTTTAATCTTAAGGAATAAAAAAAAAAAAAAAAAAAAAAAACACTTTTTAGTATTTTGTAAAACCTGCACAGTGAAAACATCATCACAATTTTGCTATTTTCAATGGTGGTTAGAAGTTTGAGATAGGTTGAAAATACTTTCTAGAAATTATTTCTAGAAGTTAGTATTTATAGAAATTAGAATTATGATTGCATAGTAAAATATTATTTTCATAACTACACAGCTAAATATATTTTGTTTTCTTTAAACAGATATACAGGGTGTTCCAAAAGTACCATACCCCCTCTCTTAAATTAGACGGAATTGAGGAAAATGGCGAAACACAAGTTCAATGAATTCGAGAACGAGCTCTTTTGGTGAAAAACGTTTGGGCCTTGGGGGGCTAGGGGTCCTCTAGGAAGGGCAACTTTAAAATTTCACATTGGAAATTATCTCTTGTGGTACACCCCTGAAAACGTCTCTTCAAAACAATGAATTCGATATACATAATTTCCCCCTACGATAATTGCACGGCTCTGCAATTTTATTTTATTTTGTTTTATTTTTATTTTATTTATATATATATATATATATATATATTAGATCTGATACCGTTCTTGCTTATTCTTATGTCAAATGACCTCCTGAATCCGAATATGACTCAAATTTTGCCATGTCACCCACCGTTTTCTAGATACACCACCCCCTCTGTCAATTTCTATCCATGTTCGATAATTTTATAACCATGAATTTGATTTAAAGAATGAAAAATAATTAATTTAGCATATAAAACCCTCCAAAAATATATAGTTTAAAAAATAACATTAATAACAGATTTAAAAAATATATATATAAGATATGTAATACATAATTTCAATGGCAAATCCCCCTCCAAAATTTTCCCCTTGTTACAAATGTCCATGTTTTAGAATTTTTCAACTCTGTAGCAGGTCAGAAGATATTTAACAGTTAATATAATCCTCCCCTCATCTAAAAATAAATTTATAGATTTAAAATCCCTAAAAATGACAACAATAGGGGGCCATCCCTAAAAACACGGTGAGCGATTGGGCTAAATGGCGTCATATTCGGATTCAAGAGGTCGTTTTACAAAAGAATATGCTGAAATGGTGTAAGAGGCAATTTTCATGCCGGGCAGTGTTATTAAAGGAGATACATGAGTTTTTAGAATTTTAAAACGTGGATTTTATACATATATATCCCCTTAAGAATCATTGTAGAACAAAACTTTTCCACTGTCTTGAAGAGACGTTTCCAGGAATGTATCACGTCATACTTTCCTGTTTAAAATTTTAAATTTGCCCTCCCAAGCGACACTCCTACCACCCCCTTGTCAAGGCAGAAACATTTTTGGCCAAAGCATATATTCTAATATATACCTGGAAACGTCTCTTTAAGACCCTCCCTAGCATTCCACTTCATACCCCGCAAGCGCCCAAATTTTATTCACCAAGAGAGGTCCGTGTTTCGCCATTTTTCCCAATTCCGACTCCTTTTCGAGTTACGAGGTGGGTGGGTGGTACTTTTGGAACATCCTGTATAAACATATACAAATGTTGATACAAAAATTTAAAAGGTAATAGAAAAATTGCATTACATCTAAAATATATATATATATATATATTTGAATTAAAAAAAACTACTACCTCATATATGTGATATACATATTGTGGTTACTCGGGGCTAATGAGACAAGCCGATTACCTCGAAAAGTAAATTAATTAAACATTAAGAATTTTACGATTTGTCTGAACCCGTCAGGTCGACATTGCTTGCCATGCGACAAAGAGAAAAATTTTATTGATGGAATGGAATTCCTCGCGATTTATATTCCCTACTGCGCAGCACAAGTGAGACGTAAAATTTAATCAACCAACCATCCTCGCTATTTATACCGTGTTTTTAAATTCTGCGATTATTTTTGTATTTCTGAATATTGTTAAAATATATCGCACTTAATCCTTCTTTCTTCACAGTTTTTGAAGTAAGAATTCACGCCTTCAATTAAAATCGAAATATTTTTGTATTCCCTGCAATTCCACATACATTAGTGTTGTTTCCACATGTCAAAATAGCTTTTATAATGGATTCAGAGAGTGAGTCCGAGGACAGTTTGTTTAATATCTCTCAGTAGGTAGATCATATAACTGATTTCTAAAGGGATAATCTTTATACAAATGCCCTTTCTACGCACTGATGTCCAAGGCAGATTTTAAGGCTCTTTAAACAATAAGATAGTAAAACCATTTTCAAAATAAGTTTTACGAAATTTTAACATTAATTTGTATATAAATGTTATATTAAATATCAGAAAATAATAGAGTTAATAAACATATTATTAGATAATAATTTGTTTTAGTTTAAAATTTGGTACATTGCTGGGAATCGGCTAATCAATGGACGGGCTAATCAATATATCACATATTTGACTACAATTAGCCCCATCAAGTACAGCTTACTGTCAAAAATGTTTTGTTTTTTTTAATTAAGACAGAATATATATATAGTAATTTTCAGTAATAGACAAAAATAACTTTTAGGTTCTAAAATTATTTTTAAAATCCAGCCAGAAAAGGGTTAAACATAAATTGGATATAACAACTTGACGTCTTCAAAATTCTTTTACATATGAATGTTTTTTTAAAGACTAGTTGCACTCTAAACAACAAACTTACATTTCATTTTTATACAATTATTTCATAAGAGCAAACTATTTTATGTGCAATTCAAACGAAAATCCAGTATGTAAAAGCCGTCACGTGATATGCTTTCAAAATAACGTCGCATTAAAGTAGCACAAACGCTTATCCCGTAGTTTGGTGCATTATTAATCAACTGGACAACTGCAGAAGTCTAGTATTATATGCGCCACCAGATGGCCAAAATACACCCAACTAAAATCAGTTTGTAGATTTTTAAAATATTGATTCATATAAAGATCTTTAAAAATGTTGATCAAAAATGAGTGTTATTCTTCTAGATTAGCGTTATACGCAATGATAAAATTTCTAATTTAAGAATTTTTTCTAATCAATATTTATTTGTATCCAGTAACCACATGTTTATGAATATACAAAAATAGCTGCTTAACTTTTGGTTCAACAGTCTTATCGTAAAAACTAAAAAACTAAAAACTAATAAATAATACCATTTTTTAGAAAAAAATTCAAATCAAACCCTTAAAAATAACACTTACTATCATTACACTACTGAAATATAATATAATTTTCTTTCGATATTTTTACGTTTAACCAGCTATTTGAAAAATACTAAATATTTCTCTAATAATATTTCCTGAAATTCTTTTAAAAATATTTCTAAGAAGATTATATTAACACCGTGATATAACACAGTGATATTTTAGAAGGAAATGTACATACTTTAAAATTACCTGTTTATTCGTTACATGTAATTTGGAAACTTTAATTATCTTTTTATCTTTTATTATTTCTGTGGCTAAACATGAAATATTTTTAAATTCTCAAGTGTGATAGTTCTGTTTTAGTCCCAACTTATCAAATTCCACTTTAAGAATTTTAGCCACAATTTATAAACAAAACTGTCAATTATTTAATTTTATAACAGTTCTGTAAATTATATTACATAAACAAAATACATTCAATATTGTTTTATATTATGCTTCTCCAAATAGCTTTGAATGAAGTATTATTTTAAATATTAAATATTTAAGCATTTTGTATTTAACTAAAAACACTGACCGGCATGAAAGTTACTTCTGATACCATATTGACAATTTCTTATGTAAAATGACCTCCTGAATCTGAATATGACGTCCATTTTGTCATATCACCCACCGTTTTAGAGGAATGCCCTCCTATTTTAATCCTTTTTCGGTTATTTTATGGCTATAAATTTGATTTTTAGGAGGTGGGAAGATTTTTTTAACCATTAAATATTTTCTAATGAGCTACAGAGTTGGAAAATACTAAAATATGGACATTTGCGACAAGGTAAAAATTTAGGGGGGGGGGAGATATTTGCCACTGAAATTATGTATTAAATATCTTAAATTTTTAATATATTACTAATGTTATATTTTTAACTTTGTGTATATATATATATATATTAAGTGTAAAATTAATTCTTTTTCATTCTTCAAATCAAACTCATGGTCATAAAATTATCGAACAGGGGAAAAATTGTTTTTGTTTTTCTGACACAAAATTTCATATTGATTAAATTTATGAATAATTTCTGAAGAATCCTGAAACAATTCTTTTCAATGTATTTTTAATATATATATATATATATATATATATATATATATATATATATATATAATTTATATTTAACAATGTAGATATTTCATCAAAAAGAATCCAAATTTAAAGAAAAAGCGATAATGATTTAAAAAGAAAAAGAAAAATATTTCATTAAAGTCATAATTGAATATTACATTTTTGAAATCATTCAATTATGAACAAAAAAAAAAAAAAAATAATAATAATAATAAATTAAATTAAGAACCTTTTTATTTTAGTTTTATATTTTTCATTCCATTAATGTTTCATTCATATAATACACTATATAGTTTTTCTTTTTTTCCCTCTAACTTCCATTGGCTTTAGCTACGTACTAAGAAATTGATTTTAAAAACTAATTAGAAGGTATATATATACATACATATATATATTTCAGCATTGTCTTGTCATATGTTATTTAATTACTTATTATTTTACGATTTCTTTTAATACATTAGAGTACATGAAATAATGTACTTTTATTTCAAGTACTTATTGCCCAAGGATTTTAAAATATTACTTAAGATTTAAATATTAATAAATAATATGGGTGATTTTTTATTAATGGGATATTTTTTTAAGTAAAATAATCTCTTATTACACTTAAGAAAGAGTTCAGGCTTCTAATTTTAATTCGTCATGTTGAGATTTGCGGATAAAGTCTGCAGAAGAATCATAATAATAAAATTTTTAATATTTTTTAAGCTAATTATATTATACCCCTGTTTACTTTTTTTATCAAGAGGCCACCACTTATAAGAAAGACGGCAATAAAGTTTACTAATAAACTTGCTAGAATCATGGATGTCGGCTATGTACTTACAGAGTTTTCTGGAGACCGATTCATATATATATATATATATATACTTAATTTGAATTTGACATTTTCAAGTGACTGTCACTCAGAAATAAGATGGTCAGCAAGTTGGCCAAAGAAACCATTTGTAGTTTGTTGTTTTTGTTTCATATGCCACTCGGAAATTCCGAGCTAAGGTTGTGCTCATTCATTGAATGTATTAGTAAGATAAGTCTTCTGTTCAACATTATTTTGAAATAAATCAGTATTTCGAATGTTATCGTAACGGCAAATTTTAAAGTAGCAACCTGATTTTAAGTGGAGGCCATTTTTAAACACGATGACTGAGCAATTTCATGGACAAACTTGATTAATACACATATATACATTATGCATACATTCAAAATCAGCCAAATCTTATTCCACATCTGATTGTGAGTGCAACTTGAGAACAAAATGATGGGGTAAGATTCTTAGCAAACACATTCAAGATATTTGTTAGATAAATCTCATTTTAGTTCAACTTAAGTGAGTATTTCAAAAGTTATCTTGATGACAATTTTTAAATACATGCAACTGCCCACAAACAAAACGGCGGAAAAATTTCCAAACTCATCTGTCATAGGTATTTGTAAAATATTTCCACTGCCCAACTACGTTTCAAAATAATTCTGTATTTCGAATGCTATCGAGTTTTCTAATTGGAGTGTATTTGAGGCGTTTCGAAAGACAATCTCCCTTTATCTAGGATTTAAAATCTAAACTAAACTTTATATATTGTTACTATTTAATATTAATTTAAAAAATGACTATCATTAAAAAATAATAATAAATAAAAATTACTATCATATAATAATATTAATTTTTTAAAATACACACAAAGTTTTAAACCAATCAATAAATTCTATAGGCAATAATGGTATAAATAAAATAAAATTAATATTAACTAAATGTTACTATTTAATAATATGTTACAATTTAATAAATTAATCATATAATAAAAGTTATATAAACTAAACTTTATGTACTGTTACTATTAAATAAATTTAACAAAGGTTTTAAAGCGTGATTTTATGTCGCCGCCACTTTTCAACAAAAGGGCTGAACAAGTTGCTTAGTGAACGCATTCAAGGTGTTAGTAAGACAATTTCTTCTTAAATTTAAATTCAAATTAATTTAGTGATTTAGATGTTATTGCGGTGACAATTTTTTAAGTGACAGCTTGATTTCAAGTGCGTGCAATTTAGAAGAAATAAGGCTGAGTTAGTTACCCTTCGAAATCATTCGAGATATTTGTAACATCAGTCCAACACAGACTTTGACTCGAATTATACTTTGACTCGAATTATTAACTTTCTATTTCATAAGATATCGAGATGTCAAATTTTAAAGTGACAGCCTGATTTCCAGTTATCCCTTAAATTAAGTTATCGTCTATTTTGAGTTAAGCTCATTAAAGATTATAAAGGCTAAGCCTGTATCAATATTTAAGGAAATCCGGCCTAAATGCTTCTCCTATTACGTAAATTTGAAATTTTCAAGTAGCTGCTGTTTGAAAATAAAATAGCGGAGTAACATGTTTAACAAACCCATCCTAGATATTTGTAAGAAAAGTCCATTGTAAATATTAATTCCCTTTTAGATTATTATTTCGGAAGTACTCGTGATGGCAATTTTCTCTTATATATACAGGGTGAATGTAATTAAAGTTACGATTTCAAAACGCTATAACTTTAAAACTGCCGCTGAGAATGACTTGATTTTTACCAGAACAATTTTTAGGGAATGGAATTTTGTTTGGAAAAGGAAAAAAAAAAAGTTATAAAATGTACTTTTAACCATTCGTAAGATGTTTGTTTCATGAAGCTCCTCTTTTTAGTTTGCCATTATCGCTGTTTTGCTGTAATCACGAATTATTGTTATTATTTATTTATTTATTTTTATTTATTTATTTTTTTACTTACTTATTTATTTATTTTTATTTATTATTATTATTATTATTATTATTATTTTTTTGCTAAAAAAGTTGTTGCAAACTTTTAAATTCTATTGTTTCCTGCTATTTTATTCTATTGCTAACAACAGTCTTGCATATAATGAATCTATTTATTCATTTCTTTTGAGATTACCTTGACAGCGACATCTATACGCACATTTTATACATACTTTTCCCCTTCACCAAACAAAGTTCCATTGCCTCAAGATTGCTCTGGTAAAATATCAAGTCATTTTGGCTGTTTTAAAATTATAGCATTTTGAAATAGGCACTTTAATTATAATCACCCTGTATTTATCTGTCTATCTCTCTCTCTCTCTCTCTCTCTCTCTGTATATATATATACATACACACATATATATATATATATATATATATAGAGAGAGAGAGAGAGAGAGAGAGTTAGATAGATATATAGATATTTAAATAGACAAATAAACTAAATAATTCGTTAAGTCGAATTTTAAATAAATCCTTCTAAAAAATCTTTAGATAAATTTTAATTAAATTCACCATTTGAATCATATATATATATATATATATATATATATATATATATATATATACTACTCCGATTCAAAAAATTAGAATAATGTAAAAAAGAATGAGTTTGATGTTGCTAACGCGTCAATTTGCATACTGCGTCCAGGAAAAAATATATTAAAAGTATCTAATTATCTTCAGAGCATTTATAAATATAACATAAATATTTATTTTTATCTGATATATTAATAATTAACTATTTAAAAAATATTAGAATAATTCAAAGAAATAGAATACCTCGATAGCATGGTTCAAAAAATTAGAATATTCAAATTTTTCTTATAAGTTGAGAGAACGGCTGCGGGATTAACATCTGTGGGACTATAAAATGTGCTCCGTTGAAAATGAAAAGTCGTTTGGCATTTGATTGTAGCGTAGTATTTGCTTAATATGAGACGAAAGAGCGATTTATCTGAGGCTGTGAAATATCGTATTGTGTACTTGCACGAAATAGGAAAAACACAACTTTTTATAGCAAAAGAAGTGAAATGCTCTCAAGCAAGTGTGAGTAGAGTTTTGAGAGAATATTCTAACAATAAGTGTTTTCAAAATAAACACTTTAAAAGTGGTCGAAAGCCAGTAACTTCAAGAAGAGATGAAAGGCAATTGAAAAAGATTGTAAAGAAACATCGTCTTCGGAGTGTGAGATATGTGCATAGAAAATGGAAAGAAATGGGTATAAATGTCTCCAAATCTACAACACTACGACGACTTCGCAAATTAGGTTTTAGATTACGTGTGCCTAAGATAAAGCCATTCTTATCATCTAAGCAAAGGGCTGCTAGAGTTAAATGGTGTAAACAAAGGCTATTTTGGGATCACGGCGATTGGAAATAGATACTTTTCGAAGCACATTATAAAGCGACATTGGTAAATTATCCACTACTCCTTTTAGACCGTGAGGAATAAAAAGGCACTTTTCCAAATTACCTCAGGAATGCGAGTTTTTGTATGTAGGTGTTGATTAAGTGTCCAAAACATGCATTTTCACGAGATTTTGTGTAACGCAGGGAAAATGGAGAGGACGTAAACGGGTAATGTGACACCGAAGGCAACTGCAACTTTAACTAAGGTTTTTTGCCGATTTTAATGATTTTATATTTATCATTATTATTATTATTATTATTATTATTATTATTACTATTGAGATTTTTCATTAGTATTAATATTTAATTTTTCGAGTTGATTTAGATATAGTTACCAGCGATGCGGGCAAAACCTGTTAATGATATTTGTAAAAAAAGTTTGGATTAAATTTATGATTGGAATTCAGGTAACAATTCAATTGGATGTTTCAATTTTACAAGGAAACATTCAAAAGGTGTCGTCTTCAAAAAATATTGAAAAAAATATGTGTGATTCTACTCTTCATAAAACACCAGAAAGTGAAAACAATTATCGGCTGAAATGAATTACAGCGACCACAAAAAATATCAAAATTGAGCATTTTTGGTGATTTAACGCTGTTAGGCGAAAAGTTCGCTAGCACCAAGATCGCCGTGTACGAGCCGAACCGTATTTTGATTCTCCACCAAGTACTCAAAATGAACGCCTAACAGTGTGAAATTGCCAAATATGCTGAATTTTGATAATTTTTGTGGTCACTGTAATTCATTTTAGCCGATAATTTTCTCACTTTCTGGTATTTTATTAAGAGTAGTATCGCATATATTTTTAAAAATATTTTTTTTAAGACGATGTCTCCTTCTTACGAATATTTTAATCTATTATCCCTATAAACCATTAATAAATGTTTCTTTCTTAAACTGACGGTTAAATTTTTCGCATATGTCTAAAATATATCTCATTTCGTACACTGTAAGAGAAAAAAAAAATAAAAAAGATAAGGATAGGGATAAGGATAAGGATAAGGATAAGGATGAAAAAAAAGTACAAGAAAATCAAATCAAATGATTTTTAGAACAAGAAGTTTATATTTAGAATACGATTCGCTTTAGTTTTGTAACGAAACCAGCCTTTTTGGTGATGAAAGGTGTCTTTTGCGAAATGTTTCATTAGCAAAAACTCGTTTCAGATTTGAAACGATTTTTGTTGCAAATTAAAACTTTTTGTTCCATAAGCGAATCTATGTGTTTGATAAAAGACAAATAGTGATTTATTTTTCAGGACAAGGGACTGTCAAAGGTAGTAGCACCACATTTTGTAAAAAGACATTTATTCTAAATATATTATTCTAATTAATGTAAGATGCATTAAAATAACGATGGTGGGTGCAACGTTGCGACGGTGTGTTTTCTTAGGAACTGGGCCAGGAGCTTGCCAAAAATTATCTGCATTTGATGTTCCTCCGTGACGACTTGTTGCACAAGGAGTTTTGTGAGATTCCAACGTCTCCGCAACCATCTGGACTCTCATTTGACGATAAATGTCAAAAGCGTCTTAATTTTAGCCGCATTGTCTGGAGTTCGAAAACTTGATGGAAGCCCAGCAAGTTGTTCGTCATTAACATTTTCTCTTCCATCTTTGAAGGCTTTATCACAATTAAATATGTAAGCCTTGAACAAAATAGACTTCCCATATGCTTCTTGTAACATGACAAGCTTCTCAGAAGCCGATTTGTTTAGTTTTCCACAAACCTTCATGGTGTATACTGCTTGACACTCAGCTGCATTCTAAAATCCCAACGCCACTTTCAAACACGTGTCTGCTCGATGAGCGATTCACATATACAAAGGCTCAAGGCCAACATTTTTCACCCAGAATCTGTAGCTGACAGTTCCCTCCGACTAAGTTTGTCCATTTGTCATTCTGCTTGGTGCAAAAAATTTAGTCCCATTACTTTCTGGCCAGACCTTGTACACACACACACAGACACACACACACACATATATACACACACACACACATATATATATATATATATATATATATATATATACGTATATACTGCTGGCCAAAAATTTTGCTACACAATAAAGGAATGCAAAAAAACTGATATTTATTGGCATATATATTGTAGAGGAGGAAGAATTGCTTAAATACTCGGGAAGTTTGAAAGTATACAGCCTGGGAAATCAGTTAATCCTGTATCATGACATGTACAGGTATAGCAACCATGCAGATTCGACACAATATCATTCTTAATCGACCCTTGAATTCGAGAATGTTGGTGTACCAATCTCTTATCAATTCCCGCCGGGTGTTTTCAGTCGTGGCCTAGGTTGATAAGCGCTGCTATTTCTGCCAGTAGTCGATGCTTCAAGTGCTGATTTCTTCGGATATATACATCCAAATTTCCTGAAAAAATAATCAACTGTCCCTCTCATTATAATGCATGTGTCCAATAAATGTCATTTTGTTATTTGCCTTCCTTCCTGATGTAGTAATTTTAATGTTCGGTAGTTTATGTATATAATATACTCGGGGAGGGACATTTTCTATTTGACCACATCTATACCTCAATTTGAAACTTTTGTGATATTTTTCTAGTTTTTATTGACTATTTTTTTTTTTTTTTTTTTTTTTTTTGGCGCCAATTGACTGCGTGAATTCTTATTATTCTTATTCTTATTATATTGTTTTGTTTTGTTTAGTTTATAAAAGCTAGGGACCTCGTGTTTTGTTTTGCATGTTTCTTTTTTTATTCCATTTTTCAATGTGTAAAACTTCCGTGATTTAAGCAGAAAAATCTTTCCGACCATTCCGAGGCTCAGCCTGAATCTTCCCCGCTATTCAGCCTATTTCACGAAACTATTTTTTATACAATTAACACGTGACAATAGTTTACTGTATATAAATATATGCAGTTTTATTTATTTATTTATTTATTTATTGTTTTTTTTTTTTTTTTTTTCTTTTTTGTAAATATTTTTAAATATATTTTACCGCCCTTTAAAAAAAAATAAATCAAAATACAGAAAATACACAGAAAAAAAATAAATAAATAAATAAAAAATAATTGTTTGTTAACAAAAGCAAAGCTTACATTAAACTGTTATCAAACTAATAATATTAATTGTATCACCAAATGTATATTGAATCATACGAGATTTATATTAATTGTTTTTTTTTAGTTAACTATTTTAATTTGTCCAAGAAAAGAAAAAGGAAAGAGTGATAGTTAAAAAGCTTTTTTTTTTTTTTTTTTTTGGTAAGAAATACTTATATATACAACCCAAATTAAAAAAAAAAAATAGAATACTTGTAACTTTTCAAAATTAAGTTTAATCTAGCAAAAAATAAGTACAAAATAGACATTTAAATGAACATGTAACCTTTCTTAGGGGTTAAAGTATACAAAGCATTTGATATCCACTTAATTCAAATTAATAGTAAACTGAATTATCAAAAAGCTTACAGTGATGATGGTTTATATAGAGTCAAAATATTAGAATATTAAAACAAAAATAAAAAATAAATAAAATTTCAAACAAAACAATATTAATATTTTGTCGCGTCACCTTTTGCTAGAATCACAGCTCTGAACATTTCAGGCATGGATTCCACTAGTTGTTTACATTCATCGTTACTGATTTTGTTCCATGCACTCTTTAGTGCAGCAATGTGTTGGTGGGAACTAGGTCCGGAACCTTTTTCTTTAGATGAAGCCTCAAATTTTCTATCGGATTTAGATCCGAAAAGTTACTTGGCCAGTTTAATACCGAAATCTCTTTTTCTGTAAACAATTTATGAGTCGATTTCGAAGTATGACACGAAGCGAAATCTTGTTGAAAGATAAACGCGTCTTTGCATAAATCCTAAGAGGAGGCTATTATGTAGTTCTCCAGTATATCTTGATACACTGCGGAATTTATACGTTGTTTTAAAATACCCAGTTGTCCCTTTCCAGAAGCACTCATGCATCACCATACCATGACGGATGTCGCAAATTTGACGGAAGGCCAAATTAACAAGATTTTTCAAAAGCTCACCTTTTAAACGCCAAACCCGAGCGCCTCCTTCGTCAACAGATATTTGAAATAACGAATCATCGCTGAATAAAACACTCTCCCAGTCTTGTTGCCCCCAGAAGGGCTTCTGTTTTCACCAGAAGAGCCGTGTACGTCTCTGCTTTATGTCAGCTTTGGCTTTACTTTGGGGACCAGCGATTGAAACTCCAATTTATGCAATTACCTAAGCGTAGCTGACTTTTACACGGCAACTCCAGATACTTTTCAACACTTATTGTAATAAGAAGCACTTTCAAAGCGATTATTTAGGACGATTCGTTTTAATTTGCGTTTATCTCTGGCAGTCTTTCTACTACATTTACTCCGTTTATTTTTTAGTTGGCCGGTTCTTCTATATTTCTCTAAAACTTGCGAAACCGTAGACTGCGAAACCTTCACTTGATCCGAGATAAACTGTTGCTTTTTTCCAGCATTAAACAATGACACAATACACGTTTTCGTTATTTTCGAAATATCATGTTGACGACACATTTTAAGCGAAAGACTAACTTAAGATCTTCCGAACGCCTAGCTTTATGCTTGTCCCAACCTATCGGTCTATAGATATGCAAATTTTCCTTTGCTTTTTAAGTTTATCCATTGAATGAATTGATTATTCTAATTTTATGACCCATATAAAAAGTCAACATAATTTTTAAATGTTTTAAAGACCCTTAAATTATTAAAATAATATATATATATATATATAGTTGTTGAAAATTGTTTTACCAATTCCTGAGTAGCATACGTCACTTTTTTAATTTACATACGTTCGTTTAACACGACGCATTGCCATGGTTTGTTTAGAAAATACCGTTATTCTATTATTTTGAATCTGGGTTGTATATATATATATATATATATATATTAATTGCTTATTTATATATCTGTGTGTTTGTTCTTAAAATAAACGAAATTTGACTATTGTTACATTTATTCTATCCATATTTTTGTTTTTGCAATTTCTGCCACTTAAATAATCAAAATAATAACAAAAAGCATGAATATGACAAGAAACTGAATTTATATTTTTAATATATGTATAACTATAAATTAAAGAACAGTATATACTACAAATCCCAATTGTACATCAATTTACTCTAAAACCAATGCATATAAGAACTAAAATTAAGGATTAGAAGATTCATAAATTGATAAATTGATATTTAAATTTAAAAAAAAAAAAATACAATGAAGAAATATTTTATATTATATTTTTTTTCTTTAATTATATATATATATATATATATATAATTTTTACTAATTATTTAAAAAATATATAATAAAATGGAACTCTCATCATCTGGAAATTTGTAATATATTTTTAATGTATCTAGATGAAAACAATGATTGCAAACATTTGCTGTGATGTTATTCATTCGTATTTTTAAATAAAATATTCCGTGTATAGTTTTGTAATGCAAATGTAGGAAGGCATAAGAAAAAGAACCACGGATGCTATTAACTTATTTATCTTTCGTTTCATTTTTGCTGGGAAAATGTTATAATCTTTCAAAAAGTTTGATAGTGTATTTCAAGAACAGAAATAAGAGATATAGGAGATGATTCTATGCATAAAATATCAAGAGTGCGCTAATGTATATATTTTAAAAGGCGGCATTAGCTTTTTTTTTTTTTTTATGTGTTTATTGCTGGTATAGTTTTCGAAAATTTAGGTACAAAAATATGCATTTATTTTAATGTATACTTTGGGGAAAATTTAGCATAAAATATAATTTTAAAATTTAAGAATATCTGGATTAAATTTCGAAAAAAACTTAAATAAATAGCGCTTTATAAATTTATTTATCGAATTATTTTTATATATTTACGATAATAATAATTTAAAAAAATCTAAACTAGATAAGTAGTTTTATGTAATTTTCGTAATTAGTTATATTATTGCGAAAACAAATTTAATAAATTTATTTTACATGACATAATTAAAAAGAATAAAAAAATCCTATTCTGTTTTTCATCAAAGTTCTCATCAAAATTAATTACAACTTTTGAATTATTAGATCATGAGATTACTCGACACTGATGTGGAACAAAATTCGATTTTTTTTTTCTCCTGATGCTTTTACTTTTCTCCAGTTTCTTGGTCTAAGTCGTTCTAATCGTTGTGGTGCTCTTCTAAAATCGAAGGCGATCCCTTGCCGCCTTACATCCAGGTAGTTTTATTACCTGGTGCGGGGTTTATAATTGGCATAAGTTGTAACAGCAAAATAAACAACAGTATCATATATAACAATTATATATATATATATATATATATATATATATACTTGAAAAATGGTATTAAATGCTTTACCATAGAACATTGAGGACAATAAATTTACACGCATAAATTTTATTTTAAAATTATTAAAATTATTTTAAAATTATTTTTAATTTATTTCTAATAAATTTAAAAATAAACATATAAATGTAATAAAAATAATAATAAAGTTAAAGTTAATATATTAGTATTATTTCCTATTTTCAATATATATATATATATATATATATATATATATATATATATATATATATATATATTGTTTATATAATAGCTTATTAAACTATTTTAATTTTTAAGAGTATTTGAAATAATAGTTAATTTATTGAATTAAACACTGAAACAAATTTATTTATATAGTGAAAGCATGTTTCTTTTGCCGAGTTTTGAGGACGATTCTAATGTCTTGGTCTAGTGCCAAATTCACTGGGAGGCTGGAATTTTACAAACGTTCCGTTATTCGTCGTTTACTTCTGGCTTATTTTCTCTCGATCACAATGACTATAACCCCTATTTTAACACGTAATTTCTTGAGTTATCACATACGCAGAGGCTTCTTTGATCACAAGAAATGTGGTCAAAGAATATTAAGTATATATCTAGATCGAAATTAAAATACCAATAATAATAATATTATTATTATTAAGAGTATTCCATGCAAACAACAATATGCCTAAAATTTTACAAATACATATTTTATCAATATTTAATTAAAATGATAAACATAATTAATCTAATAGCTGTATCACTTATAAATCATGTATAGAAAAATTACCTAACAATTAATTCTCAAGTTTTTTGTTTGAGAGTGTAAATTAAATTCTAATGAATGTATCTACACATTAAAATTCTTTATACGTGTGTGTTTTAAATTATACTATTTATAGAGGGGACTTGAACTGTGTTACTGAATAGAATGTTTATGTTAGAAATTAACATATATATATATAGATATATATTTCTGTTAATATTGCATTTTTCTTACGGGTCATGATTCTATTCTATAATATTCTTTTTTTCTCTCCCGATCAAAATTCAAAATTTTAAATAAAAGTATATACTATATTTGAATGTAAATTAATAATTGCAAATTCAGTAAGAATAATTAAAAAATTAGAACCTGGATGTTAATTGGTTTTAACTAATTTGTAATAGCCTGTAAATTTTTTTTGATAAAAATAATCCTAAAATGATCTAATTTTTAACAAATATTTGCAAAATATGTGTTTTTATACAAGTAAAACAAGTTACAAAATAAAAATAATCATTCAAAAATAATAAATTATAAACAAATATGTTGTGACTGAAAATATGCATATCTAGTAATTGTTAAATATTTTGCATTAGAAGATTTATTTTAAAAATTCCTAATACTAAAATTCCATCATCGTTCAAAATGAGTTTTTAAGTCATAGACAACGAACAATGTAATAAAAGTATTTTAATTAAACAATCAACTTCTATTATTTTCAAGTTATTAAAAAAATAACTTAAGGGAAAAAAGTTCTTTCATAACTTTGTATGAAAGATTTAATGTAAAAATTTCTAATAATATTGTTTTCTTTCAGATTTCTATCCTGTTTAAAAATATGATCTTGTATTTTTAATGATATCCCTGTGCATTAATTGTTTTAAAATAATGAAAATGAAATTAATTTCGAAAAAAAAATACGTTGGGTATGAGAGATATTTTTTAAAAAATTCTTTGTTTTTTGTTATTTAAACCAGATACTTACTGGAAACAGAAGGAAAAACGCTTTTAATATAATATTGATTTAAAACTTTTGTCCAAACTTTAAATATTTACTTTTTGCGTTCATAGGAAACGAAATTTTAAATTTGAAAATGAATCTCCTATTTAATTGAAATTGTATCTAAATTTAATCAGAACTACCACTAAAAAAGTACCATATATAATAATTATACACATCCAATTTGATTTTTTATTCTAAAATAAATAATATAAGAAAGTATTTATTTATTTATTTTAATACGGAAATTTTAAAATACGCGGTTATTGTAATTTTGGGACTGTATATTTTGTAAATTATAATTATTTTGTATTATTCCCACTATCTCTTAATGTAGCATGGCATAGTTTTTAATGAAAATTTAAAGTTTTAAATGTTTTTATGCTAATAGAAATTACTATTTTTTTTTAATAAGTGTTACCGTGGGAGTGTTTTCACATTAGGCAATCAGTACATACTCGTAGTTATTTTACAATAGTTTATGAAGTTATTCAAACTTATCCGTGGAAATTTATTTTAGGAATTGTAGCTAAAAGTAGATTAAAACTATGTCACATAGGACATTTTCAATACAAAAAACTACACATGTTTTTTGAAAAAAAAAATTGTTTCATTATATTTAGGCTTTATCAATTTTTATTTATATTTCTTTTTTCAAATTCACCATTACGTAAATATGTTAGAAACATTTTATAATTCTTACTTTACACAGATTCAGCAAAATACTGTCAAATTTTATACAATACAACATTTTTTATAAAGTTTTCCTGAAAACAACATTTTTATGCAGATTTCACAGAATTTTTTTAAAATGCATTGTCTTATGTCTCTCCCCCCCCCCCCCCCCAGAAAGCAATTTACCGTTCAGATATTTCTGCAAACTACTCAATTTACTTCATTTAGATTTCTCTAATCGTTCCTTTCAATAGTTTTCCCTAAGAGCAAAATTTAAAGGGTATGTCAGCTAACCATTCCTAAGGGTGACACCATGACCGTCGGTAATTAGTTCTAATGTGATGTTGATTTCATCAGTCTTGACCTTATCCTTCTTGAGCTTTCAGCCTACTAAATCCGGGCATTTACACTAAGTCTAAAAGTGAAAAATTTTATCCAACTGGATTTTTTTTACCTAGTGCACGTTATGGATCTCAGAGTAGTAAGTCTCACATAGGGGCTGCAAAGGATAGAGTACAATGGGTGCTCTGAAACTCCAGGTAGTTCTACAATATGGATATCAAAGTACCCAGTTAAATGTGCATGTTCATTGCTTGAAGAGTCTAAGATAAACCACGTTATTTTGTCTCGTTTTCAAAAATGTTCGATAAAATTTCGAAAACCCTTTCTAGGAATTTTTATAAATTGGTAGTATTACAAAATATTTTTAAATTAAATGATTTCCCATGGACTAGTTTATAAATAATACTTGTAGCAGGTAGTTGCATGAAAGTTGCATCATTTATAACAACGAGTGAAACAATTATAGACAACGGCAGATTAAGTCAAGAAACAAGAAACCATTCAAACAGAAAAGGAACTTTATTAATTTTAAGTGAAATATATTATCTAGTAACTGAATGCTACTTTTTGTTAGGCAGTCTTGCATTTTTATCTGCGTCTTTAATTTATTTTCGTAAAAAAAATAATAATAATAATAATAATAATAATAATAATAATAATAATAAATAATAATAAATAAATAAACATAAATATAAATAGTAAAATAGATAAATAAATATGCCTTTTTATTTATTTATTTATTTATTTATTTATTTATTTTAATTATTAAATATAAATATCTACACGTAATACAAAAATATTTGATTACAAAAATCTTATACAATGTCATTTCAGTGCAACTATCATTGTTAACAGTTTAATTCTAGTTAAAATTAAGCACAATCTCTACTACTCTATAAGGAGAGATTGCGCAAAATAGATCTCTGGGTTTTATTGCAGATGTAGCTTAAAATCATAGTATAACAACAAAATTGTAATATAAATGCGTAGTAGAAGGATCACTTTAAAGCTATGCACCAACAGGTTAGAAGAAAATAAAATTTAGTTTTTTTATAACATTTTGTTGAAATGTGCGCAAACTCTTCTAGCTTTATCCTACATGTTTTTCACATAGAGTTTTATAACAAATGTTATATTTTGCAATCCGGCATCAAAATAGCACAGTCTGAATGGCACGAAGAGCCTCTGAAAAAAGTAAAGATCTTCCCTTTTTTCCTCCTGTTGATCATTTTAGAATCTTACCATATAAAGAACGGGTTCCAGGCAAGATGACTCAGAAGACACTTTTTATCTGATTCGTCTGGTTTGCCTGTCGTAAGCCAGGACAAGGCATTCTAACTAGGTCTGGATTTTGACTAAGTAAATTTCTAATGAGTATCATTTTCCCGCATACAAATTTCTTATAATTTTGTAAAAAATCTATAACAAATGCCATTATTTAGTAATTTTAAAATGAGATTTAAATTTTACAAATGATTATTTAACTATTTATTTGTACTAAAATATGAAATTCAAAGAATCATGAAGTAAATTAGATAGTTGTTACAAAATCGATGTTTTTAAAATTGTATTACTTATTTATTTATTTATTTTAATTAACGAGTAAGGGAACCTTTTAATGTAATATTTTTTTCTTTCACTATATACTAAAATTTAAGAATTACCAGTTTTTGAATAAAGAAAAGAAACTTTGTTTAATGATGTTATAAATGTTTAACATTTCCATACTATAGAATATATTTTTTAACTTTTATATATTTATATGTTTTTATATATTTTTATACATATAAAGAATACATATTTTATATTTTTAACTTTTTGAACGCATTTAAAACTATACATTTATAAAATAGTTCGTTTAAAGTTTTTTTTTTTTTTTTTTTTTTAATTAAATGATTATATAATTTACATTTACTAAATTATTTAAATTCTACACAATTTCTCGTCATAATTCTTCAAACAAACCTTAAAGAAACAAAATTTTGTATTATATTGTTTCAGTAAATTAACATTTTAATAGAAACGTTAGAATATTTGAATAAATTAAGCATGAAAATTTTATAATATGTTATCTTAAAAAAGTTATTTATAATTAAACATTCTAAAAGATATTTTATAAGACAAGGCTTTTATATAAACTGAAGATTATTTTGAAATTAAAATAGTATGTGTTATTTAGTTTTCTCCATCGTTTAAATTATTTGCATATTAATTTTTTGACCTTGTAGTGTCATTTAGTAAACCTTAGGTAAATTAATAAGGTTTAACTGCCTCATTCAATGCAAAATTATCCCAATTTATGTGTCTTGATACTTTCATTATATAGATATATAGCATAACGAATGTATAATATATATATATATATATATATATATATATATATATATATACATAAATCGTTCACAGAAAAATTACTTTTGGTAATCATCGAAAAAACTTTTTGGTAATCATCGAATCAAATCATGAGAGTACCTCACGGCATGAAAACAGTAATATTAAAAAAAAAAAAAATAGAAATGGAATACTAGGAAAAAGCAAAGAAAACAGCGTATTCAAAGAAAACTGCGTACAATGAAGAAAATGAGAAATATAAAGAAGTATTAATAGTTGGAATAATATGGATGGTTCCTAGTAATAATCTTTCCTTGGGAAGTCGGAAAAAAATATTTTTTTTCATATAAGTTGACCTGCATTGAACTCGAATGCCATAAGAAATATAACTGTGGAGAATTTTTACAAAATTGTAGTTACTGAATTCGCTTCTTAAGTTCACATTTATTTACAGAGAATTTTAAATGAGATTGACAACCATAATATAGGAAAAAGGTCTTGAAGTCTAATAGGAATTTCTAGAACTCCCTTCCAAAGGGTGGTAAAATTTATAAGGATGGCTTTGACCTAATTTTACTAGAGCCACAATTTTGATTATATATGTCAGTCACATAATTTGTTTTTTTCAGTGGAATTCATATGTATATACATATTTACACATATATATATATACATATATATATATATATATATATATATATATATATATATATATATATATATATATATATACATACATACATACATATATATATATATATATATATATATATATATATATATACATGCATACATATATATATATATATATATATATATATATATATATATATGTTGGACGTGTGTAACTCCAGCGTATTTGACCATTCACTTTTCTAAGTTAAACGCAAATTAATGTCTGCCTAGGTTTCTCAGGCAATAAATATCACATTATCCTCTCATTATTACCTTCTTTTTTAAATTTAAAATTACATACATTGACGTTTAGGCCAGCTAACAATAAGTTTAAATTCCATTTAAGTAGATCTTAGAATACCACATCTAAAAATTAAAACAATTCATTTTTGGTTTTTCATAACGCTTTTTAAATAAAATTTATTTTTCCTGGGGAGACAATTTAATGTTGCAAGTTTAAGTTCAGTTAGCTAATGAATTGTTTGAGATATTATCAGTTTGTAAGAAAATAAAGGTCTGGAGGAATAATGAAAAAAATTTCGCTAACTCCTTTGAAAGTAATCAATATATTTTTTTTTCTTCTGCTCCTTCCGGAAGTGGGGGGAAGGGGGTTATAAAAAGCATTACAGAATGTATAATAATTTTGTGAAGATTTCATGATCCAGATCGATTTCATTATTGGATCAATGTAATCACGGTGATCACTAGAATTCTTAAAAGAAATTTTAAATTCGTATATATCTTGGTAAAGGTTTTTTTTTTTTTTTTTTTTTTTTCGTAAATGATCTATCCCTGGATTGCTTGGCGATACCGTGGTCGGCAAATGTTTTAGGAAATTGTTGTATTGAAATTTTGCAATTTAATTCTCCAGTGATAGTATTAGTATTGAAGCGTAGAGCTAAAGCCATATTCAGTTGGGTTTCGAGAATATAGAGGGGTGTTTTGCCTCTAACAAAACGTTTTTTTTTTTTTTTTTTTTTTTTTTTTTTTTACTTACTAATAATCGAGGTGATTTAAAGTTAATTGAAGTATATAAAATTAAATAATATGTTTCAGCTTTACCCCCACCACCACCCCCACCCCCAAACTAATAAACCCAAGACAATAAACCATTATTTCAATTTTTAATACAAGCACTGTCTCTGCTTTCGCTAACGTATTCTCAGCAAGAAAATTTGAAAGCATGAAATTAGAAGAGATGAGTTAACATCACACTTTTTCCAATATTAATTATCACTAGTGATTGTTTGCATATAGATGCACCGAAGAAATACAAGTCCTCCTAAAAAAATTAAATTATCTGTTAGTAATTATGCATGCAATATATGAATATATATATATATGTGTGTGTGTGTGTGTGTGTGTAATAAAAATATACGAACACTTTTTAATAGAAAAATCAAAATGCATATGTTATGGTTTACGCGTATTTAAAATTATTATTATTCTAAATTTACTTTAGTAGTTATACTACAAGATTTTTTATAATATTATATTTAATAGTATAACATTCAATACTACATATTGCATTATTAAATATCACATAATTTTATTTATGTATAAAATATTTTTATAAGATTTATAATACAAATGGAACTGTTTTCTGTAACATTATCGAAAATGAGAAATAAAAACTAACAAGCGAAAGATTTTTTCCGACCTTACTTTTATAATATAAAATTTTTTCTAGAAGTCCGCTAATAAAGTTGGAATTCCAGCCAATATCTATAAGTATCGTTTTAGCAAAATACTTTCATCTAAGTAAAAATAAGCATTAACGTATAAAAAATATTGAATTCGAACTCATTTTTAGTTTTCAAATAATTTGAAGAATTACATTACCAATAATCCTTATGTAATAGGGACCATTCCAACTAAAGAAATTGACGAAATTACTTGAAAATAAATCTTTGTAATAGACTTAGATTGTTATTTACAACAAAAATGTACGGTACACTTAAAGACATAGGAGACATAAAATGTTATATTATAAATACAGCTGTTATGTTGATATCCCAGTTTAAGTTAACTCACACATAAAATATAAAAACAAGAAAAATGCTTATTACTCTCCCGTCATAAAAAAAAAAAAAAAAAAAAAAAAAATGTTAACGTTTAAATCATGATGATTAAAATTTATTTATTTTTTTATGTTTGGTAAAATGTATACTTAAATATCAGAAACATGAATTTATATAAAGTTTTAATATTATTTAATGTTTGCTCTTTTTATTAGCTTTATTACTTACGTAAATATATTTTTTAATTAAGTTGTAGTGTTATGATATTTTGTATTATGAAATATTTAGATTTATTTTAAATAATACATTTATATTTTTTCGTTAATATATATATATATATATATATATATATATATATACATATATATATATATATATATATATATATACATATATATATATATACATACATATATACAGAGAGAGAGAAAGAGAGCGTGTAACAAAGAAACGTGATAGTTATTAATTTTATGAGTAATTTCTAATTTAGAAATTTAGAGTGAAAACAGGATAACACTATAATTTTAATATTAAAATTAAAGTATGGTCTTCGATTTTACATTTGTGTTATTTTATGTAGATGTTTAAAACATTCGAAGTTTTAAAGTTAGGAATTTATGCATTTGCATGGTACCTATCCTTAAATCTTCTTAATGCAGATGAACTATTGTTCAATATGCATTTTTCTTTAGACAATATAGTATATGCAGAGATTAAAGAGCTAAGAACTAGAGACTAAGAACATGATTCAACAAGGATTTATTTAACAAAACAGTATTAACTCTACTTTTTTAATATAGGAAAATTTGCTAGTGTTAGGATAATTTTGTTACCAACTGTATGTATGCATGTATATATATACTTAATGATAAACAAAATAAAATAAAATAAGATAAATATTGTTGGCAATTCTTGATTTACAATATAAATTCACTATCACTTATGCTGAAAAGGGGACCAAGAACTATAGTCGGTAGCAAAAGTATCCGAGCGCAAGCCAATAATTCTGATGTCAAAAAAGTACACTTAATACTGTTTTGTTAAATAAATCCTTGTCGAGTCATGTTCTTAGACTGACTAGGAACATGGCATGACAAGGATTTATTTAACAAAGCAGAATTAAGTGTACTTTTTTTAGACAGGTTTTATTGCTAGACCTCGGATATACTAGTAATATTTATGTTAAGGTTAATGGAAATTTAGATTTTAAACATAGGCATATCTTTATTTATTATAAATTAATAAATACTAAGAATCATAACTATACAGTTGGCAGCAAAATTATCAGAGCACTAGCAATAATCCCAGTCTAAAAAATGTGCCCTTAATTCTGCTTTGTTAAATATATCCTTATCGAGTCATTTTCTTAGTCAGTCTAAGAACGTGATTCGACAAGGATTAATTTAACAAAAACTATTTTAAGTGTAATTTTTTATATCGGAATTATTAGCTAGCACTCGAATACTTTTGCTGCCGACTATAATTATACTTACCTAGTTGAAATTCCCAAAATTAATAAAAACCCTATAAAATTTCTAAATTTTATTGTAGCCTGTAACTCTTACACTACAAAGGTGAATGTTAAATATACTTAAAAAAATTATAATTGTATTGTTCTTATTAAGAAAAATTTCTTTATTAAAAACAGTTTCCAACTCAAAAAGCAAATTAAAAACCTTACTAATATTAGTGGGATTAAAACTTCTAATTTTAATAACCTTTTTAGGGATATCTTTGCATATATTCATTAGAGATATGCAGGAAATTATGAATCAACTTTTCAATGAAAATCTATAACATCTAAATCTAAATAATAAAATAAAACCTTCTGCTTTTAAAACTTTAACTAGGTTTATGCTATTTCATAACTATATATTATTTAATAAGGCTTTATGTAAAAAACACATAGGTCTGACGCAAGTCTTTCAATCTACAAGGTGATTTATATTTATATTTTTATGAAAGATAATTTAAGAATACTAATTTTAGATTACTAAGGTACGTTGATGATATTATACTAAAATATTTAGATTATCATAACAAATATCAATATTTGCTTATTATTTATCCCAATAATCTACCATTCAATGAAAGTGGATTAAAATCTAATGCAGTTAATTTCTGAAATTTAAAAATTAAACTTAATCATAATTTGTAATTTAAAATTGACTTCTATGATAAGGAAAAATATTTTCTCTTTTAAAGTTTTTTTTTTTTTTTTTTTTTTTTTTTTACTAATTGTAAAACCTGCTTACAGAAATACACTTTTGTTAATATTCTTACAATTTTAATCTACGTATAAAACATTTAGTTTCAGATATTTATTAAATAGTCAAAACAGTTTTATATATATATATATTCTTGCCTTGTCATATGGTTACCCTAAAAACACAATTAACACTTATTTAACTCCTAACGGTCTTATTCACCATTAACTTCAACTCCCGGTTCAACGCAAAAACTCGAAAAGCATCTAAAGGTAGAATGCAGCTTTCCAATAATATTTGACGCGCTGCTTCTGCCATCTAGCGTCAAAGATTTCATAAAAACTTTGATTGGTTATTTTCATCTAAAAAATATGAAACTAACAATGCCGCTAGATGGCATAAGCAACGTGTCAAATTTTGCTGAAAAGTTGAACTCTGTCTTTATACGCTTTTCAAGTATTCGTGCTCAACCGGCAGTTAAAGTTAATGGTGAATAAAGCCGTAAGACTTAAATCTTTTATAAATTGTTGTTTTGAAATTATTTTTTATTTTTATTTTTAACCACAGTATTTTATATTATGGGTAAACTCTGTAATTATCTTGCAAGAAAGAGTCACCAACTGTTCAAACTTTATTCGAACGTGTTATACTCGTACATCTTAATATAAATATCTAACTGAGCTGATAACGAAAACCTCCACCTTATCAGCAAATCTTGTTTTTTTTTTTTTTTTTTTTTTTTTTTTTGCCTTGTTTTATTTTAATTATTTGAACATTTAATTTGAACTTAACGTTCAATTTGAATAGGCCCTTCATAAAGTAAGGATTCTAGCATGTTTTAATATATTTCTCATTGTCTTGATTTATTACAATTATAATTAGCTTCATGGCGGCTTTGGGTTTGATCATAATAATTGTTTAGTCTAAAAATGTAAAACTATTTTTCTTAAAGTGGAATATGAAGTAAAATATTAATAATATATAATTACTAAACGTATTTGTTTCTAAATTGGTAACATGTTCACGCGGGCGTGACCCACCGGTGGGTCACAGCTACAGTCGGCCGAAAAGTATCCGAGCACAAGCATTAATCCCTGTCCAAAAATGTTATATAAATCCTTGTCGAGTCATATTCTTAGTCAGTCTAAGAACATGATTCGATAAGTATTTATTGAAAAAAAAAACCTGTTTTAAGTGCACTTTTCTTATTTTGGAATTATTAGCTAGTGCTCGGATACTTCTTGAGCTTTCAGCCTCCCCAATCCAGACATTTACACTAAGTCTAAAGGTGAGAAATTTTATCCGGATTTATTTTATTTTATTTTTTATTTTATTTTTTCGAGTGCGCTTTATGTATCTCAGAGTAGTGTAAGGTAAATGTAGGAGACATTGCGCACATAGGGTTTGGGAAGGATAGATTACAATGGGCGGTCTGAAACTTCAGGTAGTTCTACAATATCCATATCGGAGTGCCCAGTTAAATGTGCATGTTCATTGCTTGAACAGTCTAAGATAAACGTGGTTGTTTTGTCTCGTTTTCAAAAATTTTTGATTAAATTTCCAAGACCTTTTCTAGGAATTTTTATAAATTGGTAGTATTGCAAAATATTTTTAAATTAAGTGTTTTTCCATGGAATCGTTTATAAATAATACTTGTAGCAGGTAGTTGCGTGAATATTGCATCATTTATAACAACGAGTGAAATGATTATAAACAACGACCGATTAGGTCAACAAACAAGAAACCATTCAAACAGAAAAGGAACTTTATTAATTTTAAGTTAAATATATTATGTAGTTACTAAATGCTACTTTTTATTATGTAATATTGTATTTTTATCTGCTTCTTTAATTTATTTTCTTAAAAAAATAAAAAATAAAAATAAATAATAAATATAAATAAAAGATAAATAAAAGATAAATAAAAAAAAAAACCCATATATTTTCATTTAGTTTATTATTATTATTATTATTATTTATTTTTAATTATCAAATTGAAACACCTACATGTAATACAAAAATATTTGATTACAAATATCTTATTCCAATGTCATTTAAGTGTTATTATCATTGTTAACAATTTAATCGTAGTTAAAATTAAGCGCAATCTCTTCAATTCTAATGTAAGTTGAAAGAATGTAAGTTGAGCCTCTGAAAAATGTAAAGATCTTCCCATTTTTCCTCCTCTTGATCATTTTAGAATATTAGCAGGTAAAAAACGGGTTCCGGGCAAGATGACTCAGAACCCACTTTTTATCTGATTCGTCTGGTTTGCTTGTCGTAAGCCAGGTCAAGGCATTAGATCTAGGTCTGGATTTCGACTAAGTAAATCTCTTATAATTATCATTTTTCCGCATAAAAATTTCTTATGATTTTGCAAAAAATCTATAACAAATTCCATTATTTAGTAATTTTAAAATGAGATTTAAATTTTACAAATGTTTACTTAACTATTTATTTGTACCAAAATATGAAATTCAGAGAATCATGAAGTAAATTAGATAGTTGTTACAAAATCGATGTTTTTAAAATTGTATTACTTATTTATTTATTTGTTTTAATTAATGAGTAAGGGAACATTTTAATGTAATATTTTTTTTCTTTCAATATATACTAAAATTTAAGAATTACCACTTATTGAATAAAGAAAAGAAACTTTGTTTAATGATGTTATAAATTTTTAACATTTCCAAAATATACATATTTTATATTTTTTACTTTTTAGATGTAACTTTTTGAACGCATTTAAAACTATACATTTAGAAAATAGTTCGTTTTTTTTTTTTTTTTTTTTAATTAAATGATTATATAAATTACATATATTAAATTATTTAAATTCTACACAATTTCTCGTCATTATTCTTCAAACAAACCTTAAAAAAAACAAAATTTTGTATTATATTGTTTCAATAAATTAACATTTTAATTGGAAACTTTAGAATATTTGAATAAATTAAGCACGAAAATTTTATAATATGTTATCTTAAAAAAGTTATTTATAATTAAACATTCTAAAAGATACTTCATATATACTTGCCAACATATTAATTAATATTCCGTAGTGTAACAACACTACGTCACGCCCCTTTTTTTACACCAGGAAATTTTTAAAGTAATATTCTCCAAATTCAATCACGATTAATTAGGAAGCAATATACTCTAAAAAAATTCCGGTGTGCAAAAAAAGGCGGGACTAACAATACTACGGAATATTATTGAGGATGTTGGCAAGTATGCTTTATAACACAAGGCATTTATATAAACTGAAGATTATATTCAAATTAAAATAGTATGTGTTATTTAGTTTTCTCCATTGTTTAAAATATTTGCATATTAAGTTTTTGACCTTGTAGTGTCTTTTAGTAAACCTTAGCTAAATTAATAAGGTTTAACTGCATCATTTAATGCAAAATTATCCCAATTTATGTGTCTTGATACTTTCATTATATAGATATATAGCATTACGAAAGCATTTATATATATATATATATATATATGAATCGTTCTCAGAAAAATTACTTTTGGTAATCATCGAAAAAACTTTTTGGTAATCATAGAATCAAATCATGAGAGTACCTCACGGGATGGAAACAGTAATCATCAAATAAAAATAGAATACTAGGTAAAAGCAAAGAAAACAGCGTATTCAAAGAAAATAGCGTACAATGAAGAAAATGAGAAAAACAAAGAAGTATTAATAGTTGGAATAATTTGGAAGGTTCCTAGTAAGAATCTATCTTTACGAAGCCGGAACAAAATATGTTTTCATATAAGTTGAACTGGATTGAAATCCAATGCCATAATAAATATAACTGTAGAGAATTTTTACAAAATTGTAGTTACTGGAACTCGTTCCTTGAGTTCACATCTATTTACAGAAATTTTATATGAGATTGACCTTCATAATATAGGAAAACGGTCTAGAATTCTTATAGGGATTTCTAGAACTCCCTATCAAAGCGTACTAAAATTTATAAGGATGGCATCGGCCTATTTTTTCTAGAGCCACAATTTTGATTATAGATGTCAGCCACGTAATTTCAGTGCCATTCATATATATATACCCAGTACGTTGGACGTGTGTAACACCAACGTATGTGGCCATTCACTTTTTAACCGACTTCAAAAAAGAAGGAAGGTTCTCAATTCAAACCGTATGTTTTTTTTATGTTTGTTAGCTCATAACTTCTGAACGGATGCTCCGATTTTGATACTTTTTGTTTTGTTGAAAAGGTCTTGGTCTGCAATAGGTCCCATTGTAATATATTTACGATCTAAAGAAAATACAGGGTGCCCAAAAAAATCAGTCCCAACTCTTTTAACTGCTAAATGACTGCAGCTATAGTGATAAAAATGGTATGTAAGTATAGCAAAGTGGCCATGCAGTACAAGGTTAAACTGCTTGCAGCGCCACCTGGTGGAAAATAGCGGAGTTAGTGTTCCTATCTCGAAAACGGTCTAAAGAAAAAGTGAATTTTATCAGTGAAATCACCGATTTAGTACAAAAAGATAGTTTGGACATCCATGCTAACGTTCCTATCTCGGAAACGGTTCAAGACAGGGGGGGAAAAGTGAATTATAAAATTGCAGAGCATCATCGATTTAGTACGAAAAGATAGTTTTGACATTGATGCTAAAAATACAATGCTAAAAACGTGCATTTTTTTGTTCGCAATTTCATACACTATACACACTTCAGCTACATTGCTCACATTGTAGCGTAGCTGGTGAGACAAACGCTATATAGTTCAAAATATGGTTACTGGATACTTTTTGTTTTGTTTTAGAGATCTTGGTCTGAACAAGATTCCATTATAACATCTAGTAGGTCCCATTATAACATCTTTACAATCTAAAGAAAATAAAGCGCCATCTGGTGAAAAACAGCGGAACAAAAACGGTTCAAAAACGGTTCAAGATGGGAATAAAGTTAATTACGAAGTTGTAGAGCATCATCGATTTACTACGAAAAGACAGTTTTTAGACATTATTGCTAAAAACAGAACGCTTAAAACGTGCAGTTGTTTGTTCGCAATTTCCTACACTGTGCACACTTGAACTACGTTGCACATTTTGCAGCGTAGCGGATGACACGTATACTCTGTGGTTCAAAGTACTGTTACTGTAAGCGGTCACATCGATTAGCGCAAAGTCGTTTTCAACCAACTTCAGAAAGGAGGGTGTTCTTAATTCGAGCTATATGTTGTTGTTGGTGTTTGTAAGCTTATAACTTCGTAAGAGATGCTCTAATTAACCGACTTCAAAAAGGAAAGGTTCTCAATTAAAAGTGTATGTTTTTTGCTTTTGTTTGTTAGCTCATAACTTCTGAACGGATGATCCGATTTTGATACTTTTTTTTTTTTGTTTTATTGGAAAGGTCTTGGTCTGAAATAGGTCCCATTGTAGGATCTTTACGATCAAAATAAAATACAGGGTGCCCAAAAAAGTCAGTCCCGACACTTTTAACAGCTGCAGCTATAGCCATAAAAGTGATATGTAGGTATAGTAAAGTGGACATGCGCTACGCGATTCAACCGCCTAAAGCGCCACCTGGTGGAAAAGAATGGAGTTAACGATCCTATCTCGGAAACGTTTCAAGACAGGGGAAAAAGTGAATTATAAAATTGCAGAGAATCATCGATGTAGTACGCAAAGGTAGTTTAGACATTAATGCTGGAAACAGAACGCTTAAAACGTGCATTTGTTTGTTCACAATTTCCTATTTTCTGAACACTGAACACTTGAACGACATTGCATACGTTGTAGCGTAGCGGGTGACATTTATGCTATGTAAAATTCAAAGTATGGTTATTGTAAGTAGTCACATAGATTAACGCATACACGTTTTAAACCGATTTCATAAAGGAAGAGGTTCTAAATACAAACCATGTTTCTCGTTGTTGTTGTTGAAATTTCTTAGCTTAGAATTTCGTAAGAGATGATTTAATTTTAATACTTCTTTTGTTGTCGTAATGATCTTGGCCTGAAATAGGTTTCATTATGATTTCATTAAGATATAAACAAATTACATTATACTCACAAAAGTCTGTTCTTACTCTAACTGCTGAACGCATGCAGCTACACTGGTAAAAGCAGTATGTAAGTATCGAAGAGTAAATTTCTGTCTGTCAGCTGCAATGCATATTTTGCTCTTTGTTTGAACTTTACGCTGCGCAATTTCCAGCGCAGTGGGTGACACGTATTCACTGTAAAGTTCAATATATATGCCTAACAGAATTTTCGGTTACGAATATAGCGTATCCGTTCTTTACATTTCTAAAGACTTTTTAATTTAACGTATGTTCGTTCAATAGATAGTTTTTTGCTCATATCCGATAAAGGCAAGAAAAGTGACACAACTTAAAAATGCAGCATTTGAGAAAAATCAACTTAAAACTTGACTAGAATAAAACTGGCACAACTGTCTCTCAAGTGGATAACTTTCTAGATGGAGATGTAACATTTTTGTTCACATTGGGTGCATTTCATGTATTTTTCAGTGACATAAACCCTTTTTTGAGTAATGTCACTTTTCTTGGAAGTTGTGATTTGTGAAACTTCCGTCGAACGTCTTCTGATGCTCTGCTGTGTAAATAAGTTTTCACTGAAAATAGAAAAATAAAATCTTTTTGTAAAAAAATAGAACCGACTCCAAAAAGTAACTACTATTCTAACAACTAAAAATGAAAGAAAATTGGCAGAAAATGGGGTTGTAAATTGCGCCTAAAAGTATAAAATAATTTCCTTCGCCAAATAACCTATAACACTACAATTAATGATAACTTTTGAAGTCGGCGCAAAATTAAATAAAAATTGATACTTTCATTCAATACAAAAATCAAATCCTATTCAAAATACACATCTCACATTGTTACCTGCAAAACGCAGCCGAAAACTACTTTGATTCAAGAAAACAAGATTTCGTAAGCAGCAGAAGTTGGCAAAGATGCTGGTATCTGACGTCCTTGGTGAAAGAATAATCGGAAAATTATCTGCCAAACATATTTAATTTCTTTGGGATATCATGAATATTTTGATAAGGTATATCAAGAGAGTAATTAAGAATATGAAACAACACATCGTACAATATATATTATGAAAATATACATCTTGCGTGTATATTTTTGCCTTACGTTTTGATCGCCAAATTCAAAAGCCATCAATGATGATAGTTATCAAAGTTATACCAAATTTACAAAGGAAACTCTAACTTCGTAGAAACATAAATACCGCATTGTGAAGAACGTTCACTGTTCTATGTAGATACTACTAATGGACCAATTGTATACAGTGATAAAATAATAAAGGAAACATGAAAATGGACCATTCTAGACAACAGCATTTGTTGCTACCGATCTAAAGGCAAACCTTTAAAAACTAATTAAATTTTATTTAATTTTGCGCCGACTTCAAAAGTTATCATTAATTGTAGTGTTATAGGTTATTTGGCGAAGGAAATTATTTTATACTTTTAGGCGCAATTTACAACCCCATTTTCTGCCAATTTTCTTTCATTTTTAGTTGTTAGAATAGTAGTTACTTTTTGGAGTCGGTTCTATTTTTTTACAAAAAGATTTTATCAAAGTTAAACTCAAATTAATGTCTACCTAGGTTTCTCAGGCAATAAATATCGCATTACTTTTTCATTATTATTTTCTTTTTTAAATTTAAAATTACACACTTTGATGTTTAAACCAGCTAACATTAAGTTTAAATTCCATTTAAGTAGATCTTAGAATGCCACACCTAAATATTAATGTAATTTCTTTTTATTTTTCATAACGCTTTTTAAATAAAATACATATATATATATATATATTTTTTTTTCCGGAGAAACAATTTAGTGTTGCAAGTTGACGTTTAGTTAGCTAATGAATTATTTGAGATATTATCAGTTTTCATGAAAATAAAAGTCTAGAGGAATAATGAAAAAAATTTCGCTAACTCCTTTGAAAGTCATCAATATTTTTTTTTCTTCTATTCCTTCCGGAAGTGGGGAAAGGGGGTTATAAAAAGCATTACAGAATGAATGCTTTTTATAACCCCCATATAAACCCATTAATAATTTTGTGAAGATTTCATGACACAGATCGATTTCATTATTGGATCAAGCTAATCAAGGTGATCACTAGAATTCTTAAAAGAAATTTTAAATTTGTATATATCATGGTAAAGAAATAGTTTTTTTTTTTTTGTAAATGATCTATCCCTGGAATGCTTGGCGATACCGTGGTCGGCAAATGTTTTAGGAAATTGTTGTATTGGATCGGTATTGGAAAATTTTGCAATTTAATTCTCCAGTGATAGTATTAGTATTGAAGGGTAGAGCTAAAGCCATATTCGGTTGGGTTTCGAGAATATAGATGGGTGTTTTGCCTCTAACATTTTTTTTTTTTTTTTTACTTACAGGTAATCGAGGTGATTTAAAGTTAATTGAAGTATATAAAATAAAATAATATGTTTCAGATTTACACCCCCCACCCCCACTCCCAAACTAATAAACCCAAGACAATAAACCATTCTTTGAATTTTTAATACAAGCACTGTCTCTACTTTCGCTAATGTATTCTCAGCAAGAAATTTTGAAAGCATAAATTAGAAGAGATGAGTTAACATCACACTTTTTCCAATATTAATTATCACTAGTGATTGTTTGCATATAGATGCACCGAAGAAATACAAGTCCTCCTAAAAAAATTAAATTATCTGTTTGTAATTATGCATGTAATATATGAATATATGTGTGTGTGTGTGTGTGTGTAATAAAAATATACGAACACATTTTAATAGAAAAATCAAAATGCAAATGTTATGATTTACACGTATTTAAAATTATTATTATTATAAAATTACTTTAGTAGTTATAATACAAGATTTTTTATAATATTATATTTAATATTATAACATTCAATACTACATATTGCATTATTAAATATCACATAATTTTATTTATGTATAAAATATTTTTATAAGATTTATAATACAAATGGCACTGTTTTCTGTAACTTTATCGAAAATGAGTAATAAAAACTAACAAGCGAAAGATTTTTTCCGACCTTATTTTTATAATCTAACATTTTTTTTAAGAAGTCCGCTAATAAAGTTGGAATTCCAGCCAAAATCTATACGTATCGTTTTGGCAAAATACTTTCATCTAAGTAAAAATAAGCATTAACGTATAGAAAATATTGAATTCGAACTCATTTTTAGTTTTCAAATAATTTGAAGAATTACATTACCAATAATCCTTATGTAATAGGGACCATTCCAACTAAAGAAATTGACGAAATTACTTGAAAATAAATCTTTGTAATAGACATAGATTGTTATTTACAACAAAATGTACGGTACACTTAAAGACATAGGAGAAATAAAACGTTATATTATAAATACAGCTGTTATGTTGATATCCCAGTTTAAGTTAACTCACACATAAAATATAAAAACAAGAAAAGTGCTTATTACTCTCCCGTCATAAAAAAAAAAAATAAAAAATAAAAAAAAAAAAAATAAAAAAAAAATGTTAACGTTTAAAATCATGATGATTAAAATTTATTT
The DNA here is from genome assembly GCA_963930645.1 of Salticus scenicus. Taxonomy (NCBI): domain Eukaryota; kingdom Metazoa; phylum Arthropoda; class Arachnida; order Araneae; family Salticidae; genus Salticus; species Salticus scenicus. The sequence continues at coordinate 89,755,240 of OZ005654.1, forward strand.
ATTTTTTTATGTTTGGTAAAATGTATACTTAAATATCAGAAAAATGAATTTATATAACGTTTTAATATTATTTAATGTTTGCTCTGTTTATTAGCTTTATTACTTACGTAAATATTTTTTTTTTAATTTAGTTGTAGTGTTATGATATTTTGTATTATGAAATATTTAGATTTATTTTAAATAATACATTTATACTTTTTCGTTAATATATATATATATATATATATATATATATATATATACATATATATATACAGAGAGAGAGAAAGAGATCGTGTAACAAAGAATCGTGATAGTTATTAATTTTATGAGTAATTTCTAATTTAGAAATTTAGAGTGAAAACAGGATAACACTATAATTTTAATATTAAAATTAAAGTATGGTCTTCGATTTTACATTTGTGTTATTTTATGTAGATGTTTAAAACATTCGAAGTTTTAAAGTTAGGAATTTATGCATTTGCATGGTACCTATCCTTAAATCTTCTTAATGCAGATGAACTATTGTTCAATATGCACTTTTCTTTAGACAATATAGTATATGCAGAGATTAAAGAGCTCAGAACTACAGACTAAGAACATGATTCAACAAGGATTTATTTAACAAAACAGTATTAACTCTACTTTTTTTATATAGGAAATTTTGCTAGTGTTCGGATAATTTTGTTACCAACTGTATGTATGCATGTATATATATACTTAATGATAAACAAAATAAAAGAAAATAAGATAAATATTGTTGGCAATTCTTGATTTACAATATAAATTCACTATCACTTATGCTGAAAGGGGGACCAAGAACTATAGTCGGTAGCAAAAGTATCCGAGCGAAAGCCAATAATTCTGATGTCAAAAAAGTACACATAATACTGTTTTGTTAAATAAATCCTTGTCGAGTCATGTTCTTAGACTGACTAGGAACATGGCATGACAATTATTTATTTAACAAAGCAGAATTAAGTGTACTTTTTTTAGACAGGTTTTACTGCTAGACCTCGGATATACTAGTAATATTTATGTTAAGGTTAATGGAAATTTAGATTTTAAACATAGGCATATCTTTATTTATTATAAATTAATAAATACTAAGAATCATAACTATACAGTTGGCAGCAAAATTATCAGAACACTAGCAATAATCCCAGTCTAAAAAATGTGCCCTTAATTCTGCTTTGTTAAATAAATCCTTATCGAGTCATTTTCTTAGTCAGTCTAAGAACGTGATTCGACAAGGATTAATTTAACAAAAACTATTTTAAGTGTAATTTTTTATATCGGAATTATTAGCTAGCACTCGAATACTTTTGCTGCCGACTATAATTATACTTACCTAGTTGAAATTCCCAAAATTAATAAAAACCCTATAAAATTTCTAAATTTTATTGTAGCCTGTAACTCTTACACTACAAAGGTGAATGTTAAATATACTTAAAAAAATATAATTGTATTGTTCTTATTAAGAAAAATTTCTTTATTAAAAACAGTTTCCAACTCAAAAAGCAAATTAAAAACCTTACTAATATTAGTGGTATTAAAACTTCTAATTTTAATAACCTTCTTAGGGATATCTCTGCATATATTCATTAGAGATATGCAGGGAATTATGAATCACCTTTTCAATGAAAATCTATAACATCTAAATCTAAATAATAAAATAACACCTTCTGCTTTTAAAACTTTAACTAGGTTTATGCTATTTCATAACTATATATTATTTAATAAGGCTTTATGTAAAAAACACATAGGTCTGGCGCAAGTCTTTCAATCTACAAGGTGATTTATATTTATATTATTATAAAAGATAATTTAAGAATACTAATTTTAGATTACTACGGTACGTTGATAATATTATACTAAAATATTTAGACTATCATAACAATAATCAATATTTGCGTATTACTTATCCCAATAATCTATCATTCAATGAAAGTGGATTAAAATCTAATGTAGTTAATTTCTGAGATTTAAAAATTACTCTTAATCATAATTTGTAATTGAAAATTGACTTCTATGATAAGGGAAAATATTTTCTCTTTTAAAGTTTTTTTTTTTTTTTTTTTTACTAATTATAAAACTTGCTTACAGAAATACGCTTTTGTTAATATTCTTATAATTTTAATCTACGTATAAAACATTTAGTTTCAGATATTTATTAAATAATCAATACACTTTTTTTTTTCTTGCCTTGTCAAATGGTTATCCTAAAAACTCAATTAACACTTATTTAACTCCTAAAATTTCAATCTTTTATAAATTGTTGTTTTGAAATTATTATTTTTTTTCTTTTTAACCACAATATTTTATATTATGGGTAAACTCTTTAATTATCTTGCAAGAAAGAGTCACCAACTGTTCAAACATTATTCACACGTGTTATACTCGTATATCTTATTATAAATATCTAACTGAGCTGATAACGAAAACCTCCACCTTATCAGCAAATCTTGTTTTTCTTCCTATTTCGTACCGAGCAATATTAATTCAATGTTTTTCAATTGTCTTTTATTCGTTTTCTTTCTTGATTTTATTGTCCATTTAAGTTTATCTCTCATTTGAATGGCAATTAGTGGTTGTTTGTAGTGATAAGTTGAATGTACCTTTCTAGTACATTCTTTTAATTGTGGTTTCGACTGGTTATTCCAGTGTTTCTTGGTTACTCTGAGTTTATTTTCGCTTTTCACTGATTCTTTGTAGATGGTTTGGGCATGATACAAGGAAAATTTTAACTTATGCACTTTTCTTAACAGTTATTTTAATTATTTGAACATTTAATTTGAACTTAACATTTAATTTGAACATTTTGATTTCCTTTCATGCCCTTCATAAAGTAAGGATTCAAGCATGTTTTAATATATTTCTCATTGTCTTGATTTATTACAATTATAATTAGCTTCATGGTGGCTTTGGGTTTGATCATATTAATTGTTTAGTCTAAAAATGTAAAACTATTTTTCTTAATGTGGAATATGAAGTAAAATATTAATAATATATAATTACTAAACGTATTTGTTTCTAAATTGTTAACATGTTCACGCGGGCGTGACCCACCGGTGGGTCACAGCTACAGTCGGCCGAAAAGTATCCGAGCACAAGCAATAATCCCTGTCCAAAAAAGTACACTTGATACTGCTTTGTTATATAAATCCTTGTCGAGTCATATTCTTAGTCAGTCTAAGAACATGATTCGACAAGTATTTATTGAAAAAAAAAACCTGTTTGAAGTGCACTTTTCTTATTTTGGAATTATTAGCTAGTGCTCGGATACTTTAGAGTAGACTATGTTCACAAAATGCGCCGGCTTGAACGTGTTAAGAAAGAAAAAGCAATCCAATAATATTTTTCCCTTTCTTTTAATTTTTAATTAGTTTGAGGATTTTAAAGGAACGGACTTTAAACTGTAGATAATTCAAAATATGTATATTTCCTTAACAACAGAATTAAACGTATAATTTATTATAACTTATTTGGAGTGCCATGTAATGCATACGAATTAGTATTATAATTTTTTTATACGCAGTCATATGAAATCAGTTTTTTTCTTATAAAAAATTATTATAATTTTAGAATAAATTAAAAAAAAATCACTTGTATATTTATTTTTATTAATTTTAATTTGCAGCAACCATAATTAAATGTCAAATTCTTCAGATAAAAATTTCTCATATCTTCTGATAAAAGATTTCGAGAAAAAAAAAATCCAACCAATGAAATATTTTTTTTTTTTTTTCGTTGCTTTAAAATGTATATTTTACTTTCCATTAGTTTATTATTATTTTTTTTTTTCTTACAGAAAATAAAGTTTTCAAAACTGCCAATAACCCAATACTCAAACTAACTGGAGATAAATGACTTACTTCGAATTTTCGTTCTTAGAGCTTGCGCCAATAATATATCTTGAATAAATAAGTTAGAGTATCTCATGATTTAGGACGCAGAGCTCTAAAAGTTATTATCGCTTAAACTAATAGGGATTATTATTGGAAACTAAAGAACAATAGTTTATTATTTCTTTTTTCGCATCGATTTATGTTATGATAGTGTAATATATCCTTCTTTACAGCGAGCTAATTATAGAATGTCTATTTTCCATAATAAAGGCAACATTATTAAAATATATTTTATGTTTGAAAGAGGAAAAAAAAATAATAATACTGCTTACATTTTCATTGTAATTTACTTTTTTTTCATTTAAAACCGCAAGCACTTTTAATGCTTAAATAAATTAAATCTATAATGTTTTACTGATTAATAATAGTGAAGAAAATATTAAAAGATCTATACAGATGAGAAGAGAAAAAATATGCAATGTTTGCACTTTCTAAATTCTAAGTATATATTAAAACAACGCAGCAGGAAACAAATGTATTGTTGTAACTCAAGAATTTATATACATATATATATATATATATATACATATATAACCTTTTTAGTAGATTTATATTTTATGTATCATACATTACATACTAAGATATAAATTAACAAAATTTACAAAGAAAAGAAGAAAAAAAATCCAAAACTATAATGTTAAAAGTTAAATAAAATAATTTATTTACATTTTATAATTTAAAAAGCACACAAAAGTTTAATAATTACAGTCTCATAAATTCTTTATTCAATTCACGGAAAGTTTACCGGCAACAGTGCTGCTGAGATATTTCCATTATTTGACGAATATCCGTTTCTGTTTTCCCTCGTCAATTGAAGACACTTCAGTCTACCTCTTTTTCCGTTACATGAGCGGAATTTTCCGTTATTATTATTTTTTTTTTCTTTCCAAAACTCGCGATAACTTTTGTTTACGTTGGAGAAAGACTGGAAAAGTGTAAATCAGCTTAGCAGCATCGAAATATATTTTTACCTCTTTTTTATTTTATTTTTTCCACTAATTAATATAACAATAAGTAAATAAATGAAAAATCATTCTCATTTAAAATTAAAAATTGAAAAAAAAAAAAAAAAAAAAAAAAAAAAAAACATGCGGTTTCAAGTGCTTGTTATGGTAGTTTTTCAAAAAAAATTTTTTTTTTATATTTTAAATTTTTACAATGTTTACGTAAATAAAACTTTCTAAGTTCATTAACTTTTAGGAAATGTTTAAGATTTATACAGCTAAATTTTGAATCCACCATAGTCTAATAAAATACCTACTGTCAATTGTGAATATGGACCCTAACAACACATCTTCTCCCAAATGCATCCTCAGGATGTCCTGTGGACAGTAGGGAAATCCTATGAACCTCCTCAGGATGTTCTGTGGACAAGTGTGTTGTTAGGGGAATTTTGATAAATGTATTTGATGGTCAGTAATTTTGCTTTTTAATTACCCATTGGGTTAACATGGACTTTTCCTATTTGCGAGATTGAATGAAGTAGCCCATCGATGATTTTATTAAAAACACATCCTAAACATTTCCCATTTTAACAGATAAAATAGAAATGGATTTTTCTTTAAGTAATGAAAAAAATCCGTCATGTAACTAAAAAAAGAAAAAAAAAAAGGCGTTTTCATAAATAACTGAAAAATTATCTCGGGTAACGGAAAATATTCGTCAATTAACAGAAGTATCCTAGCAGCACTGCTGCCAGCATTAATTTACGTGAATTGAAAAAAGAATTTTTGAGTGTGCAGAGGGAGAGTCGTCAGCGGATAAAATGACGAACACCGTTGAGTGCAGGGAAATAACTGAATTTTCCACTTTCTATTCTTCTATTCTTCAGAATTTCAGGATGAAATCAAGGAAAAATAACGATTCCAAGGTATACGAAAATTATTCTTTTAAAATTGAGGGATAATTTAGTGTATAATGACGAGTTTTAGAGTAGGATTGTAGTTAAAATTGATTAAATTTGATTGTTAAAATTTTAAAATTCGACTTTCACATTTCTGACATATAGTTTTATGTAGAGATTCTTCCATAACGTTATAGTGATATTTTATGTATCATATACAACTTAAAAATATAAAATTAGAAAATAAATAATAAAAATAAATCAATACTATATTATTTAAAGTAAAAATAATGATAATAATAACAAGTTTTAATCGACTTATATTTTTAAAAAGCATAGACTAATTTAATATTGAGATACTGTAGAGAACATGTATACATCCCATGTCACCATTTTTTGACTCAGCCATCATAGTTAGTAACGCACTGAGATAAAATTCTGTAACTGACATCTAGAATCTAAGTTGTGGCTCTAGACAAAATAGTTGCATGTCATCCTTATAAATTCTAGTCACATTGGAAAGCGAGTTCTAGAAGCCCCTATTAGAATTCTAGAGAGTTTGCCTATATTATCAAGGGCAAAAATATTTAAAAACCTCTGCAAATAAATGAAACTACAAGAGGCGGGTTTCATCAACTATAATCTTGGTTTACTACCAAATTCTAGAAAATCAAGCGAGAATTTCTTGCAATACAAATAATTCAGAATATTTAAAGTATTCAGAATATTGTTTAACCATCTAGAAATGTGTACACTAGAAATTCTCGATCATTTCGTCAATTCAGTTTATTGGCGTGCCTTACGCGCATAGCTCGGAAATCTATATTTTTATTTAATGGATTTTAAAAATGGCTACTTATTCCTTCTAGAGGAAAACGGTATATATATATATATATATATATATATATATATATATATATATATATATATATTCTCACTGTGATAGCTAAAACGTTTAAATTCGATTTCCACATTTTTACACCGCAAATACATACCTCTATTTCAAATGTATATCTAGTTCTATTGACTATTTCGAATTAAAATATACATTTACCCTTTTTTTTATTTAAATAAACTTTAAAAAAGGCAACTTAAATAAAACTTTTTTATATTTTTGAGAAAAAAAAATCTAATATATTTTATCTTTAATTAATTTTAATTACCAGGGGGAAATAAAAGTTTCAATGAGATTTTTTTTTTTCTTTTTCGTGAAGTGAAAAAGGAAAGTTTCTAAAGACAGTTTAAATTTAATATAAATTCATGAAATATAAGTTTCCTATAAAAGTTGTTTAGCTTATTTATCTGCATTCTGCATAATAATTAAATGAATGCATGCATTCAAATTGTCAAATTTATAATTTTATTTTGTAAATAACTACCGTATAAATTTGAAGTACGTTTATTGAGAAAAGTGTTTAAAAAAATGTATATGTTCCTGTTTCCTATTTATTAGATACAATATTCTGTACAAAATGAAACTTAATTCAGTATGAGAGTTCTTTGGTCTATTCTGTCCTAGAAAAACATGCAGTAACTATTTTTAATTCCATAGCGTCGGCAGGGACCGATTTACTCACTTGGAGACCCAGGGCACTCATGTTCAATGGGCCCTTTTTCCTCGTACTTTAATATTACAACAAACAAAACAAACCGCATATTTTTGATTCACGTATCTAAAAATTTTCTCCACTTATCATTTTATTGGTAAGATTTAACTAGATCCGATGCTTGTCTATTGGATCAACGTACATCGCACCCGCGTATCTGCACTACGGTGCGTGCCACGGATTTAGTTAGCCTTAGTAAGACTTTGGAATGCAGTATCGGTAGTATGCAGTTGTATTTGCGTTTAGCAAAAATATTGCAATTTTTTCAATGAACTGACAGTTTCCTTGAAAGATTATACCGCTGATTTATATAACAGCGCATTAATACCTCCATCTATCGACGAAAAAACAAAAAGCAATGATCATTATAGCAAAATTTGGAATTTTTTCATTTTAACTATTTTTTTAAATGTATGATTGAATTTCATGGAGACCCCCTTCAGTGAAAGGGCCCAGGGCACATGCCCCGAATGCCCTGCTTTAAATCAGGCACTGAGCGTCGGTTATTGGTTTCATTTCTTAAAATTTCTTTGATGTAACTTTAGCTTAGGAACTTCTTGACGATTTTTATTTATTTTTTTCTTTGTTATTTTTACGACGAAAAAAAATGACTATCACAATTGCGCCAGTAAAGATCTTAGAGAAAAAAGTCCGAGCTACATTGGTGCCAAATTTCAAATTTCATCAAGGGGAACGATATGTAAGCTGTCTCATTCCTTTTGCATAATTTTCGCAATTTTATTTTAATGACTTTAACAAAATTTTTAATTTTTATTGAATAATATTGGTGTTATCTAAGAATGAATTATACTGATATATAGTTTTTTTATAATTTGATTAAATTTTTAATAGTTAATGTTACATATTTTGCTTACTTTCAGAAAATTATTTTATTTTATTTTATTTTATTATATTTAAGCCTTTTGTATTTATTTGAATTTATTAGAAATCACCATTTTTAACTTAGAAATTTTATTTTCAGTAATTTTGAAGGTGTTAAGTATAAATATTTTCAAATAAATTTCTTAGTTAACTGATGGCATCATAACTGGTTGATACCATCATAATGTATGCAAGTTAACTTTACTTTAAATTTTTTTGCAACGTATACATATAAAAATAATAATAATACCTATATATATTCATACAGAGGCTGCTCCATTTTTTTAGCACGATTCTTTTTTTTTTTTTTTTTTCCTCTCAATTTTATTTTGAATCTTAAAAAAAAAAAAAAAAAAAAAAAAAAAAAAAACAGTGAAATTTCATGTCTGTTCTTTTTTTTTTTTTTTTTTTATTAAAAGAAATGTATTTATTTATGTATTTATTTATTTTTGGCATCATCTCTTTATCTTTTTTATCATTTTATAGTTAAAATGAGGACTTTATTTCTTATCTTTTGAACAAATTATTGGATTGAACTAAAATATAAGGCGTTTGATAATTGCTGTCCTGATTAATAAGTATACAAATTTTCTATAAAATCTAAAAACCCGGTGAGAAAGACTGCTAGGTTTTCAGATTAATATACATTTAGATTATAAAAAGAAAAAAGAAAAAAAAAATATATATTTGCTCGTTCATAAATATTGTGTAATACTAGGGGAAATAGTATAACCTGTCATACTAAAAATAACCACTTTTTTTTTTCTTTCTTTTTTTTTAGGATGGAAGACTATTGGTTCCAATTTGGAGTTTTTGTAGACCAGTTTTGTATAACACCAAAATAAATTAGAAATGTGTTTCCCATCGTTACAGATTTGGTACCACATGAAAGGAGAGATTTTTCTAAATCCAGGGATGCAAACAGTTTTTCGAAACGACATTGATTTTTTTTTTTTTTTAATTAACTAGAGTATGAAATTTAGGTCGCAACAATTCAATATAATTCATCTTAGTCATTTTAAAAAGTTCGTCGCCCAGTTTTACGGTCAAAAAATGAGGTAAAAGTAAATTAAATATTAAAAATAAATAATTAAAAAATAAAAAATAATTAAAAATTTTACAGATTGAAATTAACAGTTCTCCATACTGAAATAAATTATGTACTTGGCATATTTATATTTATATTTATTACCCCTTTTTTGTCTACAATAAACTTCCTAATCTATTAATTTTCATTTCTAATTTTTGTTTTACTGCAGATTTGTAATACATTTTCTTCAGTACATTTTGCTATTATAATAAAATAAACTCAGTTATTTTTGCGTTCTACTAAAACATTATTTCGGTAAAGGAATTAACGCACTCGGAATGTTGACAAAATATAAATCAATGCGTTTATTCAGTAAATATATAAATGTGAAATTATGTATTACACGAAATGTCATGGCATAACAGAAGATTATAAACATATAAATTACCCAAAAGTTTCGGAAATTTATATAGAGGAACAACATAACTCTACGAAATTTGATTTCATTTGGGAAATTTATTAAAGTAATTTATATTTTCAGGTTTACAGTAAAGGATTACAATGTTTATGTTAGCAATAATTTAAAGTAATTCATGTAACGAGTATGCACTATTGAACATTATGCAATAATGGAAACCGTAAGCAGAAATTTAAATTTATAAACAAACGAAAAGTTACCACAACAACTAATTAAAGATACAGAATTAAAAGTGTGTTCTAATGAAAAAAAATTATTAAATTTATTATTATTATTATTAAACATTTTAACGTTCACAGTTGTATTTTTTTTTTATTTTTTTATTTTTTTGCAGTTTACAGTTACTATTTCTTAAAAAATAATAATAAATTTTTCTCTGGTGTTATTCATAAGAACACATCCTTTAAATCGTGAAATAACTTATAAAATTTATTTTTAAAAATATTTTTTCCACGTACGCAAAGAATGGACGCCATACATGTTGATCAAAAATATAGTTTTTACACAGTTTATGTTGCTTGCACGATGCTAAAACACGTTTTATTATTTTTCTCATTAAAAATACTTGCAGGAAGTTCCAAATAGGTCATTTTTAATTAAGGGACATAGAATAATAGATTTAGGATAAACATAGTTGAGTTAATCATAGAAAAACTTTTTTTTTTTTAAATTGATAATCGCTAATAATTCGTAATTGTTGCTTTAAATTTTATTACACACGCACACACACACACATACAAAAAAAAATAGAAAGAAAAGAAATGACAGTAGTTAATTGTCGCAAAATAATGAGTGTCATCGCGATTTCCAGTTCTTGTGGTACGATCTTGCATAAAAATTTGGACCTGATATTCCTTTAAGAGCCTCAGAAAAATTCTAATCCAATGAGGGGGGGGGGGGGGTTCTCGGAAGAAAAAAGCGTGACATAAACATCCAGAGAGACTTCGGTCGCAGACATGCTATACAACTCTTCAAAACCATCCGGTCCTAAATTGACGACAAGAACGAGCGGTGTTTCCACTGTTTGTGGGAAAAAGCTGCACTATGTTTGGCTATATTCCTTTAATTATGGGCTAAATTAAGACTCCTATAGGTTAAATGAAAGGAAATTGTCATTATGACGTCGAATGGCGACAGAAAATCAAGTCGTCCATTATGCAGATGCGGGATCGCCTGATATAACAAGATTTGAAAAGATACATTCCTTTCCGTCAGCACAGACTGACAACTTTCCTTGAACAAAGATGGTTTCCTGAACTATCCCAGCGTCTTTAATGTGCGTCTACGACTCTCTCTCTCTCACTCTCTCTCTCTCTCTCTCTCTCTCTCTCTATATATATATATATATATATACAGTCATTTTCCAAAGTTTACGACCAGTAGCCGATTTTCAGTACTTTAGCACATTGCACAGATTATTATGTCATCTCATGTGTTGATTGCATCAAACGCATTTTACTGCTATAAATAAAGGTGGCCGACACGTTTATCGCCAATTGTTTTTTGAATTTTGTCGTAATTATTGCAATATTTAAAAAACCTTCACTTACTGCTACAAAGAGGTCACAATAATAGACCCTGCATAAAATTGTATTTTCTGAACGTCAAATAATTTCGAGTGTAAATGTGAGCAAGACAACTGTGCATAACACTATTAGTAAATTTAAAATTTCGAGAAAATTTGTGGACATTTAAAGAAGCGGTCGCCTTAGAAAAACGAGTGCACGTGATGATCATGTAATAAGAAGGATGGTCGTACGAGATCTAATAGCCTCCTGCAACGCGATCAGATATTCTCTGGCTACAAAAGGCACTAACGTCAGTTTGAGTACTATTTAAAGACGTTTAGCCAAAGATTTTGGTTTATCATCCCATAAACCTGAAAGGAAACCTGAACTTATTCTATGTATGAAAAAGGAATGACTGACTTTCGCTAGACAATATCAGAATTGTACAGTACAGCAGTGGAGTGCGGTCTTATTTTCGGATGCGTCAAGTGTGCAAAATTTTTCTGCACGTGCTGCAAGTGTTCGACGCCCAAGCGGGAAAAGATATGATGTGATACACACGATTCAAACTGTGAAACATCCTCCTTGCCAAATGGTATAGGGTGCAATGTCTGTGTCCGGTACTGCTGGTCTGTATTTTGTACCACCTAAAACCACTATAAACTGAAAGCGGTACCTTAATTTGTTATCTGAGAAGTTGAAGCTTTACATGCATGTTCATAAATGTTCAATTTTCATGCTTCATGGAGCTCCGTGTCACAGGGTAAACATTGTCAAGAAATATCTGAGTGTACAGAAAATCAAATTGCTTGACTAGCCAGTTAGCATCCTATATTTGAATCCAACAGAGAATCTGTGGTGTATTTTGAAAAATAAAGTCGCCGAAAAGCAATCATCAACTGCAACGTCCAGTGTTGAAGCAAGAAAGCATGTCTGGTACACATACATTTCTAAAGCTTACTACAAGTCTCGTATTTATAGTATGCCTAATAGGATTGCACAATTTATTTAAAACAAAGGAGGTTCTAAGAAATACTGACTTTAGTTACAGTTTATAACCATGTGCAGTGTATTTTGTACTTTCATATGTAAAATATCTATGTTTCTTTTGCGAAATTCCATTAAGTATTATTTTTCTACGGGTGGTATTAAGCATTTGCAAATGAGTATATATATATATATATATATATATATATATATATATATATATATATATTATAGCATAGTTGTTATAAAATATGGTATGAAAATCATTCCTTTTTTTGTTTGCCGAACAATGCAAAAGATTGGCGGTATACAGTCGGTAACAAAAGTGTCCGAACACTAGCATAAATTCCTATGTAAAAAAATTACACTTCATACTGTTTTGTTAAAGAAATCCTTGTTGAATCGTGTTCTTAGTCAATCTAAGAACAGGATTCGACAATGATGTATTTCACAAAACCGTATGAAGTGTACTTTTTTTACATAAGAATTTTTGCTAGTATACTGATACGTTTGTTACCTACTGTGCATGCTTTGGCCTGTTTAGGCTTAATCCTTATTATTACCAGGTTTTTATTAACTTGCTTTCTTGTCATGTTGTCTGTTCGGGGGAATATTGTAACTCTTATACTAGTGAAGTATACCGTGTGCAGTCGATACAGTTACCGACTATACTAAAGGTATACTAGGAATTTGGTGGCTGTGTATTTTAAACCCTGTTATGCTTTTTCAAACTGTGCTAAATTTAAAAACCCTATGTTATTTGAATAAAAGTTTCAAATAATATACACGGAAATTCAAAATTAAATGAAGTTACACTTTTCTATTCAATGCAATTTATGGAAATCCTTTAATAAATTTTACGAAATCTAAAGAAAATAGCTTCGGGATAGGATTGAAAAGTAAAACCTATAAAACTAGTTTTAATAATTTCTCCTTAAAATCCATAATATACGTAAATATTTTTGTGTTGCCTTGTCATTATAATACAACTCATAGATCCTTTAAGAAAATTGTTTATCCACATTTAGGAATAAATGTATATTACGTTATGTATTGCGCAAGACAAACCATTCAAATTATAGTTTATAGGAATATTTGTCAAAAAAAGCAGTACTTTTGAAATCTTTATTGACTCTATGTTCACAAACTATAAGAAATATTTACACCATTTTTAGTTGACAGCATACATAAATGAGATTTCATATATTATATCGATTTAAAGGAATTTTATGATTATTTGTAGAAGTTAGAGTCTAGACATTTAGAGAGAGTTGCGAAAGAGAGAGATAGTTCCGAGTTCTGGATGATTTTAAAATACGTTCAATATTTATTATGTCTGAGAAAAGAGGTAATAAAATATAAATGTTCGGTAATAATAATAAAAAAAAAAAACTATCCAAATTACTTTTTATTTAGTCGTATTATAAATCATATTTTTTAATATATGTAATGCCATGTTTAATTGCTACCACGGAAACTACAAAAATAACTTTAGCTCAGTATTGTTAATTACAATGCAGTATCGTAATAATTATAAAGTGATACTCTATCGTATCAGCAACATAATAAGAACTCACTTCACAACTCATAATATCGTGATAATGTATAAAAAAAAGAGCAAGAAAATCGAGCTTTATTAAATTTGGATGTTCGCTAAATTAAGCGAACGCTTATTTAAATGGGAGAATTATTTAAATACTCGCTTGATGGAGGATATTAGTACATATTATTAAACATAACTATACCAAATGAAAGATAATTCTTTTCCTAGGAATAATGTATTAATAGTGGCGCATTTGACATAAAGTATAGCTTTTTTAGATATTCTATGTTCATGTTTTCTGCGTTAATATTCTTAAATACATTCATGCACAAAAAAAAAATATATATATATATATATATATATATATATATATATATATGTATATATATATATATATATAGAAAGAGAGAGAGAGAGAGAGAGAGAGAAAGAGATATTTTCATATGAGTTAATTTAGGTAATAGGGCATTTTAATATTAAAGATGTTAAAATATGCTCATTGTTAAAAAATACTACAATAATGTAAATTTTGGATTTTCAAACTATTTGATACTTTTCTTTATCTTTTTTCTTCTTACTATATTATTCTAGAACTTTCCGAATATTTATAACTTTTAAAATCTATTTACTGTTCATTATTCATGAAACTAATTTTACCTGAATTGTTTGTTACTTAAGATATCATAAAATGCTTCAACGAAGAGCTTTCTCTCCATTCCATTTTAAAGATTAAAAGCACGTGAAACTGGTATGAAATTGTAGAAAATGTAGGAAAGGATAATACTTACCTATGTATTCCATTCCATTTGAGGAAAAAAAAAATGTGTTTTCTTCAGATTATTTTAATGTCTATGTAAACGCATAAACGGTAGTACATGATTAACAAAAATTTTAATGTCCTAATTTATCTTCTACGTATTTTAGTTTACGAAAAATTGCCTTTAGCGTATACAAAACATTCCTTTTACATTGTACATGTTCCACAATTAAGATTGTATAATGTCCTAAGAAAACTATCAATCAAAAAACAGTGGGTGGCTGTACTATTCTAAATATTCCTCATACATTTGCGATTAAAACATTATCGCAGAAGGTGACGAAACCTGCGTTCTAAATATTATCTGAGATGCAACTAAACTTTTCTTAGTAGATTGCTTTAGAACTCTTAAATGTTTTACGACGATGCAATAAATCCGTAAAGGTTTTAACATTATTATTTAACTGCCATTGTATTGTTCAAATGCTGTTAATAACAGTTCTTTGATTTCTGTAATGTTGTTACGTGTAACTGTCTAATAATAATAATAATAAATTATTTTATTAGAGTCTTAAAGAGAAAAGGGGGAGAGAGGTTTTTCAAATATTATTTTACATTGTATTTAAATTTTACGCAGAACACGACTTCGTTATAATGTGCATGAATGACAATCTAACTCACCAAGAAATTTCTTAAACTCTGCAGACTGCCTGTTAGAACTCACGCAGAATGGATAGTATGTTCACTCTTATATTCAAGAAAAGCATACTGCAATATTCAGTGAAATTTTCCTAGAGGGTTTAAGTAGAGAAATAATTTACTTCTTCCGCCTTAAAACATCCCATTTGAAATTTTCGACATTTTTGTGAATTCTAGAACTTCCCACTATACAAACCTTGCTTCCAGTATTTTTCAAAATTTTCATCGAAACCAATAAACTAAATAAAATAAAATTGTATGAATTTCTTTCCTTCAATTAAATAAAAGCTTCCATGGAAAGTTTACACTTCCTTCGAAACCAACATCAGCTAAGCGAAATTCAGATGGAAAACTTCTCTTCAGATAACCAAACTCTCCATGGCCAATTTGCCCTTAATATATTAGAGTAATTTTGAGCGAATGAGTGAGGACTCACAGCCTTACAATTTATTAAAAACGTGTCTCGTGGAGGTAGCTAAAACTTACCTAACTTTTACATCCCGTCAAACCGTTTTCTTGAAGACTGTTTTACTCGCCACTCAATACATGTAATAAATTACTAGCGCTTTTAACACTGAAACTTATTTTTAATCTGTTTTTAATAAATAACTAGAGAGTTCATAAGGTGTCATTGAGTTATATTGAATCATAATTCATGTTTGATATCAAAATTGAGTTATTCGTACGCAATTCATACGCATTCTTTTTTTTTTAATTGAATGAAATAAATTATGATATCGTAACTGTAAAAAAAATCTATTGCTGAATAGTTTATTAATTCAAGTATTTCATGAAACATTATCCTTAATACTGAATAAAAAAATATATTTTTGCAAAAGATATGTTATATTTAATTTATCATTAATTAAAATTTACATGTGAATTTTAATATAGAGAATATTTCTAATACTTAAATTTAAGTTAAAATGGTTTTATGTTAAATAAATGTATAACTCATAAACGATAAAAAACAGTTTGATGACATATGAAATACATCTGAAAGGTTTAACTCACAAAATTTGTTTTTGATTGTATAAAATATTTTATAAGAATTTTAAGAAAGAAAAAAATTAATTCCTCGTTTTATATTTCATTCCTGTTAGTAAAGGACTGATTGATTATTAGATTAACTGTAGTAATTATCTGTTGTTATTTACAAACTAGAATGTATTTTTTTTTTTTAATACTTCGAGGACTGGGTAACTAAACATGTGACTTCGTGAAGCTCAATGCAAACTAGCCTCTTAAATATAATGGTCAAGAGGTCAAATGTTAGAAATAGTGTTGGCCAGTAGTGCAGCACAAACCATCAAATGACTACAATGTATAGTCTCTATAATAAAACATAGAGAACAGTAAGGAATGTATTTTATACTGATTCGGTGGAGGTGGCTTTGAAGTTAGTCATGTCCAGTCAAAACTGTAATGTTCGCCGCAAAGGTATTTCTAGAGATGGGGACTGGTTTTGTAGTCCATGTTATAAGATTTTGTATAAAGTTAAGAAATTTTCAATATTCTTTATCTAACTATAAGAAGGATTGTGGATTTTTAACAAAGAAAGAGATATATACAGTCAATGATCTACGGGAGTATAATTTTTATCAAGATTAGGTAATGTTTGTTAACATAGATTTAAAAATTAGGGTCACATTTGGAATAAATCGGATTTGAGTAAAAGTTATACATCGTTAAATACAATTTTAATTTATTTTGTTTACACCCGTTTGCAACTGATAGTAGATTCAGCAGAAATATAACAATTGTTTAGAAATGTTGGCGGTGATTTAAGCTTATAAAGTAATAATTTATTTTATTTATTTTACTTTATTTTACATACAGTGCTTACGGTATCTCAATATTAGCATACCTTTAAGTAACTTCAGCTTCTATAAATATTAAAATAAATACTTTACTTAAGGCTTCTCTCTGCCTCTTCTCTACAGTCACCAAAACCCGATGTGAAGAAATCCATTTTGTTCGAGTTTCGAACATTTTAGGAAAATATTAAGTATAAAAAATAAATAAATAATCAATTATTTGAAACAAGGAATACATTTAACTGTTGTTAATGGTTGTGAATTTTCTATAAGTAAACTGGAATTAAAAAATTAAAAACAAAAATCTGCATTAATGTGTTATAGCCATTAATTAAATTTAAGTTGTATTTTGTAATCGAAACGTTAGCCGTTAACTACCAATGTATAGATTTATATATATATATATATATATATATATATATATATATATATATATATATATATACATACAGTGTGTTGTGAGGTTGAGAATATAGAACGTCACCACTGTTTGTTTGAAATTAAGCTGGATCCAGCAAAGTATTAAGTTGGGATGGTTAAATCGCTTCGACGCCAGTGACTCTGCGAAAGTTTTGGTCGGATTAGTTTTGAGTCGACAGGGTGCGTCAAAGAACGAATTAAGTTGTGAGGATATAGAAATTAGAAGTGATTTTAAATGCTTGATTGAAATAAAGAGAAAAGAAGTTGGTAGAAAGTAGTATAAGATGAAAGGGTGTTGGAGTGTAAGGGTAAAAGAGGAGTGTGAAGAGGAGAGAAGAAGAGTGGTGTTAAGGAAAATTGTTCTTATGTGAAAGTTAAGCGATGGTAGAGATTTGTAGCGTTGTGGAATGGAGTAAAATTTGAGTGAAGAATCTGTCGCGCCAAAGGAATCCTGCCCACGGTTCTTGTGTAAGAATAGTTCAGATGTCGACAGAGAGCAGTCGTCGACATTATCGGTATTGGTGAGATAAAATTGCTTTTACTTTATGCTTTGTTGAAGGTATTCCCTGAAGTTATCTGAGAGTTATTTCCGAGTTTAGCCCAACACCCGCCTTGATATTGAGCGTTAATAAACTTTGTATTGTTTGTATTTAACTTTGTCTCGTGCTCTTCTTATTTTAAACTTAAGTTACATTAAGTTAAGATTGAGGAATTGAGAATATGGTTGACACCATTTCCGCACAGTGTACGAAAGCAGAAGTCACGAATGGTACACGCAAGCATCAGCGCATCCCTCTGAAAAAAAGTATCAACGTATTATTCTGAAAAAAAAAAAAAAACATCAACACTGCATTGACGCCTACATATTTTTCGTAATTTTGTTACCGCATAATTTATTTTACACAAAGTAACTATTACATTTTTTTTTTTGTTTAAACTGTGTGTATTCATTACTTAACATTCCCGCATTTCTATTAAATACCAGTTCTTTCTATAACAGTAATATTATTTCTCATAATTTGCTACATTTTCATTTTAAAATTTTCATGTCAATATCACTTGGGAAAACAAATTATAAATTACAAATAATACTAGTATATTTCCCATTAAATGAAAACATTTTACTAAAGTAACTGGAATTGTAGTATTTTTTCGCAATTATTAATTATTCATAAATTATCAGAAAAATAGTATCATAACACAGGTAAAAAGAAGCTCGCTTGAAAGTATTTAAAATATTGGTTACCGGGTATCAGAAAAGTCTGTATTCATTTTAAAAATTACAAAAAAAAAAAAAAAAAAAAAAAAGCGTTTTGAAGAATTGAACGCGGTCTGTGAAAATGTTAATCTCGTGAAAGGGGATTTACTTTGGTAAAGAAAAATAAATAGTTAAATTTTTCATCAATAGAGAGCGCTGCATGGATGAGTTACAGGAAATGTGGAAATCAGAGTTCTATAAATTGCACGTTTTTACTCTTAACACATTTTTTTTTTTTTTCTGTTTTTTACCTCCTACTGGCGCACCCATGAAATTTTCATTGCGATGCTGACTTGGATGATAAAGAATTATTCGTGAAGATTTTTATCCTCAGGTATGAACAGATGACAGACGCAGGAGTTAGCGGTGATGTAACTCGTATGCAAACTGTAATTTGTAGTTATGGTGGGTACATAAAATAGGATTTATATGCCTGTAAACATTTGAATGAAAATAAATATAATTTTTCCCAGAAATATGTGGTTTTCACACATGAAGCGCCCTCTATCGACAAAATTTTATTTATTTATTTCGTTACCAAAATAATAATATAATAATAATAATAATAATAAACTTTCACAAAAGCAACATTTTAGGAAACCGCGTTCAATTGTACAACTTACTTCAAGTTTTATAAATTTTTAAACTGTCTACTGACTTATGGGGCCCCCTATACTATTATTTGTATTATAAGTAAATTCCAATATTGTTCGGACGATAAGTATGAAAATATGCCAATATTCAAAAACATAAGTGAAAATATTTTTCACCGGAAAAAATATCCGTATGTTAAAAAAGAGCAATGGTTTAAAAAGAGCGTTTTGCGAGCCGCATTAAATTACAGAAAAAAAAAAGAAAAGAAAAGAAGAAAAGAAAAGAAAAAATCTTTCATTAAATAAGTATGTTATTTTCAAAGATCCATATGTATAAGAAACTTTTCCGGGTTATTAAACTTTCTTTACTTTTTCAATATTGTGTTATGAAATATTCTGATATGAGAAAATCTCAAAATATATTCTTCTGGGAATTCTTTTTTTATACGAAAACTGCGAAACATCACATTCAATATAGTGGCCAAAAATAAATCATTCAGCTTTTGTATATTAGAAAAGTTTAAAATTTCATTTAAAATAATGTATAAAATTCCTTATTTTATATCAAAAGGGGAACTTTCAAATATTTCTTCTTAATTTCCTCTAAGAATCATAAATAATTCCTTACAAAACTTACTAATGCAATGCATTTTTTTTTTTTTTTAATAATAGTTTTTTATATGTTGTAATGCTATTTTAAGTATAAGAAATTTTCCTCCATTTAAATTATATGTATACTCTAAAATTTTGTTAAAAGAAAAGAAAAAATATTCTTAAAATTCTAATGCAAGGTAATACTAAAAAAAAATCAAGTATCTAATTATAATTTTTAATATTTTTATTTTTATAATAATTTCATAAGAGCAGCGTTTTCCGTAGAATAAATTCCTATTCCCAATTATGTATGTATGCATGTATAAAATTACCAATTTGCTCACTTACTATACTGTATTTCATCCTTCTCTATAGTTTTTTTTTTTTTTTTTTAATCTATAAGTTTTAATACATATATCGTCATCATCACAAATTTCAGCCTTCATCAACCCACCGCAGTATGAAAATGATTCCAATCTGCACTTTTTTCTGCAGCTTTATCGCCATTCATTTTCTCCAAAATGACGATCTCATCTCTCCAAAAACACTGTGGTTTCTTCCACGGTCTTTTCTTATTTCCCGATATCTAAAATAAGACTTTTCTGTTGAATCTAATATCATGTCTTCAGTCAAGGTGCCCAGTCGAGCTCTATTTTAACTTATTACATTGCAAAAGACATCAGTGATGTAGATTTGCTCGCTGATCCATGTGGTTCTCAATCTGTCACTTTGGGTGAATTCTGTTATGCATCTTTGCATGTTTATATGCGTCGTTTGAGGATTTTGTATAGTTTTACATATTAATGTCCACGTTTCTCAATCATAAGTTATGCAGGTAAAATATACTGATCAAAAAATTTTCTTGTCAGAGAAATTTGGAGGTTGCTTTTGAATATTTTGCTATTTTTTCCGAATGCTCTCTTGGATAATATAATTTTGTTATTAGTTTCTTCCATGAGGCATGAAATGTCTGTATAAAAATGATAAAATTATAATTATTTTCACTCAGCGATTTTTTTAATTAAATTGAATTAAAAATAGTAATGGTATATTTCAATTAATATAGTTTTGAAAAGAAAGTAATAAATACGTGTAAGAGTTTAAGACAAGTGTGCGTGGTTAACAAAAAGAATAAAAGTTTAATAAATACAAAAACAACGAATTAAAATATCTAAAATAAACATTTGTAAAAATAACACTTCATGTGAATAATTCATGATTTTTTTATTTTTGTTAACCACTATATTTATTATTTTCTTTTCAAAACGATATATATATATATATATATATATATATATATATATATATATATTAAAACTCTTATTGCTGACTTTTGCGCCTTTTTTATACAAATATACTACAATTAATATGTAAGTAATATATAAAATTTTACTATTTTAAATGACGCCTATCATTGCCTTGCACACTTTAAAAAATATGTCTGTTCTAAAATATTAAATGCAACTTCTCATTCAGTAAATAATTTCCAAAGAAAATATTTTAAATATTTACGCTTTTAATAAATAAAATATACTTTCTTCTGTTAAGTAAGCTACATTAATGTTTAGAATTGTAATTGAATTTCACCTTTTTATTTATTTATTCATTTATTTATTTATTTTTTTGTCCTTACATTTACTTTTTTTCCAACTGTTGATAAATTGTAATATATATATATATATATATGAAACTAAAAAAAAAAAAAAAATATATCTAATTACGTTCTGTCAATTTGTAAATCTTTTTTTATTTAAATATAAAAAATAAGTATTTAAAATAAAAAATCATTTAAATTTAAATATTTTTTTCTATTCGATTTAGAGGAAACAGATAAAAAGTTAAAAAAAAAAAAAAAAAAAAAAAAATCCAATGGAAATTAAAAGTTTTTTTTTTTTTTTTATTTTTTATTTATTTTTTTTTTATTTTTTTTTTATTTACTATTATAGCAACAACGCAAAAAATACTTTAATTAAATTAATAAGTGTTTACAAAACCAAAGAATTAAATTCATAACATTTTAATAAGAAATGTCCACTAAAATGGAATATGCTGTTTACATTTTATCTATTCGTATGTTCTATATATTAACTATTTCGTGTGCTTCTATTTATTCTTATAAAAATAATAAAAGATATCATTTTTCAATAATATATATATATATGTAACTTTATCTATATACATTAGACTATAAAATGTAATTTAAAATTTACTCACTTTATAAATATTTATAACATACAATTTTTTCTTTTAAATTTGTTAACAGACATTTAATGATATGTATTTTTTATTAAAGCTTAAAATTAATACTGGTTTATTATATTTACATTTTCATTAAACTGAGAAAACAAATCACAAAATTTTTATCTTGTTTATTATCCAGGGAAAGTATTGCAGTTAAATATTCATAAACATATTTTACATTCATGAACATATCTGCCATGAAATATATTGTCGTTTAAATTGTAAAGTGAATAAATGGTAGAGACATTTTTATTAATTTTGACTAATTTTTTTTTTTTTTTAATTTAATCCCGTGGCATTTTTTTTTTCTTAAATCTGTGTCAGAAGGTTGTTTATGCTTTAACTAAAACTGAAATAACTAAAATTTTAAATTTATTATTAACTTAAAGTACACACGTACACTCTCAAATTGCAGTTTTTGTAAATGGACACAACACACACACACACATACACACAAAAAAAAAAAGAAAAAAAAGAAAGTAAGAAAAGAAAAACCTCTAAAAATACGAAAAAAATTTGACATACATGCAACTGAGATTTATGTCAATTATTTATAGCAATTTCTGTAGAACCTATTAAAGACTGCTTTATTTCACATTATGGTTGAATCTGTGTCGAAAATTGTCAAGTATCAATTTCCGATATATCACGTGATATTTAAACCAATAAGCGTTATTTTTTATGTAATGTGTCGTGAGCAGGGGACTTTTGGTAACAGGATAATCAGGTTAACCAAGCTCTGCATTTTAGAACAGAAGATTGAATCCAGATTAAAACATGGACTTTCTCTTCCTGTATAGCAAAATGTATTTTTCTTTGTGAAATAAATGTACGTAATATGCGTTATACGACACAACAATTATTGTAACCATAGATTTCAAAACTATCGGTCAAAATATTAAAAACAAGCTAAAGGTTAATTAATTAATTATTTATTTTTATTTCAAATATTTTACTTTTTTTTGGGGTGCGATTTTATTTATTTGCTACAATCTGTAAAAATTACAACACATGTTTAGTTAATGATTTTACAGTGCAGAGAAAACTTACAGTACAGTGAGTTGGCGTCACTTTTACATGCAACTAAATTGCAATATTTCGTAGTAATTTCTTACATTACCTCGTTTCATTAACTGGGTAACCAGTTCATGTACTTAAAAGATAATATTACATATTTTTATTTATTCGTACATGCGTTTTGTCATTTGTTTTCTTTTTTAAACAATAAATTTGCTTACGACCGTGAAATACCTCTTTTTAAACTAAAAATTATGTATTTGGATCCAATGTACTACTAATTTACATGAAAATATAGTCAATATATTTCTAAAATATATAAGAAGTAAACTATTAAACTTGCAGCAATAAAAGTTTCCGTATATACTATATTGAAATATAATTGTGCATAATTTTCTTATAAAGTAGAAAGCGTAGCTTTTTTTTTTTATATATATAAGAAAAATTAATACGAGTACCACATTTATAATAATTTGTAGGTCTTACTGCTTTTGGTTCCTTCGGCTTATACTTTGTATTATACTGCATGTCAAATTGACATATTCATATTGTATATAGTTTTACAGTTTGAAATTAAACAAAAACTATTCGCATCTTCAAGTCAAAGATTTAGTCTAAACAAAGCCGTTGATAATAACCAAAACTGAATGAAAACCAAAAATGAATGCTCATTGGAATATTATTTTTTAACGTTTAAATTATTTTAACATTTTGTAAACCTTACATAAAAATACACGAAAAATTCTTATGTATATGATAAAATTATAATTATTTTTTTCTTTTACCATAAAAATTAAAAAAGTATTAATATTATATTTGAATTAATTCAACTTAATTTGTTATGATTTGTTTTCAATAACAATTTTAACTCAAAATATATTTTTCATTTTAATTTGCTGAAATATGTTTATAATTGCCTAGCATACTTTGATAAATTTTTCTCTTGTAGTGTACTGAATAAAAAATTTCTTTGTGTAAAGAAGTTCCTCAGAAATTTATTTGAATATAAACATATATATTATTATATAAGTTATATATATATATATATATATATATATATATATATATATATATATATATATATATTATTTGAATATTAAATAATATGTACTTCTTTCTTTCTCTTAATTAATCTAAATTAGTGTTTAGAAATATAATTGAATTTCATACTTTTTCTTGCGTTTGTTTCTTTATTCCAACTGTTGATGATTTCAAAAATATATTTTTTATCAAACTTAAAAAAAAAAAAAAAAACCTAATTATGTTCTGTCAATTTAATTTTTTTTTTTTTTTTAGTAAAAAATATACGAATTAAAAAAAATCATTGACATTTAAATTTTTTATTTGATTAGAAAAAAAAAAAAAAAAAAAGATATACTTTTTTATGGTAACAAAAAAAAAAGATCCAATGGAATATATATATATATATATTTCTTTTTTATGAAGAAAAAAAACTTTATATAATTGAATAAATGTTTATGAAACTAAAGAAATAAATTGATAACATTTTTTTAGGAAATGTCCACTATAATTAAACATACCTAAAACATTTTATCTATCCGAACAACTTTAACTAGAGTGTATATTAAAGAACCTATTCCGTCTACTTCTTTTTATTCTTATAAAAAATAATAATAGATGATGTTTTGCACTAAGTAAAAAAAGATATAATTTTAAAAGTATGCTTTACATTATATAAAAATGTAATTTGAAATTTACTCACTTTCTAAATATTAATAGCATTGCATTTTTTTACTTTAAATTTGGCAACGAAATTTAATATTGGCTGTTTACATTCATTTAAAGCTAAAAATTATAATGATGATATAAATTTCAGTATCTTGTTTGCTATTCAGGAGAAAAATTACAGTTACATATACAGAAATAATAATAATGTATATATTATAAAATGTATTTTTTTTTTTTTTTTTTTTTTTTTTAGATAAATAGAATAAACAGCATAAAACATTTTATTAATTCGACTTTGTTTATATTTAATTGTGTAGAAATTAGTTGTTATTATTAATATTATTATTACTATTAGTTTTTTATTTTTCTTATGATTTAAGAAGAAATAAAATAATTAAAATTATGAAATCATGAAAAATTTAAAGTACAGTATGAGGCTGCAGTTTTTAAAACAAAGCACTGTTAAACAAATCTGCAAAAGCAAACTTTTTTAACTTGAGATTTTTTTGTGAATTGTTACAAATGTTTCTGTAGAAGAAATTAACATGTGGTTACAACGTACTATTTAGGATTTGGTATTGGAAATTATCACGAAACCTTTAAACCAATCAGATTGACTCTTGACCTTATGGGGCGTTGATGGTAACCACCCTCCCCCCCCCCAAAAAAAAAAAAAAATAAATAAAAATAAAAATAAAAATAAATAAATAAATAAAGTTCTACATTTGCTAATTCGATGATTGGAAGTGTGCTAGATTTTGTAACAGATTATTTTGAGGATTTAAACAGATTTCTTTTCTGGATATATAAAAAATGTACTTTTTTGTAGATTCAAAGTATGTAATATGGGTCGTTCGACGCAACAATTATTTTACGTATAGCACCCAAATCTATGAATTGAATATATAAGAACAAACTTTATTGTTCTTGATCTTTTACGGGATATTTATTTATTTATTTGTTTTTATGTTATTCTTTTATTTTTATGATTATTCATTTTGAATAATCTGTGAATCTGTCAGCACAAATGTGTAAAAATCATAGTTTCTTTAATTAACTTATTAATTAACTGTAAAAATTCGAAACAGTGAGTAAGTAATCTATCCATTGAGTTGTAAGGTTTTGCAGAAATTTCTTACAGTGCAGCGTATCAATTTTTGAAAGAAAAAAGAAAAAAAAAAATGTACATAAGTAGATATTATAATTATTTTCTTCATTCGTACATACGTATTTTCGTTTTTTTTTTTTTTTTTTTTTTTGATTTTTTGACAAAATATTTTTCTATGCTTACAAAAATATCAGCTTAAAGTCACTATTCAAATTAAAAATTTTGCAGTTAAATCCTTAAAATATATATATATATATATATATATATATATATATATATATATATACAGTAAGACCCAGCTTAACGCTGTTTCATTTAGCGCTGTTTCGGTTAGCGCTCTTTTATTTCAATCCGGAGATTCCCCGAAATTGCACGCAGAAGTACGGGGATTCCCCGAAATTTTAGATAGCCTCGTTTAGCGCTGTTTCGCATTACGCTCTACTTTGATGGAACGTATCCCCCGCGTTAAGCGGGGTCTTACTGTATGTATATATATATATAGTATGATAGTAGTAATTTATTCTTCTACTATAAGTATAAAAATATAACTCATAAAAATATATACTGAGTATACATAATACTGACAAAAAAAAAAAAGTGTTTAAACAAATATGTTTATTTTCTATAATATACAAAAATGTATTAGGATCAACTAAAGTACTGATTACCATGATATTATAGTTATCGCATTCCTGAAATTTATAACAAAGAATAAATTATTCAAACTAGAAAATTTATTCACGTACCATAAAATTAAAGCAAGGACCCTGCCTTGAGTTTTCCTCCAAGGAAATAGAGTGTGTTTTTGCACCTGAAGACGAAAGACCACGTCCTTTCGAAACCGGTAGTGCTTTCATTAATTTTATGGTGTGTAAAGAAGTTTTCAAGTTTAACTATGACTTTTTCACCTTTTTTTTTTTTTTTTTTTTTTTTTTTCTGGTATTCAGTAAAGACGATATTAGACTCATTGCCTCAGAAAATATTGCCTATACAGTAGGTATTTTAAGATCGCAACGAAACATGTCATGAGAACACATTTCTAGCAAATTTGCAAATAACTATATAAATATACAGTATATTGTACAACTTAGTATTATATAAAAAAATATTACATAAAATGTATTATATAAAATTTCCTAACAGGGAGTTTCTGTTAGGGATGTCATCTGTTCAGCTCTTACGCAAGAAAGGATGCAGGCGATTGCGAGTGTCAGTTTGGAACACCCGTGATGCTCTTGTGGCGTTAGGCCTTAGTCTGTTCTACCAACCTACGTACTCGTCCGATGAACACCATTTGCACAACCCCTTTGTTTCACAAGATAAAGAATGATATTTGTGCCCAAAACATACAATTTTAGGGAAAGTGCGCGGAACCTCCCATACAGCACAGAATGTTTCAGTTATGTTGCGCAAAGCTTACAATCTTTCAAAAACGTAACACATTTAAGTATGCTCTCCGACACCTTTCTGAAACATTCGCCCTTTTTGATTTTCTAACTGTTAAGTGATTGTAACGTTTCTCTTACGTAACTGATTTTTGGTTACGATCGCGGACATTTCTACGTTTTTGAAACTAACTGTAAAGTAATCTGAAAGATTTTAAACGCTCCTGAAATGTTTATAATGTTTTAATGTTATATAATTGTTACGTTTCTGGAACATTTTTTGCTGTTTGGACTGTGTAAAGAAAATTTGTGTAAGTGGTTTACTAATATCCTCATGAATCGTTTTTTCAAAGCTACCTGGATCGTCAGCCAAGCATCATGTGTATTATTTAAATTAAATATTCATAATTCAAAATTTTATCGAATTGTTATTTTCATGTCATATTTATTAACCCACAGTTCAGACTATTATTTTATAAGCTACCTTAAACATATATAACTAAATAAAATCCTACTTACAACAATGATATACTAGCATGTCATATTATTTTTATAGAGTATGTATAATCTTACATATAACAAATACAGTAGATTAAAAAATGAAAATAATTATTAAGTTTTATGTTTTATTATTTATTTTTTATTTAATTTTTTCATTTAATTAATTAATTTATATATTTTATTAAATGAAACAATTTACTATTTTTACATTCAACTAATAACTTTCAATTATATATTAATTATATTTAAAAAAGTCTTAAAATGCAATTAGTTTGTTCATTAAAAATTGTTCAATTAAAATATCATCCATCTCACATACAATAATAAATGTAATAAAGATTAATAGTTTTGATTTTTAAAACTGCTCATTAAATTGAACTACAATAAAATTCAGATTATATATATATATATATATATTTATTTATTTATTTATCATTTAAATTATTTAATATTGTTAGTTATATTTTAGAATTTTATTATACGTACAACTTAATTTTATGCAATTTTAATTAAAATAGTAATAGTATAATTGATGTAAACAACGGATAATGCATAAAAGTTATTTAATAAACATTGAAAGAAATTTTATCTCGTTAGTTTAGGCATTTTATGGTTGTTTTGCTGAGATGTATTCCAATATGTCTTATAAATTCCAAAAATTTTGCTATGCTGCCGAATTTATCATTATACACTATCCAATATGAACATATGAACAATATGAACTTACTGTTACATAATTTATTAGAAGCATTCTAAGATAATGGCTATTATGATAAGAAAACGTTGTAAATAATTCCATCATTTTCTTCCTTGATGTAGGAAAATTGTATCCGACTGCCAATTTCTTCGGGTATTTATTTTATCTTAAATTTTCTTTAGTCATTTTAATATCTCACAACATGTGTTTATGTATCTATCAGAAAAGAATATTTTTGCTTTCTGACACAATAAGTAAAGGCATGTTTTATTTAATATTTGTTCTGCAAAAGTGCTTTACTTTGTTATGAAAAAAAAAAAAAGAAGAAGAAGAAGAAACCGAAAGAATGAAAAGAAACGAAAATATGCTTCTTGTTTCTTTTTCTTTTGAAAGCTGATTAAATGTCGAACACTTATAGCTAAAGAAGAACCGTTAGAATTGCGATTACAGCAAGTTATTATCAGTAATCGTTTTAAATTTGATTTATAGATGTTTCTGACAACCAGGTTTTGCACATAATAACATATCTATTTTTATTAATAATATATTATTATATATTAATTCTATAATGTTAGGTTTCTGAAATTTCAAAATTATCTCGACGGTAGTAGTATAAACTGATAAATGCTACATATATGTCCAATTCCTCCCAACACAGATACAATATATTTTATATTGTAATGCTTTATACATATATTTTTCATTTTGCCTTTTCTCTTTTTGATAAATAGTCTGTATCCGAATAAAATACAGCATTTGTTATTGCAGTAAAACTCACTTCTAAGAATGTTTGGCATAATATATTTTAAATTAATATATATATATATATATATATATTTGTTATATTTACCATTTTTATTATTGCTTTTTATTTAAACTATGTTTACACTATGTTTGTTATGTCGTTTATTAGGTTTTATTTTACACTGAGTGGAAAATTTCTTATGACCGCCTAACAGTCAATTAATTACGAATATATGTGAGGAAACGTAAATAGACGTACTTCAGACGTATTATGATGGACATAGCTCGAATGCACGAAACATGCATTCGCTAAACTGCAGTATCTTAAGAATATTTATGAGTATATAGAATGGAAATGTATAACGACTAGACTATCAGGAAAAAAACTGCGTTTAGACAGGCAAATTTCGGTTTTCACCTTATAATAAATGGTAGTGCAGAACAAAGACTTTCCTGAATTGAGGAATAAAGTTAAATGGTAGTAATGCAACACATCACAGTAGATCTTAACCAAGGATAACTTCAAAGTATCTTTAAGTACACTGCGCGCTATAACATGTATCCAATAAGCTATGGATTACGAAGGCTAGTGCTAACACCTTGGATATCGGCAACAAAGAAGATAAAACCTGTCAAATTCACTCGAGAACAGAAGAATTGGATGCTACCCGTATAGCAATGATTTTCCTACATCGCTCCCTGGTATATTCTGAACCCCCTGGATTCTTCCCGGAGCAAGAACGGACATGTTTCGGAAATCTGAGGAAAAACCTAATTTGATATTTCTAGGAATTATTCGTCAGAGATAACTCTAGGGAACTACTTTGGAGCTACGAAATGACCATGTTCCTACGGCGGACATTTTGCATTCCTACGGAATGTGCTAGGAAAATATGGAAAATCTGGGACTTAGCGTGGGAGATCCTACGGAGAAATATTTGCTGTATGGGAGGCAGCAACAGGAAAAAACAATGGTGTCTAATGCATTCTGTTTCAAATTATATCATGCATGTGCTAGAATAGAGTTTGGTAGGATGCATTATGTGTTTTGTAATGTTTTAGGTATTTTACAATGCCTAATACAGATATTAGCGGTTTTTTCGTCAAATCGGCACGCGTTAACATTATCTCAAGAGCTGGTATTTTGCAAAAAATGTGTTTATGGCCAAATAGAAAAAAAAAAAAAAAGAAAAAAGAAAAAAAAAACGTAGAGTGTATTTGTATAGAAATTCAAAAAAGAAAGAAAAGAAAAGGTAAAAAATACTTCTAGCATTTAAGGGACACCCTAATACATATATATATATGTATGCCAGGGCAATCCTGAAAATTAGAAAGAGAATAAAACAATTGTTAAATTATATACACTATAAAAGCACTGAAATTTGATAACGAAATAAGATAATTATAATACTTTTAAAGATAGTCTACAACTACATCTTTGTTGAAATATTTGTGATAGCGGCACATGAGCTTACGTTTGACCTCGTTTTTAAATTATGCCGTTTGCGATGCCAAATATGAGCTAAGAGCTCATTTGTTTTTCACCTTGTTGTTTACCGCGAATTGTTTACAACAAAGAAACTATTTAATGTACTTGAAAATAATAGTTACATATTGCTAGATCGGTGTTGCATGGATTTAGTCAAAGTGTTCCCAGCGGAAGTCGGTACCGATTTTTTTTTTTTTTTTTTGCATCGCAGTCACGTTGTATAGGCATAAAATTTCATGAATAAGAACAATACCCCGCTGAAGCATGTTTGCACCTTTACTCGTATTGCATGATGTAGTTTTCTATGCGTTTTGAAGTAGCGGAGCAGATTGTTTGACCTCGTGTTTGCTCTTTTAAAATGTCCTAAGAAAGTTATTTTACTGAGTCCTATTTCACTTCTGCAGATAATCGGACCGAAATACACCTCCACAATATTAGCATAAATCCGATACAGTCAAAAATAGGAATAAAAATATAAATAATAATAATAATAATAATAATAATAATAATAATAATAATAACAAATGTAGAGCCGTAATACGTATCACTTTTAAAATAGCACATTATGTTGAAAAGTACAAAGATAAATATGTTAAATAAATTATAAATCAAAACAACAATAACATATACACCACCAGATGTGATTGCGTTTAACAGTTAAATAAAAAAGATATTTTGTATTAAGTAATGTTTTTAAGTAAGCAAAGGATAGAAAAAAAATAATGTATCTGAAAAATAATTTATATTTAAAATTAAATTTCAAACTTGAAGCACTAATCAATACAAAACTTTTGTAAACCTTCATATTTGAATAAGTTTATATAACTTGTGATAAAAAAAAATGTTTCATAATAAATAATTACCTTTGAGGTCATCTGTAGTTTTTGTTGTTTTACGTTCCCTCAAGGAAATTTCCGTAAACATGTATTTGCATTCATTCTATACTCTTATTCCACTGAACTTGTACAAATACAACACCCTGTATTTAGTAAAATAAGACTAACTTTAATAATTTTATTTTAAAATATTGTTATATATGATCAAAATAATGAGTATTACAGTTAATATTAAAAAAAAAAAATCCTTATTTCTAGTTTTGGCGGTTAATGGGTTAAAAATCCAAGCTAATTTATAAATTTAAATAAAATTACTTGCAAATTTCATAGACTTTAGAGATTTTTGTACTTCAAAAGCTTTAAATCTCTTTCAAAATATTTTATATGCTAAGGTTTCTTTACATATTTATACATACATTACATATATTTCATGTAAAGTATAAAGCAATGTCCTATTTAAACTGCCCTTTCTTATTTACTCTTAGTACAAAAGGCTAAGTATGTCATTTGAATGTAATGCACCATTGTAACGCACCATTATGGCAGCATGGTTATTAAAACATGACCGCAAAGTCAACATCATTACTTTGAATTTCCCTGTTCATAAAGAGAACGAAATAATAAGGGTTTCCGCCGCATTCATAAGTTTTATATAAACATTTACAAATCTCAGTTTGAAATGAAACTTTTGTGGAGATATGTCCCAAGTTTGTGAATAGAGTAAAATGTATTCTTAAAGCGTAACGAATAATCAAATGTTCAAACAATGTTCTTACTTAACTGTAGATATTTTTTCACACATGCATATACATATATGTATGTGTGTGTATTTGTACACATAGGTAATTCTGTGCATGTTTCAAAAAACTATATAATTATTTACTATTTTAAATTTAAATATACAACCAGCCTCTTTAAATCTTGTAAATGAAATTTATTTAAAAACATATATTTATTCTTAAAAATATTTTATTGTGTTCTTTAAAAAAAAAAAAAAAAAGTATAAATTAATAGTACATTCAGGACCCGTATAAGACCCAAAAGCGAGGTAAGCTCGGTGTCATTCATCCCCCCATCCCCCACCCCCCAATACTATACAAATGATTTGCCCTTTACTATATCTACGTATTTTTATACAAGCTTTAAAAAAATGCGACTACTCGCCATAAATTTTTGTTAAGAAACAAAAAAGAAACTTATAAGTTAGTATAGTGTAATTTTTATGCAAATGATGTCAGAACAATAATTATTTAACAAATAATGTTATTCAAAGTTAATTTGACACGGTGTAAAAAGGAAACATCATTCAAATACACACAAATCTCATGTAATTACACAATACCTAATAACATAGTAGATACTTAGTCAGTATTAAAAAGAAATATAAAACATCCTGATAACAGAATGGTAGTGGATGCTGCAGATAATTTTGGACAATATCAAACATTAAATACTTAAATCTTATTCAAATCAAAACTTCTTTCCATTTCAAACTATAATTATGGACTTATGTCAATTAAAATACTTCTTTATAAACAAACACAAGGCTGCCTACCGATATCTATATCGTGCTCAAAAAAAAAAAAAAAAAAAACTTATATATATATATATATATATATATATATATTAGGTCTAATATAAAATATTAAAAAACAAATCTGACTACATTTTCACAGCTTGTTCTAGTTAAGAATTTAAAGATGAATATTTTTCCTTTCACCAATAAAAAATAAATAAATTAATAAAAAGTGAATTTGCCCCCACCCAATTGTAAATTCATGAGTAAGCCTGGGGTACACGGGCGTATTTGGTAAACAGGCTAAATGTTTTTACGCTACATTCTTGATCCAAATTTTTATTAGGTTTTTATCTAAGGTGAAATTTTATGAAAAAAAAAATTAAAAAATCAAGTACAAAGATAAAATAAATAAATATTATTGTTTATACAAATCATTTTGAAACGCATAAATTACACTTATCTTCAATCTCTTCACTGTCTTTCTATTTAAAGTTTTAAAAAATGCCATTAAAAAATGTACAGAACATTTTTAATAATAGTTTTGTTTGTTTGTGAATTATTTATCCCATGCAAAAAGTTTTATTATTATCTTATAAACAAAACAAAAAACGTTATATATGTATATATAAAAAAAACACACAATATTTCATATATTTAACTGCAATTATTAATAAATTATCAGAATTACTGTAAACCTAATCCCCCCCTCCGACATTTCGTCCAGCATGTTCATACAGTTTTTAATAAAGAAGCATCACAAAACTGGCGTTCTAAAAATTATTACTTACAAACTTTGAATAAACACCATAAAATGCAATAAACTCGCAACAATTGTTTCGGGTCGAAAAAACACACGACCCTTCATCAGGCGAACAAAGTAAGAACGAGTGCTGCAGTCAAAGCGGCAACGCACTATTACTTACTCGATGCTAAAAGCCCAAAATAGCAACAAATTTAATAAAGAAGCATCAGAAAACTGGCGTTGTAAAAATTATTACTTACAAACTTAAGCGACAACGCACTTGCCGCTTTGACTGCAGCACTCGTGCTTACTTTGTTCGCCTGATGAAGGGTCGTGTGTTTTTTCGACCCGAAACAATTGTTGCGAGTTTATTGCATTTTATGGTGTTTATTCAAAATTTGTAAGTAATAATGTTCATACAGTGACATTTTCTTTAAATGATGGTGGAAATACATTATTCAATCTAACTAAAGAAAAAATCTGGTGGAAGAATCAGGTAAAATAGAGACTGCAGTAGTCGTGGTTATATATTTTAACTTCCCCTTTTATCACAAAGAATTGTCTTATATAAACCTGCATTGGTTTATTGTGTTTTTGTGTTGTTTTGAAATAGTTAAACTAATGCAAAGCACGATAGTTTTAACATATGGATTTCTTTACAAACAATGCTATATTTTTAATTATAATAGTTAATTATTAATTGCAAAATTTATGTTTTTAGATAAAATTTTAATTATGCATATTACAAAATCTGTATGGTATGTGATACTATATAAGTCCCACTATAAATTACGCAAGTAAAAGTTAAATCCTTCAATGTGAGAGATTTTTCTGCTGAATACAAACTTATATTAATTTTGTTTTGTGAATACCACTTGCGATATGAATACTCGGTATAATTTTTTAAACAAATGTTATAAAAAAATAATTAGTTAATATAAAGGAAAAACAACCATTAAACACACACACACACACACACACACACACACATATATATATATATATAACATACGTTTATGTATTAATTTATAATTGCATGAATTTGTTTGCAATATTATAAATATTGCAAATATATATATATATATATATATATATATATATATATATATATATATATATATATATATATATATATGTATGTATGTATTACTCCCGTTTCTTTTAAGCTTATTTACAACACGTTTTTGGTAATAAATTTATACTTTTTAGCTTTATCTTGATAAAGTACACTGCTCTGTATGAAAATTGGCCCCAACACAATTCTTGCAAATTTTTATTTTTCCCTATGATACACCGATATTTTGGGGAAGCCCCCCTATTTTTATCGCTTTTCGGTAATTTTATGACTATAAATTTGATTTATAGGGAAGGAAAAGATTGTTTTAACAGTTAAATATCATCTGAAGGGCAGCAGAAGTTCAAAAATTCTAAAACATAAACATTTGCGGCAAGGGAAAAATTTACGGGGGGATTTGCCGCTGAAATTATAAATTACATTTATTATATATTATTAATAAATTTTTATTATTATATATTATACATTATAAATATATATTTTTTATTAAGAGTTAAAATATTTTTTTTTTTTATTCTCTAGATCAAAAACATGTCCATAAAATTGCTGAACAATGATACGAATTCGGGAAGGAGGTGCCTCCACGAGAAAACGGTGGGTGATTGGACAAAATCAGGGCCATAATCAGATTCAGCTAAGAGGAATATTTTATAATTTAAGAAAAAGTACGCTGGATAAACAAAATAATCCTTTTTCATCATTCTTTTCATTATCTGTTATATTTTTATCATTAATTAATTGAGATAAATTAAGTTTCTATAAATAAAGATTTTATATAGGCATTGGATTGAAAATGTACCATGATCGTTCAGTTTAGTATACTAAAAACCATATTAAAAGGACATATGTTTGAAATAGCTCATGACTTACTGATAATTTTATACTTTGTAAATGTTTAGAAATGTTATGCACTTTACTTCTTTACGTTTACAAACGAACATAGACATAGATAAAATAGATTCAGTGATTCTTGCGGAAGTTTTAATAATAATTAATTTAATATTGCATAATAACAAGGGAAAATAAAACATACGAAAATGTGAATTATGTGGTTTTGTAGAATTTAACATCAACTTAAAAAAAAAAAAAAATGTAATGGAACTTAACGCATTTAAAATGTTTTATATTTATATGTTAAACACTCAAGTAACAATATAAACTTATTATTTACACTAGCTGTGTAACGTTTTATTTATTTTTGAAAAAAAAAGAAAAAAAAAAAGATATTTTAAGTTCAGTATATTTTTAAAAAGAGAAAACATATCCACAGGTACTGCTATCGGAATACAAAATTAAGATTAATTCATCATAATATTTCAAAAACACTCTTTATTATTTATGACGTTTATTTATCTTCCATAAAGAGCTGCCAGAGCATCCATTTTGAATAATTTCTAAGACTCAACTGGTGAAACGATGAAAGGAAAAAAAAAAAGCAATAAAACCAGCTATATATCTTCGAAATGTATTGCTTGGTTTCGAGAGAATGATTTATATCAATTTTAATGCTGCTGTTTAAAATTTCTTACTCATGAATATTTAAATTGAAGTTTAAAATACTTTATTTTATTTTATTTTATTTTATTTCTATTTATTTTATTTTATTTTATTTATTTATTTATTTTTTATTTTATTTTATTTTATTTTTTTTGTATAATGATTTATACAAAATTTTGTATAATGATTTACATTCAATAGATTAAAAATTGAGTAGACATTTATTGAAAATTTATGCTTAATTCTGCGAATAAACACTTTTGTACAAACATTGTTTATACCGTTAAATGTGTACTTCGAAGGTAGATGATATTTAATGTACTTTAAATCAGAGAAATTTAGTGAAATTTTTATTATACACCTATTATTTTCTACACTCTTGCTCAAAGGTTTAGCGGGATATGATCAGAGAAAAAAAAGTCTATGAGAGAGGAAAAATGTAACATAACTAATAATATATCACTTTGAAATTTAGACCTATAGAAAAGATGTCAGAATAAAAAAAAAAAAAATTCATGCACATATATTGTTTCGACAGGTTTCTACGAGCATGATTTGCCTTCGGCTTCAAATACAAATCGTACGAACAATCGCTTTCCCCCCTTACCATCAGTAATGTGTAAATAAAAAAAATACCAAAATAAATAAATAAATAGATAATGTTTCACGTCTAAAACTTGTGTGTATAGCTTTATCTTTATATGAAGATATATAGCTTTGTCTTGACTGTTGTAATATAATCTAATCTCATATAACATTTACATTTGTATGACAAACTTAGCAAGGATTTTAATAAATATTCCTTTAGATGTTAAAAAACTACAGGTTATGTTGCCGATCATAAACAAGAATTCAGACTTATGTGCTAGAATTGAATTACCTATCGGATCTACTAATCGTTACTTGGAAAAACTGAACCGATAATACAATATTGCTGACGGCATAATGACCTATTAGAATTTTAGCATTAATTTTGTAATTGTATTAAATTGAGATCTTATAAATTAAAACTTTATATTTAATTGGATTAAAATTTTACAATGATCGTTTAGTTTAACATACTAAAAACCAGTCATATTAAAATAAAACATCCTTGAAATAGCTCAAGGCTTACGAAAAGTTCCTGAAATGTTATGCACTTTACTTCTTTAAATTTACAAACGAACATAAACGTAGATAAAATTGTTACAGTGATCTTTGCGAAAATTTTCCTCATAATTAATTTAATAATACATAATGAAATATATATATATATATATATATATATATATATATATATATTTAGTGTCTGATAAACATCAAAAATTACAATTTCGATTCTTTAAAAATTTAGCATTAATTAATGGCTATCCCAAACACTTAATTCAAAAATTCTTTTAATTATTTATTTATTTATTATTATTATTATTAATTTTTTTTCTCCTCATAAATTTTATTCAAATTTAAATTTACGTCTAAATATTAGGTATTATTTTATGGTTAGTAGGTATCTACTTTCAAACTTTGTAGCAATTTACAATTGTAGGCAGCTACAATATTCAATCAAATACATTGATTATTTGAATCCTAAGAAATAATAAAAATTTTTGGTCTTCTTTTACTTTTTCCATGCTTCTTGGCTATTTAGTACAGACATTATATATATATATATATATTTTTTCTCTTCTTCTTTAATAATCTATATCTTTTATTATTTATTTATTTTATTGTATTTTTCCATTATTTTCATCTCATTACTCCAGATGGCAGCACTATTCATGTTTCAATATTAGGATTCATAATCTGATTATTTTAAGGACTTGAATCCTTACCTTACATGAATTCCACTGTGAATCCTAAAAATTACTTTATGGTCAATGCAATTTTGAACTAATTAACTGTGTGTTTCACTGATAACTGATTGTTACATTTTTACATGTGCAACGTTTATTGCTTCAATTTCATTTAGAAAGGTTACATCTACAATTTTATGGGTTCTATTTTAATCTTACATTTAAATGGTTGTGGATTTTCATATTTAGGTAATGGTTTTATTATGATCGTCGTTTTATTATGATCTTCGTTTTTCTGTGTTGACTATGTCTGTTTCTTTTTTGAGTTGTGTTCATTTCAAATATACTTTATTAAGTAATTTGAATTTTTGTATTTTTATTTTAATCTTCATTTTATATGGTTTTGGATTCTCATATTAGGTTATAGTTTTATTTCTATCTTCATCTTTAATGTATTTTCTATGGTTGTTTCGGGCCTGCGAACAAAGAAATTCTTAGCTTTTGCTTCCTTTGTTATAGAAAAACATCCATATTTTAGCATATTTGCATTCTACCAGGCCCTTGAAAACGTTAGAATGCAAATAAGGCTTTTTTTCTCATTCCAATTTCCGATATTTATTTCGATTTTTCTTTAATTCTTCTTTGATTTGATATGGGTAGTCTTAGCTTGTGATCCGAGGAATTGTTTTAATACTGAAGTTGAGTTTTCATAAAAAAAAATTTTGCACTGATTATATTAATGTATTTCTATATATATATATATATATATATTACGTTATTTTCTAAAATTTATCATTAACTTAAACAAATAAATAAATAAATAAACTGTAATGAAACTCAATACATTTAAAATGTTCTAAATTTATGCGAAATAGTACATTCAAGTAACTATATAAATTTATTAAGTACACTAACTTTGCATTGTTTTATTTATTTTTGAAAAAAAAAGAAAAAACTAAAAGATCTATTAAGTTCAGTATATTTTTGAAAAAGAGAAAACATATCCACAGGTTTTCTTACCGGAATCCAGAATTAAGATTAATACATCTTAATATTTCCAAACCACTCTTGATTATTTATGACGTTTATTTATCTTCCATAAAGAGCTGCCAAGGCATCCATTTTGAATAATTTCTCAGACTCAACTGGTGAAACGATGAAAGGAAATAAAAGCAATAAAACCAGCTATATATCTTCGAAATGTATTGCTTGCTTTCGAGAGAATGATTTATAGCAATTTTAATTTCTTCTGTTTAGAATTTATCATACATGAATATTTAAATTCATGATTAAAATACAGTTTTTTGTATAATGTTTTATAAATTGTTCAATAGATTGAGAATTGAGTAAACATTTATTTAAAATTATTGTCAATTTATGCAAATAAACAGCAATGTGTTTTATACAATTACATATGTACTATGATGGTAAATGTTACTTAATGTACCTTAAAACATGGTAATTTAATGGAATTTACAGTATATACCTATTTATTTTATTAAAGCATTTATCTTGAAAAAGAGATTATTATTTTTCTTTTGTTTTACATTATATTAATTAACTTAAATGATATCTAGGAAAATCATTGTATTTTTTATTTTATTTTTATTTAATCATTTATTTTATTTTAACTATTTTTATTATTATTTAATTATTATTTATTTA
Organism: Salticus scenicus; assembly: GCA_963930645.1. Lineage (NCBI taxonomy): Eukaryota > Metazoa > Arthropoda > Arachnida > Araneae > Salticidae > Salticus > Salticus scenicus. Next base: position 89,795,120 of record OZ005654.1, read on the forward strand.
TTTATTTATTTTATTTTATTTTATTATTTATTTAATGTATTTATTTATTTTATTTTATTTTTAAGTTTTAATTTTATTTTTTAAGTTTTTATACATTTTGAAAGAAATTGTGTGTTATTGATGTGATAGATTTATAATATGCATTAAAAAAAAAAAAAATGTATCATTAAAACTTATTTGGAAAATTTAGATTACATATATATGCATGCATATTTCCATAACATATATATATATATATATATATAATATATAGGTTACTACTACTAAAAAAGATTTACAAAAGATTACAAATTTAAAATATTTTATACTGAATATGTATTCATTCAATTTTCAGATTAATCAAATAAGCAGGGTGATCCAAAGAAAAAAAAAAAAAAAAAATGCATTGACCGTAGCACTATGTGTTTTTCATTGCAATGCACGAAAAGAGATGGGATTTGTTTTAGTCAACAAAAGTTTTATTAACAAATTAGTTTAAATTTTCTTCTTTAGGTGGTGCTTTATGTGTAAAATTACTTTTTTTCTGTGTCACAGTGGATCCAACAATGTAACTAAAATGTAGCTTTAAAACTTATTTGGGAAATTTAGATTATATAGATATATGCATGCATATTGACATAACTAATATATAAAATATATAGCTTACTGCTGCTAAAAAAGAAGTGAGATGTAATTTTTTTTTATACTTAAGATGTATTTATTCAAATATCAGATTAATCAAATATACAGGGTGATCCAAAAGTCACAGAAAAAATAAAAATAAATAAAATTTCAAAAAGTATTGGCTGTAGCACTATGTGATTTTCATCGTAATGCACAGAGATGTGATATATATATATATATATATATATATTTGGTAGCAAAACTTTTATTAACAAATTAGTTTAAATTTTCTTCTTTAGGTGGCACTTTATCTGAAAAATTACTTTTTTCCAGTGTCACAGTGCATTCAACTATGCAACTAGGGCTAACAATACTCAATATGACGGCCTTTATTCATTAGAATAACCGTCAGTCAATACGCGTTGGAAATTGCAAAAGTTGCGCCAAAGTTTGTAGGGAGATTAAACAAGATGGAAGAAGAAGGATTCCACAAAATAATAATATTAATAAATAATAATACTACTACTAATAATAATAATAATAATAATAATAATAATAATACTTTTTTTAAGTTCCAAAATTTACTGCTAGGAAAATTTGTAATGTTGTTTTCCTAAGTAAAGCTTTACTCATGGACAAATTAGTGTGGTGCCTCTTATTTCAAAATAATAAATGAGATAAAAACAGTACTTAAAAAAAAAAAGGTCAAATTCATTAATTTTAAATTATAAATTGCAACAACAGCTTTGCTTAGAAAAACAGCATCACATATTCTCCTAGCAGTAAATTTTGGCACTTAATTTTATTATTCTTATTCTTATTATTATTATTATTATTATTATTATATTTTTGTGGAATACTTCTTCCTCCATCTTGTTTAATCCCAAGTTTGGTGCCATTCTTGCAATTAGATTGTACTGCATTATAATTACTGTAAGCACTGTCAGTTTAATTATTGCCACCCTCTATATATAATCCCATCACTTTATCTATATTTCGGAAAAAAAACGCACAGAGCTACAATCAGTACTTTTTGAATAATTTTTTTTCTGTGACATTTGCATCACCCTGTATATAAATAAAGTACAGATTATCTGGTTCTGTCTTTGGATTTTATTTTAGTAATTAATTAATATATTTTAACTTATGAATATTTTTATAATTTGCAGCAAAACTGTAGTATTTTTTTTTCTTTTCAATATATATGTTACAGCTAAAGTGCAGAAATCAGTTAATCTGTAGATTAGCTAGATAATCTTTACATTAACTAGGGTAATCCGTAAAAGTGAAGAAATTTTTTTTTATTCCGCAAATTACCTAGGTAATCTGCGAATTACCTAGATAATCTGCACATTACCTACTAAGAACTCGTTAAAGTGAAAATAAAATCCCTGGTGTCGTACTTGTTTTTTTTTTTCATTGGAAAAAAAATTATTTTCTTATCTTTTCTTTCTTTACTTATTTTAATATGTATGTGTTTTAATTTTTACGTCATTTAAAGTTATATTTGTTTTAATTTTTTTATTTATTTCATCTTTTTTATACTGCCAATATCAGTTTGAAGATGTTATGTATTTTTAATATGAAATATAATATCTTTAATAGCTTTCAATAAATTCTATTTTATAAATGAATGTTAGAATTACAATACAGTGACGATTTATTTTCAAAAAAAAAAAAAAAACTTTTAAAAGAAAAATAAAGTTTCATTAACAACTGATATTGCTATTACTATTTTTAAAAAAAATGTGCACCAATTTTTAATTCGCTAAAGAAATATTAAATTAGACAAATCAGAAGCATTATCTAGAAAGCATGAAAATTAAAATGACAGTTTTCCAAGTCCTTTATTAAACTTTATAACTCCACAGTTCTTTATTAAACTATATTTTGCCGCATATGTATATCTGTACAAGTTTAGCAAATATATTAATTTTACAATATAGTTTATAAACATGTGTATATATACTTTATAAACACATTTTATGTGTTAAACTAGCACCGAAATTATCTGAAAAAGTGAACAAAATTAAAGAAATATAATAATAAAAATATAATCATGATATATAATATATATATATATTAAACTTGAAATTAAAGAAAAAAAAAAATATATATATATATATTGAAATGAAATGCTAAAAATTGTACAAAAATTTCATATTAAGTATTTATTAAATAATACCATAATATTTTTCAGAGTTTAAAATAAATACATCATTTCTTTTTTTTTTTTTTTTTTTTTTTTTTCTTCAGTAAGTAATAGTAATTTAAATCAATATTAAAATAAATCAGTTTTAAAAAGTTGTGGTTTAATAGTTTTATTTCAGGAGGAAATAATTACTGTGTTGTAAATTTAATATTCTTAATTCAAAATGTAGTTTCACGAGAGAGCGATTTTAATTAATATTAGATTTTATTAATAAAGAGCAGACCCTTATCAAACTTATATTTAGAGAATTAAAAAAAAAGAGAAGAAATAAAATAAAAATTAAAACAATTATAACTTACTTGTTACTTTAAATTTTGTGTTGGTCATAATAAGAAACCTAATCATGGCTCCGATCCTCTACCCACGCTCTGAGTTTTACCTTTTATCATAGCTCATAGCGGAGCGGAAGGTGTAAAAGTTTCAGTTTATGTTTGAAGGTCATTCGCGTATCTGTATCACATGACTGCTTGACGTCATAGTGAATGTAAAAAAACTAAGGCTCGAAAAAAACATTTGAACTTTAACGAAACAAATGTCGCTAATGTGCAGATTACCTAGTTAAAATGCGGAACACTCTTGATTCCGCACTTTAACGGGTCATTTTAGTTAATATGTAGATTAGCTAGGTAATCTGCGAATTAACGGATTTCGAGCTTTAACGGTAACATATATAAATATATCCCTTTAGGAGAATAATATTTTCGCAAACTGTGTTCGGTTTTTAGTATACACTATCTAGTTTAGTATTAGATATACACTATCTACCAATAAGTATTCAATAATTTCGAATTCAAATATTTTGTCAAATGTCGAAAGTTTTTTTTGAAATCAATGAATAGATGTGATACCCTCTTAAAAATCTATACAGATAATGAGAAAAATTCTTTTAATCACATGCTACAGCAAAAATTAATTTCAAGCATAACATTTTACAGGATGATACAAAACATTTTGATTTTTCTATAATTTTTAACTGGTCCACCTTTTTTTTTTTTTTTTTTTTTTTTTCAGAACACAACTATAACTAAAATATATGAAATATATCGTGTTCTTTACACTCTCAAAGTTTCAAGACGATTCCAAAAGAACTGTTCTAGATATTTCACAAAATGTCTAAATTCGAAAATATCCAAGTAATTATTGGTAGGTAGTGTACTTATTATACTTACCAATCCGAGGTTATAAGACCATTACAATAAGAAATTAGCTCTTTATTTTCACTATCATCAGAATAACATAAAAAATTAATGCTTTAACTTGCTTCTCCTAGAAGAATTGATTAAGGTACAAATGGAAATTATTTAAATTTCATACTGATATTGAACATAGTTTGATGGAACAATATATGCGTACTACTTTTCTAGTAGTACCTCAGAAAACAGCATCAATAATTTAACTCCTCTTTACTTAAAAAAAATATTTTTTTTTCTTTCTTCTTTCTCCTTTCTTTCTTTCTTTTCTTTTTATTTATTTTTTAATATTGATAAGTTATTTAATATATATTTATGAGACTAGTTGATGGAATTCATCTTTAATTCTACATCACTGTTTTATAAAATTATTTATAAGTTTAAGTTATACATAAGTTATATAAGTTATACATAATGCAATTTCTTTTTGTGTTACTCCAAATCTACTTTTGAGAATATATTATTTTAATTTCAATATTAAACCTGCATTTTTATCTATAAGTATCTTTAATTCCACAAAACAAATGACTAAGGAAAACAAAACAAGCTAAATGTTACGTAATTCTACAGGACAATCAAAGATAATATTTGTTAAGGAAAGTAATCGTTGCTGTAAATAAAGAAGTCCATTAATGTTCGGTTTGATATACCAAGTTAGAGTAAACGGATTTTGATTGTCACGTTTTTTAAAAATAAATCTCATACCAAGCGTTCGTATTTCATTTTAATCTCACATATTTTTCTCGTAGATGATGTAAGCCATTTTCTTCATGTTTCTCGATATCGTAAATGACTATTTTCTTTCACATTTACTCAGTAGATTTGTTGCTCAAATATATATGTTAGTGTTACTATATATATATATATATATATATATATATATATATTCTTCGTTGCTCTTTTTTTATAAACAATATATTTAGCTTGTATATCTATAGTTTTTGTAATACAAAATGTTACACAGTGAAAATATTACAATTTATCAATAATATATTGCAAATTTAAATATGGGGGCTATGATACTGAAAGTTTGAGTATAAAAACGGACCATTTTTGTACTAATATTTGTTATTATCACTTCCCTTTCTAATTTGTATTTGTTTTCATTTTATGTCATTGCTTAAATATGGAGTTGCGAGAAAAGTAAATGATCACTATATCTTTTGATTGTAGCAAAATATTTAAATGGAAGGAAATAATCCAATGTGAATTTCCTCTCATAAATTTATAAATTCCGCCGTGTTCGCAACACTCGTGTCTAGTTTCTTCATCTGATGAGGGGTCGTGTTTTTTTTTTTTTTTTTTTTTTTTTTTTTTTTTCTTTCGACCCGGAATATTTTCTCCGCTTTCTTGCATTTTATGGTGTTTATTAGAGGTTTTTTATTTATTACTTATAAATGCCACTTGTGTGGTGCTTTTTTACAACTAAAATCGGACACTTGTTCTAAATAAATATTCAATAGGGGTTTTCAGGTAATTTTATAGTTTCATTTTGTCACCGGAATGTAAATAAATGACTCAGAGGTATTAAGTTTCGTTAATATAAATTAGCATATTTTCGTCGCTTTTTATTTATTATATAAATCACATAACTTGAAATAAATTTTTAGAGATTTCAAAAAATAAATAAATAAATAAATACAAATTATAAAATATAGTTTTAAATTACAAATATAAATGTTTCGAACTAAATACACAATATGATAACTTTATAAACACAGTAACTTTAATTTAAGAGTTAAAATTTTTAATATTAGAAGCATACGTTTGGAGAATTATTTTTGATTTAAGTGGTGAAAGTATGAAATCGTTTCATATCTCTGTATCTCTGTATCTCTCTCTCTCTCTGTATATATATATATATATATATATATATATATATATATATATATATATATATAAGCAAAATTGCCAAGGGTAAATAGGATAAATGAAAATTAATCCCAAAATTCATGAGGGACTTCTTCAGCGGAGCTCCCCTATGTAGGGAATGAAGTATGAGAAGTTTCTGATGAAACGTTGGCTATTTAACAAAAACAAAACACGTTTCTAGCCCCCCAACTTCTCATAGCTATAAGCAAGTCCGTACAGCAAACGAATTTCATTAATACAAATCATAAAAAGCAATTGCACTCATAAAGTATCAAAGTAAATACATCAAAATAAAATACAAGATTATAAATAATACAAGAATATGAATAAATACATACTTGGACAAACTTGAATAGTCAGTCGAATGAGGAAAAATGAAATCCCCCCTCCCCATCTTAAACATAGAGCCCGTTTCAGCTGGTAAGGCCTCTTACCAGCTCTTAAAAATCGCCCGAAATGTACAAAAAAAGAGCCCTTAAGTAAGATTGTAATCAAGAAGATTGAAATGTTTTTTGAGTCAACCGCAATCATGTTTTTCTACTCAATAAACATTTCAATCTTCTTGATTACAATGTCAACCGCTATCCTGTTTTTCTACTCAATAAACATTTATATCTTCTTGATTACAATCTTACTTAATTATTTTTTTTGTCCATTTCGAGCGACATTTAAGAGCTGGTAAGTGTCCTACCAACTGAAACGGACTCTATGTTTAAGATGGGGGGGGGGGATGTCCAAGTATGTCCTTGTATCATTTATATTCTTGTATTTTATTTTGATGTATTTACTTTGGTACTTTATTTATGAATTTAATTGCTTTTTATGCTTTGTATTAATTAAATTCGTTTGCTGAATGGTTTTGTTTCTATCCATGTGAAGTTGGGGGCTGGAAACGTTATTTTTGGCTAGATAGCCAACGTTTCGTCAGAAACTTCTCATATTTCATTCCCTACATGGGGGAGCTCCCCTGAAGAATGCCTACATGTGTTTTGGGATTAATTTTCATTTATCCTTGGTAATTTTGTTTATTTTAGTTTTATGTTTTCTTTCGCTGCATTTGCGCATAGGTTTATAAATACTCTGTTCTAGTTCTATATTTAAAAATTCAAGTTTTATTCCATCTCATACTTTTTTTTTCGTGCATAATTTGCTTTATACTTTATTTCATTATAGAATAGCAAAAATATCGCAGCGCATTAATAAAGTTACTAGTAATTGTGATTATTTTTGCTTTGATTAACTTTTATAAACCACTCGTAATTATTATATTCTTATCATTTTTTTAAAATGAAACTATAATATTTTTATAAATAGAAAAAAGAAACTCGAAATTATATAAAGATGAGTAAAAAATAGTGCATTGCTTCAAGGAATTTAGAACGAACATTTTATGCTAACATCAATAATTTAAGTTCCCATGAAAAAAAAAAAAAAAAAATGCCTATGACGCAGAAACGTTTTAAAGGATTAAAATAAAATTTCGTGAAAATATTTATTTATATTTAAATACGAAATATTAAATATTATTTTCTTCATAAATAATAATAATAATTATAATAAATCTTTAAAAAGAAGAAAAAATGTTATAAAACATCTAGTTTAAAAAATGTTTATAGTTAAAAGGCTTATGTACATTGTTTTGCATATTATATAAATTTTTATGAAATGGGTAATTTTCTTTGGCAAAAAGAAGTAAGCAAAAATAAGTGACTATTATCTTTTGAAGAATATTTATTTTTCCATGACATAAACACAAAGGGTTAATTTGAGTTGTAAGCATATTTAGCAGATAAAAAAAACAAATATGTTAGATTTTAGTGGCTGCGCTTTTTGCTTAATTAGAAGCAAAACCTTAGGTGAATGAAAGAATTAATTATCATTCAATTATCTAATGAAAAAAAAAAGTTCTTTCTTTTATTTTTTGAGAACGAAATCTTAAAAGTTGTTTTTCTTCCCTTTATCATTAGATTTTTATTGAAAAAAAAAACAGTGAAAAGAAGATTACAGACACATTTTAGATAATCACTAATTAATTACTTGATAATAAATATTCTGGTCACAGTAAAGAGATAAATATTTATTAATTGTTAAATTTTAGTGGATAGTAACAAACAGATTGCTACATAGAAATTGTTTATGATATTGTTTCATTACACCGCTGTGCATGAAAATCGGCCCCAACTGAATTTTTGCAAATTCTTATGTAAAATGATTACCTGAATCCGAATATATCGCCCATTTCGCCCGGTCACCCACCACTTTTTAAGGGCGCTCAACTATTTTTATCACTTTTCTGTAATTTTAAGGTAATAAATTTGATTTGTAGTTGAGAAAAGGATTATTTTAAATGTTAAATTCCTTCAGAGGGGCTACAGAAGTGAACAATTCTAAAAAAAAAGATCATTTGGAGCACGGAGAAAATTTGTGGGTGAGGGGGGATTTGCCACTTAAATTATAAATTACATTTATTATGTTTTATTAATCATAATCAATTATTATTATTAATTGTTATATATTATATTTTTTATGTTTTTAATTGTTAAAATAATATTATTCAGTCTCCAAACAAAATGGAATAACCGAACAGGATAAAAGTTTGAGGAGGGGGTGGCGTCCCGAGAAAACGGTGAGTGATTGGGGAAAATGGGGGTCATATTCGGATGCAGGAGGTCATTTTACATAGGAATCAGCAAAAATGGTATTAGGGTTCGTCGATTTTTGTTTCTTCTTCAGAGCATAGTTACTAGTTTATATATATATATATATATATATACTAGCTGACCCGACAAACGTTGTTTTGTCATATAAATTATTTCTAGAGAATATTTTGCTAGAAAAAAATAACTAACTTATTGTAAGTGTGTAAGGATGTGGTATATAAGTGGAAGATTTATGAAGCGCTGTGAACGGTGAAAGAAAATAAAAATAACAAAACACCAATCATTTATTTTTTTAATTTATTAAAATTGATTCTTTAAAATTATATACATATCGCTACTTATAACAATATTACTAAAAAACAATATCAATCCCTTAATGCGACAGAGTGTACAATATTTTTTGTTATCCCATCTTTCGCCAGTACAAACAAACTGGATGGTTTGCCCACTCGAGAGCCACGTATAATTTTCCGTGTGAAAAAAAATGATGTGCTCAAATCTAAGCCACAGACAGACATCGTTTGGCCCTGAGACTTATTGATAGTCATTGCAAATGCCAATCTAATTGGAAATTGAGGGCGTTTAAATTGAATTGGCACATCTGTGGGTATAATAGGGATTCGCAGTAGTAATATATTTTCACCTCGGAATTTGTCATTTAAAATAATGGCTTCGATAACATTTTTCATTAATTTTTTTATGACTAATCGCGTGCCGTTGCACGACCGTTGTGGGTTCAAATTACGAAGCAAAATAACCGGAGATCCAACCTTCAGTTATAAAATATGCGGTGGCATGCCTGGTAAATCCAATGAGTTTAAAATCTTTGTTGGATAATTTACAGCTTCGGTGGCATCGCAAACTGTATCATTAGATTTGTATGACACCAAGTCTCCTGGTAACAAATGTTGTATCTTGAGATTCAATTCGTTGATGTCCACATTTTTTGCTGCTAAAATTGCTCTTTCTGCCAGCCACTCATGATTTGTGTATCGTCTGTGTACATCGGGAAATATCTGGTCAATAAGAGCATCTTGAGAATCAATGATTGTGCAGAAATCGGTCGGTAATTTTATGCATCCAGTTTCATCTGTAGTAACTTCTCCATCGCCGATATCTAACAATTGTTTTGAGAATGTTTCAGCGGATGGATCTTGAAGCTTTTGAACGCACAAATTTACTTTCAGTTGTACATTTTCAACATTACGTTACAATGACGATGATTTTAAGCACGCGTTGATCTCATCAGCGTATTTTGAACGCAGAATAACGGGAAGTTCTTGTCTGAAATCACCTGAAAAGAGTAACAGAGTGCCGCCAAATAGTTTGTCGTTGTTTTTTATATATTTCAATGTCCTGTTCGACGCCTCAATCGAATGTTTGTGTGCCATAGTGCATTCATCCCAGATTTACACTATTTCAGCACTGTGGCCATGGACGATTGTTTTTTTATGTTGCACACTGCGTCTGGGTTATTTTGAATATTTAGTGGCAGTTTAAATAATGAATGAGCTGTTCTGCCTCCATCCAATAAAGTTGCCGCAATGTCAGATGATGCAACAGCCAACGCGATGCCATTATTTGATCGTATTTCGGCGAGAATTAGCGATATAAGGAATGTTTTGCCAGTTTCACCTGGTGCACCCCCCCCCCCAAAAAAAAAAAAAAAAAAAAAAAAAAAAAGAATCCACCTTGTCCTGCCAAAACTGCGAACATGATGCGGTCGTAAATGGTACTTTGTTCTTCATTCATTAGTGGGACATTGCGAGCAACAATCGCTGCCATTTCTACAGTATTGTATTGTAGTTCACGATTCAATTCAGTGCTTATTAAATCAGATGCATTTCGATTTGTTGAATGCATACCGAAATGACTGAGTGGTAAGTTGGCAATGATAATGCAAAGATCTTCAATAGCAATCAATGCTTCGTTGTACATAGCGTCACTGAATACTATCGTTAGATCATTGCACCGTGAACGATGTTGATGCAATATATCATCAGTCATTGAATCTTTGTGATTATCCCATAATGTCTCTGCTCGGGCCGGGAAACATGTAGTCAACACTATAGCGAATAGTAGACGAATCTGTTTTGCTGTACAGTTCAGTCCTACTTCAGCAAGCATACACTCCCACTGGTTGTCGTCTTCCAGCAAGCCGAGTGCAAGGCATGCATCTTTATACGTTGGATACTGTTGTCCATTCACTTTACGTAAATCTTGAAATGACAAAGGGCCAATGACATTAACCAATAACAGTCGAAGATAAAAGAACTCAGTCTACCTTGGATTGACTGTAAATACTCGTCCCAAGGTGTTTGATTTGAATAAACCAGGACATGCATCAATCGGCGTGCCTTGCTTGCGAAGCATCCAGTTTTTTGTTCGAGCCCATGTGAAATAGCGTGGTACTTCTGAATAGAGTAATGTGCGTGCAAAAGCACCAAAAGCATCCGCACGATTACACAATTAAAAAAATTTGGTGAGTGTAGTTTTTGGTGGATTTATAGCACGATCAATCGCTGTCTCGTTAGTGAAATATACGCGCTGACCATTTTCAAGATGGACGGCTAAATGAAGAACTGCTGGATCCCGTTCATGAATTGGGAAACCAAAGATACGCCTAACAGCTTCATTGGAGCTGACGTACTGGCCAATTTGGTAAAGTGTTATTTCATCGTTGTTATTCACCGGAGGAGCATTCACATTGGTATTTTCAACTCGAAATACAGCCATATCACTGCCTTTATTCACATACTTGCATATGTATTTGATGCTCTTCACTGAACTGCAGAACTGGACATTAAAATGAGCACCAAAAATAAATTTAAAAAACTGGCGTACAGACAATAGCAAGAAATTCAAACTTCTTCACACACCATAAATTTTAAATCAGCACAACCGGTTTCGAAAGGACGTAGCCTATCTTCATCAGGTGCAAGCACGTGCAACTGCCTTGGAGTCAAAAGCAAGACTGAAAGCAGGACAAAATCCAGAGGGGGAGGAGCAACACAAACAACCAATAGGAAGCAACATGCAGGACAGGACCAATCAGAGAGGAACACACGTACACACACACCACAAAATGAAGAGGGAGGAAAGGAGTAAACAATTATTATTATTATTTTTCACTAATATTAAACTAATAAGTAAATTTAATAAAATTTATCCATTAATTATTATTTTTTTTATTTAAATTAGAATTATTTTATTATAACTAATATGATGTTATAAACATAATGAAGGAAATTATTTAATTGAATTAAACAAATTTTTCCAGGCTGTAGGCAGCAAAGTGGAATCAGATTTTATTTATAAATTCCAATTCCCTTCAACCAAATCCCTTGTTCCTGAGCTTCAAAAATGGGGTATCTATAATGTCCCTTGTAATAACTGTGATTTATCTTATATTGGTCAAACTAAAAGAAATCTTGAATGTCATTTACGTGAACATTCTCTGTATGTTGTTAATCAAGAAATTTCTAAATCTTCTATTGCGAAGCACAGTTGGGAATTTGATCATAGTTTTAATTTTAAGAGTGCCAAAATTATCTTTCATGCCAAACGCTTTTCCGAACTGGATTTTTTAGAAAATTTAGCTATTTACCTTAATCGTGATAAAATTGTCAATGAAAAATCTGATTCCAGTTTGCTGTCTACAGCCTGGAAAAATTTGTTTAATTCAATTAAATAATTTCCTTCATTATGTTTATAACATCATATTAGTTATAATAAAATAATTCTAATTTAAATAAAAATAATAATAATTAATGGATAAATTTTATTAAATTTACTTATTAGTTTAATATTATTGAAAAAAATAATAATAATTGTTTACTCCTTTCCTCCCTCCTCATTTTGTGGTGTGTGTGTACGTGTGTTCCTCTCTGATTGGTCCTGTCCTGCATGTTGCTTCCTATTGGTTGTTTGTGTTGCTCCTCCCTTTCTGGATTTTGTCCTGCTTTCAGTCTTGCTTTTGCCTCCAAGGCAGTTGCACGTGTTTGCACCTGATGAAGAAAGGCTACGTACTTTCGAAACCGGTTGTGCTGATTTAAAATTTATGGTGTGTGAAAAAGTTTGAATTTCTTGCTGTTAATATGAGCATTGAATGTTTTGCTAAGCAGAGGCGAATATGGGACCACCCAACGGTTATCAATGTCAATATCTATGTTGTTTACATAGATGACCGCCATAGATGATAAGATTGTCCGCCATTATCGGGATTTCTTCGATGATATATTGGATATCCGTCAACATTTGTGATCGTGAAATTTTTCGGAAAACTTTTAGTACATTTTCCATCTGCACAAATAATAGTGGCCTAAAAATTCCTTTTTCATTTTAACATAAAATAACTCCGTCGGATATTGACGAATTTTTTAAAAGAATATACCATTTTAACTAATTTTAACATTTTAACAATATTAACTTTGAAAAAATATTTTAAACACTTACGGTTAAAAATTCATTTTTCATTTCAACATTAAATAAATTCTGACATCGTGTTTACGATTCTAAAATATTAACTTTGAAAAAATATTTTAAACACTTCGTAAGATACGGTTAAAAATTCATTTTTCATTTCAACATTAAATAAATTCTGACATCGTGTTTACGACAACTCACGCCATCTAGGTGGAAAAGTTGTTGAAAGAGTTGGTTAAAAATTAATTAAGAAAGAACTAATTAAGTTATAACTTTCATTTGTAAATCTAAACCATTCTCGAGTCCACCTGGAGACACACAAAAAATTTCATTAAACTCAGTCCAGCCGTTTACGAGGAGTTCAGTGACATACACACGCACAAAAGAAATATATATATAAAGATATACACAGGGTGAATTTTAATTAACCTACAACTTTGAACTTAATAACATCTCTAGATAGTTCTACAAATATGAAAAGTAGAAAAAGCATAAAGGAAATCCGTATCATGTCAGTTCCACGCCATTAAGGCCATGTTTTAAGAAGCGTCATATTAACGTGAGATCGAAATGTAATTTCTAAAAATTCGTACTTATATGGGAAAAAATCAACGCTGTTGCTGCGGAAGTGATCTGCAACATTCATAAACCGACTTGATCTATCTAAAGAAATATTAAGACATCAGATTGGAAAAGTCGTAACTTATGTTTGAAAGGGGGGAGGGAATTTATAAACAAACATTTGTAACACGGTTACGCTGTTGTATCGCCTCTGAGTATTCCCATTTATAAATCCTTACCAATTATTTTTTTTTTTCACGCTCTTTTCAAAGAAAAGAATTTTGGTGCTAATTAGAAAGGACACAAAAGTTAATATCTCACTAGATAGTGCTACAAATATGAACAGTAGAAAAAGCATAAAGGAAATTCCTATCATTTCAGGGCATTATGCCATTATGTCAGTCCAGCGTCATATTAATTTGAGATCGAAAGTTAATTTCTAAAATTCGTACTTATATGGGAAAAAATGAACGCTGTTGCTGCGAAACTGATCTGCAACATTCAGAAACCGACTTGATCTATCTAAAGAAATATTAAGACATCAGATTGGAAAGTCGTAACTTTTGTTTGAAAGGGGGGAGGGGATTTATAAACAAACATTTGTAACAGGGTTACGCTGTTGTATCGCCTCTGAGTGTTCCCATTTTGAAACCCTTATCATTTTTTTTTTTTTTTTTTTCACGCTCTTTTTAAAGAAAAGAATTTTGGTGCTAATTAGAAATGACACAAAAGTTATTTCAGTTCAAAATTGTAGCTTAATTCATAGTCACCTTGCAGATGACTGTTTCCTATCAATATTAAATATCAATAAAAATAAGGAACTGTTTTTAAATAAGGGTAATCCAATTTCCAATTTTAGGAGATAGTTTTATTTTTCAACAACAAAAACTATCAATCCCCTCCGCAAAAAAAAACACAAAATTTGAGTTTGAGGTTAATAATTTTTCCATTTTCGATAGATTTCTTATTTTGCATAGCTGTATCAAATGAAAATATTTTGAAGTAAAATAAAGAATCAAAAAAGTCAAATATTAACAAGAGCAATGTTTTTTATTTTCATTTTTTACGCATGCAGTACTTTTTTAATTTCGCAAGTTCAAAACCCCGCGAACTCTTATTTTGAGCTTGTACAATAGTTTTTATTGTACAATTAGAAAGAATCCATATAAAAATATAATTTAGTTCTATTGGCGAATAACTAAGTACATTGCGAAATAAAACAGATACTAAGATAACTTAAACTATAGAATATTTATTGAAGATAATTTTCAAAACAAATAATATTATTATTATAAATTAAGGCAATTTACTATTTGCAATATCACAGTTCGATTTTGATGGAAACCGTTATAAATTTGTGGGAGAGAGAGCTAAGCGAATTACATCTTTTCTACCAGGAGATTATCGTCGAAGTGTCCCGGAACTGTTTTTAAATAAGGGTAATCCAATTTCCAATTTTAGGAGATAGTTTTATTTTTCAACAACAAAAACTATTAATTCTCTTCGCAATCCCCCCCCCCCCACACACACACACAAAATTTGAATTAGAGGTTAATATATTTTTTTTTTCCATTTTCGATAGATTTCGTATTTTTCGGAAGCTTTATCTAATGAAAATATTTTGAAGTAAAATAGAGAATCAAAAAAGTTAAATATTAACTAGAGCAATGATTTTTTTTCATTTTTGACGCATGCAGTACTTTTTAATCTCGCAAGTTCAAAACTTCGCGAGCTCTAATTTTGAGCTCTGTATTAGAAATATGCAAAGACAATGAAAACTAATAATTTTATAAATACAGGAAAAATAATTAAAATTTATCCCGTTGTCATTATTTTGTTCCTGTAAATTACTCAACGAGTATGAAGTCTATTATATTGTAACAATTAAAAGTGTTTTTCATTCTTTCCTGGGTGATTATATAGCAGATTTAGTTTTATATAATATTTCAGTTTTATGTAAATAATGTTTCATAATATCAAAGGAATTTTATTGTCAAAAACGTTTTTTTTTTTTTTTCTCTCTCTCTTTTTTCAACTGTTGTATATGGGCGTTTGAGGGTGCTAGTTTTTTTTTTTTTCTTTTTTTCTTTTGAGGTTTACTTTTAAAGGGTGTAAAACTTTTAACTCACGTTAGAACATTCTACATAATTATCATCAGAAGTTTAGATTTTAATAAATTTAAAATTTTATTATAAATTAAATTATACAAAGAACTTTTAAACTCATCATTGTTTAAACTTTCTACTTTTGTTAAAGAACTTAAAGAGTTAACCTATGGTGTTAAAAGTACAAAACTGGGATTTCTATAAATATTTGTTTTTATGTCATGCTAAAACACAGACCAAGGACTGAAAATTTGATGTCTTGTTATTTTTGTTTTGTTTTTTTAATATTTTATTGTTATTATTATTATTCAAGAGACCTTGAAAAAAGGTAATTATACTAGTGTTAAAATAAAATTTAAAACTTTGTATATCATACAGGTATTTATAACTCCTAAGCACATTTCCTGGTCTTGGTAAAAAAATAAAGCTGTTTCACAATTATATTCAATACAATACTGCAATGTAATTCGTTTTATTTTAGTTAGCCTTGTATGTTTTCTATAAATCCTTGTATGTTCTATATTCCCTTGTATTATTGTTTTTTTTTTTTTTTTTTTTTTTTTTAATATAAATTATGAAAAGTTAACACTAGGGTGACACATTAATATCGAACATAATGTAGAAAGTGCCTGCACTAATTTTCCTATTACACGAGCGTCAAAAGTTGCTTGAATCTACTGGGATACAGTATTACGCTATGGTTTCCCAATGTGTTGCTCGAAACAAGCAACTTTTTTTTGTTGCAGCAATTTTATCGCCGGAAAGCAAGCGATGCCGCTTCTACCAGCCAATGAAATTGTCTAAAAATGACGTCACGGTTTGGTTGACATTTACGTCTCTTCTCTCCTTCCTCTTCATGCTGTAGAGACTATAGCAACCATAGCATTACGTCGTAAAGGAGGGAGGCGCGATGACCCTTTGTTGCTGCATTTTTTGTCGCTTAGAGGAATACCGTATAATAACAGCATAAGAAAGAGTCCAGAACTAAAGTTACAATACTGCAATATGTATGTTATAGATTTGCAATACGATATGAATTAAGTTTTCTGTACCACGAGGAGAAATTGTTTTTGCAGTATTTTAAGGCGTATTTTTGTTTAACGTTTATTTGAGGTATATATGTACGTGCATTAGAAATCGAATTGCATTATACCAAAATAAATAAATAAATAAATAAAATCGGAAAACACTAAGAGTAGCAACTGTTTATTCCCTAATACATTGAGTTGTGAAGTGGCGCTGCGATCGCCCCTTTTTCCATGTACCGGTAGTTTGTTTTGTTTTCAGTTTGTAAACAGAAGTATGAAAGTTCGGAACGCCAAAGTGTCGTTGCCGAGAATAAAGTTGATATGATTTAAAATTAGTTTCTTTAATTAATTATACAGTCCATTTTTTGATTTAAGAGTATATTATAATTTGTCGCAGTAACATTCTGTTCCGACGATTGCCGGAGTCTTTGAACTTATGAATTTAATTAGTTTCGTTTTGTAGTTGTTCTTTAAAGAATGAGGACTATTCAGTCGAAAATCCTGATTATGCTGCAAATTTGCTGTTGCTGAATTTAATTGAGGATGAGTAGAACCCTTTTGAATACTTTTATGAAATAATAATTATTATTATTTATTAACTGAGCATTAAGAACAGTTTTCCATTGGTATTAGTTTCGATTGAAGATATGATTAAGAAGTTATTGTTTGAAGATAATAAAAATTTCTTTGAATTCTTTATGATTTGTATAGAAGAATTATTATTAGTTGTTTTTTGAATATATTTTACGTAATTTCATAACACGTTTTTGTTAATTATTTTTTAATATAACGAAATGGCCGAAAAAATAAAAGATGTTCTTGCAAAGAAAAGAGCACAAAAAGCGGTGCTAACGAAGTTAAAACAAAAATTATCTGGACCAGAATTAAATATTAGTGATTTAGAATTATTGAGAACAAAATTTAAGAATTTACAGATTGAGTTTGATTCTATTTTCGATTCTATTATCAAATTAAGTACAAAAGAAAATGTCGAAAACGTTATGGATGAACAAGATGAAATTAATTCGACTCTTATAGATATGGAATTTGATGTTAATAGTAAGATTTCAAAATTTGATACTCAGAATAAATCCGAAAATTCTATCTTAAATTCAGTTTCGGTTTCAGAGAATTCTGTAGTGCGTTTGCCAAAAATTTCTTTACCCACTTTTGCGGGAGAAATACACGCTTGGCTTTCCTTTAAAGATATTTTTAGAGCCAGCATAGATGAAAACGTAAACTTATCAGACGCTATGAAGTTGCAGTATTTAAAATCAGCTTTAAGAGGAGATGCCATTAGAATTGTTCAAACTATTTCAATTACAGATTCTAATTATAAATTAGCATGGTCTCTTCTTGAAGAAAGATATTCGAATAAACGAGAACAAATTTACGCTCATCTCAAAATATTTATAAACATTTCCGTTATTCAGAATGAGTCAGCATCTGCGATACTAAATTTAATTGATGTGACAAGTGAAGTTGTTAGATCATTGGAATGTTTAGAACAAAAATTAGAAGGTTTTTCATCAACTATTTTTGCTTTTATTTTAAGTCAAAAACTAGATCAAAATACTAAGTTATGGTGGGAAAGAAATTTAAAAAAGGATACATTACCTAATATTACTGAATTATTAGATTTCCTTAAAGATTATGCAAGAACATTAAACGCAACGAAAACTTCAGTAATTCCTAAACGAAACAATCCAAAAATTTCGTCAATGATATCATTTGTAAATGATAAAAGTGAAAATATCTGTAAATTGTGTAAGGCTGAACATAAATTGTTTAAATGCTATAAATTCCAAAAATTAAGTGTGAAAGATAGGTTTGAGTTTGTAAAAAAACAAAGCTTATGTTTTTGTTGTTTTGGCAAACACAGTGTGAGAAATTGCCTTTCTAATTATTTTTGCAAAGTTTGTAAAAAGAAACATAATTCTTTAATTTGTTTTGATCGAGAAATATCGCCGTTCCTTCAGAATAAGAAAAATTATGAGATTGTGCGTCGTCTGATCAAACGTTTGACTCCAACGAGTCTGCAAATTCTCAGGAACTCAATGCTAATGCAATTTCTTTTGAAAGTAAAAATGAAAACGCATGTTTCATGACATCGACTAGTCATAATAATAATATTGTGAAGAAAGTATTATTATCTACAGAGATGGTTCTTATTAAGGATAATGAGGGAAAAATATATCAAGCGAGGACTTTATTAGATAATGGAAGTATGATTCACTTTTGCACATCTAAGTTAGCTGAAAGGCTTCAGTTGCAAAAAGAAAATGTAAATTTATCAGTAGGTTGTTTAGCAGGAATTTCAACTAATGTGAAATCAAAAATGACAGCCATAATCTCTAATGTAGATAAATCCTTTAGTCGTAAGTTGGATTTTTATATAGTTCCAAACATTACTCATTTGATACCTTCAATGCAGATTGATTTACAGAATGTGGCAATGCCAAAGAATGTTAAGTTAGCCGACCCAGATTTCTACGAGCCAGGAAAAATTGAGTTGCTTCTTGGTTCGGAGATATTTTTTGATTTAATTAGATCAGGACAAATTTATGTACCTAATACAAATTTAGTTTTACAAAATTCTGTATTTGGGTACTTAATGGGTGGTAGTATTGAAAGTTTTCGAGATAATCAAATTCCAGCATATTGTGGATTTATTCATGAAAATGTCGAGACACAATTGAAAAATTTTTTTGATTTAGAATCAATTGGGATTAAAGATGATCCGCACTGTTACGATGAAGATAAAGCACTTGAGATTTTTAATGAAACTGTTAGTTTTTAAAATGGTTGATATACTGTTAGCTTACCTTGGAAGAAGAATTCCAATGAATTAGAGAATAATTTTGATGTAGCAAAAAAAAGGTTAAAAGGCCTAGAAAGAAAAATACTAAGCGATTTATTCTTCAGACAGCTGGAAAGCTTTATGATCCATTGGGGTTTATAACGCCATTTACTGTCAGGCTAAAATTTTTATTGCAGAAGTTATGGCTACTGAAACTGCCTTGGGATGCTGAACTTCCCCCTGACATCAATGATGAGTGGTCCCAGTGGTGCAGTGAAGTTTCGGAACTGAGTAAAATTAAAGTTCCAAGATTTGTTTTGGAATCATTTCAAGCAGACGTAGAAATTCATGTTTTTTCCGATGCAAGTCAAAAATCTTATGGAGCAGTTGTATATGTTAAAGTGAAGAGTCATGAACCAATTCCTGTACATTTGATGACTTCTAAAAGTAGAGTCGCACCAGTAAAGAAGATATCCTTGCCTCGTCTAGAATTACTTGGTGCACTTATTGCTGCAAGACTAGGAACTGAAACTAAAAAAATTTGGATCGTAAATTATCATCTAGTATCTTCTTTTGGAGTGATTCCAAAGTCACGTTATACTGGATCAAAGGATCCAGCAAAAGATGGAAATCATTCGTCAAAAATCGTGTAGATGAAATTCAAAAATTGACGGATCCAGATTCTTGGTTTTACTGCCCGACCAAAACCAATCCTGCTGATCTCTTGACGCGTGGAATTAGTGTTGTGTCTCTAGTGAATAGTGGTGGACAGGCCCAGAATTTTTGATGGAGCCACAAAATTTGGAACAGTGTATGTCACCGGTGATTCATGAAGCTGAGTGCTTGACCCAAAATGAAAAAGAATTTTGCTTGAACGAGACTAGAACTTCTAGTGACAATGATAACTGTTGTGAAATAACTATGACAGTCTGTGAAACTTCGAACATTTTCAATGAACTTTTAAGTCTGAGTAATAGTTATTATAAAATAATTAATGTTCTTTCTTATATTTTTAGATTTATTTATAATTGCAGAAATAAGCTGAAGAAAACTGGACCTTTAAAGTTGGAAGAAGTGCAGGTAGCCGAAGAAGTCCTTATAAAACATGAACAAAAAGTCCTGTCAGGTAAAAGGGACATATCAGGTAAATTAAAAAATTTTAATCCCTTCGTGGATGAGAAAGGGGTAATTCGTGTAGGTGGACGGCTTGAAAAAGCCTCTTTGCCATTTTCTCAAAAACATCCAGTAATTCTGCCAAAAAAATATAGATTAAGTAAAATTTATTTTTCTAGTGTACATGAAAGATTACTGCATATTGGGCCTCAAGGACTGCTGAATGCAGTGCGGTTAAAGTTTTGGCCATTGGGTGGCCGAGATTTGGCACGGAAAACAACTCACCTGTGTGTGACCTGTTTTAAATGCAAACCCATTTTATCATCACAAATTATGGGGAACTTACCATACGAACGTGTGAATAGGGCACCTCCATTTAGTATAACGGGATTAGACCTGTGTGGTCCATTTTTTGTTACCTATAAAAATCAAAGGAAAGGCACTTTAAATAAAGTTTATATTTGTATTTGTATATGTTTTTCTACTAAGGCCATCCATCTGGAACTATTATCAGATCTGACTTCCAATGCTTTAATCGCCACATTAAAACGTTTTATCAGTAGACGTGGTAAATGTTCGAAAATATTCACTGATAACGCGACAAATTTTGTGGGGGCTACCTCCCAACTGAAGAAATTCTACAGATTAGTTAATTTCCCAGAAAAGGACTTAGCATCATACTTTACTACTGAAAATATAGATTGGAATTTTATTCCTCCCAGGTCTCCTCATTTTGGTGGATTATGGGAAGCTGGCGTGAAATCAGTAAAACATAATCTCAAAAGAGTTATTGGAAATCTTCATTTTACATATGAAGAATTTGAGACTATTGTGATTCAAGTGGAGGGAATATTGAATTCGCGCCCTCTTACTCCATTAAGTAATGACTTAGATAAATTTGATGTTTTGACCCCTGGTCACTTTTTAATAGGAAGACCCTTGATAGCTATATCTGAGCCACTTATAACTGATATAAATGAAAACCGATTAAGTCGTTGGCAAAAGGTAACTGAAGTTGTTCAACTTATTTGGAAAAAATGGAAGTCTGATTATTTAAATACATTACAGGCTAGATCAAAATGGATGGTTGAAAAGAATGATTTAATGGTTGGTCAAATGTGCCTCATTAAAGATGACTTTTTGCCCATGAATACATGGCTGTTAGGCCGTATCATATCAGTATATCATGGATCTGACGGAAAGGTCAGAGTCATCAAAGTAAAGACCAAATCAGGGGAATTTAAACGTACTATTAATAAAATTGCAGTTCTGCCAATAGAATCACAAAATAATAATAATTAATTGAAATTGAAATATTTTTATGATATTATGTAGAGACGTGAATATTGTGTTATGTAAATTTATAATTTCTTTAATTATTTTATCATTTGTATTAATGCTGTATTTGTATCATGCTATAAGTTATTGAAATTAATGTAATTTCAATCCTGGGGAGTATGTTTATTCCCTAATACATTGAGTTGTGAAGTGGCGCTGCGATCGCCCCTTTTTCCATGTACCGGTAGTTTGTTTTGTTTTCAGTTTGTAAACAGAAGCATGAAAGTTCGGAACGCCAAAGTGTCGTTGCCGAGAATAAAGTTGTTATGATTTAAAATTAGTTTCTTTAATTAATTATACAGTCCATTTTTTGATTTAAGAGTATATTATAATTTGTCGCAGTAACAGCAACTGATGATAATTTAAATGATTTTTTATAAGTCGGCATTAATTAAATATTTTTGGAAAGTTATTTCACAATCTCCTTTAACAGATTGCCAAGAATATGTTTGATATTTACATAGACAGAATATCGAATACTCAAATGCAATTGGTAATTCTCCATCTTAATAATCGAATTTCGACGTGTAGCTAGTAAACTTTATTTATCATATCTTATATCATATTACAATATAACTGACAGTTTTAAAAGAAATCGTTTATAAAAGTAGTATACACATTTTTTTCTAAATTTTGAATAAACTATATCAAACTCGTCAGTGTTTGATCCAATGTAACATTTTTAGTATTATCTTGTAATTTATCATGCTGCATATAAATAATGGTAATAGATAGGTAAATACCTAAATACCTTATAAATACCTAAAATAATCATGTTTATCGTCAAACCCACATGGGGATAAATCTAAATCTAAAACAAAAGTAATAAATTTTGATAAATCAAAATATATAAAAATGAAAATAATGCATGAGAATACCTTTGGTTTAATTGAATTCAATAAGAATAAATACGTTTTTTTTTAAAAAAAGTATATTTTTCATTATAAAACTGTTGTAGAAAATTTGCAGTTTTTCCGTTCTTCTTTTTGTAGTTTCACGAAAGGTTACGTATTTCGTTATCTTAATTTAAAAAGAGATTTTAATTTTCTGGAATAATTCCAAATATATGAATAAAATAGCAAAATTTATCGCATTCAAATACATTTTATAATTATTTCTAAAAAATTATTTTAGATACTTATCTTTAAAATGTAAGAATTTTTTACATTTATTAAATTATTTCCTTTTGCGTTAAAATCAACAAACAAAATGTATAAAAAATTGATTATTTTGTTCTTGATTATTTGTATATTAGTTTTAGTTCTAACTACTTTACATGTACATACAGAAACAACGTAGCTGTAACAGTTTAACAGGTTTCTTTATAATACAAAATAGATATATAAATATTTACATCCTAAATACATGTTATCAATTTTGAAAATAAACTATCGAATTTTTAGAGTTTATTTATTTATTTATTTATTTATTTATTTTTTCAATAATTTTTGATTGAAAATATTTCAGATTCACGTACCAAGAAAAAAAAAAAAAAAAAGAAAAAAGAAAGAAAAAAAAGAAAAGAAAAGTATTGTAAAAGATTAAGAAAGTTGTTTGTAATACAAAATGAATATATATATATATATACATAAACAAATGAATTTACAAAATAAAATATGAAATATTTACTAACTAATTTAATTAAATGTTTTGTTTTATTTACACGTTACATATATATATATATATATATATATATATATATATTTATTCAATACACGAGTAAAACAGAAATTTGATAAATGGTACATTTCAGCGAATAATGAAAAATGAAAAATTTAAACTAATATAAGTGATTTAAGTTTTTTTTTTCTTCAAGAAAATTGCATATGACGCAGAAGAAATTAGAATATTAAAATAACATTTCATGAAAATATTTATTCATATTTAAATATAAAACATTTTCAAATGTTACTCTGTTCATAAATCATAAAAAAAGATAGATTTTTAAAAGAAAAAAAAATGTTTTAAAACATGAATGTTCGTAATTGTAAGGTTTATCTTCGTTGTTTTATTTATTGTATAATTTTATATAAAAAAGCGTGTTCTTCTTTGATAATTATATACAAATATATGTGAAATACTTGAAAAAAATCATTTTTCCTTGACAATATAAATGGTTAATTTGAGTTGTAAGCATACTGAAAAAAAAAAAAAAAAAAAAAAAAAAAAGAAAAGAAAAGAAAAAAGAAAAGAAAAGAAAAAAAGAAAGATATAATATTTCACTAGCTGCGCTTTTTGCTAAATTAGAAGCAAACATCTTAGATGAATGAAAGAATTTATTATCCTATAATTATCCAATGAAAAAAAAATGTTTTTTCAGAACGAAATATTATAAACAATTTTTTCTTTGTTTTATAATTACGTTTTTATTAAACAAATTTTAGATAATTACTAATTAATTACTTGATAATAAATATTCTTGTTACAGCAAATAATTATTTATTTATTCGTTGTGTTAAATTTTTAACTTCGACAATAACAAACAATTTGCTACATAGAAACTGTGTATGATATCGTTTCTTGTTTTAGTCTTTTATATTTTTATATACAGGGTGAATTTTAATTAACCTACATCTTTGCATTTAAATAACTTCTCGAAACCTGAATAGTTAGCACTACAAATGCGTGCAGTAGGGAGAACATAAAGGAAATTAATTCATATATTGTCAGTTCCTGGCCATTTTGACAGTGTTTCTCAAGGCATCATGTTAGCCTCAGGTCGTATTTTAATTTTTTTAATTTCGTATTTTGTGGAGAAAAAGGTAGACGTATTTATACAAATTAACACTATTTCTGCGGAAATGACCTGTAACATTTAGTAAACGACATGACATGATATGATATCAGATTTGGAAATGTGGAACATTTGTTTCATGGGATGGGGGGAGGGGGGTATAAACTTTTGTGACATGATTGCGCCATTGTGTCGCCTCTAAAAGCTCTGGAACCTTATGTATTAAATTCTTTTTTAATGCTTTTTTTAAATAAAAATTATTCGTGGTGCTTTTTTGCAACGACGTAAGAGTTATATCAGTTCAAACTTGTAGCTTTATTAAAACT
Source organism: Salticus scenicus (assembly GCA_963930645.1). Taxonomy (NCBI): domain Eukaryota; kingdom Metazoa; phylum Arthropoda; class Arachnida; order Araneae; family Salticidae; genus Salticus; species Salticus scenicus. The sequence continues at coordinate 89,820,087 of OZ005654.1, forward strand.
GACCTAGTTATTTTTCAACATGACTATTTTGTATCAATAAAAAATATTAATAAAAAGAAGGATGCGTTTGCAAACAATAATTTACAAATTTTGGAAGATAATTATATTTTTCGTCAAGAAAACGCATTAGGATTAGATTAAATAAAATTCTGATTTTTGGTAGACTGTTTATTTGTTCGGATCTACATCTAATGAAATGCAATTGAAGCGAAAAAAAATATCTATCAAAAAAGTCAAACTATTCACGAGGGCATTGTAATTTATGACGTATTTATGACGCATTCAGTGCATTTTAATCTCGCATGTTCTAAACCTCGCGAACTGTAATTTGCAGCTCTGTATTAGAACTATTACTAAGATTAAAAACCTAATATATTTATAATTCCACTAAAATTAGTTAAACTCTATTCCATTTTTATCCTTTTGCGCCTGTAACATACTCAACGAATACAAAATATATTATATTATAACAATAAAAATTGTTTTTCTTTCTTTCTTTCTTTCTTTCTTTCTTTTTATGTTTATATTGCTGGTTTTTCGCAATGTCGAAAAACAATTATTTTCAAAAACATCATCATTCCTACCTTTTTTCAACCATTGTATTTTTATCTTGGAAGGGTGCTTGTACCACTTAACCCCCGCTAGAATACTGTATCTACCAAACCATCAGAACTTTAGGGGGGTTATTATATTTAAAATTTTATTAAAAAATATTCGGAGAACTTCCAATGCATCATTTTTTAAGCTTGTTACTTTTCTTAAATAACATAAAGAGTTAACCTCCGGTGTTTAAAATATAAATATTTGTTTTTTGCCATCCTTATAATAGTCTTAAACACAGACCAATGATAGAAAAATGTTTTTTTTGTATTCAGCGGATCTTTATACAAAAGTAATTATACTAATATTGAAATTAAAATTAATACATTGTATACTATATAAGTATTGTTAACTCCTAAAGACATTTCCTGAAATTCATAAAAAATTTAAGCCGTTTTATAATTATATTCAACAGAAAATATAATAATTCCCTCAATTTTAGTTAGCCTTGTACGTTTTCTATTAATTATGTAAATGTTACATTGTGTACTTAAATTAATCACTGTTTAAAAATCTTATAGCACATCTCAAAATTCACTTCCATCAACTCTCTTGTAAATCCCTAATTTAACGAGATTTTTTTTTTTTTTGTATAGCTTTATAATCTAATCGTGGGTGATTTTAATACAATATACTGTACGTTTCTTACAATTATACATGTAAAATTATACATTCTTTTTTTTTTTTTTTTCTGTACAGTACATACCAAAATTTCGCCCTTACAAGTAATGTAGATGAAAAAACTTATATATTTTTGTCAAAGGAACAATTTTAGAATGTTAATAATAAGTACCAGGTAGCATCACTATATGATAACAATTTAATATCCCGATTTTGGACTTCCTGTTAATGTTTAGTTTTGAGTTATGGTGATAATAAAAACACAGACACACGAACAAATACACAAAGTGATGTATACATTCAAAAATAGGTCAATACAAATAAAGGTCAAGCCTAATAACCCTTAAGCAGCGTTATATGACAGTCTTATGACGCTATTTTATATACATTTTAACCTTATAAGATAGCAATGAATAATGATCTTTTTTTTGTAGCGTATCTAAACATTTCGTTTGAGATACTCTTAATCTTTAATCATGTTATATACAGTCATTATCATATTTAAACTACTGGATTATAAAATGGGAAAAGTTGTAAAATGGGTGAAAACAATTTTAAGTGTCTTTGATGTTTTTATTAAATGCAGTACGTTTCATAAATTTAGAGAATATGTCAAATATTTCCTTATACAATGAATCTTATTTTTAAGTTCTTTATACTCATACATGATTTATGTTAAATTACCATGACACAAATTATAATACTGGCTGTCACTGAAAATACATAACTGGTAAAGATTTTGGGAAATCCAACTGATTGCCAATAAATCTCGGAGGAACGTCGTGTCAGAAGCGTTGACCAGCATCACGGCATTGTAACCTTATTTTACAACAATAATACTTTATTAAATGTTTATATTAACTATGCATACTATACAAATATTGTATAAGAAATACTTTTATCATTGCGTAAAATACTTTTATCATTAGTTTTTTTTTTTTTTTTTTTTTTTTTTTTTTCCAGTTTTGCCGTATTTACGTAAGTTAAGGAATTTTACATTTGCTTACAAACCGATAAACAAGAAGGAAAAATTGTAAAATCTACATATTTCAGACATGAAAGACAAAATAATTTGCTGTTATTTAGTAACCTTTTAAAGTATGAGGGAATTACAAACGCTTCAAATTTTCGTGTGTAGTAAATGCATGTAAAAACTTGTTTTTACAGTCCCATTAATTTTTAAACTTTTATTTTATTTTGTTTTATTTTTAACTATTTTTATTATTATTTGCATGTTATATTTTAAGACCAATATCCGCAATAATGAGTTGAAGTATGTATACGAAAAATAATATTATAGAAGTTATACATGAGACATAAATATATCGAAATGGGAAATTTTTCTCAGTGTCTATGCTGAAACTAGGAAATTTTATAACCCCAAATATAAAATCTAAACATTTACTTCCAATTAACGATATTCAGCAGATAATATTTCACCACAACAATTAAAATTTGAAATTTAATATTTTTTTCTTATATATTCTCTCTCTCTCTATATATATATATATTAAAAAAAAAAAAAAAAAAAAAAAAAAAAAAAGACGTACCAATAAGGATTATTGAAAACTGGACACAAATTTACATACATACAGGTTTCTACGGAAAATGCGAAATTTTAAAGTTTGGCTGCCATCGAATGAGCATGCGACGCTGCATCGCATCTTAACTGCGCAATTGGCAGGATATTAAAAATGAGAAATTTTGATTCCAGACATAAATTCTTCGAGAATTTTAATCCGTCTACTCAGAAAGACAATAACTATGCCTCGCTTAGAGGTGCACAAACAACATGCGCATATCTCAGCATTTGAATGTGGTGTGTAGTTTGGCTCAAAGAAGCCGGTTGGTCTAATATGCGAATTTTTTGACAATTGGATAGCAGCGGTACCACTGTTAGATGATATTTACAGGAATGTGTGAACCATGGTCGAACACAGCGTCAGGAAGGAAGCGGTCAGCCTAAAGGGAGGACAGAGAGTGTTAACCAGTCAACCGCAAAGCGGTACTCAACGTTCCAATTCATCATTATCGTCCATCCTACGGGCAACTGGTACTTTAGTGACTTCAAAGACCCTTAAGAGAAAATGAAATGGGTTGAGCTCAGTCCCCAAATCTATTTTCTACTGAGGACGTTTGGAGCATCATAAAAAGGTACAAACAGCTCGGTATTTTGCCAATCTAACGCACCAATTGGTCAGAATTTGACACGATACTTCACAGGGGCACATCTGCAAACTCTATCAATTAATACCAAGCCGAATAATTGCGTACGTAAGGCCAAGATGTGGACCAACGCGTTATTGACTTGTTTACTTTGTGCGGTCTTTTCTCTTGATTAAATCATTCAAATTTTCTGAAACTATAATCATATGTTTTTATCTACATGTTATCATATTTAAATGTACATCATAGCATCTACCAATTTTTGTCCCATTCCAATAACTCCTTCTTGGTGCGTCATTTTTATTGTTATAGAGTGTATATAATATATATATATATATATATATATATATATATATATATATATATTTTTTTTTTTTCTGAAGAATGTTTTAGTTAAGAGATCCTGAAGCAGAGGCTATTATGTTAACAAAAGAACATTGCTAAATCTGCAAAATTTGGATTTAATAAATCATAGTTACTAACAATTTAATGTATTCTGGAAGATTTTCGACCCCTATTTTCCCCAACACATTATTTATAGAAAATTTCCTCCAAATATATAAGTAGAAAAAAAAAAATCTCTTAAAAAAAGCTGTAAAACAAGCTATAAAAAAGGTGGGGCTAAAAATACTCTGGAATAAATTAAAATTTTGGCAACACTGTATAAACGTACAAGTAAATAATCTTATGAAATTATTGTTGGAAAATACACATTGTTATGATTGCTTAGATGGAATTCTTAATTGAATTCTGTACATTGTTAACGTAATATAGCAAGAATGGACTTGGAGAAAAATACACAAATACCCTATTATGATTTTCACTTTTGTTTGTATATTAACTTTTCTTATTTTAATTTATTTATACAATATTTGAATATAGAATATTCAGAAAGTCTAGTAGAGTCACTCCAGTTTTTATTATTATTATTATTATTATTATTACAAATCTCCACACACACTTCTCCAAAGACACATTATATATTCTCAATAAGAAATATTTTACAATTGCAGAAATTTAACCGAATTTATATCATTTTGTTTTAGCTTAACTGCCATAATATGAAAGAAACGAAATACCTAATAAGATATATATTACTCACGGTATACGCGTATTTTACAAATAAAATATACATTGTAATTAATTTTACATGTTTTTAATGCTTTAATTTTTACTTATAAAATATCATTACCATTTTTAAGGAAGTAATATTTTGTTATATTTCGTATGTAGACAAATACTGCTCATTAAAAATGTACTTCGCGAAACGGTAAGAGTAAAGCATTTTTGTTACGTCTCATTAAGCGACCTGCAATATGCAATACTATCACGGAGCAGAACTCATTACATTCTCTCACAATGTTCTTAAAAGAAGAGAATTATGAAAGATTTCGTGACAATTTAGAAGTCCAAATATAGCTACTTAACTTGTCTTTGAGTCATATAGTTTTATTACTGCAGAAAAGTAATGAAAACTTGTATGTGTTATGCCGGATATGCAAATGCGTGATAAAAATATTTTCAGAAAATTCTTTAAACAAAGTTATTTTTAGACAAAGCTAAATAGAATTGCAATGAGTAGTTCATATTTATATTTTAATTTCATTGCATTTTTTATAATTTGATTATTATTTTTTTTTTAATCAAACGTAATTTTCCAATAATATTTTAGAAGTCTGAATAATTTCATTTTCAAATGTATATATTACTTTAAGCATTTAATAAAAGATCAGAGAACATCACAAAATTGATATTCTTTTAAATATAGTAAAAAAAAAAAAAAAAAAAAAAAAAAAAATACAGTTTAAGCTATTACATTTTAATTTAAGCAAAATCATTGAATCCGATAAATAAAAAAAAAATTTTATTAGTAAATAATTATTAATTCTCAATGATTAAAAGTAAAAAATTACAACAGATAAAAAGGAAAATAATGACTCTTTTATTTTATTTTTTTTTTAAAGAGGATGTCAGTTATGCAATCCTTTTATATCAAGAAATAGCATATTTAGGTGATTTGGACTGTTTAGTAGCAAACCTTGTATTTCAACAATGTCTGCAGTCTCCTGTAAATTAATGATTCACATCCATATAAAATTTAATATATATTTTTCATATATATTTCAATATATATATTTATATAAATATATATAAAATTGTAAGTAATATTAATAAAGGGAATTGCTATCACATGCAAAAACTTATTTTTATTAGCACAAAATAGATGGATGTTGCTTAGGAACCGTCCATGAGTAAAGTGTTAAATGGATAAGTTTATTTATTATTTATTATTTAATAGCAGGCTGCGCCCGCTTCGCTGGTCACTATATTTAAATGAATTTTCAAAAGAATTGGATCAGTATTTATTTTTTACATCACATTATAAATAAAAACTTAATAAAAATAATAATAATAATTTATACATAAACAAATAAATAAACGTTGAAATTGCTCTAGACCTTGCCTTGAGTACCCGCTGCCTACGGCAGCTCTTTTTTTTGCCCGTGCTGCATCGGGGTTCCAGCTTCCCACTGTCTGCAAAAAGGTCTTTACTGGGCACTTCAATCTAGGTATTTATCGACGACATGTGGACCTTCTGTTATTTAAGAACTACGATTTTAAAGATGACTATATCTCAGCATCTACTATATGTTTTTGTTTTTGAACCATGCTTTTTATAGCCCCCGTTATTTACACTGTATTACGATTTGATTCCGACCAGTATAACAAAATAAAATAAAAAGTAGATTTTCTTTTAAAAGGAATTAAATACATTAAAAACAAATAAATTTTAATCAGTTTAATCCTTTTTTATTATATACTACCATTTTTCCCCCAATAAATATTATAAAAAAAAAAAAAAAAAAAGAAAATGACTTTTATTTTAAAGGAATTAATTTGAAATAAAAAATAAAAAGTTGCTATACTATAAAAATTATACATGAACATAACAATTTGTTTATAGTGCATTACTATTTGATTTTCAATAATCTCTATATATATAATCGTTCTTCCTGAGGGGGTGATCTATCATCGCCCAGACCAAACCCCTGGACCTAGAAGCAAGAAATTTTGTGACAATGTTCTTTCTATGACGTAGGCATCCACTAAGAAGCGATTTTACAAAATTCGCTGTCTAACAAAATTTTACAAAATTCGCTTTGATTCTAAGCGATTCAAAAAATCCGTCATATCTCAAACAAAAAAACAGATATCCCTAAAACTTTGCTTTACAATATAGCTAATTTTAATGTCTAAAAACCAATTTCTGGAATTTTCGAAATTCGGTCACCAAGGGGGCGGGGGGGGGGGGTCGAAACGGGATTTCACATGCGTAAAACGTGATTTCGCATAATGCTATATATCTCAAACAAAAAAAAAAAAAAAAAAAAAAAAAAACAGATATACGTGAAATTTTTGCTATAAAATATAGCTAATACAAATATCTAAAAACCAATTTCTGGAATTTTAAAAATTCAGCCCCCAGGTGGGGCATGAAGGGGGGGGATTGGGAAAAACAATTAGAAATACAGTTAGGCCTTTCACAGATAGGTATAGATAGGTTTTAATAGCCTGCATGTCGAATGGGGATATTTTCGAAAGTGTAAAGTTATTAGGAGGGGCGAGAAGGGGGGAGCGCATGGGGGGGGGGCAAAAAATAAAAATAGAGTTAGATCGTTCAAAATTGGTACACAAATGATTTTCGATACTTACAAATCGATTGCGGATATTTTTGAATTTGTAAAATTATTAGGAGGGGCGGTAAGGGGGTGGAGCGGTAAGAGAGGGGCTATGGGGAAAAACAAATAGAAATACAGTTAGGCCGTTCAAAATTGGTACAGATAGGTTTTAGAGGCCTGCAAGTCGAATGGGGTTATTTTCGAAAGTGTAAAGTTATTAGGAGGGCCGGGAGGGGGGCGGAGGGGCAAAAAAAAATTGAGTTAGATCATTCAAAATTGGTACATACAGGATTTTGATATTTACAAATCGATTTGCGGATATTTTCGAATTTTTAAAATTATTGGGAAGGTGAGGGGCAGTGGAGGGGCAAAAAAATAAAAATACAGAAAGATCGTTCAAAACTGGTGCATAGAGGTTTTTGATATTTACAAATCGATTGCGGATATTTTCGAATATGTAAAATTATTAGGATAGACGGGAGGGGGGGGGTGAAGGGGGAAAATAATAGAGATAAGAGTTAGAGTTTTTTGAGAATTTTTTCCGAAGGCAGTGAGAATCCCATGCGACATTTTTCCTAATCAGATTTTGTTTCTCTTTTTTTTTTTTTCACGTGTAAAAAATTAATGCAATTTTGAGAATTCAGTAATTATAGTGATTCATTTAAAAATAGGGACCAGCGAAGCGGGCGTCGCCTGCTAGTAAATATAATAAATTAAAAGAAAAAAAATCGCCTTCAAATGAATGTATTAAATAAAAAATAAACAGTGAAATAACCGTTGCTAAGATACGCAGACGATTACAATCAAAGAATTAAATTTGTGAAAAATAAAGCATTAAAGCCAATATTTAAAATAAATCGAAGAAACATTAATTTAAAAAATTCAAATTCGAAAGAATCTCGACGAGGTGCACACCTGCAGCGTCCCAGGTACCTATATGCTAAATTTGCAAGCTCTGCGCTCAATAGCGTGAACACCAGAGCGCAGACACACACACAAAGAGACACTTTTCTTTATTTATATAGATTTTTTTTTTTATTTACTTTGAAATTTATTTCCAAATAAATATTATTTAGGAAGAATTGAAGTGCACTGCAACAAACTTTTTTTTTTTATTTAGCTATTTTTTAATAATATTCCTTCTTTCTTTACAAATACAAATATTAATGGAAAAGTCTCCTTTTATGAACATTTTCCGGATATGGGCATCCCACCATATCTTTTAATAAAAAGCAAATATGGTAAATCTGAGTGCTGTAAAACATGTATTGTGACAGTAAGCAGTTTTTCTGCTAACACCGAAGTAAATAGATGCATTTTCTTAGTAATTTCAAGCATCGAAAAAAAAAAAATCTGAGAAAAAGCAACACAAAAGTGATTTCTGAATATTTTAAGAATGTGATAAATCGAAATGAATTAATTCAAAAATGTAAATCCAAGGTATTTTTCTGCAGTATATCCCTTATATTTTGTGATGCAATATCGAATTTATCCGAAATGTGGACCGAAAATTGCTTTTTCTGTGATTATGAAAATGACTGCCATTCCGGTTGTGGGCGTCTTTACGTAACTGGTTGTGGGCACACTATTTTTTTTAACGTGTGCTTGACTTACAAACTGTCAAATATGGCTGTTTATGTCAAAATAACATATTTTATTAGTGTTTTTATCATAACCTGATTTTAAGTGTAAATTCTACATAAATTGTATCAACAATAGTCAAATATTCTTACAGGTATATATGTATATATATATATATATATATATATATATATATATATATCCGTATAACCAAGTTCATTCGATCTCACTGTAAAAATCACTTATAGTGTAAATACGGTGATTCGTTTTCGGAAATACGTTTCTAATTTGCTTGCGTGGGCTATGAGAAAAAATTACTTTTCCTGGATATAAGAAAAAATATAATCGAATGATCATCTGAAATCATAACTAGAGAACTAATTTTAAAGTTTCTGAATCATTTAGATTCATTACCAGAATTTACGAGAAAAATCTGATAAAATGTTTTTTGTATCATCTTCCATCGAAACTTTTACCTTTTAACTTGTTTCTGTTATTTGCTTACATAGGATGTCACAGAATTATAATTTATAAAATTTTAAAATTGTATAAATTTAATATTTCGGAGTTTGTTTGGTTGATTGGTTGGATTTTACGTCGCACTAGTGCATATTTCGGAGGAATTATCATTTGGAGGAAATTTTCTTTTGGAAAATGTGCTGTTACGAATCTAAGAAAAACATATAAATTCCTCTGTATAAAATTTATATCATAAATTATTATAATTTATATCTTTAAGCATATTTTTAATAATTATTTTCATTTTGTATTTGATTTTGAATCTAAAACAAATTTTCGATAGTATTTTGACAGAATCAATCTTCTATAATTTTTGGCATGTTGTATATTTATAAATTTTACGAATGATGAAAAAAGAAAAACGTAAATTTCTTTAAAGCATTGAAAGTTGAGAATTGAAAATATTTGTAAAACTACTGAAAACTGGAAATTAAATTGGAAAAGTTAGATCGAATTTCGAAAGATTTGAAATAGCTGGATTCGTTAGCAAATAATGATTTTACTGGAAAGATGCAAAAAATTATTTTCCGTCTTCTTGTATAACTTTAACTTTCAGCTTTTCTCTATTATTTGCTTGTGGACTATATTGCAGATTTATTATTCTTTAAATTTTTTTAATTGAATAAATATTTTTATTTTTTACATTTTTTTTTTACATTATAATTTGAAAGGAAATACTATTTTAGAAAATATACATTTACGTATGTAATTGACATTAGAAATTTTGCATTATAAAATTTATTTCTTAAATTATTATAATTGTACTGAAGAAAAATATACCACATCCATCTGGAACAAATAATTAGACATTTTTCGAATCCCTAAACTAGTTTCTTTATAAGCTGTGTGTATAAGGTAAACAAATAGCCTGGATAGACGAAATGAAGGAGATATTCTAGTCTACACTTTTCTAGATATTAAAACAATATTATGAATATTATGGATCCTAAGCGAAAAATTCTCGCTTGATTTTCTAGAACTGTGTTATAAACCAGGATTATAGTTTGTAAAATCCAGCTCTTGAGTTCGCATTTACTTTCAGAATTTTTAAATAAGTTTGACCACGATAACATATGTAAACACTGTACGCTGTTAAATCTTTCAACAGAAAACTCTGTGTAATCTATTATCTTAAGTCTTACGTAATATGTACTGAGAAAAATAAACGGAGATGCTAAAAAAAAAAATATTTTATACATTCATTTTAATAACTAATATTAATTTAATTAATTATTGGTGAGAATATATTTCGGACTTGGAATGCTTTTTCCAAAGTAGAAACAGTCATTTTTAATTTTAATTAAATAATTAAATAATAAATATATGTAAAAATACAGAATAAATATTGAGAATCTCGATTATTCACTTCTAACTACGAATTAATGTAAATTTACAGAGACTCTGGATAAATATTTACATTAAATTTACAATTTTCGAAAATAGATTTTATTTATATTTATTTATTTAGTTAGTTAGTTTCCTTAAATTTGTTTTGTTTTGACATACATGCCAGGAAAAAGAAGGGGAAGAAAAACCACTTATTTAACGTAAAATCTGGTATCGGAAATATTCATGAGTTTGATTTTACCAATGAGTTCGCAATTTTAAATTCCCAAAACGTAAAAGAAAAAAAATCGACCGAATGTCTGAATCCTAAGGATACACTGAAAGGATTAAAACTTCAAAAATTCCACTTTCTACACTGTTAAAAAAAATTTTAAAATGCAACATTTTACATAAAATTAGTTACAATTAGCAGCAATCAATTCTTTGGTGCAATGTTTCACCATTTTAGTGCTGCGATTTCAGTAGTATAAGCACCACTGAAATGGAAAAACTTTGCACCCGACTATTTGGAACCAATAGGAATAGGAACAAATTATAACCAGTTGCAGCTAATTGGAACCAATTTTCTGGTGAAATATAGCATTTTATTTTTAATAGTATACATGCAGTAAATTTCTTCTTGTGAATTTTTCTAAATTATGTTTTCTCGTTTTACCGAAAATCCTGATTTTGAACTTATTCCTTTCTTAAATCTCGTGAGTCAATTTATAATTTTAAACATATATTTGATCAAATTATTGTTTATTCTTATTATTATTAATATTATTATTATTATTTTGTCTGAAAAGAAGAAACTGATCATTAAACTAAAACGTAATTTCACTAGTATTTTCACATAGTTATTCTTTTCTATTTTTTTTTTTTTTTTTTTTTTTTTTTTTCATACTGTAATGTTTAAATCTTATGATAAACGAAAAACAGAAGTTTCTTCAAATTGATTGAAAGTTGGGAATTGAGAAAACTTAATAAATCTATTAAAAATTTATAACTGGATTTAAATAGACAGAACGAATTTTAAAAAGTTTGAATCATATAGATTCGTCAGCAGAAAAATGCTTTGCTGGAAAGATCTTATAATACATGTTTCGTCTTTCAGTATAGCTTTTAAATTGTCACATATTTATTATTTACATACCATTATTTATAAAAATTGTAAATAACAAAGAGATTTTAAATCGATGCGAACCGATATTTCTGTAACAAAAAAAAAAAAATAAATAAATAAATAAATAAATAAATAATAATAATAATAATAAATAAATAGATAAAATAAAAAAAAAAGAAAAAAAAATCATTTTAAAATAATTGATTTGCACCAAAATATAGTAATAAATAAAATCGTAATTTTGAAACCCGTCATTTTTATTAACAAATATTCTATATTAAATTATGCTGCAAGGTTAATGTAAGTAAACTATTCATATATTTCAAATTATATATATAGAGAGAGGGAGGGACTGGGGCACAGTGGTCCACCCCTATTTAAATCTCTTAATATTTAACTCTTTTAGTTTATTTGAGACTCGTAGATGACAGCATGGTACTACTTGTATACATCCAAAAAACCACATGGTAAATGCTAAGGTAGTCATTTTATACAATTTTTATGTTTTGAGCTGCTCAAAGTAATATTTCAAGCTTGAAGTTTTTTTTAATTTTATCAGGACTTAACTGTTGACTACAAATATAGTATAGTTGTTAAGAAAATGTAAGATATTGTTGTTTTTAAATTTATAAAAAAAATATTAGCATATTTATAGTCTATATATAATTTTAATATTATTATTTGTTTTGTCTGGACATGGGGCACAGTAGACCGCCTTCTAGTGTGCATAAAAATTTAAATTATATTTAATACCTTATTTTCTTTAGTTAAATTTACATATACAAATATAATGTGACTCAAAATGATTAATAAAAAAAATAATAATCTTAATGTTATAATAAAGTAAATTTCTGAAAAAGGAAAATAGAATAATAATTATGAATATATAAATTTAATAACTATTTGAATTGTGTAATATTAAAAAAAAAATGATTATGTGATATAATAAATAGTAGGTTATATGAATTTATTGTTGTTGTTTTAAGAAATAACATGTAAAAGATAAAAGCAGAATAATTTTAGTTAAACGTATCTCACAAATATAATGTAAAGTATTAATACCTCAAAATATTTAATAAAAATGTTTGACTAGTAATATAATGTTTAATTATATATTTCATAATTTTTATAACTATATAACATTAATAAACAAATTACAAATATATCTTATTGTTTTTAGTGATAACACGAAAAGACAAAGGAAATCTGATATAGGATTCTTCCTCTAATTTGCTTTCTTATTTTCTTTTATTTCCTTTAAATTTTGGCAATTCTATTTCATCAAAATGTTCGAATTATGTTATTTAGACTAGTATTGCATAAGAAATTAATTTTAGAAGAAACAAAATAAAGAATTTATATTAATTGAACATGAACAACAGAGGTTGGTCCACTGTACCCCGGGTTGCGGACCACTGTGCCCCGGTGATGAGGCACAGTGGTCCACTTTGTGAGTGCACACAATTTATTTTTTTATTCATATTGTATTCGATATATTGTTATAAAAAAAAATATATGACAGGTCAAAAAAGGTTTAAAGAATGTTTGCAAATTTTTTCAAGTACCTTGCTTTTTTTATTTTTGGTGAAAAAAATTTTAAAGTGTAAAGTGGTCCGCTGTGTCCCAGTCTCCAATATATATAAGCAAAATTACCATGAATAAATGTAAATTAATCCAAAACACATGAGAGCCTTCTTCGTGGGAACACCCTCATGTAGGGAATAAAATATGAGAAGTTTCTCACGAAACATTGACTATCTAGCCAAAAAAAAAAAAAAAAAAAAAAAAACGTTTCGAGACCTCAACTTCTCATAGATCGAAGCAAGACCATACAGCAAACGAATTTAATTATTACAAAGCATAAAAAGCAATTAAATTCATAAATAAAGTACCAAAGTAAATATATCAAAATAAAATACAAGAATATAAATAAATACATACATAATTGGACAAACAAGAATTGTAAGTAGAATAAGGAAAATTTAAATCCCCACCCCATCTTAAACATAGAGCCCGTTTCAGCTGGTAGAATAACTTACCAGCTCTTAAATGTCGCCCGAAATGGACAAAAAAAACCTTAAGTAAGATTGTATTCAAGAAGATTGAAATGTCTATTGAGTAGAAAAACAGGACAGCGGTTGACATTTAATATGTTTTTGTGATTTTCCAGAGCTAAATTCAGGTGTAAATGGTTTTTGCAAATCATTTTAATTCTGATAATTTGGGGGAACATAATATTTTTTAAAACTCTATGACTTATACAGGAGAACCAATTCGTTAAATTACAAACATTAAAGTTAAAATATTACCTTTTATCGTAAATTCGGGTATACCAGATTTTATCTATTTTTTAAATTTTTAAATCTAGGAAATAAATTTTATCTTTAGAGTGAGTACGGTTTAATAAAATTAAATTAAATAAAAAAAAAAATCAAGTTTTATTCCATTTTATATTTAAAATGTATCTTTTATATATATATATATATATGTGTGTGTGTGTGTGTGTGTGTGTGTGTGTGTGTGTGTGTGTGTGTGTGTGTGTGTGTGTGTGTGTGAAAATATAAAACTAATTACCTCTTTAACATTTGTTTTATTTATTTATTTTTTAAAAGTTATCCTTGGTACATTTATGCTTTCTTCGGGTGTTAATATAATATATAGATAGATATATAGATAGATAGAGAGATAGATATAGATATACATATAATTATATTCTTATTTTTTTTTATTTTAGCCTACTTCCCTTTACTTATTAAAGTGTTTATACTTTTTACCATTTTACATATAGTAGGGGAGAGTGGAGTACAATGGACCAGTTTTGGAAAATTTAGGTGTTTACTCATAAAGCAATAATTTCTCGCTATTGAAAATATGTGTGCATATTACCTATATATTAGGTCTTATGTGGCACTCAATCAAAAGCAATAGATATGTTTACTTTTTTTAATTCTTTTTTTTTTTAATAACAACTGACAAAATGACCATTGTACCTCAACCGCTGGGTACAATGGTCCAATGGGGTATGGACAATAGGGTACTATGGACCACAGGTCAAATTGAAAAAGCATACTAATGTAGTATGTTCTTTAATAGTATAAAATGTAAAATATATATAATTTCTTTATTTATGTATTCGATTCACACAAATAATGTAAACTAATAAACATTAAAATTAGAAAATGATACGCTAAAATATTTTTGTGTCACTGAAAATCTGCTGTTTCTTGTGAATTTGTAGTGTCTGGAATACTCATCATTACAATAACTTTAAAATTTACAATATATATAGCAACACTCTCACACAGCTCACATAGCTCACACAACAAAAAATATAAACATCTTAATTAAGTTTCCTTTACATGAATCTCACAAAAACAGATTCCTTATCTTTTATTTCTGTGATTAAACAAACAAAATGTAAAACTCTCTTTTTCTTCAAATATTTTTGTATTATTATATTTGATTTGCATTATTTAATTTAGTTTGTTATAGCTGCATTATATTTGTAAGAATATAAGAATAGAAAAGTAACTGAATGGTTATTAAAAATAAATAAGAAGAAACCTCAAAGTAAACTGCTTTCGTATTCATCTTTGAAGATATAATAGATCTAATTAAGGTTAAGTCTGAATTTTTTATATATAATTTATCGCTAACACTTCAAATATGCAGATTTCGTAAATAAGTTTATTATGGCAGAGAACTGAGGTAAGTGGACCACGGTCTATTGTTCCCCGTTTCTTAGAGGTCCATTGTACCCCGTCTGGACCTCTGACAGCAAATGATTAAAAAAAATAAAAAATCCTCTTAAATTTTTATTTTTAATGAGATTAAATATTATAATACACGACTTTAGATCTTTATTGTGCTAAACAGTCTCATCATTATTCCTGAAAGACGAAAAGAAAAAAATATTTAACTAAAAATACTTACTTTTGGCTACCGTAAACTAAACTCAACGAATAAAATGGCTAAATTGTTAGTTAGGCATGAAGATACTGGCTAAGTTTCCTTATTGCAGTGCTGCTATCTATTAACCCATTCAGTACCGGTCATAGTTACAGTTATCCTATGCGCACAAAAATTGTTTTCCTGACTAATGAGACATAAAATAAGACAAAAATAAAATTTCAGAAAATTTGCTTTAATACTTTTTAAAATACAGAATGTTGCGAAAACGCAACGTCAGTCCAAAGTAGTATATAAAGCATCATTTTTTGGAATCATGGAAATCTTCAAAACATTTAGCATGTACAGCAACATTACAGTTTTTACACATTGTTACTGTCTGACTACTGCATATTTTACACCTCTTTCTTTTATTTTCGGGATTTTTTGTGATTATAGGGCCTGTACGATCCTTTTGTTTTTGTTGTAAAAAGTGATTTTGTATTGCGGATGGCCGACCAGTACATGTGGTTTCAGGAATAGGGTTTATATCATTTTTCATATCAAATGAATTTGATTTATTTGATGAAATATCTACTTCCGATTTTAATAAAGACACTGCAATTGCCCTTTGAAAGTCTAGCAATGTTGTTTTGGAATCCACAAATTCCCTATAAAGTTTCCAAGCATTTACTTTTGCAATATCAATGCAATTTACGAAAATAGGCCACCACCATTTTTTTCCTTCTATATTTATTCTGTAATTTGATATAAAATTGTCCAATAAGTCCACACCACCCATATGCTTGTTATAATCAGCAATGACTTTGGGTTGTTTTACTTGGACATTTTTTTTTCTGTTCTGGAGTAGCGTTTTGCATATGTTGCTGGCTCAGCATCATCCCAATTTGTCAGTACGGTGACAACAGCATTGTCGTTCCACCTAGCGACAGTAACATTAGTCTTTGAATCGAATGCTACATCATATGTGCCACGAACTTAATTCTTCATCTTTTTCACTGGTATAATAGGGCACTCACCAATCCTGTTTTCTCTAACTGTCCCAGTTGCATGATGTCCTTGTTTGTCTAATTCTGAGAGGAATGCATGTGATGTAAAAAAAATATCAAAGTACACAATGTGTTGAGCAGGAGTTTCTACAACGTTTAAAAGATTCATAACGATATCTCCACCGAGACCAAGATCGAAAGATTTTTCAGTAGATTTTACTGTATATATGTCGAACTGGTACAGGTATCCCAAAAATTTTTAAAAATACATCTATAGGTTCTAAAGCTTGCAAATGATTTGATACCGACTCTTTTGCAGGTTTCAATGAATCGTAGCAATGTTTTTCTACATCTTGTGGTTGTTGATTATATGCGGGGAAACATTTTTTCCAAGTAAATTTTTTCTTTCTTTTACCTGTATTATTTTTACTTTTCTTAACTTTAGAAGAAAAAATATCGATCTCACCTGTGATATCTTTAGGAAATGGAATATTTTCACCCAAAATATTACCGTCGATATTTTCTTCATCAGTCAAAACATCCGGGTCAGGTGGAATTACGACAAATTCATTATTTTCTTTTTCAAATTCGGAACTGGAATCATCACTAAGAGCTTGAAGATATTCTAAAGCTTCATTTATCGTTAAACAACGTCGTACCTTTCGTAAATTACGAGAATCGCCTGCAAAAAATAAAAAATCGATCATGAAATAAACGAAAACATCCTCTAAATCTTTTAACACACATTAGACTGACGTTGCGTTTTCGCAACATTATTTAAAAAATTAAATTTAGAGTATAGAAAATTTTTTTTTTACTTACTTGTTGATGCCATTTTGTTTTTAAGAGTTCGAAGAAAGCAAAACAAACTTTAGCCTATAATTTTGACATGTGTTGCCATCTACCACTGAAACTTGAAAGTAATCAATAAAAATAATGGAAAACATTGATTATTCATTATTTTATAATGAATATTAAATACAACTGTAGACCAATGATTTTTTTTTCTTTTATGCGTATTGGACACCACTTTAATAGGAAAATATTTTGATAGCAAAAAAATTTAAAGTTTTCCGCAGAAAAAATAATAAAATAAACGTTGCGTTTTCGCAACGTCAGTACGAAATGGGCTTTTTCTAGACTATCATTTGTTGAATTTCAGAATATCCCTGTTATCTGACGAACAGCAAAGGAAAAAAATGTTTAACAGCTGATTAAAACGAGGTAAATATATTGCTGATTTGCTGCATATATATATATATATATAAGGTAAATGCTTCGTAACTGTGCGACACCGACCAGCGTTAGATGCTTAAACGTCATTTGACATTCAAAATTTTTAATAATATCAATAATTATATTGAAGTTCCAATACAAGAAAGATAAAACTTAAAAATATATATGTATTATTTGAAAATGAGAACGAACTTTTACTGCTGTCGCTTAAAACCAATTTGAGCCCACATGCTTGTCGTACTTATTTACTTAGCATCGATGTGATCCTCGTGAAATCGTATGATAATATGTTTCACATGTGGGATTTGAGACATGCAACTGGTCACATTTTTTTTGTCTACAAGCTTGTCATTTTTTTTTTTTTTTTGTGAAATTGTGATTCTCATTGATTCGTTTCATAGTATGTTTCGCATACATGAGTCTTTTTAGGCCTTTTTTGCCTTTTAGTGTGGAATTAATTTATACGGAAATTTACCTACCAGTTTTTCCTGCATTAAATTTTAATCTCAGTGTAAGTTTGATCATGAAAACCCAGAGTGATGTTCCTTATTCGGATTTGGAAAATGAAAGTAATTGCAAGATAATATATTACCGACATACGGATATATATATATATATATATATATATATATATATATATACAGTTAAGGACATAGATATAAGACACCTATCTAATTTGACAAATAGTGAAAGAAGAGATTCAGAACTTAAAAATATTTTATCAAATACGTCGAAAACATAAATTTATTCTGCTATCATATATAATTATTTTATAATAAATATATTTTCATACAATTTAATACTTAAAAACATAATGGACAAAATTTAAGATACCAACCGTTTTTTCGAAATACAGTGGTCAACATAATTAGCAAACACTAATGGTCTAAAAGAAAATTCTCTGACATGGTTATGCAATATTTGGTGGAACCACCATTGTTTTTTATAACATGAAAGATGCGATTCGGCATCGAATCTATCAATTGTCACAAAATATCGCAAGGCAGTTCTTCCCAAGCACATTTTATAGCATTCTTTAGGTCTTCGGCACATATAAACTGCCTCTCATTTGGGTAAACCGCACGACCTAAGATCACCCACAAGTTTTCAATGGGATTTAAGTCTGGGGAGCCAGAAGGACACGGGAGAACATTGATACTTTGCTCTGAAAGCCATTTTTTTATTTCGTGAGATGCATGAATCGGCGCGTTATTGTGCTGGAAAGTGTAGTTTTTGCCACAAAGAATTTCACCGTATATGGCTCGTTGATCTTTAAGAAGATTCTCATACTTTTCAGAATTCATTCTTGAATGCACAAAAACAATATCCATTTCCCCTTGAGCAGAAAACCCAGCCCAATCCATTACTGAGCCTCCACCCATTTCGCGGCTCATTAGTACATGATGAGACTTCCGTAAATCATGAAATAATATTGAAACCCGTCAGGACCATCCAGGTTAAACATTTTTCACCAGAAAATAACACAGAGTACCATTTGAAGGTCCAGGCCATAGTTTCTTTAGCGAAGTTTAAACGCTCCATTTTGTGCCGAAGTCGAAGCGGTGGATTTATTCTTGAAATTTTTATATTTTACATAGAAAGCGTTACGCAACACCCTGCGAATGGTTCTCCCTGAACAACTCCGTTTCAAAGCATTTTTAATGCTTTGTGTGTTTATCTCTTAGTGTTTATCTCTTTATGTGTATCGAACGAAATCTCATGGCGTCTGTCTCTCGAGGACAAGCAAGGAGTACGTCCAGATCTTTTAATCACCGATCTATCAATTTCTCTTTTAAAAACATTTCTAATTGCACATCTAGAGCGTGTAATAACTTTTGAAATATTATTAATTGAAGCACCAGGTCCATTTAATCTCCAAATTTCGCAAATTTCATCTTCTTTTAATTCTGTACCACGTGGCATGTTTGTAAATGCGTGAAGCTCATTATTTTTGAAAAAAAAAAAAAAAAAAAAAAAGCCGGGGTTTTAATTAAAATGATAGGGTGTCTTAAAATTTTGTCCATGGCATTTTTTTTTTTTTTTTAATTATTATTATTAAACTTTATAAAAATATTATTTCTGTAAAACAATTACGTGTGGTAACAGAATAAATTTATGTTTTTGACGTATTTGATAAAACATTTTTAAGTTCTGAATATTTTATTTCGCTATTTGTCAAATTAGATAGGTGTCTTATAATTATGTCCACCACTATATATATATATATATATATATATATATATATATATATATACTCAAAACCTGAAGTTATTTCATAGTAAGCCACCGTCAGCAAAATTTGTGTACTTGTTCAAAATAGATGAAGATTACAGGTAATTAAAATCAGCCTTCGTTTCCAATCGGTTCTAGGTAAAGATTGCTTAAAACTACTTATGGTGATTATTATAATATCTCATTAGATATAGTCTAAATTGTTCAAAAAACTTTTAATAAAAAATGGAATAAAGTAAACGCATAAACTGATAAATGAATTAACGGTATTATTCTTTTATTCATTTTTCATCTATATCTCCACCTCTGATCGTTGCACTTCTGACACTTCTTAACTATTAACTAATAAAAATATGTATGACTTCACGATTTAAAAATACTTAATTTTATTTGAGTGATACTCAATTTCAAGGAGCATTTCATTACAATTGTTTTTGTAAACATAAAGTGATATCTAAAAAAAAAAAAAAAAATCGTTATTCGCTTAAAGATCATTTTAATAAACTGGAATAATATTCGTATTGTTTCACATATTTTATTTATTATGAAAATTGTGAAAATATATAAATATGTGTTTGATTATTGCTAATATATATATATATATTTCCAAAAAAAAGTTTCTTAATTCTAAAAATTTCGTATCTTTGAAAATAATGCATAAGTACTATTCCAGGTCATTTGTAATTAAAATTATCTAGATCATTTCATGAAGAATATCAAAAGTTCATAAAATTGGTTAACGGTAATAAAAAATGAAAATGGTAACTAATTATTATTTTTCAACAGTATCGAAGAAATGTAAATAGTTCTTTAGATAAAAAAAAATACAAGAACCCGCTACAATTGTTTCGGGTCGCAGGAAGATACGACCCTTCGTCAGGCGAATACTTTAGGCACGAGTGGTTCAAACAAAGCGGTATTGCAAATTTTTGTAGCCAGAGATATAAAATTGAAATAAATGAATAAATAAATAAATTAGATTAAATTTTAAATTAAATTATATATATATATATATATATATATATATATCAAAACTAAGTTTCATGCATTACATATGTTTTAAAAGCGAAGTTTCATGAGTAATTTCTCAAATTCAGGCAAGAATAAAACGAAAGAAATGTAATTAACATTTTTTTTTTCGAATTTTTAAATAGGTAGGAAGCTTCACAGATTTCAAAGTGGGAGGAGGAGATAGAAGAAGTAATTATGTTAGATTTAGAAAAATCAACAATGGCCAAGAACCTAGTAGTGGGAACCATTAGAAGATTTGGGAATATCTTCATGAATAGTACCTTGGCGATGTTCAATTATTCCACATTTCAAATGCTTCCTAGTTTAACCAATAGAATCTAAATTACAGGAGAAACAGGGGATTAAATAAACGCCAGATCAGCTGTTAGTAGGAATGGGATCTTTAAGAGAAGGTAATTTAATTTTGTTGACGGATATGTAAATAACTTAATGAAACGTAAATGAATTTTAGAATAATTAAAAGAAAGTATTTTTTTTTTAATTAAAATCACACAATCAACTGATTGGAAAAAAATAATATTTTGAAATTTTATTTTTCCGACTGAGTGAAAATAATGCCTGGAACGGGAGTCGAACCCCGGATCTTTGACTTACAAGGTCAAGGCTCTACCAATTGAGCCGACAAACCGGTCGTCCTTACCCACTCAGACAACCTTTAGGCAGAAAACATCTGGTCTATCATTTAGATAGCTCAACAGAAATAAGCCGCATGTAATGGAAAATACCATTAAACAATGGGGAAAGAAATACATTTTTTTTTTTAATTATTATTATTAAAATCACACAATCAACTGATTGGAAGAAAATCATATTTTGAAATTTTATTTTTCCGACTGAGTGAAAATAATACCTGGACCGGGATTTTAAAAGAAAGTAATTGCTAAAATGTACAACTATTGGGATGAAATCGTGATTGTTCAATTTGGAAACAGAAAATTTAGGATTTTAAAATTTATATAGAGCCTTATCGATGATAGAAGGATTATAGCCTCAAGAAAGAGCAAGAACTTATAAACAATTAATTTTTTTTCAAAAGACTAGACAGACCAGAACAAATGTATGCGGCAAGAAAAACATAATTATAGAATGCAGACATTTTTTATTGAGGGTTGTAGTTAGATAAAGCATGCAGTGGAAGAGAGACAGAAAAGGGTCTTTAAAAACAGTGGTTGAGAACCAATCATTGTCTTTAATCCATTGACGCTGCCGATTTGTTTGCAACACTCCTGCCAACTTTGTTTGGCTGGTGAAGGGTCTTGTGTTTTTTCGATCAGAAGTCGTATGGCGTTTATTAAAATTTTGCTCTAATTAATAATTGATTTACATGCATTTGGAAGATCTCATTATTACACCCAAAGTTAACACGAAATAAACTATTGATGCACCTTAGACGAGAATTTCTCCTGTATAAGATTTAAAAAAGTTTAAATTATGTTTTGGGATTTTTTTCTTCTACCGTGGAAAGTATTTTACTCCTTCTCTTAGAAAACTCAGTGAAGTGTATTATCAAAAGTTAGTTGCAGAACAAAATGATTCTTCATTTATACAGCTTAATGGTTATTACATGTATCATGTTCCTACTATAAATGGTACAAGAGCCTGTATTGAATATACGATTATAGGTCATCTTAAAAAAGAAAACGTAAACATCCACACTTTATATAATTAAGTGTGATGCCGCATGATAATGAACATCAGATGGAAAGGAGACGTCATTCATCGAGCATAAATAACGTTTCAATTGCTTTTCTTATTTTTCAAAAAAAAAAAAAAAAAAAAATCTTCAACCTGAATATAACATCCTACAAATTTGTTTTGTGTTTTATTACTTTTAAAAAGGATATTTTATATAAAATGATCAATAATTTAATAATATAGAATGTAATTTGTTTAAAATGTAAACTCTCGTTGAAACTTCAATGCAACACTAAATCAATTTTTAGAATAGCTTTTCTCATTTTCAACATAAAATTTCGAAATTAATTAATATTTTTCATAAGAAAAATTGCAATTAAATATTTTCCAATAAAAATATATGCAAGAAACGTTGAATAAAACGAAAATTCTTGTAAAAAGAATTATTACTACTCTAAGAAAATACAACAGATTGGTGGAAAATTAACATCATTATCGGACATTTATTTTATATATTTCCCCCCCCTCCGATATGCATATATATATATGTATATATATATATATATATATATATATATATATAAAAACATTGAAATAAGTGTTAATATATGTTTGATATATAAATATAAAAAATATGTTATTACGATAACTAAAAATAAACTAAACAACATGATTAAAAATATATAAACAATTTTCTTAATTATATATATAATTTGAAGAGATAAACAAACATCAATAATTTATATTTGTTTCATTACAAATATTCATTCTAGATTTACTTACATTATGACATATTCATTTGTGCACATTGCCTTATTCTTTCATAAAATAGTTTCATCAATTAGAAACAACACTTAAAAAAATATTACATATAGTACATTTTAATATTTCTACCAAAATTATTTAGTTATACTTCTTATTAAAATTTACTTGGAAAATAAAATTATTATTTCACCAGAAATAACAAAGTAAAAATAAGAAAGATTTTATATATGGAGAGTGTAATTCGTTTATTAGAATACTAAAGAGATGAGTTTTAAAAATGATTCATATGCTGAGATTTATAACAGTAGCATAATACCACATCTACGTTTGGTTAGGTAAAAGCCATCCTTTTCTCAAATGAATAGTTAATATAAATTATTCAAAGCAAAATCCATTCATAAGGATAAATTCTTAGAAAATAATTCTCAAAATACTAACATATATCAGTTTATGAAATGCATAATTTTATGATTATGCAAACGTATTACTTCCTACCCGTTAGTCTAGCGTATTTTTTTTTTTTATTGTCAGTAAAAATGTTATGAAATCATTTATGGTTGCAATTAAAATTTGCGAGTTTTCACAAATATTTATATCATTTAATGAATAGTTTAAAAAATCTCTTGAAAATATATTTATTCTAAAATAATAAAAGTAATTATAATAATAATTCTTATATGAAACTATATTAAAATATATTTCACATGCAAGTGTAGGCTTTTACGTATAATAGATAGAAAGAAATTCCCCTTTGAAATTTCTGTGCTCTTGTAAAACGGTAATATAAAAATATAAAGGAGTAAGTTTGAATTATGCTTTTAATATACAAAATCATAAACTACCTGTGCTTTATCTTATAGGGTTTTCAATTTCAAAAATTAAAAGTTGACTGAAAAAAAAAATATATATATATATATAGAATGAAAAAAAAAAAAGTAAAATAAATTATATAATGAAAAAAAAAAAAAAAAACTAGGTGTTAGAACACAAGTATCCATTTCATACAAATTAACATATAAATACTGCGTAAAAAATATTTTTGCCAAATAACTCTGTAATACATGAAAATAAACTTATTTGAAGATAATTTTTCAAGTTACATGTACTGGAATTTAAAAGCGTGCTACAAATCTTTTTCTGATGAATTACAAGTTTTACATTTTTTTTTAAAACTATTTAGCAATTAATGCTGTTAAATGTAGGGTAGGTGCTCCAGTGATTAGCTTGCGCCAGTAATTGACATTTATCCCGAAATAGTTAATGAATAAGAAAAAAAAATCATTTATTTTACGTATAATAATTTTAACATTTTATGTCAAAAACTGGAGCATAGGGTGCTAATAACTGGTAAACTGAATAACTAGCAGTGTCAAACACTGGAACATAGGGTTTCAGTTACTAATAAAAGGAAAAACTGACAGTGTCAATTACTAATGAAAGGAAAAACTGGCAGTGTCAATTACTGGAACTTTGAGTGGGTGTCAAATAAAAATTCATAAAAAAAATTATAATTGTTATCAAATGTATATATTTTAACATGCATGTGGTTCTGAATGCCTTTCCTGCCATGTGTATTAACTTAAGATTTCTAAATATATTTTCTGATGAATAGAACATTAAAAACATCAGAGATTACTCTAAAAGTGTCAATTACTGGTGCACTTACCCTACTTAAAATAAATAAATAAACATATTAATGAGTAAGATTAATGCACTGATATGCATGTAATTTATATATACATTAGTAGTAGATCTTTTCAAATATATGTTCAGAAGGAATGTAATACAAAATTTGTAAATAGAGAAGAGTTTATTTATTTTTTCTCATAATTATTTTCGATTATTTAATACAGTAGACTATAATTTCTTCATTCTAATAACTTAAAAATCTACTTTTTAGTTTACTTAGGACTAAGGTGTATATTTCATTGAAAAAACTACGTCCAAATATGGAACTTTTCTTATTTTTAAATTTTAAATAATTCATTGAATAAGAACTAGAAACATAATAACTTTCTTTTCAAAAACGAAGTACAAAAAAGTCAAAAGTCTGTTAAAGTTTTCTATACTTGAAAAAAGTACTGAACATTCTTTTGACATGTGTCAGACACAGATTCGTTCATAAATCATAGGTTGTTTTTGTTGTTGGTATTTTAAATTTAAAAATCTATATAATTGTAAATTTAGAAAGTGTGTTTCTTCTATATGTTAGTGTAATACTAAATATAAAAAACAACAATATTAAGAATAAAATCAAATTATGTTAAATTTTATGCTAAAAAATTATTGTTGAGTGTGAAATACACTAAAAATACAACAATGAACAGTAATTTTCATATAATAAATTTATTATGTAGAATATCAAGAGATTAGATTAATTTTAAAAATGAAGCACATTATTAGATATTTATTAGACGTTTGAGAAATATGTCGCATAAAGTACTTTGATATTAGTTTATGTGTGCTTTTTATAAGTTACACTAACGTAAAAATTACAGTCTTTAGTAATAAAAAACTTTGTTATACACAAATTATTTAAATAAATATGAGTACATTATATATGAAAATGATATTGAGACATATTACATTCTGTTAAAATTTATCAGTTCACCTCGTGTTGATATTTCATTGTACACTACGAGATAGAAAAAAAAAATGTCAGAGGCTCCGAAATTGAAAAACACCGATAGTTTCGTGCAGACAGAACATGATCTAGGGATTTTTTATTTTTTTTTTACTTTTCATTTCTTACATAGGGAATGTAATAAAAATGACGCTGAAAAAAAAAAAAAAAAAAAAAAACAATAGAGGATTTATTTATTTTAAAATGATAGATATATAAAAGGTACTTTAAAAAATAAAGGTGACAGGGAAAGTGCACAAAAGCATTTTAATTACATTCGAATGAAAATTAGGATGCTTATTGAGCTGGTTGCACAAATTTTAAGTATAGCACTGAAAGAGAAAGAAACATTCATGGTATGTCTCAAAATACTTTTCGAGATGCTACTGTAACAATTATATGTTAAACTTTTATTTCACTTTTAAAACTACTAAGTTCTTTAGTTAGATTACACACAAGTAAAAAAATATATAAATTGGGAAACATAAAATATCGAATAACAAAATATATCATTAAAAACTAAATAAAATTTGCGTATAGTATGAGCAAAAATTGCGAACAATTTTAAAAAAGAGTGTATCGATGAAGGACCGTCGTTGCGGTATGTGTGCACTCACTTATTCAACTTTATGTTAATAGACGACTTCATTTTTAATAGTGAGATATGAAAATGACATAGACGAAAGTAAAACAGGCGTCACATTCTCTAACTATCCAGGGTTCACTAAGGTATGCAATTGATATCAGCTTCCTATATGTAAGAACCAATTTATTCTCAAAAAATCTTCCTATCTCATTAAAAGGAACTCTGCATCTCAATAATATTAACAGCAAAAAATTTCGAAACGCCACGACATTCTTATCTTAACAAATCGATTTAGTATTTTAGTGATCAATAGGTTCCAGTAGCTAAATGGAAGCCCAATGGATTCTAGTTGGTAGATGAAGGAGAAAATCACTCGTCAGTTCATAGTAGGAGCTAGGTTTAAATTTTGTCTCACTCATATATATATATATATATATATATATACCGGAGGACACCGAGGCGGCACAATGTCATTCATGATTTATAGAAGAACGTCAGTCTCGCGTTTACAGGTTCCGAGATTGATCGAATACAAATCCTATATGTTTTACATTTCTCTATATATAATTTATATTTTGTTTTCTTATTAAGTTTACAAATGCATTATTGTAAGTGATAAAAGAAAATATTAGTTTAATAAAGTCAATTTTATGGCTATATAAACTGGCTGATCCAGTTACCATACCACAAAAATTAAATTAACTACCATAAATTAACTACCATAAATTATCTTGAAAATTTCCATTACTAATATATATATATATATATATATATATATATATATATATATATAAAAATTAAATCACTAACAAATGCAAACGCTAATAAAACTGCAATTCATTAAAAGCGAAATAATATCTCATGTGATCTTAATTCCACCTTTAGAAAATGTATCATTAGTAGCATGGTTGTGTAAAGTAAGCTGCCTCAATATTGAGGCAGCGTACTTGCCACAGCCATGGAGAAAAATGATATAACTTGTAATTGCGTAACATTCCACTACATGCCTCTGTTGCACAGCTATAGCTGATAACATTTGTCAGACTGGTTGAGGAAAATAAGTTCCCTCAATAACGTTGTGTATTCTTACACATTTTTTTTTTTTTTTTTTTTTTTTTTTTTTTTTTACATTTAAGATTCTAAATGTGCATTACAGATGGTTGAATGTACTCTGGCCTCCAAATGTTAAATTAAAATCGGATTCTACTATCCATATTCCTTTTCCTTTATCTCCAACAAGGGACATTTTGGAAAAATATAATTATTAATTTACAAAATTTGAACATCGTCAAAATGATAAAAATATCAATAAGTAATTTTAAAACGAACATCTCATCCAAATTTCACGTTCGTATGCTTATATAGTTTTTAAATTTTATATAAGTTTTATATAATTTTTTAGTTTTTATATACTTTTATGTATGTTTATAAGTTTTTTGATATATCATTCTTACAATTACTGTTTTTGTTAAACGAAGAATCCTTTAAAAGCATCCCCTAAAGGAATCATCTATTTATGAAAAAAGTAATTAATTTCTAAAATTACTTCATTAGATGAATTTTGTAACTCAGTTAGTTATCTGGTGTAGATTTTTATATCATTTTTCAATAATAATTTTTAAATGTTATATGATTGAAATAGGTAAATCGTTTTTTAAAGATTCTTTATTTACACAACTGTATTTATAAATAAAATCTTTCAGCATTTTACACTAAAAATTCAATTTATCGTTTAATGGATATATATCAATACCACGAAGGCAAAGAACACTTTATAATCAAAAAAAAATTATTTGCGAGACAAAATTTTAGTTAAAATATATATTTAAAAAAAAAAAAATTAAATTCAGACGTTTCGAAACCCGTCCGAGTTTCCTCATCAATATCAACACAACATAATATGCAAGCATTACATAAAAACCCAGGAATTTTCAGAAGTACAGAATATTAAGGAGCCAGTGCGCATGCTTCATTGGTGGTGTGGAGATGGCTGCCAGTGTGCCATCTCTCATGGAAAATACGTGACTTAAAATTATCATAACCAGAATTTAAAAGTTTTATATTATCGAAATCAAGAATATAATTGGTTTCTATTCAATGGATTGCAATTTTAGAACATCCGTTGCAATTTTTATATGATTGTCTGTGCTCCTTGTTTAAGTTTTCCTTCAGAACGTATTGCTAAATTACTTGATCCACATAATTTTTATGCTGTTTCCGGCCGAGTAAACGATTAAAAAGCTTAACACAATTAAAACCTTGCTTTGAATCTAACTAGCATAAAATATTTAATTTCTTGTAAATATATTTATAAAGGTGAAACACTCCGTACATCAAGAATTAGACTACAGGAGTACAGACGATCATATAAAAATTGCAACCAAAGTTCTAAAATTGTAATTCATTCAAAAGAAACCGATCACATTCCTGATTTCGATAATATAAAATTTCTAAATTCTGGTTATGATAATTATAACTCACGTATTTTCCTTAAGAGTTGGCACACTGCCAGCCATCTCCACACAATACATGTAGCATGCGCACTGGCTCCTCAATATTCTGTACTTTTGTAAATTCTTTGAGTATTTATGTAATGCTTGCAAATTATGTTGTATTAATATAATTTGTATTTAAATGTATACTTTCACTAAAATTTTATCACGCAAATAAAAAAGTTTCTGATTTTAATATATTTGAGACGGTTTGATGCGTGTGTACATTAACGGACACCATTTTTTTTTTTTTTTTTTTTTTTTTTTTTTTTGTAAAAAGAGGGTTAGCATGTTATTTTTGATGTAAAGTTTTCGTTGCATTGCATTAGGGCACTATGTAGGGCATTAAACATATTTAAAGTTGAAAGAAAAATAAAAAAAAGTTACTCCCCTAAAAAAATTTCTTTTTTCTGAAACGATGACCTTTGACTCTGAGGTACACACACACACACACATATATATATATATATATATATATTATTTGTCACTTAATCCCTCATTCACTCATTTCTGTTTATTTTTATGAAGTTTACCTTGTTAAAAGTTTAAAAATAATGAACAAAAATTGTTGAAATAAATAAACTGTTGAACTTTCATACTTAAAAAATTCACAAATATTTAAAATTTCTCGCATGAATTATTTATGTTTAAATTTTCATGGAAATAAAAATGCATAGTTTTAAAATTATTCAACTATTTACGCGTTTTAGTATGCATATTATTATTATTATTATTATTATTTAAGGATTTTTTTAACTTCAACTGAAATATATATGATATTTCCATTAATTCCTTTTTAAGCTTCAGCCGTCTGTATAAGCAATTCAATATTTCTATTGAACAGAATTATTAAATCCTAACAGAGAATAAAAGATTTGAGTGGAGCTTAAATTTTCATCATGCTCTTTTGAAGTAATAAGAGCCTTGCATTATCATTAAAGAAGTATTTGTTTAAAAATAATTTTCTTATCTTAATCGTGGTTCAACTTAAATGTGTTCGTGTGACATACTAAATATAGCTG
Organism: Salticus scenicus; assembly: GCA_963930645.1. Classification (NCBI taxonomy): domain Eukaryota; kingdom Metazoa; phylum Arthropoda; class Arachnida; order Araneae; family Salticidae; genus Salticus; species Salticus scenicus. The sequence continues at coordinate 89,850,227 of OZ005654.1, forward strand.
TATGCTGTGGTAAATGTCTTTAGTGGTTTATAGAGTCATTTTTAACCTGCATTTCTGCTATTATTTTTATACATTTCTAGAGTTATGTACTAAAACGTAAATCAAATACCACAGTCTAAGATTTCTTGCAACTTATTTTTGTTTTATACTCAGACATATATTTCTCCAGGTACTTTTATTTTTGAACTTTATACACTGCTTATTTTATAATCAAGAACCTTAGAAATACTTTAGAATACTAATTTTTATATAAATATAGATTTATGTCTGAAAAAATATTTATAATATATTTCGTTTGCATTTATTTAAATATAAATAATAGGGAATAATAGGGAGATCAGACGTTCTCCTTCGGCGACATAAATAAAATATATAAATAAAATAAACTAATAAAGATTAAATATATATAAATATATATATTAAATATACCGCAAAATGCCGTTCAAGCATTTCCTCTATCTCCAAGGAAAATCGGTATACTTGGGAGAAGGCCGAATAAACAGTAAAAATCGAATATAGAAAATGGGCATGTATTTTACTGATAAAAATAAGGTTGCATAAAAAATGAATTTTAATCAAATCATAAATGTATTTCAAGTTGCAGTTAATACATATATATACATAACAAAAATGTTAAATGCAGTTAACTAATCGGATAAATTAGGGGAATCCCCATTTTCCATTTTCGAGAATTCACAGTGTAGTATTTGTTTAAAAAAATCAATGTCCTTGACTAAAAAGATGAATATTGAGAAAAAGAAAATAACATAACGACTGTCTACTTTTCTAATAGTGACTTCCGTTGACCGTAAGCGAGCACTTATTTGGTTTAGCAAAACGAAATTCCATGTGAAAAGCAGAGGGGGGGGGGGTTATTCAAGCAGATTTCTTTAACTGTATCTTAATATTAAATAAATTGTAAGATGCACATGTCCTAATTGCTTCCAAATATTAAAGTATTCCAACTACGATGAAAATAGAATTTGTTATCTATTCATTTCTCCTTCGTGCTCTGTAGTGAACAGATTTTTAATATTATGGAACTAGATATTTTCAAGGTTTATAACTCTATCAATTTTAAATATCATGTGTATCAATAAATATTCTTTAACAATAACGCAAAAAATGATCTTGGTACGTTTCGATCCATAAGCTGCATATTTTAAAGATAATTTTCGTTTATTTAACTTTTTAAAAATGTTCATAAAACAAACTTTTGCTCAGATCAAATTCACATTTGCGGCTTTTTAAACTTTATCCATTATGTTACTTCTGTCCCTTTATAAACTACGTAACTGATTATTTTCCTTTCTTTCTTTCTTTATATGTTTTTAATTTGTGTATTTGGACGCATTAATGCAAGTGCATATAATGCACGTATGTTTGAGTTTTTTTTGCCCATTTGTATGAATCTATGTGTTTCCTTTTCTTTTGAGCGTGCTCTTTTATTTTGTGTGTGTGCAAGCATAATTTTTTTTTCTGTATTTGTCCGTTTGCTATTTACTTCTGTAAGCCTCATGTTGTGCTCTGTTGTACATAAAGAGTAAATGATTACACACACACACACACACACACAAAAAAAAAAAAAAAAAAAAAAAAAAAAAAAAGGTATCACTATATCACTCTTACTTCAATTTCATATAATCTGACACTCTTATAAATAATATTGCAAGATAAAAATTTTCAGCCACAATGCTTTACTATGGTAGAGTTGAGGATTCCGAAAACAGCTGATTTTTTATAGTCTCGAACCCAAAGGAGGAATATTGTACATTTTGATTAGATTTTTTTTAAAATTAATTAAAATTTGAAAATATTAACCTGGTAAAAGCTTTAAATGTGGAATTTTAAGATTTTAATTGTTGCTAAAATAAAATAAAATAAAATAAAACAAAATAAATAAAAACAAAATTAAAAATAAATATTTAAAAAATAAAAATTTTTAAAAAATTTAATAAAAATAAACATTTCTTTCTTTGCATGAAACAATAAAGAGGATCATCTGTATTATGCATGTATGTATGTATATATATATATATATATATATATATATATGCTTCCCGGGAACTAATATAGTGTTGGTCCACAAGTGCATTTGGCGATTTTTCTTTTGGTGATTATGGCGAAATGACTTTTTCTCAAATGGTTACCATGGATTCCAAGCGTAAACAAAAGAAAAACGTGTTTTTCAAAATGGCGTCATTATTAATGTACAAAATTAATTAAGCTTATTTTTAATTATTTATGCCGTTATCGTTCAAAACGGCGCCAAAGAAAAATCGCTAAGTCCAATTGTGGACCATCATTATACTTGTACCCCACATTTTTTCAAAAATTACAAAACATTTCTCTCGCTCTAAACAACTGACTTAAATATATATATAAATTCTAACTTCTAAACTTTAATTAAATTATTTATTTTAATTTATAATTGTTGCCAAAAAAATTAAACTTTAAATTTTACATCTACTTTTTATGATAGCATGCGATCACGTTTTATATAAAATTTAAATCATTAAATTCATTTTTTTTTTTACTCACTTTTATTTCATAATCCTCGCGCACTTTTTATTTCCTGATTCAAAATTATTAAAAAAAAAAAACTCTTTCGATTTCGTTTGTAACGATACTGTATAAATTTTCTTTTCTATGATTTTGATAAAATTCTGGCAAAAGCAGAATTTAGTTTAGGACGAAGGACTATTAGTTTTTTTTTCTTCCCATATATAACATCGCTCTCAAATTATTCAATTATATTTTCGATAAATTTTAGATTTCGATAAATGTTCAACTATCGAAAACGACAACGCAAAAATCCCAGATTGAGACTAATAGGTCCTCAGTCCTAAAAAAAAAAAAAATCATAAAATTTTATTTTTAGAAACATAGTTAGTGTAATGTGTCTGGTTGTGAGCACAGTTTTGATTTTGGCTTATACATTTTGATAACATATATTACTCAAACATATGAATACTAATGGAAAACTTGAAACCTTAGCTAACGTTTGGTAATGTAAATTTGTCGATTCCGTTACCAGAAAATTTTTATCACCAAATTTGTGGTCGGGTGAATTTTTGCCAAAAAAAAAAAAAAATTGTATGTCTGATTTTGGGCACTCTCTAAAAATACGCAAAAAATTGGAATATAATAGGGGAAAACACCATAAATGCAGAAAATAACAAAAGTCATTTATTTTGTAAGCATTCAGGGACCAAAATAACAATAGAAGATAACATTTCTCCAATTTCATTTGTCATCTTCTTCGTCCTGTAAATCAGAAGTGCAATGCTTGCAAGTAAAGAAAAAAAAATCTGGAGTGACTCCACTCGACTTTCCGAACATTGAGTAACTAACAGTTTTGTAGATAAAATAAAGAAAGAGGTGTTGCTAAACAAACAAAAAAGAGAAAACCATAACAGAGTGTTTGAGTATTTTTCTCCATATATAACACGAGGTTTTATTTAACGCTACTGAACTTTGAGCCATTAGATCATAAGGATAAAGAATTTTTCGTTGTGTCCCTGTAAAAATCTATAAATGCTAGATTCACCAAAATGCTTATAGTTAGTGCAACAGTGATTTATAATATTCATACAAATTTTCAGCTCAATTGAATAAGGCGTTTAGATGCTATCGCTGGTCTCATAGGCCATAAAGATAAAGAATTTTTCTTTGTGTCCCTGTAAAAAAACTGTAAGTGCTAGATTCACCAAAATCTATACAGTTGGTTCAAATGTGACCTATAACATGTGTACAAATTCTTTGCTGAGATTAATAAGGCGTTTAGACGCTACCACACTTTTAAAAATTTGGCAGAGAATTTTTCTTTGTGTCCCTGTAAAAAAACTATTAGTGCTAGATTCTCCAAAATCTATACAGATTGAGTATCTGTGACCTATAATATGTGTATAAAGTTTTTGCTCAATTGAATAAAGCGTTTAGATGCTATCGCACTTTTAAGATTTTGGTCCCTTGGCCATAATGATAAAGAATTTTTCTTTGTGTCCCTGTAAGAAAACTATAAGTGCTACATTCACCAAAATCTATAGGGTTCGTACTATGGTGACTTACAATATACGTACCAACTTTCAGCTTATTCGAACAAAGCGTTTAGACGCTAGCGTGTTCACTCACAGACATACACACATACATACACACATACATACACACATACATACACACATACATACACACATACATACATACATCATCGTAAAAATAATGAAAACGGACTCGTTGGACCTCGAAACGTATAGAAACATCAAAATCTCGAATTCGGATTTTTGACATGATTACAATACTTTCCTCACTATAGTGTTCGGAAAGTAAAAATCATGTATATCGACAGACTTCAAATGCCCCAGGCAATCACACTCGTTGCATGCGATTGAGTTCGCTCTTCTTAGGCATGGTAGCAGGTGCTCCAAACAGATGATACAGAAGTCTACATCATTATTATCAGATTGTGGATATCCATATTTTTTGAGTGCTTGGACGGAAGTTTGACAGGTGGTGTTGACTTACTTTTCCAGGTTTTTTTTCTGAAGGAACACAGATGCTGCAAGGAAGTCCATATTCTCGGGCAGTCGATTCTATAGATTCCTTAACTGTTATGCATTCCTAAATAGCTTTAACCGGAGCATTAAATACCATTTCTTTTGAATCGGTTGTCTTTTCCGTGGTTGACATGGCTAAAAATGCTTTAAAATACATAATAAAATAATAAAATGTATTACGTCGACATAAACGGACATACTTGACAATTTGTAAGTTAAACAAGCCCTTTAAATGAAAAAAAGTAAGTGTGCCCACAAACTGTTACACGAAGGTGTCTACAATCGGAAATGGCAGCCATTTTATAAGATGACAGAAATATTCATTTTTGGCCCCATTTTGGCTGAATTCGATATTGCATCACAAAATATAATGAATACACATTGCATTTACATTTTTGAATTAATTCACTTCTATTTATCGCATTCTGAAAATATTACTTTTTTGTTCCTTTTTTGAGATTTTTTTTTTCGATTATTGCACTTACAGTCGGTAACAAAAGTGTCCGAACACTAGCAAAAATTCCTATGCAAAAAGAGTACACTTCATACGGTTTTGTTAAGTAAATCCTTATCGAATCATGTTCTTATACTGACTATGAACAGGATTCGACAAGGATTTACTTTAAAAAACCGTATGAAGTGTATTATTTTTACATAGGAATTTTTGTTAGTGTTCGGACACTTTTGTTACCGACTGTACTAAACAAATGCGTCAGCACAAAATGTTAGCACAAAAACTGTATACTGTCACAATGCATAATTGATAGCACTCAAATCCACCATATTTTCATTTTGTTAAAAGATATGCTGGGGTGCCCATAACCAGAGAATCCGCGTAACACGAGACATTCACCACTATATTTTTCATCGGATATTCAAATAACTTTCATTTTAGAAAATTGTAAAGTCGTAGAGAAAATACAATATCCAATTATTATTATTATTATTATTATTATTATTTTAATTAAATGGTCAGAGGTTAAAAAACGTATATATATATATATATATATATACAGTCTGTAACAAAAGTGTCCGAACACTAGCGAAAATTCCTATGTAAAAAAGTTACACTTCATACGGTTTTGTTAAAGAAATCCTTGTCGAATCCTGATCTTAGTCAGTGTAAGAACATGATTCGGCAAGGATTTATTTAGCAAAACTGTATTAAGCGTACTTTTTTTACATAGGAATTTTCGCTAGTGTTGAGACACTTTTGTTACCGACTGTATATATACGATAAACAATATTTAATTTCATTCATGTTTCTCGTTGCGTTTTAAATTCAATAACCTAAAAAAAAAAAAAAGAAAAAAAAAAGTTGCTAATTTTTTTAAATTCGGCGATTAAAAAATTATAATATGAAATATTTATAAGAAGTATTAGTTTAAATGAAATATTGCGAAATATTTTAAATTTCACTTTTTCTGATAGCATGCATTCTATCTCAGGATAAGATCAATCTTATTTTTTATTTAAAAGTTAATAAAAAATGTTTATTAACTACTTTTAACTTTTTCTTTATTATAAAGTCAGTGGTGTTTTCCGAATCTTGCGTGAATACGGCCTAGGACCCATTAGAATAAATACACGGAACCCCCCCCCCTCTGGCCTATCACCATAGAGCAGTTAATCGGCCTTATTCCCAAACACACTTTATTATAAAGCCCAATTGAAAAATCATTTTTATATAACAATTTATTTAGAAATTTATATACTGCAGCATATTAATACAATTTTTTCAATATCTTCCAAAACTAATGTAGCAATTTTCTCATTAGAAGAAAGCATTTTCAGAAGAAAATAATAAAAATAGAAAAATATTTGACGAAAATACAAAAGATCATATAAAATAATATCTTATTTTAAATGTAAAGTAACAATCACTACATAAATTGTATTATTATTATTATTTTTTTAATCTGAGTTTACAAAGAGATTTTTTATAGCAAGTAATAACAAGATGCTTTTACTACATGATTTAACTTTTGTCAGATAATGTACATTTATTGAATACGTTATTAAACAGGTTATTATTATATTGGACGTGCCATTAATTTTTGCTGACAAAAGAGACGGAGTTTCAAATTTTAATATTTTTATGGACATTTATTTGTTATTTTTAATGACAACAAAATGTCATTAAATTTAATTAGGTAAATGAATGACATATAATATAAATTTTATTAAATATGTCACTCAAGAACTATTTTGAGTGTTATTAAATGAATAAATAACAGAATTTTACATATCACAATAGATTTTTGTTTTTATATTTTGAATAAAATATCTCTTTGAGTGCTATCTTTTTAAAATATGATTGATTAAATGGAAAATATAAGCATTGTTAAAGATTGTTTATACCGCCAGTGTCTAAATAGGTACGGCATACAGTCAATAGTTTGTAACAATTATCCCTCCCTCATACACCGAGAAAAAATTCTGTGGCTGACATTTAGAAATTAAATTGAGGCTCTAGTATAAATAGTTCAATGTTAACCTTACACATTCTAGTTCCTTTTGGCAGCGTGAATTAGAAACCACTATCAAAATTTCAGAGCGATTGCCTATATTTTGGATGTCAAAAGTATTTTAAAATCTCTGAAAATAAATGCGAAAAGAAGAGGCGAATTTTAGCAACTATAATTTGAGTTTATGATCCAATTCTAAGAAATCCAGCGATAATTTCTCGCGATACAAAGGATTGATAACATTGATAATATTTAAAATATTTTTTCTATATCCAAGTATGAACACACAATAAACTCTAGATCATTTTGTCTATTCCGTTTGTTGGAATACCTTATACGCGTAGCTCTGAAATCTATATTTATCGTTTAGACATTCCAAATGTGACTACTTATTCGTTTTACATGAAGTTGGTATTTCGTTTTCTCAGTGTACTCGATAAAAATGTTTGTTAATTTAAGTAAATAAACTTTTTTTTTTTTTTTTATTGTCTCCGCTTGATCAATTAGGAAAATCATTTCAGAAAGCACTATTTTCTAAAAATAGTTTCAGTAAATAAATGCATAACACTAATAGCATAAAACGTTGCAGTTAAATAAGACAGAAAGATTATTATTACTGGATTAGTCGATATTTTCCTTTCTTAGCGCAACCGATAAAAATATTTGCTAGTTTAAGTAGATAATCATTCTTTTAAAATGTTTTCTCCGTTTGATCAATTTGGAAAATGGTTTCAGAAAGCACTATTTTCTAAAAAATAATTTCAGTAAATAAATGCATAACCGTAATTCAGAAACGTTACAGTTAAATAACACAAAAACATTATCATAGCAAAGGACATGTTTCAAAATATTTAGTGTTCTTTCACCTTATTTTCAAGTCACAGTACTATTCGAGTTCTTTGGAAAATAACGCAATATAAGTGTTAAATATCACAGAAACAGTGTAATTACTACAGGAATGTTTCAAAGTGCTTATTTTGCTTTCAGATAAATTTTAACTAATTATAATGATCGAGATCATTAAAAAGAAAACAAGAACGTAATAGAAGAGTTTCAGCTACATAACGGATAAAATGTAGAATAACGTAAAGGATTAAAAAAAGATGTCAGAAAGAGCATATCTAAAGCGTGTTCTGTTAATGAAGTATTGAAATATTTTTGCAACATAACTGAAACATTTTGTGCTATCTGCAAAATAACATAAAAATAAAAATAAACATTTCTTAAATTGAAGCTCATTTTTTTTTAATTAAATATTGTTAATATATATATGCATAAAATATATAAGCAATTTTATGCAGTTTTGATGTAAGTCTATTTAGCTAGATATTTGTTTTAAGAAATACATTTTAATATAACATATAATCAATAGCTAAAAAATTAAAACACGTTGTAATCATTATTGTCACCTTGTATATATTTCGTTATTAAATAAATAAATAATTAAATTGTAGTGAAAGTTTGCACGATGTGTATTTTTCATTTGCAAAGTATCTAAGTAATTACTTGAAAGTTTACATGATATTTTTTAAAAGAATCAACATTGAAATACATAGACTAAAGATTTTTTTCTTTACTACATTTTGGGCAATGAAATATCACATTTTTTTTTTTACTTTATTTTCTTTCAGGTACTTAATGAAAAAATAATAATAATATTTTTAAGGCTGTTTTACTCACATTAAGACTTATGAGACTTACGAAAATACAAATTTTGACGGAAAACATATGTGTATATAAAAATAACTTTTTCACTGTTGCTTTTCTTATTATCCTTTAGTTTTTAAGCAATAAAAATGTATTTTAATGTATTTTAATTTTTATTCAAATTAAATAAAGTTGAAAAAAAGTATAGTTGAAAAATATATCTTATTTTGTTCGAAACACATGATTGTACTTTTTAAACTATAATTCAATTAAAATATTTTCTTTTCTTTTTTTGTATATATTATAACTTTTAAATATGCAATTAGTGTTTTCTGTTGATACTCTAAAATAAATATGATGTGAAAAAAAAGCGGGGGGGACATGTATTAACTATCCCTCAGATTATTAATTAGGATTTTCATACCTCTGAAATATTCTGAAATGATAAAGCACGTAAAATCTTATTATTTTAATTTTAAAGTATCGGCTACTTTTTCAATGACAATCAATGGAAAAATATAAAGTCCATAAACATTTACAATTTGACGGTATGGTTAAAATTACCTACAGAACTTTAGACATTATTTTAAAGATATTTATGTGCTAACAGTACTTTATTTCATGTGTAATTGTGAAACAAAGGTATATTCACCCTACAAACAGATCTTCTTTCAAAGACATTTATAGGACATCTTCAGAATGAAATAGACATCTTTAGGATGTTATGAGGATAAAAGGGATATATTTAGGATGAACTGTGGTTAAGTGTGTTTGTAGGGTAAATTCTATGAAACTATGTCACATAAGAGTTGAATTTTCAAATATTTATTAAGTATCAATGCAAATTCGATCTGCTTAAAATAACAAAACGATAATATTTTACAAATGTAATTTATCATACATGTTTAAATTTATAATGCATGTATAATTTATAATACACTTTATTTATATATTATATTTACACATTTATCTTTGTATATATTTATGATTAAAAAATGTAATTGTAAATATAGTTAAGGTCTCTATGAACGTGTATGCTCGCTTGTCTTTGTTTTAATTTTGTATATCTGGACCTTCAAATACATACATACGTCTAAACTCCGTAACAAAAATATAGGTACAAAGGGTATATTCTTGATTTTTTGCTAAAATAACATTATCTAAATTATGCTTATCATTTATTATTATCATAAAATAACACTATTCCCAGACTAATTTTTTTAAAGAAAAAAGTTTTTAAGACTAAAATGTTTCTAATTTAAGACTACACTCCGAGACAAAAAAAATAGGTCCTTTTTTTTTTTTTTTTTTGAATATGATACAAATATTTGGTATGTTTTTGATATGATATGATAATATTTTTCATGATAATAAATGATCAGCACAATTTAGATAATGTTATTTTATAAAAAATTATTTAAAAAAAAAAACGTCTTTACCTATCTTTTTGTCGCGGAGTGTATATATACATGTGTGTGTGTGTATTCGAGTTTCATAAAAGAAAGTACTTTCAAAATACAAGCTAATAACAATGACACAACAAAAAACAAAGATTAGGAACGAAGTAATACGTATGGCATTAATCATCTAATCTCGTTGAATCTGATGTCAGTAAGTTCCAGTAATCCCTTGTGGTTAAAGGAAGGGATATAAATAAACAAAAAGCTCGTTATTTATAGAATTGCTTTTATTATCTCTATCTTTCTTACATGGAAGTAATACATAATGATATATTACTAAAGCGCATGAGAGAAATGAATATAAGACGAAATAATCTTAATTAATTTTACATTTCGATAATAAATTGTACATCACTAACCTAGTATGTTATTTTTGTTTAGTAGATACAGATTGCTGAGTCTTAAGAAAGTATATTTGTTAAATTGAACTATATTAACCACAACAAGCCTGTGAATTAATGAAACTTATGAATACATCTTAATCTTACTCACATATTATTACTCTGTTATTTCGAATTTAGAAAATTGTTAAAATTTTTCTTTACGAAAAAATAAATAAAATAAATAAATAAATAAAATAAATAAATAAATAAATAAACTGTGTTCTTATAATGTTTTTTCTCATAAAATTTCAAAGTCAGTATAACAGTGCATTTTACGGTGATTGTGTGAATTTACGAAACAAAAATCTATAGCATTAAGTTTTTGTATTTAGGACTGGTAAATTTTGAAAATATACTAAAACTAAAGAATTTTTACAGTCTTGTAATTCATGTCTGCTTTTAATGTACAAATGGTAGCACACATTTTTTTCAAAAAAAATTTAGATATTATGAGATTTAAATACTGGATTTTAGAGTAAGTAGATTTAAAGATGGTTCGAGTAGAGTATTCCCTAACAGCACATCGTCTCCAAATGATATTCTCAGGATGTCCTATGGAGGAAAAGGACATCTACAGACATTATACGGACATCTTCAGGATGTATTTTGGACAAGTGTGTTGTTAGGGTTGTAATCTATCTGACCGCCCTGATGGATGTAATAATTCACTGAGGCATTGATTTTTCCAGAATACACTTATAATTTATATATACGTGTATATAAACTAAGTGTAATAATGTTTTTCCTCATAAAATTTCAAAGTCAGTATAACAGTGCATTTTACGGTGATTGTGTGAATTTACGAAAGAAAAATCTATAGCATTAAGTTTTTGTATTTAGGACTGGTAAAGTTTGTAGATATACTAAAGCTGATGAATTTTTACAGTTTTGTAATTCATGTCTGCTTTTAATGTACAGATGGTAGCAGAATGTTTTCAAAAATATTTTAGATATTATGAGATTTAAATACTGGATTTTAGAGTAAGTAGAATTAAAGATGGTTCGAGTAGAGTATTCCCTAACAGCACATCGTCTCCAAATGATATTCTCAGGATGTCCTATGGAGGAAAAGGACATTTTAAGGGTGGTATTTTGGACAAGTGTGTTGTTAAGGTTATAATATATCTGACCGCCCTGACGGATGTAATAATTCACTGAGGCATTGATTTTTCCAGAATACAATTAAAATTTATATTTAATTATAAATTTCCAGGTTGTTTTTGAAATATAAAGTATATAAATACCGGAGTTAAGTTTCATCTGTTCGTACATAGCTATATTTTTAATCCTAAGTTAAAGAAGAAAAACAAACACTCTTTAGCATTTTGTAAAAGCTGCACAGGGAAAAAATCATCACAATTTTGCTATTTTCAAGGGTGGTTAGAGGGTAGAGATGGGGTGAAAATACATACAAGTATTTCTAGAGATTAGAATTATGATTGCATAGTAAAATGTCATTTTTCATAACTACACAGCTAAATATATTTCGTTTTCTTAAAACATATATACAGGGTGTTCCAAAAGTACCACACCTTCCACTTAACTGGAAAATGAGTCGGAATTGTGAAAAATGGCAAAACACGTGTTCTGTGAATTCGAGAGAGGCCTCTTTTGGTGAAAAATGTTTGGACCTTGAAGGGCTAGTAATATATAGTAATTTTCAACAATAGAAAAAGTACTTTTTAGGTACTGCAATTCTTTAAAAAATAAGCGTCTTATTGCAGAATATAAAAATTAAGAACTAATAAATAATATCATTCCTTAGAAAATATTCAAATCAAGACCTTAAAATTCACACTTACTCTCATTACACTACTGAAATACAAGACAATTTTCGTTCGAAATTTTTACGGCTAACCAACTATTTCAAAAATATTAAATATAACTATAATATCATTCACTGAGGAATATATATATATATATATATATATATATATATATATATATATATATATATATATATATATATATATATCTGAAAAGATTATGTTAACACCGTGATATTTAAGAAGGAAATATACTTACTTTAAAATTACATGTCTATTCGTAACATGTAATTTGGAAATTGCAATTATCTCTTTATCTCTTATCATTTCTGTGAAATAAACATGAAATATTTTTAAATTTTCAAGTATGTTAGTTCTGTTTTAGTTGTAACTTGTCAAATTCCACTTTACGTATATTAGCCGTAATTATTAAACAAAACTGTCAATAATTTAATTTTAAAATAGCTCTGTAAATTATGTTAGATAAACAAAATACATTACATTTTGTTTTATATAATGCTACTCCAAATAGCTTTGAACGAGGTAAATTTTTAAATATTCAATATTTAGGCATTTTGTATTTAACAAATAACACTGTTGGGCATAAAAATTTCTTTTGACACCATTTCAGCATATTCTTATGTAAAATAAACTCCTGAGTACGAATATGACGCCCATTTTGCCTTATCACCCACCGTTTTTTAGGAACGGTCCCCTATTTTTATCATTTTTTGGTGATTTAATGGCTATAAATTTAATTTGTAGGAGGTGGGAGGATTCTTTTAACCGTTAAATATTTTCTGAAGGGCTACAGAGTTGGAAAATACTAAAATATGGACATATGCGACAAGTTTTATTTTTTATTTTTTATATATTTTTTTTTGGGGGGGGGGAGGGGGGATATGTCTGAATTATGTATTAGAAATTATGTATTAGATATACTGAAATTATGTATTAGATATCTTAAATCTGTAGATATCTGTAAAATATTCTTAAATCTGTTATTATTGGTATTTTTTTAACTTTATATTTTTTTGTTTTTGTGTGTTAAATTAATACTTTTTCATTCTTCAAATCAAATTCATGGCCGTAAGATTATCGAACAGGGATTATTTTTTTATTTTATTTATTTTTTTTTTCTAACACAAAATTTCATATAAAAAAAATTATGAAATTTATGAATTATTTCTGAAGAATCCTGAAACAATTCTTTTTAATTTCTTTATTTTCTTTACTTTTCTTTCTTTCTTTCTTTTCTTTTTTCTTTTTTTTTTTTTTTTTTTTTTTTGTTAAAATATTTTTGGATGAATTGTTCATAATATTTATTACTTATTGCAATAATATAATGTCTTAAAAAAACTGATTTAATAATGTAGATATTTCATCAAAAAGAATCGAAATTTAAAGAAAAAGCGATAATGATTTGAAAAGGAAAAAAAAAATATTCCATTAAAGTCATTATTAAATATTACATTTTTGAAATTATTCAATTATGAAAAAAAAATCCATTAAAGAACCTTTCCATTTTCATTTTATATTTTTCATTCCATTAAATTTCCATTTATATAATACGTTATATATATATATATATATATATATGTATATATATTTCTCTAACTTCCATTGGCATTAACTAAGTACTAAGAAATTGATTTTAAAAAACTAACTAAGATACATATATATATATTCCAACATTGTCTTGTCACATATTCATAAATTACTTATTATTTTACAATTTGTTTTGATAGATTAAAGTACATGAAATAATGTATTTTTATTTCAAGTACTTATTGCCCTAGGACTTTTAAAATTTACTTATGATTTAAATATTAATAAATAATATAGGTGATTTTTTTTTATTAATGTAATATATTTTTAAATAAAATAATCTCTTATTACGCTTAAGAAAGGGCTCAGGCTTCTAATTTTAATCATCATGTTGAGATTTCCAGATAAAGTCTGTATAATAAAAATAATAATAGTAAAATATTGAATATTTTTTAGATCTAAGCAACAGGGCGTAATATTTCTAAAGATATTTTATAGTTGACTGACTTTCATTTTTATATTTATTATTATTAATATTATTTTAATATGGCCAAGTAATTCTTATGAAATGCTTGTTTTTTAGCCTAGGAAATGGATAAAGACATCTTTGCAAAAATTTAGTGCATGTACATATATGTAAATGTGTGCAATTTTATACAGCTTCTACACAAGAAATAGTCACGTCGCAGTAAATACAAAAATATAATAAGTAAGGGAATTTTAGACTACAAAACCAGTTACACATTAATAACACATACTAGAACATTCAAAAAACATCTTCGAAATATATATATATAAAAATAACCAAAATGCATATTTATCATAACACTGAACTGTCAGAAAAAGTAAACATTGAATATGTATTTAATAACTGGTTGTTAGTTGTAATAAGAAATGCTGGTGTATGGTAAAGTATGAAAAGAGAACACCAACCAAAAAAAGTATGGCGAAAAAAGCATTGAAGTACAAAAGTGGAGATAAAAATTTACAAAATTTCACACACATGTGAAAGTGCGAATTGTGTGCTTTTCCAACACTGAAAACGAAGAAAAGCAAAGAAGAGTGGACAGTTGCAGTTAATTTCTTGTAGGATTAGGATATCGAAACACATGAAATTCATCTCCCATCGTCTGCAGCGTATGACGAGCACTGCATGTCCCTGATAACTGTGCAAGAGTGGCAGAAGAGATTATGTGAACGGCATACATCGCTTCAAAAAGATCTTCGCTTGGGACAGGGGAATCGAGCCATTATACACGATGTGAATGCGAAGAATAATGGTATTATCCAGAATAAACAGCAAATCATAGAGGGGAAAATTCGTGTTAAGATCGGCATTACTTATGGTTCTGCGCGTGCTATTATCAGAAGTCACCACCATTTCTGAAATAATTGTGCGCAGTGCATTCCACATCAACTGACGTAAGAAAAAATATTCATGAATGCGTTATTTGTAGCTGTACAGTGAGGAAAGGTATGAATTTCTGTAATGTTTCGCCAGAAAAAAAGAATCGATATTTCACCATTTTTAGTGTGGGGTCACATGGTAAAGACTACAGTCGAAATGCGTCGATATCCTTTGCTCCGCGAAAAAAATGCATAGTTTTGTTAAGGTCATGATGCGTTTCTCTTGCAATGCAGCTGCCCTTTGCTTCTTGACATACTATAGCGTGGATAAACTATCGAAGCAAACAAATAGTAGAAACTGCGACGTACCATAAAGTCAAAACTCTGGAATGCTGTCAGAAGAAATTATTCTTTTGCCTGATAACCCCGTCCTTATTCTATTAATCAGGTGAAGTATACGCTTTAAAGGTTTGGACTGGAAACGCCTGAATATCCTCTAGAGATCAGAAAATTCCTCAGATCTTTGCTTTTGTGACGTCTACATTTTAGTAACCTGGGGAAAGGCATTTGTAGCTGTCGATTTAATCCAAATAATGAAATGCAAGAGTGACTCAGGTTGTGGATTCATCAGCGACATTCCTCTTTACAAAGAAAGGTTTTGATATATTTCACGCAATTTTTTTTCTTCTTAGCAGGATCTATTAATGATACAATTTAGAGAGATATCGTTCTTTTGATGTTTTTTTTTTTTTTTTTTTTTTTTTTTTTTTTATGTGAGAGCATTTTATATACTCAAACAGGAAAGTGAGACTTTTATGAAAAAAAAAAAAAAAAAAAATATATATATATATATATATATATCAATGAACTTTTCAACTACACCATGAACTTTTTTTTTTCTGTTTCTTTTTGTAATCCATTACATAGATTAATACGAAGTAAAAAAATAAAAATAAAAAAATAATAATAACAATATTTAATATTTTAGTTGTATAGTTCCAATTATAAATGTTTTTTTTTTTTTTTTTCAACTTTTCATTACAATTAAAAAGTTGTACTATCCATACTCTAAATTTAGGTGTTGTGCATTGTTTACTATTTAAATTAATGACAGCTTATTAAAATTATTTTAGATATTTTTACTATATTGTAAAATATATTAACTTTTTCTGTAGATTTTATTATTTATTTCTTTAAAGAACATGCAAATTAAAAATAAAAGTACATTTTTTTGCAAAGTTATCATCCTAAATATAAAATTTACAAATGTGTATAAATCCTTTTTTGTTTTTTAATAGAATTTTTTTGGAAAAAGTTTTGTATTTTAAACTACCTGTTTTCTTTTCTCTTAATAATTTCGTTTGTGTAAATTTATGCAAACGAACACCTTACAACACAAGTTAATAATTAAAATTAGAATTGCTATCAGGATAACAAACATTAATCATGGCGAACCTATAGTGATATATCTCATAAGGTTTGTCTGTAGATATGCACAAAATTCGGAGAACTGACTTCCTTATACGTTCTTCAATAAATGTCTGTAGATATCCACAAGATAGGGTGAGGATTAAAACCCCTTGTATCCTAAAAGACATGTGAATTACCATGAAATACATAGAACAGCTTATCCAAGTATAGTCTCCTTAAAAAGTCTATGAATATTCGTACAGGATATACATGTGCATTCGACAGTTTTCTGATTGTGGGTTTTTATCCTTTTTCCCTCCAAGTGAATCGAATTCACATTTCACGAAGAAAAAAATCTCTAACTGGCATCTAGAATCTAATTCGTCGCTCCAGCAGAAATAGTTCCATGGCATCCTTATAATTTCTAGTTCCATTTGAAAGCGAGTTCTAGAATACCATATTAGAATTCTAGAGCGTTTGATTATAATATCGAGGTCAGACTTATTTGCAAATCTCTTTAAATAAATGTGTATAGAAGATTCGAGTTTCAGCAAATATAATCTTAGTTTATGAGCCAGTTCTAGAAAATCAATTGAGAATTTCTCGCAATGCAAAGGATTCCGAATATTCCGAATATTGTTTCACCATCTAGAAATGTATACACTAGAAATTCTCGATCATTTCTTCTATTCAGCTTATTAGCGTGCCTTATACGCATAGCTCGTAAATCTATATTTCTACTTGAGGTATTTGGAAACTGACCAGTTATTCGTTCTAGATGAAAGTGGTATATATCTATGTGTCGGAAGGAGTCAAAACTAAAGCTGAAATTATTGGCGTTATTGGCGTTAATAATATTTGGCAAGTAATACACTGCGGCTCGCTTGTTATTTCGCTTATTTGTATTTCGAAGAAATGGTGACTGTAACGTAATATGTATAAAAGATTTATATTTGAAACTACAAGTCAAAAATAAATGAAATCGTTTTAAAAATACAAACAACTACTCATATATATATTTTTTAACACCTATTCTTTGAATATTTATCCCCAGCTCATGATGAAAATATATATTTCCCTTATAATATATAAATACATTATACATAAAATTAATTTAAAGAACTGATGTATAACCAATGTTTAAACTAGAAAACTTCTTCATACACCATACATATAATGCAAACACTACCGGTTTCGAAAGCACATGTCCTTTCTTCTTCAAAATACGTGTCTTGGAAGCAAAAGCAATACTGTAATCATGGCAAAATCCGAAGTGGTATATGCATCATAACTGACCAATAGCAAGCAATCTGCAAATACAAACAGAGAGGAACACAACCAAAAAACATGAAATAAAGGAAACATGCACAGAATGTGGAGGAAATGGATTTAAAATGATTTCTTTATATATTTTTACAAAATATTTACTTAAATACCTTATACATAAAAACACTTACATTTATAATATTAATATTTAAGTACATAATCATATTTATATTCATTAAATATATATTTTATTTTATTATATTTTTATGTAATTATTTAGTTTATCTAGAATATTTATTTACCTGCATATGTGTTTGTTATTAAAAATTCATATACGAATCAACACATCAAAGAAAAATTCAATACTTCATATATACAAACATACTAATTTTGTTTTTATCCCAGAATTTTCAATAGTCTTCCCGATACGTATCACTATTAAATATACGTACAAAAATGAAGTAAAAAGAAGAGACATTCAAACAATATTTTGTCCGACAGAAAACATCACGCTACATTTTTAAAGAGAGATAACATTCGTGGAACTGTATCCTTCATATTTTATGCATGAATGACAACGTCTATATATGTTACTTATATTTCTGACAAAAGATATCAAAGTATTTGACAGATTCCGATATTTTAAAAACAAAGGAGAAGATATATATAATAAATAGGGGAAACTATGATATTCGCCGCAATGTGTTCTTACTTAAAAATTTTGGAAAATATTTGTGAAACATTTTTCCTTTTTGAAAACTTTATATTTTATCAAATTTAAATTTAACTTCATTCTAATACATTATTTTTTTTCAATGAATTTCCTGAGTTTATTCTAATCTTTACACATATTTTGTATTTAAATTACTTAATGCACATGTACAATACAATTAATGAGTAGGCATATATGTTTCTAGTGTTTTTTTTTCTTATGTATATATATATATATATGCTTCTAGTTCTTAATCGTCTAACGTCAGCTTTTTGATGAAAATAAACATTTTTTGCTCTATTAATGTAATTTCAAATTTAAAGATTCAAAAATAAGATTTTATTTTAGAGTTCTATTTCCCTTTTAAGTGTTTATTTTTTCATTTTTTCCCTGGGGCAGTTTTTTAAACAAATATCTTAAACAAGTATCGGAAATTAATATAATTATAATATAGTGGTTATATATTTATTCATTTACGTCTCTGGGATCATTTAATACGACATATATTACGAACCCAGGTAGCACATAACTTTGTTATAGCGTTTCAAATATGTCTGAACTGTGAAAAATTAGTTATAACAACGTTATGTGCTACCTGGAAAGAGCACAAAATTATATAATTAAAATAATAATAATAATAAATCAATAATGTATTTAACTAAATAAATTATATTTGAGAAAAGGATATCTTGTGATTTATTACAATTTACATTTAACTGTAGCAATGTTATTCTAGTTCTAATGTTATTTATCTGAAAAAAAGCTTAATTCCTTTTTACTTTCTCTTACCCATAAGGTAGAGAAAGTATTAATTTTGGGTCAAATTTTCGAACTCGAGATTTTGTTATATTTACACGTTTTGAGGTCCCCTGAATACGAAAATCATGTTTTTAGCAAATGGTCTGTGTGTCTGTGTCTGTGTGTGTGTCTGTCTGTTATCAGCATATCTCAAAAACAAATTATGGCAGAAAGTTCAGACTTGGTATTCTAAACGTGTATCATATAGGGATGCTACAGTAAGCTTTTCGTTAAGATCAAGCAAATGGTTCGTGTACAGGAACAATCAAGAGAATTCTAATACATTACGTCTATGGGGGAGATTGCAGGTAAGTAGAGTTTAACGTCTATAGACTGCACTAAACCAAATGAAACGAACACATATTTTTTGTAATAGAGATAGTTAACTGGGAAAAAAATGTGTATGTAGGAGCCTCACCTCCCCCTCTGGGGGGAAGTCCCCCCTCGAGGGGAGTAAATTTTCATGATGGGTATCTTTCAAAAGAGCTCGACAATTTAAAACGAATGGCTGAACCATTGATCTGCGATAATTTAAAGGAAAGTTATCGATTTTTTTTTTTTACTTTTAACGAAAAAAAAACATTTTTTTTTTAATATTGAGAATAAAATGGACTTTTTTTGGATATTTGATGTTATACTACTTCTCTAATATGGAAATCGTCTGCATTATCATAAAATAATTTTTTTTTTAAATAATAAGTTTAATAAATTATTTTTTAAAAACAGAATTATTTTTTAAGAACCGAATTAAATTCTATATAAATGTAGGTGCATTAATGAAACGGAGGGTTGAGGGGGGCGGTAGCCCCCCTCACACAGAACTAATTATCGTATAAAACTCTTCTGAAGCCTAATTTGAATTGTTTAGCATACGTTTACATGACAGTTCTCATTATCTTACCTCTTAATCTGCAACCTGTATTTATAGTATTAAATTTCAGGGTAAGAGAAATTCGTGTGAGTGACAAACCAGATTATTTACTATAATAATTAAGATTAAATGAAATTAAATTATTTTTAGTTCCATTTAATCTGAAATACCGTAATTAAAGCACTGTATTCAAATTGTATGTTATAATACCTTTGAATTTTGAGGCAAAATTTACTGTAAACTTCTTATTAAACGAAAAACAATCAGGTATTTCGAAGCATACAAATAAATTTAGAAATACACTTAACAATATTTTCAGGTTAATAAATTCTAGAAATAATTAAGCGCGATCTCTGACAGGGAAAAAATATTTAGTTACATTTTTACATTGCAACTAAATTAAAACTATTTATTCATAGGTCGGCATGAAACTGACTTTCTTCCGAGATTCAGTTCTATGTTTCTCTGAGATGCAAATCGCCTGCGTCAATTATAAAATAATAATAATAATAATAATAATAATAATAATAATAATTCAAAATAATAATAACTTTTATAAGTATTTTGTACTGCATAAATCTGTATAGAAAAATATAGGATAAAGTTTTGTGGTGACCAAAACGTACTATTTGAGAAATTGTTTCATGATATATCGTTTCAACAATAATATTATTACGTATAAAATTTTGCATGTTTTCTTTTAGAATAATATTTCATAAAATTAGATATTATGCAAAGCATTTGCTGTGAAATAATGTAAAACGTTATTCCGCTATTTTGAAAATTACTCTAACAAAAATTATTGTTTTAGTACACCAAAAAAAAAAAAAAAAAAAAAAATGGTCTTCAAATAGTTAAAAAATAATTGTTTGATATAGAATTGAATGTTTATAAAATAATAAAGCCCTACAAATAGCATATATTAAATTATTTTTTTTAATAAATATTTTCACTTAAATTTAATTCAAATAGTGTCAATTAATTTATCAATTATTTTCGTCAAATACTTCTAAAGTTATGATTTTGCCTTCTTTAATTCCATCTTAACAGGGCTTTTGAAGAATTTGGATAAAAAAAAAACATTTCTTAAATACATTTTTTTTTTCATAGTTAAAGGACATATTATTATAAAATCTAGTAATAATTCTAATTAGTTAAATATGAAAATAACTAATTTTATAAATTACATGTATGTATAATCAAATAGGAGATTATTTAGTAAAATATACAGCAAAAAGTATTTTTTTCTGATTCATTTACAATTATAAAACAGTATTTTTTGTAGTAAATGCACTTTAAAATAAGAAACTGTTATTATATATCCAACCTTCACGTGTCACTTTTTATTTTCATAATATTTCACATTACAAATGATTTCCTTTATTAAATCAGACCGAAAATACAACTTTATCTTCATAAATAAATCAAGTTCTTACGGCTCAGTCAGAGGAGTATGTTGATTTTACTTTTCTTATGAAGAGGCCACCACTTATAAGAATGACGGCAATAAAGTTTACTAATAAACTTGGTAGACTCATGGATGTCGGCTATGTACTTACAGAGTTTTATGCAGACCGATTTATATATATATATACTTAACCCGTTAGTAGTCGCTAGTTGGTCGATTTGCCACCCATCCTTCAGTTTTTCCAGATTTTTTTATTCAATAGCCACCAAAACTTTTTAGAAGTCGCATTTGATATACATAAAACGCGAATAAAATCGATTTAACGTCGATCACATCACTTCTTAAAATTATTGGGGACAGTTAAATAAAAAGTTCGCAATCTGTAATAGGTGGCGCTGTCGATAGCGACTACTAACGGGTTAATTTGAACTTGACATTTTCAAGTGACTGTCACTCAGAAATAAAATGGTCAGTAAGTTGGCCAAAGAAACCATTTGTAGTTTGTTGTTTTTGTTTCATATGCCACTCGAAACTTCTGAGCTACGGTTGTGGAACTATCCAGATTTAAGTCAGGAGGGGTGCGCCTTCCGTTTTTCAGACGAGCGCCACTAGGGTGGAAGACCGACTTAGCTCCAGACGCTCGCGAAATATGGCAGCACCAGCAAACAACCTGAACTCGAATGTTGATCCGGAACAAGACCGAGTTAAACCCATGTTCCGTTTCCCGAAGGTAAATTTTTAATAGAACTTGGAGGATTTTGCGACCACGACGGAATTTAACGTGCACCAGTGGCCATTACAGTACACGACGGTCATCGGCAGGCTCGAGGATCGAACCCGCAACTTTTCGATTACGAACTCGCTGCTCTTAACGACCAGGCTATTGCGCCATTTTAAATATTTTTCTAATATTGACATTACTATCCAAATCTGGTTCAGTACTTCCAAAGGGGCCGTAATGACATTTTTTCTAGTTGATGCCCTATTTCAAGTGACCGTTACTTTCAAACAAGATGGGTGAGATGGGATCAAAAATCAATAAATTTAGTTCATACACAGTGATGGGTTATGCATATATCGAAATTTACGCAAATCTGGTATTAAATAAATTTTTCCCGATGTGAGTTTGAATTTTTTAAATAGTTGCCAATTCTAAACAAATTTATGGGGCAAACAAGATAAATCCACTGTCAAAGAAATTTTCCAAGCTCATTCATTCAATGTATTAGTAAGATAAGTTTTCTGTTCAACTTTATTTTGAAATAAATTAGTATTTCGAATGCTATCGTAACGGCAAATTTTAAAGTAGCAACTTGATTTTAAGTGGAGGCCATTTTTAAACACGATGGCTCAGCAATTTCACTGACAAACTTGATGAATAGACATATATACATTATGCATACATTGAAATTCAACCAAATCTGATTCCTCATTTGATTGTGAGTACCACTTGAGAACAAAGTGATGGGGTAAGATTCCTAGCAAACACATTCAAGATATTTGTTAGATAAATCTCATTTTAGTTCAACTTAAGTGAGTATTTCAAAAGTTATCTTCATGACAATTTTTAAAGTAGCAGCGTAAATGCATGCAACTGCCCAGAAACAAAACGGCTAAGAAAATTTCCAAACTCATCTGTCATAGGTATTTGTAAAATATTTCCACTGTCCAACTACGTTTCAAAATAATTCTGTATTTCGAATGTTATCGAGTTTTCTAATTGCAGGGTATTTGAGGCTTTTTGAAAGACTATCTCCCTTTATCTGGGATTTTAAGGTATTTTATTATAAATATAATAAAAGTTATATAAACTAAACTTTATATATTGTTACTATTTAATATTAATTTAAAAAATGACTATCATTAAAAAATAATAATAAATAAAAATTACTATCATTTAAAAATATTAATTTTTAAAAATGCACACAAAGTTTGAAAACAAATAATAAATTCTATACACAATAATGATATAAATATAATAAAATTCATATAAACTAAAATTTTTATTGTTACTATTTAATAAATTTATCATATAATAAAAGTTATATAAACTAAACTTTATATACTGTTACTATTAAATAAATTTAACAAAGGTTTTAAAGCGTGATTTTATGTCGCCGACACTTTTCAACAAAAGGTCTGAACAAAGTTGCTTAGTGAACGCATTCAAAGTGTTAGTAATACGGTTTCTTTTTAAATTTGAATTTAAATTAATTTAGTGATTTAGAAGTTATTGCGGTGATAATTTTTTAAGTGACAGCTTGATTTCAAGTGCGTGTAATTTAGAAGAAATAAGGCTGAGTTAGTTACCATTCGAAATCATTCGAGATATTTGTAAGATGAGTCCAAAACAGACTTTGGCTCGAATTAACTTTCTATTTCATAAGATATCGAGATGACAAATTTTAAAGTGACAGCCTGATTTCCAGTTATCCCTTAAATTAAGTTATCGTCTATTTTGAATTAAGCTCATTAAAAATCTATGAGACACTTATAAAGGCTAAGCCTGTATCAATATTTAAGGAAATCCGGCCTAAATGCTTCTCTTATTACGTAAATTTGAAATTTTCAAGTAGCTGCTATTTGAAAATAAAATAGCGGAGTAACATGTTTAAAAAACCCATTCTAGATATTTGAAAGAAAAAACCATTGTAAATATTAATTCAATTTTAGATTATTATTTCGGAAGTACTCGTGATGGCAATTTTCTCTTATATATACAGGGTGAATGTAATTAAAGTTACGATTTCAAAACGCTATAACTTTAAAACTGCCACTGAGAATGACTTGATATTTTACCAGAACAATTTTTAGGGAATGGAATTTTGTTTGGAAAAGGAAAAAAAAAAGTTCTAAAATGTACTTTTAACCATTCATAAGATGTTTGTTTCATGAAGCTCCTCTTTTTATTTTGCCATTATCGCTGTTTTGCTGTAATCACGAATGATTATTATTATTTATTTATTTATTTGGCTAAAAAAGTTGTTGCAAACTTTTAAATTCTATTGTTTCCTGCTATTTTATTCTATTGCTAACAATAGTCTTGCATATAATGAATCTATTTATTAATTTCTTTTGAGATTACGTTGACAGAGCCATCTATACGCACATTTTATACATAATTTTCCCCATCACCAAACAAAGTCCCATTTTCTTAAAATCGCTTTGGTAAAATATCAAGTCATTTTGACTGTAAGTTTTTAAATTATGGCGTTTTTAAATCGGCGCTTTAATTATAATCACCCTGTATCTCTCTCTCTCTTTCTCTCTCTCTGTATATATATATATATATATATACAGAGAGAGAGAGAGAGTTAGATAGATATATAGATATTTAAATAGATAGACAAATAAACTATATAATTCGTTAATTCAAATTTTAATTAAATCCTTCTAAAAAATCTTTAGATTAATTTTAATTAAATTCAACATTTGAATCAAAAATATATATACACCCTCTGTAGTTAAAAAGTCTATTTGGAAACTCGTTTTCATTTGGCATCTCGTGATGTTTATCATCACATTCTCGGAAGATCACATCGTCTAAATCATTATAATGAAGCTTAAATATCATTTGTACTGCAAGCGATGCTATTTATAACAATCTTTTCTCAGAATAACGCGTTTAGGAAACATTTGTTAGCAAGATAATAATCATAGTATGCAGTTTTCTTTGTTAAATTGATATTTCAGTCTTTAGTATGGAATAAATTAATAATTTCTAACTAAGGATGTATTCGTTTCCAGTATTGAGTGTTAAACAAGTTTTTTTTTTTTTTTTTTTTTAATGCAGAGTTTCACATACAGATATAATTATTTTAATAAGCAGAATTTTCATGTTTTTTTATTTTATTTATTTATTTATTTTTTTAATCGAATTTTATAAGAAAGTAATAATAATAATAATAATAATAATAATAATAATAATAAATAATCTAGTGTGTTCCTCATACAACTTTCTCTTACTCTGCAATTCAATACAAGACAAATTGCAGATTAGGACGAAAAATCAATAAGGCAAGATATTAGAGGAATGATATTAATAAAGGTTAGAGGTAATAGAGGTAAGATAATAGATAACATTGGTTTATATGGTTAAGCAGCATTTTTTTAAATCCAACCCCCTTTAGGGATGGATGGACATAAATCGCAACACTGCTCTAGATTACCTTAGAAAGGTTTGTTTATATGTTGATTTATTACACGTGGCTAAAATGCAATATGCAAATATTCTGTGAAAATTTCCGTTTTTCTCCTTTAATAGGCAGAGCTTCAAAAAAGCATTTTTTCACGTCTGCTAAAAATTATCATAGGAAGGTAAACGTTTAGTGTGTTTGTTGCTTATGCGTATCCAAGCACATTGTAAAGCAATATTGGGAAATTATCCACTACTCCTTTTAGGCCAGGGGAAATAAAAAGGCTCCTTTCCAAATTACCTCAGGAATACAAGTTTTGGTATGTGAGTATTGATTAAGTATACAGAACATGCATTTTTATGAGATTCTGGAATATTTCTAAAAATTTCCATTTTCAGGGAAAATGAAGAGGAAGTAAAAAGTGGGTAAGGCGAAACCAAAAGCAACGGCAAACATAACTAATGTTTTTGCCGATTTCAATGATTTTATTATTATTATTATTGTGATTTTTCCTTAGTACTAATATGGAATTTTGGGAGTTGATTTAAATATAAATACCAGCGAAGTGGGCAAATCTGTTAATAATATTTTAAAAAATGAAAAAAAAAAGTTAGTATTAAAGTCATGATTGGAATACAGAAACAATTAAATTAGGCGTTTCAATCTTAGAAAAATTTTAATCTATTATTCTTAAAAATCATTGGTAACTGTTTCTTTCTTAAACTGACAATTATACTTTCCGTATATGTCTAAAATACAAGTCATTTCGTACACTGTAAAAGAAAAAAAAAGATAAATATAAGAAAAAGAAAAAGAAAACTCGGACCAGATGTTTTTTAGAACCAGAAGTTTGTATTCACAATACGATAAGCTTTAGTACTGCAAGGAAACCAGACTTTTTGGTAATGAAAGGTGTCTTTTGCGAAATGTTCCATTATCAAAAACTCGTTGCAGATCCGAAACGATTTCTGTTGCAAATTAAAATGTTTTGTTCCGTAAGCGAATCTATCTCATAAAAGACAAATAGTAATTTATTTTTCAGGATAACAGGGACTGTCAAAGGTATCGGAAATTGCCAAATGCAAGCCTAAAATATTTGAGATGGCATATCGTACGTATTTTGGTACATATTTTGAATAATAGCATCACATATCATGAAATGAAATTTATTGTAAATATATCATTCTAAATACTGTAAGATGTAATAAAATAAAAGGTTGCTTCATAAAAGAATATTACTTTACAAGTATTAAAAATAGCCATGTGTACGACAAAAGGGTTACCCTAAACATATTTTTTCCATCATTGTATGTTGGATTAGCACAAAATATTTATTTAATCATATATGTTACATTACATAAATCACTTCACGATATGTTATAACTTAAGTATATTTTACATTTGATGTTAACAAAAACAGTGAAAATTAGATGTATATATTTCATGATGTATATTATTTATGTCAATCTAAGTCACAAAGTTACAATTGAATAATATTTAGATGTATGACATATAGTCATAACCGTTTTCATGAAGCGTTAATTTTAAGATTACAATCACGAATTAAATAAACGCAAAACTTCAGTTCGACGATTAAACGTTTCAAATAATTGGATCTATTTTGTCAATAAATAAATGACTTGACTTTGTGCAAAAATTATTAACTGCATTTTTCCCAAATCTTTAAATTAAGTTACATTACGTAACAGAATATTGAACAAATAAAGAAAACTACAACAAATCAAACATTAAATAATTTCGAGCATATATGTTACATATCTTGTACAATAGCTTTGTAAATGATGTAAAGGAATTTTCCCTAAATATACTATTCCATTACTATAAGTTGCATTAACACAAAAGCTTGCTTTATTCTTACATATTACATTACAAGAATATTCTCAAGTATCTGTGAGGATTTATGTATATGCTCTCCTTTTACCTTAATAATAACGATAGAAAATAGTTGTTATTATGGTCAATATAGTTCATGTCAATCTATAAATCAGAAAGTTGTAACAAAAGGATAACATCCCAGTAAATAGCGTATGATAACGCCTTTTATAATATAATCCGTACAAAATATAGTTATATTAAAATTATAAAATTCAAAATAAATGATAGTGACAAATACACAATATTAAATAATAAGGGATATTTCTCACACGTAGATCAAATTTTAAGATTATTATTATTATTATATATATATAAAGGTAATTTAAATAAATTATTATTTTTTTTAATTTATTATTATTATTATTATTATTATAATTTTGATAAAAATATTTTAAAATCAAAAGAAGTGTTTTGCTTAGTAAATGGAGGCGAAATACAGTAATGCGTATAATATTTTTGAGTGCTGATAATAATTATATTGTTTTCATGCGTTCATGTTGACTAGATACTAAATTTTTTTCATGCTATTATAGAATAAAAAAAACTTTTTTTTTCCCCCGACACATTTTTTTTTTTATTGTCACGTATAAAAATAAAAATAAGCATCGTTAAGAAAGAAACTATGTCTGTCAAATGTAAAACCTTTAAGATAAATTTGGGGAATGTGTCAATATAAATATAACATACATGTAAGCTCTTGTGTAACATCATTAACGTAGATTATATTTTAAATGGTCTCCTTAAAATGAATAGATTATGACTATGGATTTATTATTTTCATTAGTGTATATACAAAGAAGCTATTTCATTCGTGAAATTTTCCAACTTCCAGTTGTTTATGTTTTACCGTTTTAAAAAGTTCAGAATAAAATTCGACATTATTTTTTTTCAGGAATGTGTGCCTTAAAAATTGCTGAAATTGTATCTGACGAACAACAGGAAGGAATTAAAGAAACCTTTATATTTATTTGAACAAAATATGAAAATTTATTAAATTAAATTGCTTTTTTAAAATCTTGAGATATATCATTCAACAACTATTACTGCTATATTGTGATTTCATCTTTTAGGAGAAGGCTTTAACTCATTTTCTAAAGTGTGTAATTTAAACACATACACACGAAAAAAAGTTGTCGTGCAAGAAGCTTGCGACATTGAATTGGTGTCCAAGAATTATCTTTACAACTTGAAACTTTAATAACTTCTAAAATAAAAAAAAATATTTACATTCTGTTTTCTGCAGTTTTTAGTGTAACTAATATAGTTCTTCTTTCTGTTTAGGCTAGCTAATTGTAAGTGAACATATGGACCCTGCAGGAACAAGCACAATGTATGGCATGGTTCATAGACAGCAAATCGGATACACAAGTTGAACGGAGCTGAATTGGATGGGGCGGCCCAAGTCCATGGCCACCAAGGTCTCTGACATTACAGCCCTTGACATGTGTCTGCGGGGTTATTGGAATGATACTGTTTCCCATACATCCCAGCTAAAAAAATCTGCAAAAAAACTTTAAAAAAAAACTGCAGAAAAACTGAAGGGAATTGGCACAAGTTTTTTTAAAGTTTTTTTAAAGATATTTTAAAGTCAAAGTTTTACTGAACAGACTTCAAAATTTCAGCAAAAAAACTTTAAAAAAACTTGTTCCATTTACCTTCAGTTTTTCTGCAGTTTTTGAAATTCTGCAAAATTTCAGCGAAAAAACTTTAAAAAAACTTGTGCCATTTACCTTCAGTTTTTCTGCAGTTTTTGAAATTCTGCAAAATTTCAGCGAAAAAACTTTAAAAAAACTTGTGCCATTTACCTTCAGTTTTACTGCAGTTTTTGAAATTCTGCAAAATTTCAGTGAAAAAACTTTAAAAAAACTTGTGCCACATGCCTTCGGTTTTCATGCTTCTGTGAAAAACTGAAAATACTTATTCCTGTTACTTTCAGTTTCTCTGCAGTTTTTTAAATTCTACACAATAATTTCTGTGAAAACCTTAAAAACTATTACTGTTCCTCTGCCACACATAAAAGCCATTTTTTAAAAGTAGTTTGTCGTGGCCAGCATATGACTCTCTTCTGTGTTTCTGTACAAATTCCCTCAGTAAAAAATAATTTATTAAAATGTATCTTCCATATGACGAATGCAGACAATTTCAATTCTAGAGAAATAATATTATGAGCAGTCAATATATAAGAAGTCAGAGGCAAATTCACAGTAATTATTTCATAAAACTCAAAACTATTGTCCGTAGGTATTTAGGCATTTACTCCATTGTGACAACAGTCGCATAATGCCATGCTCATAGAAATCTTTTGGTTGCTGTTTGAAGCAATTGCACACACACCATACCTACCAACCTGAGAAAATCCAAGGAGTAAAACAGCACGCAAACAAAAAAATTCCCCCCCCCCCCCGAAAAAAAAAACAAAAAAAACGAATGAGATATTTTCTGTTTTGGCGTATAAGATTTAAGTATTTAAAAAAAAAAAAAAAATCACTAATTTACTTTTTAAATACATTAACAATTTGACAAAAAGTAATATAATGAAAAGTTTAGCTATCATTCATAATTATTTACTATACTTACACATTTAATATATTCATGCAGTGATGCAATCAGTCTGAATTTCACATTAGATTTATTTTAAATAGTTTTCAAACTGCTTAGAAGTATCAGATACAGTAATTATTTTTAAATATTTCAGATAGCTAATATTAAATTTAATTAGTTATTACATTTACAAACTCAAAGAAAAAAAAAAAAAAAAAAAAAAAGGAAAAATAAATTTAAAAGCTTCATTTATTAAAATATATATATATTTTTTTAAAGCACTTTCTCGGAATATAGTAAAATACAATTGATTATCTTCCTTGAAGTAGTTATGTATTTTATTCTTTTTGCTAATATTAGCTGATTTTGCATAATATAGAATTTTTTTTCTTTCCAATGTGTTTGGTTATATGGTATTTGCCGCCATGAAAAATTGTAAAACTGAATCGACAATAAATGCAATACGCAAACTTTTCATCCTGACTAGATGCTCTTATACATTGAAATTCAGTTTTATAGCTAGCGCGTGACAATTGTAAGCAAACATAATAACAAAACGAACATCACCCACGTTTCCCGTGCTTGTTTCTGTGAGATGAGCAAGGGTTGAGGTGAACTGAGCATGTCTGGTGAGGAGGAAAAAAACGCGCCACGCCTCTGAAGCGATGATGTTGAAACGGAGCATGCTTCAATCAATAAATGGGGACCAACGATAGTTGTAGAAGCATCAACTCAGAATCAATCAATCGATCAAATACATTGCGATCTCTGTTTACTAAGCATTCACAGCAAAAATCGTAATTAATTTTTTTTTTTTTTTTTTTTTTTTTTAAAGATGAGGTTTTTTTTTTTTTTTTTTTTTTTTTTTTTTTTTTTTTTTTTTAATTAAATTTAATCGAATACTTAAACAAATAAACGAAAAAAAAAAATCGGTAGAAAAATGTTGAAATAATAGAAAAAGTAAAAATAGTGATCTAGGCATAAAAGCGTAAAAAATGTCAAAAAAGTGTAAATTTTATGCCTGGGGCGTAAAACTTGGCAGCTATGACACACGCATTGACTTCATCGTCTATTTGAAATTGGTGTCTCCACAGTGCATTTTTAAGTTCAAGATGTGGAAGACATATGCGGACAGATCTGGACTATAGGAGGGGTAGTTCAGGACTTCCCACATGAACTTCTGCAGACATTCCTGTGTCGCGTTGGCTAAGTGTGATACTCTAGCGTTGTCGTGCAACAGGATGACACCTCGAGAAAGTTAACTGGGACGTTTTGATTTGATTGCATTCCTAAGCTTCAATAAGGTTTTACAATACCGCTGAGCATTGACCGTAGCTCCATGAAATCGACGAGGAGTGGTCCATTACTATCGAAGAAGAATGAAAGCCGTAACCAGTGTGGAGGGGAATCTGTGTGCTTCCATTTAAGACTTAGCCGTTTTGACTCGGGCTAAAAGTTGTGGCACCAAGTTTCATCACCGGTAACAATTGCTGAAAGAAATTCATCCCCATCGTTGTTGTAACACTGCAATGCTTGCAGATACATGGCCATGTGGCAGCCCTTTTGTGCCGGTGTCAAACGATGCGGGACCCATTGAGCATACACTTTACAGAACTTCAACTTGTCCTTGATGAGTTCGTGAACCGTACCATGGCTAAGCCCCACTGATACAGAAATCTCGTCTACTGTTAGACGACGGTCTTTCTTTATGATCTCATCCACTTTGGCAACATGTTCTTCTGTAACACACTTTGGTGCTCCAGCCAAGGATCATCACCGATCAATCTGCATCCTTCGCGAAAGTGCTTATTCCACTCCTGAACTCTTGCCCGTGACATACAGTACTCCCCATAGATCCTTTCTATTCGTCTATCAATTTCACATCCTACTATACTTTCCGCTGCCAAAAACCGCACAACACCACACTGCTCAGCTTTGGATGCCTCCATTCCACATCGCTTTCAAAAATGAAAAGACGATGTGGCTGATGCTGGGTTATCTTTTTTTCACTCCTGCCAGACAAGTAACGGCATCTGGCAAGAGAAATGCGCATGAATCATTAGGCTGCACTTTTCTACAAACTATACTTTTTATGAAATATTCACTGACTCGTTATTTATTGACTGCCAATATAATAGCACTAAATATGCTAAGAAGAAAAACCAATTTTTTAGGTATGACTTTTTTTTCTGTCTTAATTTTAACCACAAAATAAAAAGCATGTTTCTTTTAAATCACCACAAATAGATGGTTCAACCATTTACTTTAAAAGGTGTTGATGAGCTCATTTGGAAGATACACAGAAGGAAAATTTTCCCCTCTTGGGAGGACTTTCCTTTTGAGGGGGGGGGATCCTTGCACATTTACAAAAAAATTTCCCAGCTGACTATCATTAATATAGATACTTCTTTTTAATTTCATAATGATTATTAAAAAACAATTCACTTTATGTGCATTTACATGAAATGTTTGTTCTGCAATGTAAAAAATTAAAGAAAAAAAAAAAAGCAAAATGACAACCCCATATGTTGGATGATTTTTACCAAAAGTTTCTAGGCATTAATTTAGGTAAATCAAGTTGCAACTACATATCAAATTTTATGAAATTCTGAGTAGTATAGTTCCTGAGATACAGTTGCTACAAAATTTTGTCAACACAGAGATACTTTTTAAAAATAGTCAAATCATGTTCTAGACATCTCAAAACATGTAAAACCATTGAAAACCAGAAGTCTAAGATTTCTACGAATCCAATACCTTCTTCTGTTGAATATAAAAGAAAGTAAATACAAGTTATGCATATTTTAACAAAATAAAATATTTTAATTTAATTTATAAATTTATTCATCAACCATGAAAGTTCATTTCAGAAAAATTTAGAATAGAAGCATGATATTTTATACCAACTATGTGAAAAATACCAGAGCAGGGAATCGAACCCGGGCCTTCCGCTTTACGTGCGAATGCTCAAACCATTGAGCTGACCTGGCTGATTACCAGCTAGGCATTTCTCACATAACATTCATTGGCAAAATAAAGTTACCGAATCTGTAAACACAGCTATATCAAATGACATTATTAATCATGGCACAACTCCAATAGACTACAAAATTTTAATTTAGAAATTTATTCAACAACCATGAAAGTTTATTTCAGAAAAACTTTGGAGTGGGAGGGGATATTTTGTTCTAAAAGTTATTGCTGCAAAACAAAATTTTGTGCCTTTTAAAGATTCATGCAGATTGCGAGTAAGATATTTAGTGATATATATATATATATATATATATATATATATATATATATATATATTTTATGCGAAGCGTAGACATACGTATTACTGATTCCTGCAAAACGTCGCCATAGCGCAGTGCTAGTGCGATGTTAAATCCAACCTACCTGGCCATGCACCTCCCGGATTGTCGTTAACTGCCCATAACACAGTAGTAGTGCAACATTAAATCGAATCTGCATATCTGCTTATACACTTATTCAGTTATTTATGGTATTTTTGTTTTGTAATGTTTATTATTTTGTAGTTTTTATTTTCTTTTGTTCAAGTTCTTGAAAAGCTACTTTTTACGCTTTATTTTTAGGCACTTGATTTAAAACACGTAAAATCAGCCATTTTGAAAAAATCACAAGGAAAAACTGCAAAAATGAGCCAAATTGGTGATTTTGAAAAACTTCATCAAGCAGTGTGGTAAAGCACCAGGGCATGAAAAATCTCAATATCTTTACACACCCTGGACAATACATGCCAGAATGAAATTTTTACATGCCCAAATATCTTATTAAAATGCATATTAATAAAAACATTCACATACCTAGTGAAAATAATTTAACGACATTATATCTATATTGACATTATTTCAATTTAAGTAAAAGTCTTAAATAAGATGCTGTATTTTAAAATTATTTTTAGAAAGTTATTTTTATTTCAGTATGCATGCCTAGCTGGGCATGTAAGAGAAAAAAGTACATTCCCACTGTAAATTTTTATATGTCCCGGGCATGTTGGGCAATATAATTTTTGAGCCCTGTAAAGCACATTATCACCTCTATTTCTTTTCTGGAAAAAAAAAATAAAAAATAATAATAGTAATTGTAAATAATTTTTGGCAGGGATTCAATCAAATAGTGGAAAAAAAAAAAAAAAAAAACATTATTTATATTAAACATTTTGCAAAATATGCATTTTGCGAAAACAGCAATATAGAGTTCTGCGTGGGTCGAGAAAACTTGACCCGCAAGAACGCTTTCGACCCACAACTGGCACAATCCGACATGAACCTGTAGTTTCTGACCCGCAACAAAGTATTATTCAATTTACATTATATAAGAAACCAAATTAAAATTGTACTTCACAAAATACAATTATATTAAACAAATCTTTCAGAAAATTATAAATAAAAGTTACAAGTACAATCAGAACCTCGATCTATTGATTTTCACGGTGTGGAATGGGAAAAAAAGATGAAAGCGGGAAAACAACAAATGCGGGTTAAAGTCAAAACACAAAAAAAAAAAAAAAAAAAAAAATATTTATGAATTAATACACACAATGTATACAGCAGGACGCGAAATTTCCGCTCGCCAGCTCGCCATTGGCGAGTGGAATTTTTACTGTGGTGAGTAAAAATTTGGTCTAGTTATAGTTGAATTTGTACACGACACGGTGACAAAACACTCTTTTTATAGATTTGAGGCAAAATCTTGCCATCTTATAATCTTATATTTAACCTCTCGCTTTTCTCTTCTTGGAGTGCCAAGTCTGTGTGTGTGATGCCCGACAATCGCCCTATCCTGGGACAAGAAAAATGCTTAATGCTTGCATAAAAGTTTTAATATCTTCGGCAGTTTCGTTTCTCTCACTGTGATTTCGCCAAGCAGAGTGAGAATAGATGAGCAGAGAGTTTCTTTGCCCCTCGCCCATTATCCAAGAGAAAAGAAATGCAAAAGTTTGCGTATGCAGTATTGGCCCATGAACACGAGCCCAAACCCTTTTAAAGATACCTACTGCATTTGTTTATTTTGTTGAATAATGATCAAAAATCAGTTCACACTTTCCAGTTTTTCACTGAAACACCAAGGATTTACGCTTTTAATGATTTGTAAGCAACGATTTCATCGAAAAAGTTATTCCGAAATGGCTATTTCAAACGACAACAATAAACAAATTTTACACATCAATTTTCTGTCTGATTTCAAAAATAAAATGGACGAAAAAGACATTTCTGGTGTAAAAATTTAAATAAATAAATAGGTAAATAAGGAAGCTTGATCTTTCATAACAAAAAGATTTTCACAGAATATTGTTTGAAAAAGAGCTTTCCCCCCCCCCCTTCTTTTTTTGTTTAACGACTCTTTGCATTTATGTTATTAGATACTTTAACTTTTTCAAAATTTCAAATGAAATACATTACAGTGATTTTTAATTATAGATGTTATCACTAAATTTTGTACCAGACACATCCTCTGCTACATGCAACAACGCTTCATCCACATAATCAGCATCATTTTCTTGCCTTTCTGTTTGGTATTGTTCCTCATTTTTCCGCACTGAACTGTGATTCCTGAAACAATTTTCTGGAAAACTGAAGAGATTATTTTGTGGTATGCTGAAATTACAGTAATGAATAAAGAGACAGAGACATGGCATCACAATTTTTATCTTTCATGGAAATGGGGAAGAGAGTTATTTTACGATGCACAAAGTATCCAGTTTGTATAGAGCCGCTTGACCTTCATGAGAAAATTTTTACAAAGTCAGAAGAAAAGCTTTACAATAATGAATGCGAGAAAACGACTTTTTGAAGCACGATGCATGCAGGTTTCATTAACATTATATATAAATATAATTTGTGCAGAGACCATAGAAATAAAATTATCGATGCGGGAACAATAGATCAGGTTTTTACTGCATATATAATTATATTAAAACTAGAATATGATTAAAATTATATTTAAAATATCTTGTCTAAATATAAACAAAACTTCAATGTATAATACAAGAAAGTTTCTTGTATATTACACCTACTTTACAAAAATCCACTATTTTAAATATTCAGTCTATTTAATAAAAAAAAAAAAAAACATTAAAAATTGTAAATGACAGAATTTAGTTTAATATGGAGGACTATTAATTTCAATCTGTAATTTTTTTTTTCTCATTTTTTGACCATAAAACTAGGCCACGTACTTTTCAAAATGACTGAAATGAATTAAAATGAAGTGTTGCCACCTAAATTTCCT
This sequence comes from Salticus scenicus, assembly GCA_963930645.1. Taxonomy (NCBI): domain Eukaryota; kingdom Metazoa; phylum Arthropoda; class Arachnida; order Araneae; family Salticidae; genus Salticus; species Salticus scenicus. Next base: position 89,886,692 of record OZ005654.1, read on the forward strand.
ACTTTAGTTAATTTTAAAAAAATCTAATTGTCATGTCGTGTCGAAAAACTGTTTGCACCCATTCAGAAAAATCGCCCCTTTCGTTTTCTTTTCGCATTTTTATATACAATTTTGCCCTATGACTGGCCATGCTAAGAAAACTGAAATGTTCGAATTAAATTCGAAGATTTGATTGAAGTTTTAAAATATTCCTTTTTTTAATTAACTTTTAATATAAAAGCAGGATAAAAAAGATTTCAAGGAGATACAAAGAAAATTGTTTTTCGGGCAAATGCTAGGGTTTGCAAAATTGATTCATTAAAAAAATGGTTCAAATATTTAAAATATATTTAACTGAAATATACATACTCACACACACACAAAAAAAAAAAAAAAAAAAAAAAAAAACTCATTTCCAACTCTGTTTTTTTATCATCCAACTTATTTACAGAAAAAAAGGTAGTACCTACCAAATTTTCTAAACAAAATGTGGGGACAAATTGGCGAGATGACTAAAATTTCAAAATAAGAAATGACGTCAAAAGCAATACTAAAAAAATGTGCAGAACTATCATCAATTTTAAATCGTAAACTGCAACAAAAGTTTTACTTCGAAAAAACAATTATACAGAAAATAATAATAATAATACCAAAGTGGGGACTTTCCCCAAAAAATACATTTCAATTTTTGTTTTAATTACACAGTATTGACTGTGTAAAGTATATTTTTAAATAATCCTTTCAAATTTTTATTTAACAAACGCAGGAGCTATTGAACAACTCAACTTACAAAAACAAACATTTGTTTACTACTACGAAATACAACTGAATGCTTTTTCGAATGGAAACGCGTTTTATATCTGGTATAGTGAAATACATAATAAAAGTTACTATGAGATAAATAATTCTAAGTAAAATTCCATTTAAAAGAATATAAAAATTTAATAAATGAAAATTAATGCACTGGGAAGTTAGTGCTGACTTACAGCTGAGCTGATCAGGTATTTGTTATCCACTCGCTTCTCGCTAAAGAATTTATCAGAGGTAAAAGTGTGTGAATTAAAATCTTTTTCTTCTTTTTTTAATTTCAATTGTGTTTTAAATAAATAATAATAATAAAGCTTCCTGTAATACATTTAAAAATAAACATCTATTCTATTTCCAGTAGTAGTAAAAGTGTAGTACGGCAGCGAGTGCTGCAAATTGTTTAAAGTTCTGCAGATCAATTTAACAGCTAAAGAAAGAAATGTTTAGGGTTAAAAATATACATTTAATTTGCGCTATCTCTCTGGAATACTGTATTTGTTGCATAGCCTTAATTTTTTTTTCTATTATAATTACACGCAGTTGTAATTTTAGTGTTGTTTTTAGAGACGCCAGGCTTAGTTTGGCAGTTGATTTTCAGATATTTATATTATTTTGCTGTAGTTAGATTCAGAAAATTCTGCTACTGGGCTGTATTTGATTTTTCATGCATTTTAATTAAATGAAAATTTAACTTTTCATTCAGTAAAATAATTTTAAAAAAGTTGAATAGAGCAATGATTTCTTAAGTATTGTTATTTTTAGAAATTATAGGATACAGGCAGGGTTGGGTTTCTTCCAGGACAGTGGAAGAAACTGGAAAAAAACTGAAGAAACCAACCAACAGACAAAACAGATGTCCAAAATTAAAATTTATGAACTATATAGACTCAAAGTATAAATATAATGCCAAATCTAAACTATAATTCAATTAATATTAAAAATATTTTTAGAAAAATAAATTATTTGATAACAAACACCAAGTATACACAGGCGATGGGTTTTTACTTTTCAATGCTAATATTTTTAGAATGTTTTGCATAGATACTATCTCATAATATTATTATAAGTTCAAACAGTACAAGTGATAATAATTATGGAATTTTTAGCCATAATATTTGCACTTTTTTTTTTTTTTTTTTTTTTTTTTTTAAGGATACAACTTTTTGTATAAACTCGAAGCTGGTACCCAATGAACTGAATCAATACAATAAGTAAGATACCTACTTTTAAACTGTCCTGCAAGCTCTCTAGGATTAAAAAAAAAAAAAAAATCCATACTTTGTATTTATCTATTTTAAGTTGAAAAATAAAGTGCAGTATCGAACTACGAAAAACTTTTCATTTGTTTTACAGTCAACTCCCTCTAATTCTCAAAAGTTTTGTCCAGAGGTTGTGCAGATAATAGGAATTTGCCAATTAGAGATCATTGCCTTTGTTTACAGTTTTCTTTTGCAGATACAAAGTCAGTTATTATTAATTAGACAGGCATCAAAACGGAAAGAGGATTTTTAATAAATTTTAGAATAAATATTTCTTCAATATTAATAAAACTAATCTATCACATTCATATATGATGGTAAATAATTTAAGCATATTCAAATAATAGGTACCTATAAAATGCAAACAAACATATTTAAAAAATGCGAAACAAAATATTTTTGAAAGTCTGGAAATAATATTCATCCCTGATAAATTTTGTTAAACATTCATGTAATAGTGGTTTATTTTCAGTGTTAGTCTGTATGAATTGCAGGATAATAAATATAAGAATGTTACTCTCCCCCCTTCTCCATTTGTGTTTTAAAGTAAGGATTATGCTAAAAGTTTGATTAAAAAAATATATATATATATAAGATTTAAAAAAAAAAAAAAAAAAAAGCTTTTTATATACCATGTTTTTAAATTTTCTGATGAGTCATTCATAAAATATGTGAGGCTAAAAAATAATATTTAAGCAATATTTAAGCATGTGGGAATCAGTTCAGTGAAATAATAATAATAGTGAAAAAAAAGTTGGTTTTAAAAATAAATTACTACTCCTTTTGGAACAACGTATATTAGCATCGTGCATTAGCACTTATCAATGTGTATAAAATTTTAAAATTGATAATGACGTCAATTTTTGTGAAATGCATAATTTAACTTTTTATAATTTTTTTACATTCACGTTGAATTAAATGTATTTATTTTTATGTCGAAAGAAAATGAACTCGTAATTTTTTTTTCGGCAACAATTAAATTATAGCTAATTTTTTAATGTCTATTTTATTGCTATAAGAGCTTATTATTTTCATATTTTAATTAATTAAAAGAAAACTATTCGAAAATATGACTTTGAAGTATTGTGTTGTCACCGGGTTCCGAGTTACTGTGAAAGTTTCAAATGTCTAGCTAGTAGGGAAATTAGTTAAAAATAGATTGCAAGATTTGTACCGGACAAACAAACAAACAAGAATTGAAGATAATAAAAACATGGTAATAAAAAATAAAAATGTGAATTTTTTTGAAATATGAGATGCAAATTTCTTTTAGATTAAAAAATCAATCACGGATTAGAAGGATTTGCAGATTATAAATCTGCAGATTAGAGGGAGTTGACTGTACTTTATGCGAGTATAAGGAAAATAAAGTTTTTATGACATTTTGTAATACAGTAAATAGTAATTATTGCATACTGGTTCTTTTAATTAACTGGATTACGTTAAGAGCTGTTTTATCAGAAAGTATAAGCAAGTGATCCAAATTATTATTTATTACCAGTTAAAGAAATAAAATTGTCTAAATTATAAAACTTTATACTGTTTAAATTGAAATTGATTTTTCTACTGGATTTTGAGTATTTTGGAACGTGATCATCAGATACCGAGGTTCATTAGCTCATTTTGATAAAAAAAAAACTCATAATTATTAACTAAATATGTTATTAAATTTGTATAGGTATATTTAAAGTTTCTTAAAGTTGTTTATAAGATCAATGCATCCATTGTATCTTACAAATCTGCAATTTATAGGATAAATTTTTAAGAAAAACAGTTTCTTCCATTTGGAAGAAACCTATTTCTTCCGGTGGTTTTTTCCGCGGTCTTTTCCGCCTTGGAAGAAACTTGCCAAGCCTGGATACAGGTAACTTTGTCCCTTTATAATGTTTTTCATTTCTGCTTGCATGCATGTAGTGCATTTATTTGTTTAGTTCATTTCCGTATTGTGTTCTATGAGTTTCTAAAGCGAGTAACCCATGGGTACCCAACCCAATGCAGAACTCTAATATGAAGTCAACTAGAAATCTGGACGTATGGTGGCATTGCCTAATCACGCTGAAAAATGCTACGATACCAGGGGCCAATCTAAGATTTCAAACTTAATACCTATTTTTGTGAAAAATCTTAACTATATTTTATTTTTTTGAAAAATTGTAGTGCACTCTTTTTCTTTCTCTCTGTGTGTATGGGGGGGGGGGAGTTTGAACAAAGTAGAATAATAAAATTAACTCTCAGCAGCTAGTGTGAGGCTTATAGCAGAACAGGAACCAAAATCCAAAACTTACTTCACTCTGAAGTAAACAGTTCAGTAGAGATAGTGTAAGTAGAAGTTGTTTTTATTTGTGTTAGTATCACTGCAGTATACATGAATTGTACCAGGGAGGATAAACACATTACCATACAGTCACTAAAATGTTAAACCACCTGACGAATCAGCAAACAGTACACTATGGCCACAATTTCAGAGCGTGTCTGTACCGATACACACAAGGATCGTTTTGTTTACATATGCTGCACTGTTTCTCGCCCATAACAAACGCTTGTGTGTAGATTAAAACCAACATTCTGTATGATTCTTGCTTCGCAAATCGCATCAACAGAAATGCACGAATTACTTTCCTTTGAAAATGTGCTAATTAAAAATGTTAGATTTTGCTGGGAGGACTAAGATTTTTGTGAAAGTACCGATTTTAGCTGTATGATTTTTGTGAAGATACCTTTTTTGCCAGGTCGATTTTGTGAAGGTACCCATAAACGGTAGTAAACTCGACCTGTATTAACCCCTGGATACAAACCAAACAGATCATCAGAACTTCTGAGAAATGCCGGAAAAAACATATTTAATTCTCAAAAAACTCTAAGTCACTTTTATAATTAAGGTTTTTAAAAAACAAGTGTAAACAAATGTTTCTTTTTTTACAATTATTTTTTTATCCAAAATCAATTTTTTCTTAAAGTTACTGAATTACTTTTATTTGTACATATGTATTAACTAAAATTGTGTGTTAATTTCACATAAAGGGTTTTTTCTAAAATATTTTTATCTATTTCATAGACAAAGTTTTAGTTTGGAACAGCTTTACTATAAGGCACCCATTGCTATTGGCGATGTACAGCACGCCAGGTGAGTCAATACTGCAAATCGATACTCTGAAGCATTACAAAAGATCAAAAATATATTTTAATAAAATAAATTGTTTCAATGCGGTGCTTGTTTTGAAATTCCCTGAAATAAATTAAGCATATATAAGATAATTAAAATAAACATTTAAAACAGTAATAGAAATTTGAGCTACTTCACCACAAAAAAAAAAAAAAAAAAAAAAAAAAAAATCGAAGGGCTTTCAAGTTTTAGCACATAAAATTCAGTGTTAGGTATGAATTATATAACCTGAAGATTTTCCACAAATTTTCAAAACTTGCATGAATCTGAAAATGCATGAAAATCTGTACAAAAGAAATCGCAAAAAAGTATAAATAAAGTCACTGGATGCAGCTTATTCATTGTGCACGAATATGAAAATGTATGAAAATCTGTCCTACAGTGGTTAGTATTCTAATATTAAAACCAAAAAAACATCACTGGATACCCCTAATTCGAGGTGCATGAATCAGAAAATGCATAAAAAACTGCACTGCAGCAATCCGTATCCCGATATTAAAACCAAAAAAGCATCACTGGATATCTCTATTAGAGGTCTGCACGGGCCGGGCTTACGGCCCGAATTTTTAAATTTGTTCTCGGGCCGGGCTCGGGCTTAAAAAGTTTTTTTTTTTTTTGCTCGGGCCGGGCCTGAATGAGATTTTCTTCGGGCCGTGTTGGGCCGAATTTTCTTCTGGTTTCCTTGTTAATCAACGAAAAAGGAAAATGATAAAAATATTTTTTCCGTCACTTATTTTACATAATTTTACAGGCTGGTAGTCACATAAAGTTCTATTTTGTTAAAAAAATGTCTAACTTCAATTTAATTGTCTATCAGTCTGTCTGTTAGAAATCTGATTTTTCGCATGCTTCGAAATTAATATATTTTATTTAAAGTAATATTAGATGATTTCCTATTCAAAATAGTATGCATGTCACTACCAGTTTGCGTACAGGTACATAACAAAATAAATTAGATCCGTTACTGTGTATAAGGTTTTGCTTCCTATGCTATGATCTGTTGAGTTTAAAAATCCTTCCATTGTAACTTTTTCTCTAAGGCTCCTTTTTCTTTACTCCAGTGGATGAAAGTAGCATCATTCTTATCATGGTCAAAAACAACTTTTCTATTCAATATGGTTGGATTAACATTAAAGTTTTGTTTACCGGATTGCATGAAAGATTCGGATACATTACGGTATATAAGAGGAAAGTGCATTTTTAGTAGTATTAACTATTTTAAATACCTTCCTGTATTGTTTGATGAATGCTAATATTTTCAATTTGACTTTCTGTTTGTCTTTGTGCCTTGTCTAGGAATGAATTTCTGTTTATATATAATTATCTTGTAAAAATTCAGCAGTTTTGTTAAAGAACGTACTATTGTTTGGTTATACAAAACCTCTGCAAAACACATACTAAAAATTTTATCATAGAAAGGCATGCAATTTTTTTTTTTTTTTTTTTTTACATATTTTTGAATCGGGCCGGGCCAAACACGGTTAAAAAATAATCGGGCCGGGCCGGGGTCGAATTTTTTTACTTCATACTGGGCCGGGCAAGCAAAGCTACCGTACGGGCTGGGCCGAGCCTCGAAATTTCGGCCTGTGCAGACCTCTAACCCTTATCTCATATTCATAGCGAATATATATGAATATTTCATACTCCCCTATTTCATAATCAGAAAATGTATAATAATCTGTACTGCAGCGGTCATTATACCGATATTAAAACAAAAAAAAAATATCACTGAATACCCCTAAATCATAGCACATGAAACAGAAAATGCATAAAAATCTGTACTGCAGCGGTCAGTATCCTGATATTAAAACCAAAATAACATTACTGGATACCCTAATTTGTGGTGCATGTGCATCAAAAAATGCATGAAAATCTGTACTGCATCAACTACCATGCACTAATTTTCCCTAAATGACTACATTTATTAAAATAATAATAATAACAAAATACACTCGAAAAATTAATTTTTAAAAACATATGCATTATGATAAACATACAAATGGACAGTGCAAAAAGAGAAACAAAGTTCTGAAACAGTTAAGCAAAGTTTCAATACAAAAAGGTTACTATTAAAAAGTGTCGATATACTGAATCGCATCACAGCGTCACAAATCGCCAATGGGTGCCAATAGTAAAGCTTAGCCTTTAGTTTTTGTTTCAATAAATTATTGCATGCATCACTAACTTATCTATATACTTACAAGTTGGTTGCAATTAGATTTCTACAGTAAACAGTCCCTATAAACTAAAATGGACAAGTGCATCTCAAGAATCACAATCGTCTCTGTATAGCAAATTTTTTTGTTAAAACAACTTTCCGCAGTTAAAACGGGCAAGTGGATACTTGCCCGTTTTAACTGCGGAAAGTTGTTTAAACCAAAAGTTTAATTACAACTAGTGGATCTGCAGATCAGGAGCCTCAACGTCTTATTTCATCAGACATTTTTCAATAGGTCATTTTTATTTATTCCTTATTATATAATAGTATATATTGATTCGATCAACTTATTACCATAATCAGATACATTCCTGAGGGGGGTTGCCGCCCCCCTCAACCCCCCGCTGTATCTCTCTTTGTATACCTATTTGTATATCATATAAAGTGTTACGAAATCGTAAATAATTGCATTTATTTTTGTATAAATTTTTTCAAAGAGGCTTTGTAAGTCGATAAAATGCTAATTTTGTGCATTTCTAGTCGCTTTAGTGTTAAAATAGCCTAATTTTCCTTTAAAAACGCATTAAAAAGCACCTAAGGGAAGGAATGGATTTGGCGCCAAATTTGGCGACTGTTTCCCTCCTTGGCGATTTTTCGGCGACCTTGGCGAGAAAATCCTTATTAGGGATATATCAAATGTGGAAACTCTAATCTCATTGGCTGATGAGATACGATAATTTTCCAGAACAGTCTGTGTACGATAGAATAGTATAAAAGGAGCATTTTTTTAGCCAAGGCGGCCAATCTCAGATCTGTGTCAGTTTCGTCAAATGCTTGCTTTGCTTTGAGCCTCTTTGAATGAGACTTGCTTTATGTGTTATTGATAAACAGTTTGTACTGTTGTTTTGCTGTTAACGGCTGTTTTTTAAGCAATGCTTACTGGTTGAATTGAAGCTGATACTTGGTTTATAGACCTGTATTTTTCTGGAACTTTCTGTGAATAAATCACTGAATTTTTGCAAGTTTCGCCTTTCATTCTCGGACAACTTACGAACCTCCAAGTACGCAACAATATGTATTCTTAATAAACGACGGTCTTGTATTATTTCCCTGAAATTCATAAATACCGAATTTCATACAAAAAAAATAGCATATCGGAAATATTTTGCGTAACCATTAAACTAATTATCAATTCTATGCCCAATATTTTCAACCGGAAAACATGCTTTTAAAATACTAATAAAATTTCATTATATTTGATGGTGTGTAACCATGTTAAAATACACTTTTAAGAAATGCCGTCTATAGACCGTAATAGTACGAAATTCTTTTATGTATCCCTGAAAAGTAGCCACAGTCATTATAAACGCCAATAATAAGAATAAACCAAATTAATTATAACTCATTAATTTTTCAAACTAATTTGACATCATTTGGATGATTACAGTACATACTCGGAATTATTTTGTGTGGTCCCATAAATTATTTAGTCTATACATAACCTTTTTTAAGAGAAAACATGATTTTAAGCATCTTTATAATGTATGTTAACTTTATTAAGTTCAATTCAGCATAAACGCATTAAAGTGCGCGCTTAAATGAAAATTTGTCCATAGGCTTTAATGTTACGAAATTCTTTTGTGTGTCTCTGTAAACGAACCATAAACATTGTATACACCAGTAAAAACAATTCAGCTTATTTTGCGTTTAAAATTAATAATTGTTCCAAATGTAACATCGTATGGATGACTAAGTGACATTGTCAGAATGCTTTTGTAAGGTCCTGTACATTAATTAGAAAGCTTAAGAGCACATATTTTCTTCAAACAACATAAGTTTAAGCATCTTACTCACGTACTCTAGTTTCATTTTCTTCATTCGAAAGTAATGATATTAAAATGCGTTTAAACGAAATTTACCCCATATGCCGTAATGTTAAGAATTTTGGCGTGTCCCTGTACACAGTTTATAAAAAATATAGCAATAAAAATTATACAGCTACTTATATGCAAAGCTGGAACGTGTGCGCCAATTTGCAAGTCAATCGAAGGATTTTTGCGGCCGCTCTTGCAGTACATACAAATTCTTCCCATAGGCCGTATAGATAAGACAAATTTTGGCGTGTCCCTGTAAACGAACAACAAATGGAATACACACCTAACATTATACAGCTAATTCCGTTGGGCTCATGAATATGTGTACAAAATTGCAAGTCAATAGCGTTATTTTTGGGGCCGCTATCGCGGTACATACAGATTCTTCCCATAGGCCGTAATGATAAAAAAAACTTTGGCGTGTCCCTGTACACGAATTACAAATGGAATGCATACCCAAAACTATACAGCTAATTTCGTGGGGATCATGAACATGTGTACAAAATTTCAAGTCAATAGCGTGACTTTTGCGGCCGCTATCGCATGACAGACAGACAGACAGACGGACGGACAGACGGAACCCAGAATCCTTTTGAGTCTCAACAGAGAGCCTCCACTGACGTTTCGGCAAAAATTGGATGTCAGTAGCTTGATTTTTGCGGTGGCTATCGCGGTACATACAGATTCTTCCCATAGGCCGTAATGATAGAAAATCTTTGGCGTGTCCCTGTACACGAACTACAAATGGAATACACACCTAAAACTATACAGCTGATTCCGTTGGGCTCATGAACATGTGTACCAAATTACAAGTCAATAGCGTGATTTTTGTGGCAGCTATCGCGGTACATACAAATTCCTCCCATATGCCGTAATGATAAGAAAAACTTTGGCGTGTCCCTGTATACGAACTACAAATGGAATACATACCAAAAACTATACAGCTGATTTCGTGAGGCTCATGAACATGTGTACCAAATTTCAAGTCAATAGCGCTATTTTTGCGGCCACTATCGCGCGACAGACAAACAAACAGACAGACAGACAGACACAGCCCAAAACCGTTTTGAGTCTCAACAGAGGGCCTCCACTGACGTTTCGGCAATGACACTTTTGGGGCCAATTTATTAAATGTTTTGGTCCCAAAATAGATTATTCATAAAAATCAATAATCTTGAAATGAAAAACCTTTCACATCAAAATGGGAAACATACAAGCACTACTAAGCCTGTGAGTTTTATCGTAATTTCACATATTTTTAGGGAATTTAAAAAAGGAAAAAAAAACAAACAAACAAAAAAAAAAAAAAAAAAAAAAGAACACTTAGTTTAGAAACTCACAGAACACAATACAGAAATGAACTAAACAAATAAATACACTAAATGTATGCAAGCAGAAATGAAAAACATATTAAAAAGAGACAAAGTTACCTGTGTCTATAATTTCTAAATATAATAATACTTAAGAGCTCATTGCTCTATTAAAACTTTTTTATATCTTATTTTACTAAATGAAAAGTTAAATTTTCATTTAATTAAAATTCATGAAAAATCAAATACAGCCCAGTAGCAGAATTTTCTGAATCTAACTACAGCAAAAAAAAAAATCTGAAAATCATCTGCTGAACTAAGGCTGGCGTCTCTAAAAACAACAGTAAAATTTGCAACTGAATGTAAATAACAGAAAAATAAAATTAAGACTACGCAACACTTACAGTAATCCAGAGAAATAATGCAAATTATATGCATATTTTTAACCATAAACATTTGTTTCTTTAGCTGTTAAATTGATCTGCAGAACTTTAAACAATTTGCAGCTTGCCATAATACTATACTTTTACTACTACTGGGAAATAGAATCAGACGTACAGGAAGATTTATTATTATTATTTATTTAAAACACAATTGAAATTATAAAAAGAAGAAAAAGATTTCGATTCAGACACTCACCTCCGCTAAATTCTTAAGCGAGGAAGCGAGTGGATAAAAAATTCGTATACTGTGTAATTAAAACAAAAATTGAAATGTTTATTCAAAAAGATAATTGGATCATGAAACAAACTTATTTGGCACTATCAATTCTAGTATAAGGCCACCAACCGTCATCATTTGTGGGGACAGTCCTCACTTTTGTTGTTATTATTATTATCATTATTTTCTGCATAATCATTTTTTTTTTTTTTTTTTAAGTAAAAATTTTGTCGCAATTTATGATTTAAAATTGATGGTAATGTACATTTTTTTTTTTTTTTAGTATTGCTTTTGTCGTCATTTCTTAATACTTTCTTCTATAGTATAATACAATCAGCAGCAAAAGTATCCGAGCACTAGCAAAGATTCCTATGTAAAAAAAGTACACTTAATACAGTTTTGTTAAATAAACCCTTGTCGAATCCTGTTCTTAGTCAGTCAAAGAACATGATTCGACAAGGATTTTTTTTAACGAAACAGCATTAAGTGTACTTTTTTTTACATAGGAATTTTCGCTAGTGCTCGGATAATTTTGCGGCCGACTGCATATAGAGAAAGTATTGGATACGTGAAAATTTTCGAACTCCAATTTTCGATAGATTTATACACTTTTGGATATCCTGAACACGATTTGTCTGTTTTTAGAAAATATCTGTCTGTCTGTCTGTGTGTATCACAAACATTTTGGGCGCTGTATCTCACGAACCAATGAACAAAATTTAACCAAACTTCGTATTTAGTTGCACCCTAACATAAACTAGTGCTGATTGGATTTCTGGATCAATCGCTCAGCAGGTGGCACTGTCATTGCATTTTTCCTAAATTTTTAACGGGGCAGCATAGGACAAAATTTCGTGTAAATGTACATAATGATAGTTATTTTTAACGTGTGATCGTAAAACTATTTGAATTATTGAATAGTAGTAGTAAACTAGGGAAAAAATTTTGTGCATGTGGTCATGTGGAAACATCCCTTCCTTCCTCGGTGGGGGGAGGGGAGGGAGAGAAAAATTTCCATATGGTTCGAAAGATCTCGAACCTTTATAACGATACCTTTATAACGAATGGTTGAACTATAGATCTGTGATAATTTAAAACAAAGTTATTGATTTTTTCATTTTTTAACGAGGAAAAAAAAATCGTATTTCTTTTGATATTGGCAAAAAATTGACTTTCTTTCGGCATTTAGTCGTATACTTCTGTCAGATAAAACCTACATTTATATACAATTTATTTCGGTTATTAAAAAAAAAATTCTGTTTAAAAAAATATATATATATATATATATTAAAATTATTATTTAAAAAAATTATCTTTGATGATAATGCAGGATTTTCATATTAGAGAAGTAGTATAACACCAAATATCCAAAAAAAAAAGTCCAATTTATTCTCAATATTAAAAAAAAAAAAAAAAAAAAAATGTTAAAAATGAAAAAAAATTATAACTTTATTTTAAATTATCACAGATTGATGGTTCAACCATTCGTTTTAAAGGTATTGGCGAGCTCTTTTAAAAGATACCCATCAGGAAAATTTACTCCCCTCGAGAAGGGACTTCCCTCCCTGGGGGTGGGGGGGGAGGCGAGTCTCCTACACACGCAATTTTTTTTCCCTGTTAACTATCTCTATTAGAAAAAAATATATATTCGTTTTATTTGGTTTAGTGCACTCTATAGACGTTAAACTCTACTTACCTGCAATTTCCCCATAGAGGTAATGTAGTTGAATACTTTTGAGTGTCCTTGTACTGGAACCATCTCAACGAAAAGCTTAGTGTAGCATCCCTGTATGATACACATTTAGAATCCCGAGTTTGGAATTTCTGCCACTATTTGTTGTTGATATATGCTGATAACAGACAGACAGACAGACCATTCGCTAAAAACATGATTTTCGCATTCAGGGGACCTCAGAATATGTAAATATAACAAAAACTCGCGTTCAAAAATTTGTCCCTAAAATAATACTTTCTCGACCGAAAGTAAAAAAGGGAATATTTTAAAAATTCTATCAAAACTTCGAATCTTATTCGAACATTTCAGAGGGCAAAATTTTATATAAAAATGCATAATGAGGCTTAGTTATTCAAAAATCTTAACGAAACTGTTGGGGGGAGGACTGTTAAGTTTCAATCTATTTTTTGTAGACCTGTTTTATATAAACCCGAAAACAAATTAGAAATATCATTCCTATCGTTACAAATTCAGTACCAAACGAAAGGGGCGATTTTTCTGAATCCAGGGTTGCAAACAGTTTTTCGACACGATAATTAGGTTTTTTAGAATTAACTAAAGTATGAAATTTAGGTGGAAACACTTAATTTTTAATTCGTTTCAGTCATTTAAATAATCTGGTGTGTCACTCACACGACTTTCTCTTACCCTGAAATTTAATACTATAAATACAGGTTCGAGATTTAGAGGTAAGAAAACGATGTGATGCAAACCTATGTTAAACAAATTAAATTAGGCTTCGGATATGGCTTATGATAATTAATTCTGTGTGAATCTCAACCTAGGGAACCTAGATTTATATAAAATTTAATTCGGTTATTAAAAAATAATTCTGTTTTTAAAAAATAATTTATTAAAATTATTATTTAAAAAAATTATCCTTTATGATAATGCAGACGATTTCCATATTAGAGAAGTAGTATAACGCTAAATATCCAAAAAAATTCCATTTTAGTCTCAATATTAAAAAAAAAAAAAAAAAAAAAAAAAAAAAAAAAATCGATAACTTTGTTTTAAATTATCGAAGATCGATGGTTCAACCATTCGTTTTAAAGGTATTGGCGAGCTCTTTTGAAAGATACCCATCATGAAAATTTACTTCCCTCGAGGGGGGACTCCCCCCCCACCCCTCAGGAGGGAGGCGAGGCGCCTACATACACAATTTTTTTCCCAGTTGGCAATCTCTATTACAAAATATATATGTTAGTTTCATTTGGTTTAGTGCAGTCTATAGACGTTAAACTCTACTTACCTGCAATTTCCCCCATAGACGTAATGTATTAGAATTCTCTTGATTGTCCCTGTACACGAACCATTTGCTTGATCTTAACGAAAAGCTTACTGTAGCATCTATATATGATACACATTTAGAATACCAAGTTTTGAATGTCTGCTACTATTTGTTCTTGAGATATGCTGATAACAGACAGACACACCCACAGACACACAGACATACAAACAGACCATTTGCTAAAAACATGATTTTCATATTCAGTGGACCTCAAAACGTGTAAATATAACAAAATCTCGCGTTCGAAAATTTGACCCAAAAACAATACTTTCTCTACCTTATGGGTAAGAGAAAGTAAAAAAGTACGTGGCCCAGTTTTACGCTCAAAAAATGAGATAAAAAATAAATTAAAATTAAAAATTAAAAATTAAAATTTTACAGATTGAAATTAACAGTCTTTCGTACTAAACTAAATTCTGCTTTTGACATAATTTAGAAATTTCGGAGTCTATAACCCGCCCTAACAAAAATGCAGTATTTTATTTATTTATTTTATTAATATTTAATACTATTCTTCGCAAATTTTTATAAAAATGCAGTTGTTTTATAGTTACCATTTGTCATCAAGTTAACTGTGAAAAGTCTGAGATATTTTTGAAGTCACATCACATCTTTAAGAATTCTGCAGTTTTTATTAAGTCGTGACCTTTACTTTAAAATCGCATCAGTTTTTATTAAGTCGTGAACTTTACTTTAAAATCGCTGCAGTTTTTATTAAGTCGTGAACTTCACTTTAAAAACTCTGCAGTTTTTATTAAGTTGTTACTTCACTTTAAAAACTCTGCAGTTTTTATTGTCGTGAACTTTACTTTATAAATTCTGCATTTTTTTTAAAGTTAAAAGCACATTATTTAAAATACTGCAGAAGTTTTACAGTTTTGGGGTTTTGCTGCGGAAAAACTGCAGAATTTTTTAGCTGGGATAGGTTACAAACATTGCTGACTTAAAACGCCGCCATTACAGATGCTTTTACCACTATCACAGAAGAGGTGTTACAACATACCTGGCACGAAATTGAATACAGACTAGATGTACTTAGGGCTACAAATGGTGCATATGTTGAGGAGTACCCATGAGCAGAAAAAACTTGATGAGTTGCTCTATTAATTGCAGAAAACAGAATATAAATATATTTTGTATTTTAGAAGTTAATAAAGTTTAATGTTGTAAAGATAACTCTTGGACACCCTATATCAGTTAATATTATGAAAAGTTACATTTCATAATCTGTAATTAAATATTTAACATCACATACTTTTGTACTAAAAAGAAAATTATGAAATAGCAATAGAACAGAGTACAATATAAAAAATTTTGAAAATATTTCTCAAACATTGCTCTAGCTATTTCTGAATTCATTATTTCTGAAGAGAACTAATTATGTGTCATACAATGATTATGAAGGTTTTTCTTTATACATGTTATTGGTCCTGCGTCGTAATTTCTGTTTTATCATATTTGATATGGAATTCAGATGCAATGAGTTTGTTTAAATAAAATAATTAAATTTCGGAGCAAACTAATTAAACGTAGAAATATAAATTAATTAAAATTATCCATCTGGTTAGCGAACATAAATGAATTTTTGTAATGCAAACTTAATTAAACTTTCATTATATTTTTATCATTAAATGTTGAAATTATATATTTTATTAAAAAAAAAAAAAAAGTAAAAATAATGTCTACGGTATGAACATTTAGGTGGAAAAAATGACGATCTTGTAACATTGAAAATTGTAAATTATTGTCAGATCATTTATAGAAATAATTTTAAAATGATTTCAAATATACCATAAGAAATATACATTAAACATGGGACTACTCCTGTTATTTTGAACGTACAAAAATTCAAACTTTTGTACTAAAGATATTTAAGATTAAAATAATTCTTTTTATTTGCAGAGCACTATACTGAGGAAAGTATTGTAATCATGTTAAAAATACGAGTTTGAGATTTTGGTGTTTCTACACGTTTTTAGGCCACCTAAATTCATATTTATTATTTTTAAGATATTTTATGTATGTACAGGCATTGGACAAAAATAACAAAAACACCTTTTTTTTTAACATTTTGTCGAATATCTCGAAAAATACTTAATGTGTTGGTCTCGAATTTTGAGAATAAGGAAAACATGTCTTTCCTCATATTTTTCAGCAAAGATTTTGTCACAAAGGCCTTTAGGGGGCAAACAACGAGTAGAGTAAAATACAAAATATTTGTGTTTAACCTGTATCTGGAAGTGCGTCCAATTATCTGTAAAAATTTTAAAATTTAAACAACATTTTATAAAAGTTTCATTGAAAGTTTGGAAAATTCAGTGCGATAGCCTTGGTTCCTGGAAATCCTTTATAAAAGCTGTGGATACGATTTTTCAAAAACTAATGCACATTTATTATGGAACCTTTGCATATAAAAGACCAAAATTAAAAACAACGTTTTATAAAAGTTTATTGAAATGTTTGTAAAATTCCGTACGTAAGTCAAGGTTACCAGAAACCCTTTAGAAAAGCAATGTACATGCTTTCTCAAAAACGAATGCACACACATTATTGAACTTTTGCATATAAAAGGCCAGAATTTAAAACAACGTTTCATAAAATTTCATTGAAAGTTTTCAAAATTCGGTACTTGAGTCTTGATTACAAGAAACCCTTTAGGTAAGCAGTGTACACGATTTCTCAAACTAATTTACATGTATTATTGAAATTTTGCACATTTCTTCAAAATAGAAATAACTAGTAATCGAACAATGGATTTTTTTTAGAACTAATTTTGCAATATTATAGCCTTTCTAAAGAAATTGGAAAATTATATCATTGAAACCAGGATCCACCGATATAAATTTCTAAATTTTCAATGAAAATTTTATAAAATAATCTACGAATTTTACACTTTTTAAGCTGAAAAATTTGAACAAAATGTTATATAATTTATTAATCAGGAATAGAGAAAATATGTTTTTTTAGTATTTAAAGTCTTGTTGCCCTTTAATGTATGCTTTCTCACCTCAATATAGAAATATCTTATATTGAAATTACTTTTTCGAATTAAATTTTCATAAATCACGTAACGTATTGCAAGGATAACCAGCAAATAATATTTAAAAAAAAATAAAATAAATAAAGCTGAAATTATAGGTGTAATGCTATTTAATAGAGTATATACCGTCTTCAGTTTCAGTTATGATGATAATCTTTTATTTAACAAAATTTAATAATTAATAAAAGATCTTAAACCACAGGGCGTCTTGGAAAAGAGCAAAATAGTAATGCTGTTTTAACTGCATGACTTTTATAATGTACTAAATTAATAGTTCTCATTTCTGACAGTTGGAGTGGAAGGCTGATTTTTACCAGCAAATGCGAAAAACACCAGAGCCGGGGATAGAACCCGGGCCTTCTGCTTAAATCGCGGGTGCTCTAACCACTGAGCTACCCTGGCTATGATGTTTGAAATTTCTAAATTAGAATTTCGTGGCCTATTGGACTTGTGCCATGTTCAAAATTTGTCACTTGATAGAAACTGGGCATTTTTTGGATATTTAGTGTTATACCACTTCTCTAATATGGAAATCGTCCGCATTATCATAGAAGATAATTTTTTTAAATAATAATTTTAATAAATTATTTTTAAAAACAGAATTATTTTTTAATAACCAAATTAAATTTTATATAAATCTAGGTGCATTAATGAAACAGGGGGGTTGAGGGGGGGCGGCAGTCCCCGTCACACAGAATTAATTATCATATAAAACTCTTCCGAAGTCTAATTTGAATTATTTAACATAGGTTTACATAACATCGTTATCTTACCACTTAATCTCCAACCTGTATTTATAGTATTAAATTTCAGATTTAGAGAAAGTGGTTTGAGTGACACACCAGATTATTTTTTCTGTTTTTGTTTTTGTTTCCCGTTAGATAACAGACTTTAATAATAAAAAAAGGGGTTAGATCTGAAATAAGGACTGTGACGAATGATTTTGGTCAATTTTGAAAATGCGTAATTAATTTATTTCTACATATATGCATATAAAACAAATTTCTTTTTCATGTATCAGCCTTGAAGAATACAAGTTCATAGTATTTATACTATAAATTACAGTAGTTTGTGAAAAAGAAATGAATGAAGATGAACATAGTGAAATGATTGTTGCCGAATTCTTAAAAAAACCACAGAAACCATGGCATAACACTGCTAAAAACTTAAAAATTCCCAGAAGTACTGTAAATAGAGTGTTAAATAGATTTAATGAAACATTGCCAACGAAAAGGAAATCTTGTTGTAAAGAAAAGTTCGGAGTTTATGATATTCAACTACACAAAAATATAGAAAGAACAGTATGTCGAAATCGAGGAATGTCAGTCAGAGATGTGGCAAAAAAGTGCGGAACAAATATATCAATTGTGCAGAGGGCTAAAAAATTATTGAACTTAAGAACGTATAAAAAATAAAAAATGCCTAAAGTGACGAGAAAAATAAAAATATCTATAAAACTAAAAGCTAGAGAATTGTATGAATATACAAGCAAGAATAAGTTTCATTGGATTTTAGACGATGATACCTACGTCAAAGCGGACTTTTCCACTCTTCCTGGGCCTCAGTATTATACAAAAAAGAACTTTGAACATCTGCCTGAAACAGAGACTTCCATTAGTTTGGAAAAATTTTGAAAAAAAATATTTTGTTTGGATCGCTATTTGTCAGTGTGGAGATAACAGTAAGTCATTTGTAACGGAAAGTACAATTCATCATAAATTTATGTAAACGAATGCCTCAGGAAGCGTTTGTTGCATTTTTTAAACAAAAACGATATGCCCGATTTATACACATCTCATTGTTCAAAAAATGCAAGAAATTTTATGAAACAAAATTCCATCAATTTCGTGACAAAAACCATAAACCCACCAAATGTTCCACAGTGTCGCCACATTGAGAAATATTGGGCTCTATTTAAAAAAAAAAAATTAAGATCCTCACAGAAATGTGCCACCAGCAAAGAACATTTCACTCGTTTGATCAAAAAAGCTATCAAGGGGGTCCAAAAAGAAACCGTCAAATCACTAATGAAAGGCTTTCGTACAAACCCGCGAAAAGAATATGAAAAACTGTAAAAAAAAAAATGTTTTTACTACTAACATATTTTTGTACACCTAATTCCTCATATTCATGCATAAATTTAAAATTAGTAAGCAGTATATTTATTTGAAGATGAACGATATCATTTAACACAGTCCTTATATTTTATAATAAATTTTAATGGTACTAAATTTTTATTATAGTGGGTATACGCTGATTAAAAATTCAATTTGTAGATTATTAATTCAAGAATTTTATGTTTTACAATATTAACCTACATCACAAAAAGCAACATAAAATAACATGCAAAAATAATAAAGACAAGGGGAAACATTCCTGAAAAGACAAACTATCAGATAGTCGATATTTTACTTAGATAAAAAGAAAGATTAAATATTTTCTATGATAAAGTTGTATAATAGATTTTTTGTCTTATTCGGATTAAAAATAAAAAAAAAAAATATTTTACGAAATATTTTCTCTGTTTACATTCAACGGGAAAAATAAAAACAAGATAGAAAATACAAATGATAAAAAATAAAAAATAAAATTTTAGTTTCGTTTTCTTTGAATCTTTTTTCTTCCAAATTCTAAGTAAATATTTGATAAAATTTTCTTTATTGTTAAATTTCGTTAAATTTAAATGTAAAACGAAATGTATAATTTATACTACAAATATGTACTGTCTTATAAGTTATTTATAAGTTAAATTAACTTAGAATCTTAAAGGACATCGTTATTTAAGGAAATTTTTCATTAAATTGAGAGAATATTGAATATGAATATTCAACTTCATATCATTTGTAGTATCTGTGCATAAAAGCTAGGTGCATATGAAATTTCTCTACCAAATTCATAATTGGTATGTTACATTACACGCACGAAAGTTTAGAGTTTAAATTTTACATAGAGACATCATAATATTTTTTTATTTAAATGTTAATAGTTAAAATTTTCGAAACTCTTTTGAAATGTTTGTGTTTATAGCTTTCATTTAAATGTTAAATTTACTTATGAATAGATAATTATTTATGTAAATCTAAACTTTTTAGCTCTTTTTAAGCTCTTTCATGAAATAAATATATACAAAAATACCACTTTAAAATACGTATAAAAATTTATTAAAATTTACTTCTTCAGGTGATTTTTTGACACAAGATAAGAGTATACATCATTATATATAACAAAGTAACTTGATACGATTATAGGTAGCGTGTACACAATATGATGTGTCCAATATGGTTACATACAAACGGAACGCTTGCAATTTCGATGAAGTAAATTTTGCAAGTTTTTTTTTTTTTTTTTTTTTATCAAATACAGTCGGCAGCAAAAGTAACAGAGCACTATTGAAAACTCCTATGTAACAAAAGTACACTTAATGTAGATTTGTTAAATAAATCCTTGTCAAATAATATTCTTAGTCTGTCTAAGAATATGATTCGACAAGGATTTATTTAACAAACCAGTGTGAAGTGTGTTTTTTTTCTTATAGGAATTTTTGCTAGTGCTCGGATACTTTTGCTGCCGACTGCAGTCATACATTTGGAACGCCTGCAAACGGCTTTGCAACTGGAAGTGTTTCATTTGTATGTACCCCTTATTTGTATAAATGCCGGAAACAAAATAGAGTTCTAATAGAGTCACACCAGGGATACATTTCCAAATCTTATACAAGATGTACATAGTTGAAAAAAAAGACTGGAGTTTTCCTATAATACTTTGCAGCGTAGTTACATGAATTTAGAGAATAAGGTTCAGTTCCAATAGGGTCACATCAGGGCTACATGGCATAAGTTCTTGTAGAAGAATTAAAAAGGAAAAAAAGGCTGAAGGTTTCCTGTAACAACTTGCCGCGTAGTTACGAAGTTACATGAATTATAAGACAAGGTTGAGTTCAAGGATGATGTTACATGTCAAAATTATTTGTAGAAGAAACATTTGAGTTGTAGACAGGAGAATTCGAACAACATCATGCAGTAAGCATCTCGAAAAATGGATGTTAAACGTCTTCTTTTTCAACTGTATACATCTTCCATAAGATTTGGAAATGTATCCCTGGTGTGACCTTATATGAACTCTATTTTGTTTCCTGAATTTATACAAGTAATGGACTCATCATAATGTGTACGCGCTACCTATAACCGTATCAAGTTACTTAATGCTGTCTACTCTTTTCTTGTGAAAAAGAAAAAAAAATCACCTGAAGATGCTACAAAACTGTAGCGAAAAGCTTTGTGAACAAATTTTAATAAATGTTTATACGTGGTTTAAATTGGTATTTATATGTATATTTACTATTATGTTAACACGGGAATTAAATAAGAATTTTAAACTTTTAGGAGTTTGAAATTTTAATCATCTTTAATGAAATTAATTATAGTAAAACTATTTTGCTGGAAACAGAGTATTTCAGACCTTTTCGTAAAGAAAAAAAGAAAAAAAAAGGGCGATACTGAATGCATCTAAACAAGCAGTAATTATCGTACACAGCAATGTCGCAACCCAAGTTGTTATCCGCTCGATGGCTCATTTCATTGGTCAGATTCAGCTTAGATGCTACATGCTAAGGGCGTTGGATTGGTCTTTCGAGTTCTTGTAACTTAGCTACCACGATTGCCTGATATCTCCTGTATCGATTTTGTCTTGTGCGGTATGTGAAAAATTTCATCCTCATCGACTTGAAGAGGACATGTTTGCATGAATTCGTGTAGTTTACAGTTGTTTTATATTTCTAAAATCATATATAATAGATTATTAGTGTTTTCGAATAACTTAGTTAACGTGTTCAAAAGGAATATACGTATTAGACCATCCTTGTAGATAAGGTTTTAAAATTAAAAGGAAGAATGCTAAGTTTTATTTCTAATAATCTCTAGAAATTCGAAAACTATACATATCGAATTGTATACGTATTACATGCATAAACGTATACAAATACCCCATTCTCATTAATTATTTTTTATATAATTTATATATATACCTATATATATATATATTATACTTTTATAATGAAAACATGCACTTAAATATCATTTAAAAATTTTATTTTAAAAAATAATATATTTAAATTTTACGCACATTTAAATCACTACAATAAAAATTTTAAATGAAAATGATTATGCTTCTCTTAATGTGTAATTAAAATTTCTTCCATCGAAGGATGTTAATAAGTTTGACAAGCATTCTATTTCAAAGACTGATACCACCATTTCGATTTTATAATAGCATAATACATTTAAATAATTAAGTTATTACAATTTATCTCTTAGAAAACAATAAAGAAATACTACATTGTAAAATCCGAAATCACATCTATGAATATTCAATTTTTAATTACATATATTAGTTTTTTAAATTTGATATTTAAATTACTTTCTTTTGGTAAACGTTTTACATTATGCCGATTTTATTTTTCATAATATTTGGTGAAACTGAAATCTAATTTTACATAAATGTCTGATTATATTCCTGAAAAATTTAAATGAACCTTTATTTAATCGTTCATAAGGGTGAATATATTATTGCGTTACTCTTGAACTTCTTTAACAGTACCGCATTAAGAATTACAAAATAAAATTGACACTTATTTTCTGTTAGAATATATATATATATATATATATATCTCCACAAAACAAATGACTAAGGAAAAGAAAGGAAACTAAACGTTACATAACACTCGGATACAATCAAAGGTAATGGTTATTAAGGAAAGTAATCGTTACTGTAAATAAAAACTTCCATTAATGTTAGGTTTGATATACCAAGTTAGAGTTAAAGGATTTGGATTGTCACATTCTGCCAAAATAAATTTCTTCCCAGGCATTCTTATTTCATTTTAATCTCACAAAATTTCCTTCGTTGATGATGTAAACCATCTGGTTCATGTTTCTCAATAAAATAAATGAAAATTTATTTTGTTCAAAAATTGCTTTCTTTTTCGTGAATTCCTTGCCTGCTGATCAAACAAAAAAATAAATTAAAAAAAATATGTATATAAAAACATAAATAATAAAACGTGAATATATATATATATATATATAAATATATTAGGTCGTTGCAAAAGTTCGTGCGGTTTTTTATTGCTTCGTTTCCTAAAAATACAACAAATCAAATGACAATTTTTAATCAAAATACTCTCCATTACTTTCTACAACCTTTGCCCATTTTCGGGTAACAAATGTATACCATGGCGATAGAAACTCTCGCCTTTGGAGGCAATAAAATGATCCGCGTCCGCACGAACTATTGCAACGACCTAATATATATATATATATATATATATATATATATATATATATATATATATATATATATATATATATATATATATATATATATATATATATATATATATATATTCAAAAGATACTACATTTTTTGACAAGTTTTTTGCTTATAATTAGAACGGATTTCCATAATATTTTATAAAGCTAGCAAAACAATTGACAAAACATTTGAGAAACATTATTCTGAAACATTATTCAAAGTTTTTTCAACATCAGGTAGGAGAGTATCAATAATGTGAAGCGTCTGATCCTAAAGAAAATAAACCTACTTAAAGTTTCATTGCATTAAAACTACTAATATCTTCTCTTACACTAGCTTAAATCATTCTTAAAGATTTAAAATTAAAAACAAAATATTTTAAAAAGCTTTAGTATGCTAAAAAAAAGTTGTCACAAAAGTTGTTTCATGTTGCTATAATAATTTATTAGGCTTTACCAACGAATATTCATGAATGGAAATAGAGAATGCAGAATTGTTTAATTTTGTGACAACATTAAAAATGAGATTTTTTATTCAGGAAAATTACCGTACGGGGAACGAGTTTGTCCGAGTCTATAAAAATTACCTATGGAATCCATGACTGTTAGGTCCATAAGTTCAGAAAGTTGGCCTTAAACACCCACACCAAATTGAAGTTTTTTCTAAATGTTTTTTTTTTAGTTTTTTTTTTTTTTTTTTAGTTTTTTTTTAGTTTTTTTTTTTTTTTAGTTTTTCTAAATTTGCTTTATATCTGTGTGATTTTTTTTTTTTTTTAACATAATTATTGAGATAGTCCTTTTATCACTGAGAAAAAATTCTGTAACTGACATCTAGAATCTGAATTATGTCTCTAGAAAAAGTAGTTCCATGTCATCCTTGTAAATTCTAGTCCCCTTGGAAAGCGAGCTCTAGAAGCCCCTATTAGAATTCTAGAGCGGTTGCCCATATTCTCGAGGGCAAAGTTATTTAAAAATCTCTGCATATAATTGAGACTACAAGAGGCGGGTTTCTGCAATTATAATATTGGTTAATTACCAAATTCTAGAAAATAAAGCGAGAATTTCTCGTAATATAAATGATTAAGAATATTTAGAGTATTCGGAATATTGTTTCATCATCTAGAAATGTGTACACTAGAAATTCTCGATAATTTCGTCTATTCAGTTTATTGACGTCTCTTATGCGCATAGCTCGAAAATCTATACTTCTAGTTAAGAGATTTAGAAAATGGCCCCCTATTCAGTCGCGAGAAAGACGGTATATATATATATATATATATATATATATATATATATATATATATATATATATATATATTGTCTCAGTGATCAGCATAGCTCAAAAGTTAGTTTTAACAGAATGTTCAAATTCCGCTTACGTGTATAATTTGTTTATGTATATAAGATTTATTTTAAGTCGATGAATTGGTTCGTGAACAGGAAAATACCAAATTAATTAAATTTAATAGGTGTAAAGTCAAAATCTCTGGTAGGTATTGTAAAATTCTACAATGCATGATGTTTAACTTTTTCTCATAAATAATGTATTTGTTTTCTCTATAATAGGATATTGAAGAAAAAAAAATATATAAAAATAAAATTGATTATCAGTAAATAACTGAAAGAAACATTAGTGGAATTTACTTAAATATTGAACCAAATCTATGGTGTCTTCAACCAATCTACCCTAATATATTTATATTTATAATAATGGTAGGTAAGAAAAAATAGTTTTCGTGGCACAAAAAGATGTTTTTTAATGTTAAACATTAAATTATAGTTTTTTATGCATTTGTTTATTTGTTTATTTATTTATTTCAAGACGGAAATGTTAACTTTAGAATATATAATAAAAGTATAAAATACAACTATAATAACGCAGAATGTCCAACATTTTTTTAAATTAAGCATCCAATATAAACTGGATTTCGGACCATTTCATGAACTAACTTGGTTGACTGACACATAATAGATTATGTTAATATACATTAAAATAATCTGTGGTAATTTCACTTTTTGTAGTTGTTGCTGTGATTTAAATGGGGTTCATTAAGAAATTTACTATGGACAAAAATAAAAATATTAATATACAGAATAAAAATACGCAAATAGAGGTTTTTTTTTTTTTTTTTTTTTTTTTACTGACTTATACGCTGTGATGATTTATATTTAAAACACATTTACTTTACCGTAAATTTTAACGAAATATAAATATAAATGTTTTTGAATTATAAAAAAACACATTTTGAAGAATATATATTTATATATTAAAATAAAATCGATCATCTCGTATATTCTCATGCAAATTTCTGTATAGAAAGTATGCAAATGTTTAAGTTTTCAAAACCAGTAAACGTAATTCCAATCATAGCGCGTATTTCTGCTGCACAATTCACATAGCATAAAATAAGTGATAATTGCGAAAGGTTTATCTTTTCTTATTGTCGGTAATACACAACGAAGAGATGCTCTGAAACGCAAGGAATAATGCCAATGTGGCGTTAAAACATTATAGGCAACTGGACAAACTCGGACATTGTCGTATAGTCTCACTGCGTGAAACTGGATGGACAAACTAAGCAATATGTCGTTGTTTCTACCGCATAGACACGCCTGTGCATAGGTGCTGACAGCAATGGTTTCTGAAAGGAATCTCTCTCGAAGACCAAGGCGCATAAATGTAAACAAGATTGGATGATTGCGTTTGAATCTGAACTGACCCTAAGACATAACAGACAATATTTCAATTTACTATAACTTCCTACATATAACCTCTGAGTCCTTTCATCATCTCGGCGATCATCTCAGGCGGGGTTACGCTCACAATGGTGATTAAGTTATCTGCCTTTTTTTCCTCCTACCTCAATAGCGGCAGAGTCGTGTGCAATGGTCGCAGCCGATCACCATGTGTGCTATCTGAATTCCACGACATATTGTTCAGCGACAAATCCCGCTTCTTTCTTGGAGTAGATGACCGTCGCATTCGTGTGTGGGGGTCCGGGACAGCGATATCATTTAGCCTTTGTTTTACAAAAGTATACATTCATTACTCCTGGTGTGGTGGTGTGGAATGCCATCTCCTACGACAGCAGGTCGCTTCTTGACATCCTGCGCACAACTTTAGCAGCGTAACGATAGGTTTATTCCAACCTGATAACATTATCCTTCATGGCATGCCATCCTGGGTCCAGTTTTCATCCAAATAATGTCCGGCCACATATGACTCACATATGTATGGATTGCTTTAGTGCAGTTAAAACTGTTCCCTGGCCAACGAGGCAACCTGAAATTTCGCCCATCGAAAATGCCTAGGACATGACAGTTTACTAAATTTAGACAATCAAAATTGTTGCAGATTTGGAGCAATAATTGATGAATGACTCGCAGAATGTATTGCAGGAGGACATTAGGATAATTTACCACTCCTTCCTTAGACATATGCACTGCTGCGAGGAGCGGTTCCACTAAGTATTGGATTAAGCAATTAATGTGTAATTTTTAACCGTCCTATGGTCTTGAATACTTATGGCATTCATGGGGTCTATAGCCTATTTTTAATCACTTCATTATCTGAAAATGATAAGTAGACGTACCTAATTTCATTTACAAAAAAAAAAAAAAAAAGAAGAAGAAAAAGAAAACCTTATAGTTTTAAAAGTGTTTCGTATTATGAAAGAAATTACATAGTGTAATCACGTTTCTTATATGTCTCACAGTGAGGACGAGTCTAAAAGCTTAGCTGAGTGTCAAATGGAAAGGTAGATTCGGATTTAGTAAATATACATTCATTTGGTGTTCCCTTATTGCTTATTTTCTCAGCACGACAAAGGTTATGACCCCTATTATAACACTGGTCTTGTTGAGTCCGCACTTGCGCAGATGCTTCCATGGTCGCAAGAAATGGGATTAAAGAATATATATATATACATACGTAGTGTGTTTGTAAATGTATATTTTTTGATATATTAAAATAATTATTTATTTTATAAATTATGAAGGTCTAAATATATATTATTATTGTTATTATTTTAATTCTTAATATTCTTATTTTATTTTATACTTAATTCCATAATAGAATAACTAAGAAACTTCAGCAATGCACTGATTCAGTTACAGTTACTCGTGAACAATATTGCTTTGATTAATTCTTACAAAAATTTTATGATTACATTTTGTAAATAAGAAAGAATCAAATAATTCAGCATTCAAATTTTAAGCATAAAATATTAAACTCTTTTTTTTTTTCTAACGATTCGTATATTTGAAATTTCAAAGATCATGCATTTATTCAAAAGATGCCGATAGAGGCATTTTACATTTACACAAATCGTCTGAGTTTATTTATTTTTAGTGTACTAAAACGCATATGACGAAGAAAAAATATAAATAATTTAATTAATATTTAACTATTTATTCATATTTAAAGGTAAAATATTCTTCAGATTTTATTTACCATACTGTTTACGAGATACAATGTTTCTAAAAAAAAAAAAAAAAAAAAAAAAAAAAAAAAAATACTATGTTATAAAACATTTAGTTTTTTCAAATGTTTAATATTGTAAGGATTTTTATCTTGTTTTATGTATCATATTTTTTTAATAAATATTGAAGATAATTTTCGATAACAAAAAAGTACTAAAAAAAATCAATGAAAATATTTTCTAAAAAGAAAAATATTTATTTTTAATTGGCATAAAAATAAACGATTAACTGGAGTTGTAAACATACTTAACGGATAAAAACTAAAAATTTAAAGATTCCATAGCTATTAGTTTTGCTTAGTTAAAAATAAAATCTTAGATGAATGAAAGAAACCATTATTATGTAAATATCTTTAATAAAAAATTACAAATAAAGACATTTTTTTCTTCAGAACCAAATATTATTAATTTTATTTTTTCTTACGTTTTAAATTAGCCATTTAATAAAAAACTGTGAAGAAGATTGCACACACATTTTGTATAATTATCAATCTTCTGGCCAAACAGAAGAAAAATAATTGTTATTTTTCTTTTTTGTAAAATTTAAGCTTGAACAATTGCAGACGATTTTCAACATGGACATTTTTTATGACATCTGTTCGTTATTATTCTTATATTTTTTGTATAGATTGTAATTTTTAGAAAGAAACAATTAATAATAAAATAGAGAAAATTTGAAATTTCCACTTAAGTGCTCTTTTAATAGAATTTCGATCAGTTATTTGAAATATATATACACACATATCTATCTATCTATCTATAGAATCTCATTTGTATTCTTATTTTTACTAATATTTTTAAAACTTTTCTGGAAGCAAACCAACTATAATATATACTTCTTTAAATTTATGTATATATTTTATAATAACTTCATAGATACATATCAATAAATGATAACTTGGACTTTATTATCAACAATTCATTAAATGCGTTCAGATAATCATGTTAAAAAATTATGTGGGAAACATGGAAGTATTGTAATGAAATAAGCAAACAATCTCCAGGCAAATTTGACGTTATCGTTAAGACATCCACAGTGACTATATTTTAAGTTTCTTTTGTCACAGAGTGAAGTTCCTAAGTGTCAATTTCAGATTTATCATTTAGGATAAGATCTCGGATTTAAATGATTCAGCCACTAACGTACAATCAATTTTGTAGTCTTTGTTATATTAAAATCATAAGAACTTTTTTTTTTTTTTTTTTTTTTTTTTTTTTTTTAAATAAGATATATAAATTATGCCCTTTATTAAAATGTTTTTTTATATAATTTATATAAACTACGTAATCTGGCATCAATAAAATTGGACTAATATACATTCATGTGTCCTAATCCGTCAAAATTGATTTAGATGTTACTTTTTAAAGCCAATACATGAAACATAGTTATTTTAATGTAAACGACAGGCAGTCTATTGCTAGATCTAGTCTTATGAGTAGAAAATCTACAGTAAGTGTGTAAGTGTATTTCGGCGTCCTTTTGTAAACTCGAAGAGATCTATGGTCGATTGTCAGCATAAAATCGGCTCAATATTAGCAACATCTGTAAAAGTGGCTGCAATAATTTAGTCTAACAGATAATCGACAACAATATAGTAAATTAATTGGCTGTAATCCTAAATCAATTTTTTCTTGAATGCTGAAATAAGATCTTTATTTTTATTTTTATTTTTTCTCTCTTTCTTAAGTTGTTCTAATAAAATAAAACGAAATAAGAAATTTAAAAATTAAATAAATTTTTGTGATCTAATGAAATTATTAGTAAGAAATATCAAATTAAAAAACTAATATATGCACAAATGTTTAAAGTATTTTTGTTAGTTATTAAAATAAATTTTCACATATATTTAGTTTTAACAATATGTCTTATGAAAGGTTAATATAGCATGGAAAATATGAAAATAAATAAATAAATAAATAAGATAAAAATATCTCAATCATTAATACTTTTATTTATTTATTTATTACTTTTTAAATTTTAATTTCTGAAAAATTGCTTAAATGCCAATTTTTCGACACACTGGTCCTCTTGCATATTTTTTTGATGTATTGACTCACATGTTTTGCTAATCATAATAATAAATCTCTGTTTTGAGTGCCATATCCAGTTTGTTTTATAGAAAGCGGAGATTTAAGCATTTTTTTCTTATTATTTCAGTATTTTACTTTATTTTTTTTTAGAACCTTGCATAGTTTATTTTAAAGATCTGATCGTGCATTAAAAAAAAAAAAAAAAAAAAAAAAAAAAAAAAAAAAATGCATTTTCCTCTTGGTTGATTTTCTTTTTTTTTATAATCATTTTGTTAACTAATGGATACACCATACTATAATACAACATGATACATAAATATAAAACTTTAATTGCCTTTTATATTGGATAATTTAAGTCAATATTGGAAAAATATTATTCACATGTTTTCAACGGGGAAAAGTTAATGCATATTTATTGCAATTTAAATATCTTATACCTGATCCATATTTTTCAACAATATTTATTTTTTTAAAAGGCAGTTTCTAATTTAATTAGAAAAATTAAATATATTTTTTTACATTTTTTTTTTTTTTAATCTATGGTAATTTGCTTCAGGCACACCTTTGCAGTTATAAAAATAAAAATAAAAATATATCCACAGGTTTTACTTTAGAAGATCAAAAATTAAATAAAATTATTTCAATATTTCCACAGCACTCAATTTTGTTTATTTATGGCGTTTACTTATGTGCCATAAGGGTCTGCCAAATATTCCTTTTTAAGTAATTTTTCAAACTCAACTCGTGTGGAACTCAAAAAGGAAAGTTTGCGATATATTTACAAAATAAATTGCCATGTTATAAATTCCAAGTTTATTTCATTTTTTTCTCAAAAATATTTTGTCAAAAATCTCTAACAAATATGAAAGTATCTAGAAATTGAATTTGTAAAATATTTTATATTGTAGTTTCATATAATAGCAAAAAATAAAAAGCTTCTAATTTCTTTAAATATGTTGGAAATTTATTTAAAATATCATAAAAAAGGTTTTGTGTAATACAGTTCTTAATTTTACACTAAAAGTAAATTTTAGCAGTAAACTGAATTTAATAGAACGCTAAAAACGCCAAAATAAAAACAAAAAATATAATTAGCATACCGTTGTTTAATATATTAATTAAGTAATTTAATTAGTGATTTAAAATTTAATTCGAAAAATAAAATAAAGTCTTACGTTTACTCTATGGTAATTTTCTTCAGTCACACCTTTGCATTTATAAAAATAAAAATGGAAACGTATCCACATGTTTTACTTTAGGATCTCAAAATCAATGTTGGGCATAATTGATTAAAAAGTTATTGAATTACAATTAAATTACAATTATAATTATTTTACTGTCAATCGATTAACAAGTAATTAATTGCAAATAAATTGAATTATTAAAAATAAATTGGGTAAGCAATTCAATTTGTT
The DNA here is from genome assembly GCA_963930645.1 of Salticus scenicus. NCBI lineage: Eukaryota > Metazoa > Arthropoda > Arachnida > Araneae > Salticidae > Salticus > Salticus scenicus. Next base: position 89,918,203 of record OZ005654.1, read on the forward strand.
TGTAATCAATTACTTGTTAATTGATTGACAGTAAAATAATTATAATTGTAATTTAATTGTAATACAATAACTTTTAATCAATTATGCCCAAATTGATAGTCAAATTGAATTATTAAAAATAAATTGAATGAGCAATTCAATTTGTTTGTAATCAATTACTTGTTAATTGATTGACAGTAAAATAATTATAATTGTAATTTAATTGCAATACAATAGCTTTTTAATCAATTATGCCCAACACTGCTCAAAAGTTATGTAAAAATATTTCAATATTTCCAAAGCACTCAATTCTGTTTATTTATGACGTTTACTTATGTACCATATGGATCCGTCAAACACTCTATTTTAAGGGTTTTTTCAAACGCAACTGGTGAGGTACTCAAAAAGGAAAGTCTACAAAATAAATAAATAGCTATGTTATGAATTCCAGGTTTATTTCAATTTTTCCTCAAAAATATTTTGTTAAAAATCTCTAACAAATAAGAAAGATATCTAGAAATTGAATTTGTAAAATATTTTCATTTGTAGTTTTATATAATAGTCAAAAAAAAAAAAAAAAAAAGTTTTAATTTCTTTAAATGAATCAAATGTGTTATTCAGAATATCGAAGAAATTATTTGCGTATTACAATTCTTAATCTTGCCCTAAAAGTAAATTTTAGCAGTGAAGTAAATTTAATAGAATGTTAGAAACATCAATAATAATAATAATAATAATAAATTAAATAAATAAATTAATAAATTAATTAATTAAATTAAATAAAATTAGCATACTGGGGTCTCGTCAGCGTAATCATACCGTCATCGGTGCAGAATGGCAGGATATGTTTATGTTCATAAATATAACGTATAAACTGATTCTAGAGCTCAAAAAACAGCCATTAGAAATGGGAGCTTTATTGAATAATCAGCTAACAGGAAGATTCGAGATTCCGTGCTTTAAATATGATAGAAAACAAGAATAGGTGAATTTTATTATTTACAATAAATAGACAGATACCGCGAAAATATTACAAAAAAAAAAATACCTGGGAAATCGCTATTAATAACATTATTATAATTCTCATAAATATTGAACAAACATTCTAACAAATACATAAACATGAAAATCGTGTTCATGCAACGTATTTGACTCGCGAATTATTTTGGGTGAATTAAAGTTAAAACTATATTTATTCTTATACAAATGCTTAAAATAGCCTATTGTTGATTTATATTTTTTCTGGAATAAAAAAATGTATTTTTAGATGGAAGTTGTGCTTTCATTCTGTTTGACCAGTACAAAATTTTATCATTTTCATAGAAATGCATTTTTGAATTTCCTATCGGATAAGTTTTAATAAATGCTCATATTCTGTTGACTGTTATTTTGATCCTATAAAAAAACTATTTGGGGATTAATATGAGATTAAAATTGTAACTTAGATGCTTTCATCAAAATTCGGCTGTGAAAGGTGTTTGGATATCTCTAAAAAAATCAACATGGGAAAAATGTAAGTATCGATACAATATTTTAGTTAAATTCGTGTTTTATTACAATTACAAATTTAAGCATCTTCAATATTATAGCCGTTTTCATGCGGTTTAAATTAGATTGTTGAAGTTTCATATTAGTAAAGACATTCTGTTTTCAATATTATGAACACCAAAATATAATATATTTGTTATAATTTTTTTTTAATTCAGTTCTTATTAAAATTACACAATTATTAATTTTAATCTTATTTTTAAGTGTGAAGTCCAGGCATTAATTTCTAAAAATTTATCTTTATGACTGTTACATTTTTATTTTTATTTCTGTTATTGTTTGTTTCACGTGTTTTAGCATAGAAGGAATTTTTTTAAATATATATATATATATATATATATATATATATATATATATATATATATATATATATATAAAATGACAAAGAAAATATTTAACAGTCACAAAGCTTTGCAATTCTAATTTAAAAGTTAACAATTTAAACTTTTATTCTCTGTGACAAAAAAATGCAAAACAAAGAAATGCAATAAAAAGTATTTTAGTTTGTGAAACTATGTTTGAATTAAAAGCATTATATTTCCAAACTTTTCAGAATAAGTTTAGAAACCTATGAATGTATTTTAAAAGATACTAGTATCGCCCAGTGGTCAGAACTTTACCACTTTCAAAATGGGATTAATTTACATCTTAACAGCGCCACTTGTTGGACGATATGCACTCAAACTGAATCAGCAAAATTTTACTTAATATATATCTCAAAATATGGTTCACTGTAGATGCTGAGTCTTTCCTGAGAGGAGACGAAATCGCAACGTGGAAGCGCCCCCTGTTGGGTGATATTGTCCAAAATCTAATCGGCACCAATTTAAACCAAGGTCAAACGAACACCAAGTTCGGTAAAATTAAATCCATTGATTCATGAAATATAGTGTTTGAACTCAAAAAGACAGATATTTTCTAAAAATGGTCGAATTGATTTTTAAATTTTAATTGGTCGATTGTTTTGAGATTTCAGGAAATCTCAAAACGTGTAATTTCATCGGAAACCGAAAATCTAAAATTTTTCTTAATCTTTTTTTTTCTTCTTATATATGCAGAGAATAGAATAATAATGAATCCACTTTTTTTTTTCGAAATAAGTAGTCAATTCCAGTTAATTCAAATTTAAGGAATTCTCAAAAAGTCTAAATTCATTCAAAAATTGAAAATCGAAATTTCACCCCCCCCCCCCCCCCTATCTTCTACTTTCATCTTATGCATGCAAAAGCTAGTAGTAAATCCACTTTTTAAAAAAATAAGTAGTCAATTTCAGTTAATTGAAATGCAAGGAAATCTCAAAATGTGTAAATTCATCGAAAATCGTAAATCATTTTTTTTTTTTTCTTTCAAATCTTAAACTTTCTTCTTTTATCTGTAGAAGATATACGCAAGCGAAATGTGACATCACTGACCGCCGTTGGAGCCAAGTAAAAGATTTCCTATGTTAATCGTCCATTGGATTTTTTGTAAAAAATATTATTAAAAGTTGAGGAAAATTGATTCCCGATTTTAATCCCCATATTTGGGTATAATAAAAAAAAATTAGACATCGTGTACATGTGCTAGATTTAGTTATTTCGCTGTCAAATTGACAAAAGTTAAATTTTCAATTTCAAAACACTAGAAACAAAGCAGATATAGACTTGATATCTGTTCGCCCGTGTTTTATTTTTATTTATTTATTTATTTATTTATTTATTTGTGTGTGTGTGTGTGTGTATTTGGCGATCAGAAACGTTATACGAAAACAAACATGCCAGATGTATGTTTTCATAATACATATATATTCTGCGAAGTATTGTTTTATATTATTGATTGCTCGTTATTAAATTAGCCATGATTTTTTAAAGGAATTAAATATACTCGCCAGATAATTTAACGACTTTTTATTATTATTGATGTTTTCGCCAAGAACGGCTGATACTCCTTTGAAATGAATTTCATTCCAGTGAAATTAAATGTTTATGTTTATATTCAAAAATGGAAGTTTGAATTTTTAAAGTTAAAATTTTATGAATTTTTCAGAAAAAATAACTTAATCTAACACACACAGACCGTAACTTACATATAACTATGTCCAAATATGGGGATTGAAAACGGGAGATAACTTTCCTTAAGTTAAAAAAAAAAAAAAAAAAAAAAAAAAAAAAACGGGCAATTGACGTAGGTAATCTTTGGCGTCATCACTTTGCTTGTACATTGTATTTTTTTTTTCTTTCCGAACACTATAGTGAGGAAAGTATTGTAATCATGTCAAAAATCCGAATTCGAGATTTTGATGTTTCTATACGTTTTGAGGTCCCCTGAGTCCGTTTTCACTATTTTTACGATGATTTATGTATGTGTGTGTATGTGTGTATGTGTGTATGTGTGTATGTCTGTGGGTGAACACGCTAGCGTCTAAACGCTTCGTTCGATTAACCTGAAAGTTTGTACGCATATTGTAAGTCACCATAGTACGAACCATATAGATTTTGGTGAATCTAGCACTTATAGTTTTTTTACAGGGACACAAAGAAAAATTCTTTATCATTATGGCCTATGGGAGCAAAATCTTAAAAGTTCGATAGCATCTAAACGCCTTATTCAATTGAGAAAAAATTTTATACACATATTATAGATCACAAATACTCAATCTGTATAGATTTTGGAGAATCTAGCCCTTATAGTTTTTTTACAGGGACACAAAGAAAAATTCTTTATCATTATGCCTATGGGGCCAAATTTTTAAAAATGTGATAGCGTCTAAACGCCTTATTAATCCGAGCAAAAAAATTGTACACATGTTATAGATCACAGTTGAACTAACTGTATAGATTTTGGTGAATCTAGCACTTACAGTTTTTTTACAGGGACACAAAGAAAAATTCTTTATCATTGTGGCCTATGGGACTAAATTTTTAAAAGTACGATAGCATCTAAACGCCTTATTGAATTCAGCTGAAAATTTATATGAGTATTATAAATCACTGTTGCACTAACTATAAGCATTTTGGTGAATCTAACATTTATAGGTTTTTACAGGGACACAACGAAAATTTCTTTGTCATTATGATCTATGGGCTCAAAGTTCAGTAGCTTTAAATAAAACAACGTGTAATAGATGGAGAAAAATACTGAAACACTCTATTATGGTTTTCTCTCTTTTGTTTGTTTAACAACTCCTCTTTCTTTACTTTATCTACAAAACTGTTAATTACTCAATGTTCGGAAAGTCGAGTGGAGTCACTCCAGATTTTTTTTTTTTTTTTAATAAGTATTCAATTTGAGTGAATTGGAATGCATTACGTTTTTGCTTAAAATTTTGTCTTCAAATTAAAGTTCACGTAAATAAAAAAAAAAAAAAAAGAAGAAGAAGAAGAAGAAAAGAAAGAAAGAATAGAAAAAATAAATTAGGACTTAAAAAAAAAGGAAAAATTAAATTACTACTCTCATTCTTTTTTAAATTGCGTATATCTTCAACCATATGACCTTTCGGTCTACCACTCATCCACTCCAATTTCTATCATCTAATGGCTGTTTTCTGTTTGAGTAAAAAATCTGTAGTCGAGAGTATAGTGATGCTACATTATACAAATCACTGTGTCTATGGTTTTATTTGAATTTTCAGAAAATTCCAGATTTAACAACTTTCTACGTGAGATACTTTTCGATATAAAAGATTACTTGTATAAAATGGAAAAATGCATAAAATATAAAAGTATCTTTTAATACCTTCTTGACATTGTAAGAAAATATTTTTTGTATTCTTCACATTTAACTAATCATTTATTTAGAATGATACCATTTTCAATTCTCTACATCCATTCTCTATTTCCATAAATAATTTGTTAAAGGTGTACCACAAATTTCATGCTTACCTATTAAAATATAGATTTCACAAAAATTCTTTTGCTCTATTTTAAGTCTTTATTGTATTACTGTATTTTATAATAATGTAATATATTAATTAAACAAATTGCTTTAAACTGGTACACTATAAAGTTATATCGATTTTATTTAATTAATTTTTCTCAAATTCAATAAATATATCTCGTCATAAAACATTTTTACTATCATGAACTAACCTCTCCAGAATTTATTTTAACTTTTTTTTCTGTTACATCTCGAGGATAATGTGGCGTACGCAAAGATAGAGTAGAAGACCATTCAGCCATAGACGCTAAGAATAAGAAAAATCATTTTAACGGTAACAAGATATCTGTTCCGCCAAAAACAAGATGTGGAGAACATGCATCATTATGTTATCAGTTTTTTTTTTTTTTTTTTTTTAATCACTTTTTTTTTTTTTTTTTTTTAACAATTTGTTTAAAAAAAAAAAGAAAGAATAAATAGGTAATGGCTTATGTTTATGTTAGACTGAAAAAAAAAAAAAAAAACCTTAAGATATATATATATATATATATATATATACATATTGATACTGATATTAACATATATATTTGATGATTTAAACGAAAATTTACGGAAATCATAACTATTATGTATTTTCTTCATTTTATTTTTGTAATTTTGATACAACATTGAAGTATTTTCTTTAAATAATACGGTTAAAGGTGCATTTTCTTCCCAAGTAATTGTTTAAACAACTAAAATGAAATCTTAATTAATTATTTTTTCTTTTTATTACGATAAGAAGAATGAATGTATGTTGAAATTGTACAAGTACCTATAATTTGAAAATATTCAATCCTAACAGATCCGAACGCAACCATATTCATTTGCTCGGTTTCTTTTTCAATAATTACATGTTTTCTTGGCGACAAATTTAGTGGCATTGATGGACAATGGAAAAAGGAACATATGAAAAGAAATTGAGAAAAATAGGATATACCTCAATTATTGAAGAATTCCTCTTTTAATCTTCAAATTTTTTTCTATTTGGCACAATGCATATCTGTATTTGTTCGCTTTTTTTTTTTTTTTTTTTTTTTTTTTTAACATTCATTTTAAAAATCTATTTATCTGTGTATTTCCATTACATACAAATACCGCTCATTTAACACATACAGACATAAATGTACTTTTGTTATATCTCATTAAACAAGCTATATTCTGCAATACTGTCACAAAGTAAAAGTCATCATATTTTCTCCCAGTGCTCTTAAATGGAGGGTATTATGAACGAATTCGTGATGATATAGAAATCTAAATCTTACTATTTAACCTACCTTAGTGACATAATGTTTTATTATTTTACAAAAATAAATAAAATTTCGCTGTGTTATATTAGACATGAAAATGTGTGACAAAAATAGTTTCGAAAATTGCCTTGAAGGTATGTATATATATATATATATATATATATATACACCTCTGTTCAAAAGTTTAGCAAGATTTGTAACCGATCAGTTTATTTTCAGATTAAAAACTTATCTCTCGATGATAGGTTTTCAAACATTTGATATTTAAAGAACTGAGTCTTCATGTTTTTCAGTTGAAGATTGGTTTAAGACAACAATTAAGGGGCCGGTAACAAACTGAGCAAAATTAATAATGTTTGTGATTACCCTGTATCGTTAAATAAACGAAATGAATTGTAACTTTAGGATATGTTAATATAGACCTAGTTCAATTTGTAGATACATTTGCGTGACGCTAGCCTCTTAAGTAAAGAAGATATAAGCATTTATTTTAAAACTCGAAAAAAGTCAAAATTTTTTATATTTGTAATATACAGAGTTTTTAACGAAAAGTTTTCCCACCTTTAGATATGTTAGAAAAACATTTTTAAACCAATATACTGCAATTGGAATACAAATATCTTAAATATCGCGTGAAATGGGAACATTTCTATGAAAAATATTTTTACTGCACATGTGCGAAATATAAAACATTTTTTATTGCATAGGTTGAGAACTAGATGCATTGGACAACTTTTATCAAAAGTGCATTTGAAAAGAATAAAAATTAAGTGAATTGTACAATAAAAAAAACCAGCTAGATTTTAGATATTTTCCAAAAGTTGAAATTTCTTAAGGGGTTTTTCACATGCCGCGTAACTAATTTGTAGATCCAATTGTTTCAACTACACTCCAAATGTACTTTTTTTTGTGAAAAATCCCTCATACGCTTGTAACTCGAACATATTTTTGTTTAGTTACTATGATTTGTGAGATCATAAGGGGTTTTTCACAAAAAACAACCTTTGGAAAGTGGTTGAAATAATTGGATCTACACATTAATTACACGGCATGTGAAAAACCCCATAAGAAATTTCAACTCTTGGAAAATATCTAAAATCTAGCTCGTTCTTTGTTGTACAATTCTCTTAATTTTTATTCTATTCAAATGCACTTTTGATAAAAGTTGCCCAATATATCTAGCTTTCAATTTATGAAATAAAAAATGTTTTATCTTTCGTACATGCGCAGTAAACACGTTTTTCATAAAAAATGTTCATATTTCATGAGATATTTAAAATATTTGTATTCCGATTGAAGTATATTGTTTTTAAAATGTTTTTCTAAGTTATCTGAAAGTGGGATAATTTTCGTTTAAAACTCGGAATATTATAAATAAAAAACATGTTGATTTTTTTGGAATTTTAAAATAAATGCTTATATCTCCATTATTAAACTTGCTATCATCACACAGATTCATCCACAAATTGAGCTTGGTCTATGCTAAGATTTCCTAAAATAAAAGTTCATTTCGTTTACTTAACGTTACAGGGTGATCACAAACATTATTAATTTTGCTCAATTTGTTACCGGACCCTTAATTGCTGTATTAAACCAATCTTCACTGAAAAATATGAGGAAGACACAGTTCTTTAAATACCCAATGTTTGAAAACATTTCATTGAGAGATAAGTTTTTAATTTGAAAAAAATCTGATCGTTTGCAAATCTTGTTAAACTTTTGAACAGGGGTTTTATGTGATTAAATTTATTTTATGTGATTAAAATGTATTGCAGTTAGTGGTATTTTTTTTTCTTAAACTTAATATACACAGATTTTCTTTAACAAGCATAGAGTTTACTTAAGATAATTAAAACGATTTGAGGTAGAACATAATTAACATTAAGGTGTACACATTTTTTAAAAAAATTCTGATTCCAAAACTTTAAACGACATTGAAATAACATGTTAGAAAAAATTACACAAATTAAACAATCATTTTTTAAATTGAATTATTTTGTTATATCGCAAAGATTTATTGGTATATCATATTTATCATAAGTTTCTAATTAGTTTTTATTATTAAATAAAGTTATGTTGTAGTGAAATGGCAGGTAAAAAGGCAAATTAATATGCGCCTCATTTTTTTCAAAATTAGAATCATCAAACAGACACCTTCTTTGAATCGTCTTCTATTGAATATTCCATTACGACTTCCACGTTTAAAAAAACTGATAGATTTAACAGTTCTCCACTCGTCAGTTACATGGCAAGTAATGAAATAATTCTGCCGACAGAAGAATGCTTATAGGTTTTATACACTGAGTAAAAATTTGACATCTAGAATCTAAATTGTATCTTTAGTAAAAACAGTTCCATGTCATCCTTATACATTCTAGTCCCCTTTGAAAGCAGTTAAACTCTTGTTAGAATTCTGGGGCGTTTGTCTTTATTATCGAGGTCAAACTTATTTAAAAATCAATGCAAATATAAGAGGCGAATTTTAGCAGTTATATTCTTGGTTTTTGACCCAATTCTAGAAATTCCAGCGAGAATATATCGTTATATCAAGGATTCAGAATATTCAGACCATCTAGAAAATATCTAGAATATACCATATAGAAAATATATACCATCTAGAAAAGTAGAGAGCAGAAATTCTCGATAATTTCTTATATTCATCTTATTGGCGTGCCTTATACCCATAGCTCGGTAATCTATATTTCTAGTTTAAGTATTTGGAAAATGACCATTTATTAGTTTTAGATGAAGGCGGTATATATTTCAGTGTAAAAAGAATATTTAATGTGAGAGTTTGATTAAATTACTCAAATAAAAACATAATCTGGTTTGTGACTCCCACTACATTCTCCTACCCTGTATTTCAATACTATAAAGATAGATTGCATATTAAGTCTTACTATCAATAAGGTAAGATAATAAAGTCCAATGAAGTACTTTCATAATAATTTAAATTGTGTTTGGCAGTAATTTTTTCTTCTCTACATAAATTTATGTGTATGTATGGGTGGGTATGTTGCCGTTCCCAAAACCCCACATACAATTATCGTATCTAAAATTATTACAAAATAATCAGGGATGTTAATAATTTGCCTTCATACTGGTCAATCCTGATTAAATTTTGGCAAACTAATACGAATTTCAAAACACCAATTTTGAATTTTCTCCAGTTATTTGTTTTAAAATTATGCTGATATGTGATATGCATACAGATGTACCGCTAAAAATCGGATTTTCCTAATCGCGACACCTTAACCTTTTATCTACTGCATTATGATACAGACAAAAATTGCGTTTGAAACATGTATTTTTAGTTACTAAAGTGCATTATTTAAAGATATATGTGTTAAAAATTATGCATATCACCTCATCATAATAATTAATGAGAATTTTGTGAGGTCATACTTTAGTGTACCACTGGTACATAGAGGTTGAAAAAATTATTTCGACATGAAAAAAGTGTAGAGAAATATTTACTCTTTATGTTCCTCATATTTTTTCTAAGATTACTGGGATATTCTTGAAATAATATAGGAATTAATTATAACACACATGAAGATTGTGAAAAATATCAAGCAAAAACAGCAAGTTCACTCCATAAAATCCCTTATGGAACAAAAATGGCTATATGTATCGTCTAATGCTTTGTATTGAGATTAAATGGAGGTACGCCTGTTCCATTCTTTTAAATATCTTTGACATTTCTTCTATAAATTTGATTTTATACTCTTTTTAGAGTAATGGTACGTTAAAGTACCGTCAGTAGATAAAGGGTAAAATCTGATATTATACAAAATAAAAATAAATAAATAAATAAAAATAAAAATAAAAATAAAAATCGGATTTAAAATTCGAATTTAAAAACACTCTGTTTACAGTATGAAAAATTAGTTTTCTTTCCTGAGTTGTGTTCGTCAAAATAGTAAAATGTAGCAAAACACTTCTATCAGTTGCATTTAATAGAAAAAAACGTTTATCTCAATTTTGGATTGCCCTATATATGTTCTATAAAAAAAAAAAAAAAAAAAAAAAAATGTACTATAAACAATATTGTGTACTGTATTATTATTGTTATTGCGCGCTATCGACCGGTTACCGTTGCCCAATGTTTAAATGGGAACCGAACTTAAAAATCTAGTCTAATACGAAATCCAGAAAGAAGTATCACGAATTAAAAAGAAAAAAAAAAAAAAAAAAAAACTGAAAATATCCTCAAGATTATCTCATCATTCAAGTGAATTTGCATTTTGTTCTGCCATTTAAATTTGGGAAAGCATAGTAAGCATCCTCTTCGCATAAGGTCAAAATTGTGATGGCGCGTCTTTTTATCACTCGTAGGAGTCCCAGACCGTCGCCAATTGTTCAATGCATAGCTTTAGTGCAGTATTAAAAACTCTGAACTTAACTTTAAATTTGGTAGATTGCAGAGCTGTTTCCACTACTGGATCTAACCTTAAAAAATCAAATGAGGCAATACTGGGCAGGGCTGTTCACTACTAATCATGATGTCTTTTTTTTTTTTTTGTATCAGTAATAGGCATTCATAAAAATATTATATGTTAATACAACTATTAAAAAACAGTACAATACATGAATTCTGCATATTTCGTTTAGTCAGATGAAAGTAAAAGGTAGTAGAAATCAGTTAAAAATATTCAGAGGCAAAGCAAACAAAATTTTATTTCCTTTTTCAAATCGATAAATTCACAAAAAGACATATATATATATATATATGTATATATATATTAATTAAACTAACGATATTGACTTCCGGAATTATTTGTAGTTATAGATATTAATAATGAAGGATTCCTGAACATTTCTTGATCTTTCAGAAGGATTAGAAAGCTTATTTTCCGAGTTTAAATTTGAAAGTTTCCATTACTGATACACGGCCCAGTACTGGTGTTTTTACTTAAATTACATTAAAACTTATGAAACTTAAAACTTAAAATGCATATCTACAATAAGAAACTCCTAATGAGATTGCGAGCACATAATATCTCATACTAATAACACCGTACGAAGAACAGAAGCACATTCGTTCTTTTATATATAGCTTTTGATTTAAGCTACGTCAGGCCACATATTTGCAGATTAGAAATTTTAAACAAAGTTGTTAAATGTAAATAACGCATTTCATCAAAATTAAGTTTTGAAAATGCAATTGAACTTAAATGTTACGAAAAATAACTTTCCCATAAAATTTGAATGTTTGGTCGAGTCAAATAAAAAAAAAATTATCGCTCTTACACATCAATTTGGGGATCATAAAAGCTTTTGTGAAATGCCTAAGTAAAGATGGTCCCGCTTTCCAATTCCTGATGTTAAAGTTTCCCAAACTTAGCGATGCAAAATTTAAAGAGGGTGTATTCGTAGGTCCGGACATTAGAAAGTTGATTGAAGATTCGTCTTTTACGTCTACACTTAACCATATTAAAAAACAAGCATGGAACGCTTTCCTTGACATAACAAAAAATTTCCTTGGTAACAAGAAATCAGTTGGATTTCGCGAAAAAACAAAAGCGATGTTGGACTGTTACCATAAAATGGGATGGAATATGTCATTAAAATTGCATTTTCTTCATTCACATTTGAGTTTTTCTCCCGAAAATATAGGTTCAGTAAGCGATGAACGTGGGGAACGTTTTCACCAAAGCGTCGCTACATTCGAAAAGCGTTACCAAGGAAGATGGGAGACTACTATGCTCCCAGATTACTGTTGGAGCCTTGTCAGAGATGTACCTGGATCCCATTACAAAAGGAAAGAAAGTTACAAAAAAAAATGCTTTTTTATCAAAACTTGAATAAATGTCGAAATGAATGCTTAAATTTGTAAGAAAATCCTAATTTTTGAGCTTTGTTTCTATCTAGAAACAGAGACGTGCTGGAGAATTTTTATTTATGCATTTTTATTGAGTAAATAGTAAGAAATAATAATCGCATACTGAGACCTCAGATAAAATCAAAAGTGTGAAATCTGTTGTGTAGTGTAATTAACGCATATTAGTATATTTACGTAACTACTTTAATAAATATAGGCTAATTGTGTAATGTTTTTTTAGTGTAACCTAAAGATATTTTCTATAAAGTAACTTTACAATATATACTAATAAAAATCATTTGTAGTCAATAGTGTTTATATAATAATGTAAATATGCTTATATAACAATGCAATTAGTGCTTATATAACAATGTAAATTTATTTCAATCTTAATCATAATAGCAGATATTACAATTTTTCTAGTTAGTTGAAAGTGTAATATAAATTCATTTCTGATATTTTTAATGTCTCAGAGGTTTCACAAGCATATTAAAGTAATTATTTCAGCATTTAAAGTTTTTTTTGTTTAAATCTCAAGGGAAATTTTGCTGTTAAATGTAACTTTTTCCAAATTTTGTCAAACTTTCAAGAAGAAAATAATCCAGTAAAATAAATAAGTAAAATATAGCAAAAGAGTTTAATTAAGTAACCTCAAAGGAATACTAATGCAAGATAAGGGTTTATTTTTAATGCAGTTTTTTTTTTTTTTTTTTTTTTATGTATTTAATTTTTTTTTCTAATTACATATAATAATCAGCTTCACACATAAGTGGCCACATAAGCGCTTTAGATAAGGATTCCTTTTAGCCAAAAAACACGAACACATTTTTTTTTTTTTTTTTTTTTTTTTTTTTTTTTTTTTCTCTCTGAAATTTCTTTTTTTAAAGAAAAACTAAGTTACATAATGTAAAATAATATGAAATAGAAAAATAATGAAAATAAAAGCTATTTCCTTTTATATTGATAAGTTTTTCTACTTTTTTTTAAGAAAAAGCATTTTGTATGTTATTAGGGCTAAAAATAGTATTGTGGTAGCATTTATAGATCCATAATAAATTTTAAGCTTTATTAAGTTAAATATGATTTTGAAGTAGACTAATTTTCATTGTATGCAATCTTTTATTTATTTCTTTGTTTATTCATTTATTATTATTTTTTCAATCTATCAGTTTCTAAAATATACTCTATGTTATTATATACATGTGTGTGTGTGTGTATTTATTAATCCTGTTTTTAATTAGGCTAGTTTTTAGGATAAAATTATCAGGAAATATAACATATCATCTAATAAAAGTGTAAATATTTGGTAGACATTCAAATATAACATTAAGTTAGAAGGCATACTTTTATTTATTTTTTCTAAAAAAGCACACACTTGATATAAGATTCTATGTTTATGCAATGATCCAAAATATAAAAAAGGGAGCACCTCACATGGATATATTGTAACTAGTAATCCTAGTATGGTTGATGATCCACATTTCCGTAACATTATGAACCCTAAAATTAAACTTAGAACACATAAAAAAATTAATATTAAACAAATCATTAGTCAATCTTCTATATATTTCGATTCATTTATATATACAATTTCTATTAATTGTAGCAGACCATTTAAATACATCAGTATTGGGAAGATTAATGCAATAAAATTATTAGTAAATCTTCAAATAACTGTGCTGTAATTTTCAAAGAAAATTATTAACAGCTCTCAGATAAAGCTATATTAACTTCTAATAGTTTTGATCAAACTTCTTTAAAAAACTTACATTTATAATAAAATATTTGTAAGTTATCATATATTATGAAAATTAACATGCAATAATTTAAAATACTATATATAAATTGTAATAATTCCTAAATTACAAAAACTCCAATAAAATTTCGCAACTTTATAAATGGCTATAATACTAAAATTACAGTTTCGTAAATTATACTTTTAAAATTTTGAAAGAAATGTATTGCTTAACTTATAGTTTTCAATATTATTGTATACAAAGTTTTCCAACTCCTCAACAAAATAAAAATCTTAAAAACGTATATATATGAATACTTTTTATTTTTATGTTTCATTTAAAAACATTGAAATGATTTACTGACTTAAAATTATGTTAATTCATATCACAGAACATCAAAATAGTTAAAAATAAAAAAATGTAATCGATATATATATATATATATATATATATATATATGTATTACTTTAATAAATTTTATCCTATATTACAACATTTTATGCAATAATCAAAGTATTAAAGGTATATCTTATGGTAGATCTAAAAGGGGACTTTTATCTGAATCTTACCCATATATTTTATTAAAGTAATTATTTTTTAAGAAATGATTTAATATCCTTCAGGACTCAGAGTTTATTACAGAATTTATTACAGTTTTTAGCAACATAGATAATAACCTTTTACCTTTTAATTATACCCCCAGTCGTACCTCAACGAAAACGTTATGGTAATTATAGTTTTGATAATAATATATGATAATTAATGTTATAAATATGAAATTAAGAATAACTTATTCAGTTTTATTTACGGAAAAGGTGTATTTTGTTATTTAAATTTTATGCAATAATCAAAGTATTAAAGGTAGATCTTATGGTAGATCTAAAAGGGGACTTTTATCTGATTCTTACCCATATATTTTATTAAAGTAATTATTTTTTAAGAAATGATTTAATATCCTTCAGGATTCAGAGTTTATTACAGAATTTATTACACTTTTTAACTACATAGATAATAACCTTTTACCTTTTAATTATACCCCCAGTCGTACCTCAACGAAAACGTTATGGTAATTATCGTTTTGATAATAATATATGATAATTAATATTATAAATATGGAATTAAGACTAACTTATTCAGTTTTATTTACGGAAAAGGTGTATTTTGTTATTTAAAAACTTAGTCCCAAAATACAAAGATTTTTCATATATCCAAAGTAATCTTTTGAATAAGAACAAGAATCATAACAATTTTCTTTACAAAATCCGACCAGGAAAATCAGTCAAAAGTCTGTTAAATTTTTTTATACTTGAATGAAGTATTGAATTTTTATTTGACATGTGTCAGGCACAGATTCGTTCATAAATCGCAGATATTTTTTGTCGTTGTTATTTTAAATTTAAATAATTAAACTGATTAACGATTCAAAATTTGTGCTTTTTATACTTAAAACTGTAAGAAGATTAAACAGATATATTCGAAAAAAAGTTTTAAATTAAGAATGATAAGCAATTTTGATAGATCATGTGAAAAATCAATCTTTAGGAGTGTGACGTTTAATCCAAATATAATACAGTAAGTTCTGAAATAAAACATGCGTTCCGTCAAATATTTATCAGATAACCATATAAGAAAATCGTTTAAATACAGCGTTTAAAATTATGCGTACTTATATAACATTTTATGTCAGTGTATGGTTTGATTATTTGACTGATAAAAAAATATTATTATATAGAAATTGCTTTAAAAAGTCTTGTTACACACCGACCGAAATTGTTTTAGAGAAATCAAGTCCTTTTCTGCCCTCTTGATTTAATTTCTTCTGACGACAAGAATCATTGTCTCATGAATCGCTCAAACAACGACTGCCTCTTGTAGCCAGAGTCCGAAATCAAATACATTTTTTATTTCTGTTTAGCACTTATCTTGCGTAATGGAAGTGTATTTAAAAACATTAACTTATTCATACATTTAATAAAAATATATAATTTAAACCAGTCTTCAAAATTAATTTATGGATATCAGGAAATATGAAGAAAGCCGTTTTGATTAGTTTAGAGCGACAAATAAATTATTTACTGGACTGGCTGCACAAATAAAAATTGCAATTAAAGAAAAAGAAACAGTCACGATATCTCATACCACCTTTGAAGATTTTAACAGTAACATTCAAATGTTAAAACTATAATTTGAGTTTCAAAACTATTTAATTCATATTTACAGAAAACTATTACTATTTTTATTAAGCGTATCTACTGGAAGCGTCATTCAAACATATATAAGATTACTGTATTTAACAACGAACGATATTTCAAAGCTGCTTTTGAAAATGTTTATAGATATCAGCAACATGAACATAAGCATTTAAGCATTTTAAGTACATGCTTTGTCGAATTCGAGTAAAGAATGAACTGGCTGCGCAAATCCGCGGTGAACTAAAAGGGAAAGGCCATTCCATGTTATCTCTCAATAAACATTATTGATGCTATAAAAAATATTTAGATGTTGAATAAGAATTTAATAATTTGAGCTATTTTGCTAGACACATTAAACCAAATTAATAAGTTTACAAACAACAGTGTGATTCAAAATCTTGTTCAAAAATCTGCATATATGTAAGAAACACTATAACAAGCAAAAATCAAATAAGGTTATATAGACTCAAGCAAAATTCAGACGAACTATACACCCAGAAACCCAGAGGCATAAAGGTGCGAAATAGGTTCCAAGTAATAATAATTTATGACACAAAGACAAGGTTACAAAACTTTTTTTTTTTTTTTTTTTTAAGAAATTTTTAAATTACGAGTTCGAAGTTGTGACTTGCCGTTATAACACATACCTCGCAACGATGACGATTAGATCGACAAACGTTCGCAAGAATGCCTGGTATATCTGCAATAACTCTACTTGCAGGAATGATTCTCGCAAAAAAAAAAAAAAAAAAAAAAAAAAAAAAAAGATTTCTGAATCCACAGGGATTTTACAGACTAGGATATTCAAGTAACTTTAAAGAAAATAAGTCAAGAGGGTCAGATCTGGTGAAAGAATGGTCATCGTATTTGTCAAGGGCGGTTAATTCATCGCACGACGAATTTAGCGTTCAATGCAGGAAAACAATTCGCTGGAGCCCCTTCATGTTGAAACACATGCGCTGCTGTATATGAAGTGGTACTTCACTCTGCACATATGGCAGAACTTGTGTCAGAAAGATGCTAAGCCTCTCGCACCAGTATCGATAGAAGAAAACAGGGATGGGTTAATGTAGTTTCCCTTTAGCTGCTCCACTGCAATTAGCAGCCCGTTAACGAAATGAACAACCTGCATATTTCTGTTCGAGCAGAGATTCATTCTTCCTTATGCTTATATACCAAAGTTACTTTTACATTGATGCATCTTTTCTAGTTTTTCGCGAGATATCGAGCGCCTTTTTTTGCGTCTGTGTTGGACAGCGACCTTATCATACTATAAGAATATTGTTTATTATCGTGTTCCATTAAAGCCATATTCCACGCTTGGGGTACATAAAAAGATGCCCAAAGAACTTTATCGCTACAAGAAATGGTTTTAATGTACGGGCGCGCCGTAAAACGGCTAACAGCATTCATTACATGTTTTAAAAATTGAATACATATCGCACTACTCCCAAAAGGACTACATTAGTTAAATAATAATAATAATATATTTTCAGAGTACTTTCTAATTCATTTATGAATCGGGTAATAATAATCGATACTCACAAATCTAATAACAAGCTTCTGCCCGAAATTTCCTTTTACTCCATAAAAAAATTATTATCAGTTGTTTAACGAAGCTGAAACTAATTGTTTGAAGAAATTAAAGAAATGATTATCATTACTAAATCACTTTCTGATCGAATATATACTTTTGGAACAAAATTTGTTGCATCATATTAAATGACGAGAAAAATACTTTCCATCTAATTACGTTAGTGCGAATAAATAAATTTTTAATGGCTCATTGCCTTCATTAAAAATAATATATTGTATGACATAATGCAAAATATAATAAAAACGAAAAGTTCTCTTTGAAGATAAATAAAATATAGCGCGAACAATAAAAAGTTTAATATAGATTTTTACAATTTAAACAATTTTATTTATTTCTCTGTATTAAAGAAATCGTAGGCAACACAGTTTAACCCCTTAACGATATAGTAATTTTCAAGAAAATGGTAAAATAAAAAAAAAGTGCATTTTTTATTGAAGAAAATTGTATGAAATAAATTGTATGAATAATATATGTATTCATTTCTAACTTTTAGAATTTCTGTTAGCTTGAAATCCAGAATATTTAATTTTGCAGAAAAAGAAAAAAAATCAATCAGGGTTAATATGGCTAAATGTTGGTTTTCCAGTAAGTAGAAAAAAGTAAAAGATATGCGTTTTGATCATTAAAGAAGAATTTTATGTGTAATACAACACTATATGCATAATATATTTTTCGCAGATTCGCTATCTGAACATTCATAAATATCTCTTATTTCCGAATCATTCTGATATACTTTCTTACCAAATTTAGAATCTGAGTCACTATGTGATTCTTACTACATAATGCACTCAATATATCTCATAAAAACTAACACTATTGTAAAAGTCACTCCTCCCAACAAAAACTCTTACCTTTCTTGAGCAGCCAAAAAAAAAAAAAAAAAAAAAAAAAAAAAAAAACGATTGATATCAAAATTCTCTACCGCTATTAATTTTTTTGGCAACAAGTAAATTATGGATAAAATTTAATTGGCTAATTTTAAAGCTATTACGATGATAATCTTTTCACATTTTAATAATTTAAAAGAAAACTAACCAAAAATTCGAAAATTGGGCTTAGAGGTGCACTAGGGACTATCAAAGGGCACTTTCGTGTCGAATTATGTGACTGACCGAGCTACAGTCTTTGTGCTACGCTATGGGCAGACACACACACACACACATATATATATATATATACAAAAAGATTAGCGCACTTATCATTTACCATATTTTTTACATTGCTTAAACTAAGTACATTGTTAAAATTGCAAGTAAATGTATTAAGAAAGCATAAACAAACAAAAAAAAATCAAGTAATCAGTCTAACAAAGAATTATAATATATATGCAAAAATTAAATTACCTCTGATAGAACGTTATTTAGGTTAAAAGAAAAAAAAAGAATAAACCAAAATATAGCTTTCTAAATTAAAAATAAAAGGAAAGGGGAAAAAAAAAATTATGCAAAATATAACAATAAAATTTAATCTATCAATATTTTGTTATTCCTTTATTGTTGAGAGTCAAACAAATTTTCTTTTGGAAGAGACATCAAACGAATGTATTTCTTAAATTACATTTTTCAATTTGATTTTCAAAAGACATTACAAAGATTACATTTTTTATTTATTAATTCTTGGCATTTGTACATACAAAATGTCCTAACAGAAAATAGAATTATCTACGAAAGTAAAAATGTAATTATTTTGAAAAGTGCATTCCTGTTTGTTTGAAAGTGTATATTTTAGCTTCACTTTCTTTGAAACAAACATGCAAAATGTCAGAAAATTTAATTTTCGAGACTTATTTCTCTTAAGTATATTATTTGCGATAATTTGTTTCATAAGTTTAAATTAGAAATTTATATATTTGTTTATTATTGAAAGATATTTAAAAAAAAAAATGTAATTTAACAGATAAATTAAATTTTTACTTAAATAAATAAATTCTGAACGTTTGTATAGTAAATTACAAATTGTAAAAAATGAAATGTGTGAGTAATAAAAGCAAAATTTAAATGTTTTAAAAATCAATTTTATTTAAATTTATTATTTAGAATTTATAGAATATTTTTTTAGCTTTCCTTATTCGGTGTCGTTTTATACTTAGAATATAATAATTTAGTTTTTTTTTTTTTTTCCTTAACATGGTTAAGTTTATAGAATTGTGTTTGAAAGCACTGTGAAACATTTTGCCTCAAAACAAACATTCGTCATTCAGGATCTTCATGCATAAAGCGTTTAAATATATTTACTTCGATTATAATCCATGTTAATGAATAAATATGTGTGTGTGTGTGTGCCATAAATGAATAGTGGAATGGATTCTGCTTAAGAAAATGCACAGTGTGTGGGTTGTTTTATTGAAACAAAATCAGACACCCAAGTGTAGAAAAGTTCCAGAACGCGATACGGTAAACATTATCCTCCCGTCCTTTCATGAGAAAATGAAACAAAAACTTTATGGGAACAGGGATTGTGTAGGCAGTACTATGTAGGCACACTGAGAAAAAAAAGTACCTCCTTCATCTAGAATGAATAAGTGGTTATTTCTTAATCTCTAAACTATATACATGAATTTCCGAGATATGCGCATAAGGCACGCCAATAAACTGAATAGACGAAATGGTCGAGAATTTCTAGTCTACACATTTATAGATGGAGAAACAATATTCTGAATATTCTGAATCTTTTGCATTGCGAGAAATTCTCGTTTGGTTTTCAAGAAATGGTTCATAAACAAAGATTATAGTTGCTGAAATCAGCCGCTTGAGTTGGCATTTATTTGCAGAAATTTTTGCCCTCTTTAATATAGGCAAACTCTCTAGAATTCTAGTAGGGGTTTCTAGAACTCGCTTTCAAAGGGGTCTAGAATTTATAAGGATGACATGAAGCTATTTTTTCTAGAGCCACAATTTAGATTCTAGATATCAGCAGAGGAATTTTTTTTTTCTCAACACACAAAGAAAAGTAACGAGGACGCAGAGAGAATTCGTCAGGTTTTTCAGTGTTCAGCAAATGGGTCTGTTCGTAAGGCATCCGAAGAATTACAAATCCTTCGTAAGACAGTGCAAAGGTACTCCGTACGCGTCTTCATATTTACAGATTGCAGTTATTACAGGAAATCAAGCCAGATGATAATCCAAAACCTGTTCCATTTACTCAGGTCTTCATTA
Organism: Salticus scenicus; assembly: GCA_963930645.1. Lineage (NCBI taxonomy): Eukaryota > Metazoa > Arthropoda > Arachnida > Araneae > Salticidae > Salticus > Salticus scenicus. The sequence goes on from OZ005654.1 coordinate 89,939,378, forward strand.
CATGTGTAGATAAGAACAGACAATTTCTGATACACATTGCATTTTTTGACGAGTCAGCTATCATGTGTTTGGGATATAGCGGTTGCTAATGAAACAAATGATGCTGACATGTTGGAACGAGTTTGGTCTGAGAGGAATTTTACATTAAATACCACAAGGGAAGAGCGCGTAGATTTTTATAAAGGAAACAGAATAAAACTTTTTTAGTTTATGCATCAGGCAAATTACACTATTTTTTCACTAAGTTAAATACATCTTGAATTATATGACGTTCTAAAACTACCTTTTAGTATAGCCTGTAAAATATTACCCACGGAAAATATTCTTGCTAATTAGTCGGAATTTTTGAAACGTTTAACGTTTTTTACATAACATATAAATATATAAAATGAAGAACAATTAACATTTTAATATTAAAGTTTTTTTTTTCTAATTATAAGCATAATTGCGCTAAAAATAATTCTCCATTTTTTAATAATTATCATATTAAAAAAAAAAATATTAAGAAGAATGGAGATTTCAATTAAAATTCTTTTTTTTGTGTGTGTGTTTTTAATGATAAGGCGAATTTCCATGTGTGTATATATATATATATATATATATATATATATATATATATAGTTCATCTGATGTATGATTTGCGTGTAAATTTGCGCGAAATTCTGTTATTAACAAAATTTAGCTCTAGTATTTTTATAAAAAAAAAAAACCTTTTTAAGAGAAAAATGTAGAAGCATTTTTATAGCTGCAATAGAGAAATAATGCATTTCTTAACATCGGTTGAAATTTAAATGTTTAAAAAATAAATATTTTTTGTGTTATTGTAAATAACGTTATGGTCAATTTCTGCTGATATTTTATTCGTTCCAAATACCTGTCCCCTTAAGTTATATTTTTTTCCAAACATAACACATAAATATATACGGAATACATAAATATAAGCAACATGTTTTCAATTACATGTAAGTACAAAAACATATTTCTGATCTTTTCGTAGGACGCGTTTTGCATAGAATGATTTAACTAATTCAACGTCAAATTTACTTGGTAATTAAAAGTCGTTTTTCATTCAAAGATTTGGTTTTGATTTGATAAAGAAAAATAGAAAACCTCATTTGAGAAACGATTGGCTATTTCTTAGGCTTTAATTTGCTTTCGCAGTTTGATGACAAAAATTCCAGCTCCACTTTAATGAAATACAAATCTTTACATACTGAATACTGTATTCAACAAATAGTACAATGTTCTTATTTTGCGCTCTTATCTTTGAATCCACAGCACGCACATGTATCTCAAACCGTTCAGAAGTCGCCCATGTCTCTTTATTTACACCATGAATGGGTGGAAGCATCTACACATTATTTTGTAAAGCAACATTGCTTGTTATTTTCAAATGACAAGTGACTGAATGTTTTCAGAATCATCGGCATTCAACCCTAACAGTACTGAAAGGAAAAGTTTTCTTTGCTTACCTTAATAGCATTTATCTACTTTAAAATCTAAGATTTTTTTGTGGGGGACATTGACAGAAACATTCGTTTCATCAAGGTAAAAAATGTCCTTAGGTGCAACCTGCATCACTAGTTCCTTCAACCAAACGTTTTGCCAAACGTGAACAATTTAATCGTTAATTGCATTGGACACAATATGCGTAGTTTTGGAAATAATTTTATAAGATTTTTGAAACGGTTGGCCATGCCTTTTGGCGCAGTAAAGTTCGCAATGATGAGCTTATTGGCCACTTCGCACGCTTTTTCACCAAAAAAAGGTGTCACCGACTGGAATGTGGGAAGTACATATTGCCAGAAATCAGTTCATCATTATTTCTTCTAGTTCTCCTTATTTATGATAAGGCGAATAATTTTATGTCTATAAATTGGTCCCTTTTCTTTTACATTTTCTATTATTGTTTTGTATTTTTTTATGATCGTATTTATTTTCAAAACCGATAATCCCAAGTTTTTTGCCGATCATGATCTTCAACATGTTCGATAAATTCATCTTTTATGTCTACTGAAACATAGGCTCGTATTTTCTATTTTTTTTTTTTTTAATTCTGTGCAAGAAAATACATTTCTCAATATTTTTATAACGATAACATAACTACCAACATCCTAATTATGAAGCGGAAGATTTTTAGTACACGCCCCCTTTTCCACACCACATTTTTTTTAGAAAAATTACCTACAATTGTAGTTACTATTATATAAGTATAAAATTACTCTAAAAAACGACTGGTGTGAAAAAAAAAATGCTGTTACTAACATTCTTCCATTTATTAATGAGATGGTTGACAAGTGTGAAAATATAACATTTCTTTCAGCTAATTGAGTGCTTTGAGTTGTAGAGGCAAAAAACAGTTCATTCATGTGATTCACGATTTAGAACAACACTTGATTTCACATTTCCTTAAAGATCTGTTTCACATTGCACATTTAGTGCATTTTCTTTATTCTCGAGCAGATGACTTATATATCAGCATCTTCTTCATTTTTATAACCTAAATGTTTTTATTTTATCTTATCTTTTCTGAAAATTACAAGTATTTACTTTTTATCGAAAAATACAAAAGTTTATACACAGGGATTTTTTTTTTTTTTTTTTTTTTTACGTAAAAACGGAAAGGACTGAAACTCCAAGGTTACAAATATCTTGCAGTTTTTTTTTTTTTTTTTTTTTTTTTTTTTTAAATACTTCCAAAAGAATATTTATACTATAACATGTGCCTAAAGTAATCGTGGAAACACATTACTGAAGATTCCTAAAAAAAATTCTGACACAATATTCAGGGACATGATAAAGACAGTAGCAAACGTTTGCATTGTAAATATTGATAGAAGAGAGGACCATAACATTCTTTGGAAATTGCGGAAATAACCGTTCCATGAAAAACTATTCTTAGTTTCAACTATGTAATTTAACAAGCAAACAAGCAAACAGACATAAAAAAAAAAATAAAAATAAAAGTTGGAGTTGTGTGCGTTTGGAACTGAAATTCTATCACGACAAATTTTTTGACTTAAATATATAAGTAGAACAAATTGACTTTTAACTACACAATAAAAAAGGATATTTAAAACATCTATATATTAATTTGAAACATGTTTTTGCCTGTCTCCACTATATTGAGAGAACTACTCGGTGTAAAAATTTGGTTGAGGTGTCTAAAGAAAGGTCTTGGTCTGTAGATGTGCTATGAGAAGAGAAAAATAAAAAAAAGTCGAACGGTTTCCCCCCCGGCGGAAACGGATGGGAAACCGTTTCCCACCCGTTTGGGTTAAAAACACGTTTACGAGCTTAACTAAGCTTCAAATTACTTCACGGTGAAGAAATTATACATATGGGGACTAGAGTCGAATACTAAAAAATCAATAGCTGCGAATTTGGAATTTTCGATTTTAAAGGGGGAAAAAGGGGGAAAGTAGATTTGGAGGGAGGGGAAAGGGGGGAAATTAGTTTGAGAGGGAAATCCGTTCTAGACCCACACATGTAGCACCTCATTTTAAAGGTCTTGAAATTTCATGTCGATTGGGGATGTTTGTATACAGCATAGTGCGACCCCTGGTGGTGAAAAATGGAACTAAGTGATTTTGCTGTAGACCATATCATGTTGCACCTTATTTTAAAGGTCTTGGTATTTCCTGACGGTTGGTGATCATCGTACAGAACACACTGTGCCCCCTGGTGGTGGAAAGTGCAACTAAAGGATTTTGCAGTTGACACCACCATGTGACACTTTATTTGAAAGGTCTTGGAAGTTCAAGGCAATTGTTGATAGAGGTCTTGAAATTTCATGTTGATTGGGGATGTTTGTATGCAATATAGTGGGCCTCCTGGTGGTTAAAAATGGAACTAGGTGATTTTGCAGTAGACCCTATCATGTTACAACTTATTTTAAAGGTCTTGAAATTTCCTGACCGTCCGTGTTTATGAACAGAATACGATGCGCCCCCTGGCGGTGGAAAGTGTAACTAAAGGATTTTGCAGTTGACACCACCATGTGACACCTTATTTGAAAGGTCTTGGAAATTCAAGGCGATAGGTGATGTTCGTGTGCAACATACTGCGCTCCCTGGTGGAGGAAAGTGGATTTTGCAGCGCGTGCGTAGCATGCCTGCTATACGGTGCCGCTGCCACAGGCAGCGGTAACACGAGTCAGAGGTTTGTTCGGTTCAAGGTTAATTTTTGAGAATTTTTCCATGTTATTAGCGGCCTGCATATACGTGCCGCAGGCACTGGGTTACGAACCCGAGTTCCGTTCTGTTTGAGGTTTTTTTTTTTTTTTTTTTTTTTTCTTTGGTTACAGATGATTATTTATTTTGTGATGTTTTCATTTAAAAATAGAAATTCAAAGAAAATCGAGTTAAAGGTATAAAACCATACAAATTTAAGGTTCATTTAAGGTTATTATCAAGTTCCCGGGCATTGCCGGGCGGGTTCGTTCGGTTCCAGCTTTTTGGGAATTTTTGGGAATTTTTTTATGTTGTTAGCGGCCCGCGTATGCACTGCCGCAGGCACCGGGGTCACAAGGCAGAGTTTCGTTCGGTTCGAGGTAATTATTTTTGTTACAGCTGATTATTTTTTTTTTCGCAATGCTTTTATTTAAAAATAGAATTTCAAACAAATTCGAGTTAAAGATACAAAATCTAACAAATTTAAGGTTCATTTAAGGTTATTATCACGGGCCCAGGCATTGCCGGGCTGGTTCGTTCGGTTCCAAGTTAATTTTGGGGGATTTTTTTATGTTGTTAGCGCCGTGTATGCGTTGCTGCAAGCACCGAGGTCACAAGGCAGAGTTTCGTTCGGATCGAGGTAATTTTTTGTTACAGATGATTATTTTTTTCGTGATGCTTTCATTTAAAAACAGAAATTCAAACAAAATCGAGTTAAAGGTATAACATAATACAAAATTAAGGTTCATTTAAGGTATCATGGGCCCGGGCAACGCCGGACGGGTCAGCTAACATATAGTCTTAGTATTTAACGAAATAGAAAATAAAAGATAGCATCTGTTTATTTGGAGTCAGTTTGACGTCACATTGACAGTACTTTGTTGAAAGTGATGTCATATATAGTATTTCTATTTATAAGTATTTTTCCGAATTTCTTTTTTTTAAGCGAAATGTCGTAAATTATATTACATATTTTAACTTGAAATACATTTATAATGATGCGATGATTTTTGAAACATTACAGTCAATAAAGTGATCGTCGAATTCGACGGGTTCCAGCTAGTATTACTTTAACTGGGTAAAAATAATATGTATCTATTAACAATTTGCGAAAAAAAAAATTCTTATCTTCTTTTAATACCTTTGTTTACATGACAATTGGCAATGTAATATATTTTGTTTACGAAAATTTAATAAGAAGTACTTTTTATTACAAGTGAATCTTAATAATACATTTTTATATTTTATTTTACAATTTTTAATCAGAACTCTTTTTAAAAGCAAAAATTAGAATTACATTTGCAAATATTCAGTTAAACTCTAATTTATAATTCCTTTTATTTATATAAAGAAAAGGTATTTTAGAAGAAAAACAGTATTATTACCTTTCGTAAGTTTAAATTTCTGAAAATAATAATAATAATAATAATAATAGTAAGGTATTTTTTTTGTGGGTTGTGTATCGCCTTTATTCTTATATTATATCTTATATCTTAAACTCAAAAAGTAATATATTTTAGATTGAATCCTTTTTTCACGAAGAAACGATATACGAATTAGGAAATTTATCATCGTGTGAAATAAATCTCCCTGCTTGGTTCCCCATAACTTAAAACAAAATCTTATTGAGAATTTATCTTGTTCGTTGTCTTTAGTATATCTCTTGTGTCATTGATATGGCCTATGTTTCATTTTTCCTTTTTTCACTCCAGACATGCCAAAAAATATAAAACAAATATTTATTAAACAAATCTTTAAAATGAAATGGGAGAATCTATTATTAAGTTTTGGTCCTAGTTTGCAATCCATGAATTAAAAATAAAACTTTTTTTTTTTTTTTTTTTTTTTTTAAACAATGTATTTATTTATCAAATTTTATTTTATATAAAACAAATTATGTACTGAACTTTATTTGCTATTTGATAATTACTTCAAAAGTCACGAAAAATTTCGATGTTCTTTGTGTTGGTTTTTGGTGTTTGAGAATAAGGCCGATTGACTGCCCTAGGGTTCTAGACCTGTGGAGGAGTGCCTTTCGTGGAGGTTTTTCTAAAGATACTAAACCGTAATTGCGTAAGTTTCGGAGAAAGCCACGGGAAACTCTAATCGGCTAGGCCAACGAGCGCAGAACCGCTCGGCCACGGATGGAACCGACTTTCTTGTGTGAAGAAAGTGTTTGCAAAGAAACAGTCAGGCTCTAGTCGATGAATGCACATTATTCAGCGTAATTTCTCGAATCAGTAAGATAAAATTTATTTCAAAGGATATTCTCGAAATGATCTAACAATACTGTTAATTTAACTAATATTCAGTAAACTGCCTATTGAAGCTGTTGCTCGTATCACAAATGTCTCCATTCGACGAATGTTCTGGAAATAGTAGAAGAAAACAAACGCATGTTCTCATGAATATATGAAAAAAGCATCAAATGCACAGAGGTCAGGAATTTCGTTTATTCACGAATAAAAACCATTCGCTTGGAACTCATTTTCAAATGGTAATTGCTAAGGTGCGCCTCTGACAACACCAACTTTTCGTTGTGAATCTACTGTTATATATTATCTCTGAAGGCTATAAATTGGAGAGGTTTTCGTTAATTCCGTGCTAGAACCTAATGGAACGTTCCATAAATCGGTTTTTATTTATCATAGAGCTTCTAAATTTCAGAAACACTAAATTATCATTTTTTAACAAATTTAGACACCAAGGTCGACCTTAAAAAAATAAATAAAACGCCACTTATTTTTACTTTGCCCGTAAAAATATATTTACAGCATACACGCAGATGAGGCACGAAAGATATGTAGTCCGCTTCAATAATATATATATATATACCGAGAAGGGGTAAGAGAGAATGGTAGGTAGAGAATAGACACACAGAGAGAGAGAGAGAAGAAAAAAAAACTACTCTGGTTTTATTGGGTACGAAATATAATATATAATGTAATATGCCTGTAATATGACCGGCCTTAACTACGTCTTTGTTAGTGAAATGGGAGTTTGGCAATTAATTTTGCAAAGAAAAGATGTACAGTGTAGAGAGAAAAAATATAATGGAGTCAGAGGTACCTCGCATTTAAACAATTATCATATATAACAATTATCATATATATATGTATATGTGTGTGTGTGTGTGTGTGTGTGTGTGTGTAATTATTATTATTATTATTATTAAAGCAAGACTATTACTTCCAGTGAGACAGTCCGCGTCTTTATTTTTTTTAATCTTTTTTCACCTTAAATATGCCAGGTTTTAGTTCACTATGCAAATTTATACCATTTAAAATTCACTACAAAAACTGACACACGGATCGGGACAAAATATAGCTGATTCTGTACTTTTTAGTTTATTCAGATAATTGGTCAAAAAAGTTATTAAAAAAAAGAACTCTATTCCAACTTTCAAATTATTAAAAATAATGAAAAATAATTTGTTGAGACAAAAATACTTCTGTTATTACTTACAAATTTTGAATAAACACTATAGAATGCAATAAACTTCCAACAATTTGTTTCGGGTCGACACGAAAACACACGTCCCTTCATCAGGCGAATAAATTAAGCACGAGTGCTGCAGTCAAAGCGGCAACATGCGTTGCCGCTTTGACTGCAGCACTCGAGCTTACTTTATTCGCCTGATGAAGGGTCGTGTGTTTTTTCGACCCGAAACAATTGTTGCGAGTTTATTGCATTTTATGGTGTTTATTCAAAGTTTGTAAGTAATTATTTATACAACGCCAGTTTTGTGGTACTTTTTTATTAAAAATACTTCTGGCCTAAATTCGAGAAAAATTAATAGTTTATAAAATTTGAACGTCCTATAACAATATAGAACATAGTAGTTAATTCCATTTTTGACACTGATTTATACATTTTTCACGCTTAGTCATCGAAATACAATAAATGTTGGCACAATAACTCTCGGATAATTTATTTTTTCTTAGACTTTCGACATGGAAGCTTGTTCCTGAGACATAATGAGCTGTTCGACATGGTTTCTCAAAAGAAATATCTATGATTTGGGTTTTATATAAAAGGCAAAAAGTGTGAACTCTATATTGCACATTTATTCTTTATATATATATATATCTTTCAATGTGAACGGAACGGGGAACTCTAAAATTACTTTAAAATTTCTTAGATTGTAATGCTACCTTCTACAATCTTCTGTTAGAAATTATAGTTTGATTGGATTGTTCTGAAAACAAAAATCATTAATAAAAGTACATAGACGTACAGATTTCCAGATTTCTTATTTAAACTTCCTTTATTACACGCATGAATGTCGTCAACTACTCACTAATTTTATTGCTTCATCATTACCTTCGTACGTGAAATATTTTTATAGTGAAACTTATAAAATTATTTCCGTACCTCTATTTTGAATATGCACAGATAAGTATATTTACAAAGAATAAATAAAGTTATTTTTTCCCTATAGATAAATATAGATAAATAGCACATAAATTTCTTATTTTTATTTATAAATTACTTTCCGAATTTTCACATAAAACAGCAAGCATTAGTAAATTACTGAAGTTTATTTGAGTGTTGGGGATTATTTAAAACTGCCATAATAATGGTCAAACGTAATTTACATTTTATGTATTGCTTATTCAAATATTTTTGTATGAAAGAAATTTTCTTCTTTAACATTTTGTAAAGCAGATAAATAAATAAATATTTATTTATTTATTTTGAAAAGAAAATACATACTTCTGCACTCACTCAATTAAATATAATTGAATATAATTAATTATAATTTAGCATATTAATATAACTTATACAACTTTTCAAATTTATAATTACTTCAATAATTTTGATATATTATATGATTCAAACAATATAACATTTATATGTACCAGTATAAATTTTATAATTTTAAATTGTATATGATATATTGGTGAGCAAATAAAAGAAAATTCAGATCTATATTGGTAAAAAAATATCTTTTTTTTTTTTTTTTTTTCATTAATGTACCATTTTATGATTACGATTCTTTTAATTACACAGATATTTTAGATTTAAAAAATAAAATAAAATAAAAGTAGTTAATATCATTTTACACAAATTTAAATAAATAAAATTAATATCAACAAAATTATTATAACAGTATTACATTATGTTGAATACAACTTTATGCATTTTTATTTTATTATAATTAAAGAATTTTTATATAAATATTTTTACCAAGCGTAAAATAATATAAATAATGAGCAAGGGTTAAATTGCAATTTCTTTTAGTTTAACTTCCTAATAGAATGTAATTCCCTTCATTTAATGACTTTTAGGATATAGTTATTTTATACATGTATTATTTGACAGTGTGTATTAATAAAAGCAAGCATATTAATTAACCTAAATACATAAGTTATGTAAGTTTCATAGCTTAAAATTAGTGTATTTTTCATAAAGATGAAAACAGACGCTTTTTACATTAATAAAGGCTTTGTTAAAATTATATATCAAAAATAAATTGACAATTTATTATTTTTTTCTACGACATATAAATTAAACATCTTATCGAAATTAAACAAAAACAACAAAAACAACAACAACAAAAAAATAAAAAATAAAAAATAAAAAAATAAAAAAAAATAAATAGATGTATTTTACTTATAAATAAACTTCAGATTAAAACAGATAGTTATATGGTAGTTAAAATTAATAGAATATATATATATATATATATATATATATATATATATATATATATATATATATATATATATATATATTTAAAGTAGCATAATGAACAATACAATTAAATGCAATTTATACTATAATTGTATAATATAATACAATCAAATACATTACATAATTAAATAATTCCAATTAGGACTTCTACTTTCTCCATTACATATTTACAAAAAAAAAAAAAAAAAAAAAAGAAGAAGATGAAGAAGTTGTTTTTTATGAACATTTTGACATTAGTACTTGTTTACCTTGTTTGCAAAATCGCCTATTACTTTTTTCAATGTTATTAAGCATTCTCTGTCCATTTTATTTAGTTATTTAATTATTTGTTTTATTCTAAATTTTAAACAATTTTCTATTTTTTTGTAAACTGATCGTTTGGATCTTACCATATTCTTATTATGGTGTGCGATAATGATTCGAACATAGAACGGTGCATTCATTTTGACATACAGTGTTATTACAGCAATTAAAAAAGATACAATATAAATTAAAGGAGACCTTTTTCTTACAAAATTTTTAATGATATAAGACACTGAAATAAAAAATTCATTTTAACAATTTTATAAATGTGATTCCCTTTACTTTCTATTTTTAGCCAAATACTAGTCTTATCGATAATAAGAAATTAGTAAGAAATTGATTGCAGAACTTCTATTTTACGAATAAATAATTAAACATACTGTGGACTCCTTTAATGATAATATATACGAGCACAACATTTGTACAACTAACCACCCCAGACAAATGCTTTGATATTAGTCAACTGAGAAGTAAATACGAGCACACTTATAAATTTTATTCAATTAAAAGGAAGATATTTAGATAAACGAGTTAAGTCGGTGTCATTGTAAATAATTTTAAGATTAAAAAAAAAAAATATGTACCTTGCTTTTTAATTTTCTGATGAATTATAGCTATAGAACTATATTAGAATTTATATGTGTTTAAATTTTTTTAAGTGGTAATGAGATCAATTTTTGCCAGATGCTTAATTTAATTTTTTACAATTTTTTATTCTGCACGTTTAATTAGATTCATTTACTTTTATGTCGCAAAAAAATGAGTTTTTTATTTATTTATTTTTTATTTTATTTATTTTGTTTATTTTTTTTGGGGGGGGAGGGAGTATTATAGCTTAATTTATAGCTTAATTTATAGCTAATATTCAAATGGCTAGATTGAAAGCTATTAGGAGGTTATTATTTTCATATTTTAATTAATTAAAAGAAATGTAATCAAAAATTCGAAAATCGGGCTTCGAGATATTGCGTTGTCATCGTGTTTTGAGTTATTCTAAAAGTTTTAAATGTCTAGATAGCCGGGGGTTAGTTAAAAATCGATTGCAAGATTAGAACTGGACAAACAAACAAGGAAACAAGACAACGAGTTAATAAAAACATGGTAAAATCATTCATAATGTGATTGCCGTGTTTTGTTTTCTAAAAGGACATGTTCCTAATTGCTTACTCCTTGGTAAATTTTTATCAAAATAGTTTAAATAATTATCTAGAAAAACTAGGTTTGTGCTATATTTTCGTTCAGGTGAAGCACGGGACTGCTAACTTTTCGGTAGCGAATGATATGTCAAATCAGTTTTTTACCTCAAAAAACCTCTATTTTTATTTATTTATTTATTATTTTTTATGGGGTACAATTTTTTAAATATTTTTATTAATTTACAATAAAATCATGATTCTATCGGGTTTTTTTTTTTTTTTTTTTTTTTTTTTTTTTCCGGATGGAGTGCGAGTTAGCAATAAAAGTAAGTTACACCGTAGATTAGAGATCAGTTATGAGATCAAAATATCATATATATATATATATATATATATATATATATATATATATATAAACACTAAATCTTAAATTACATAAAAAATCATTGAATTTTCTGTTATATTTTGTTTTCTCGTAGGGTGGATTGCGATAAATACAAATTTTCCTGACTATAAAGGCAATTCAGATTAAAATGTAAACTCAAAATCCCGAAACTCTATCTTTTTTTTTTTTTTTTTTTTTTTTTTTTTAATCAAAAGTATTAAAGTAGTTTCTATGAAAAAAAAAGTGTCTGTCATATTTTTCTTAGGGTGGAGTAAGAGTTAATAAGAAATACTAATTGTCGGGAAAATAACATATCGTCCAATGGTTTATCATCTCCATAAACCCTTAAACCTAAGTTTTAACGTCTAGAATAAACAGTGTGGAAAGCGGCGAATAAAGTTGTACTAAAAAAATTAAGCCTGTCACCAGATGTCATTGTAATCGAAGCTAGTGTCACGACAACAAAACCAAGACTCCCTATTGGTTAATTATATTTGTAGATCACGTGATTAAACGACGAAACTGGGAAAAGCCAATCAGGTCTTCGATTTGAGCAATAGTTTCGATCACAGAGACATCTGGGTAAGCTTAATTTTTGTAGCATCATTTTAACAGCACGGTTATATGCGATTGCCACACTGTTTATTCTAGACGCTGTAGTTTTTATGAAAATAATTCTATCCATTTCTCAGAAACTCATGTTCTTGTCATTCGAGCAAGTTCCTGCTGTATTTTACGATGTGAAGGGGAGCAGAAAAAGAGAAAGAGAATATGACAGAGAAAAAAAGAAAAAGACACGTGGATTTCTCCTTTCAATAAATGAAAAATAAGTAAATTAATTAACTAATTAATTAATTAATTAAATTAAGGCTATTCTTATTTACAGCTTTATCTGTGTCTATGGCAAATAAACGGAGCCAGCAATTCTTCACTCTTCAGAAAGGTTGATCTTGAATAGATGATGACTTCACTCTTTGTGACAAAGTGACTACAAGTCTCTCTTTCGAGAAAAGTGAGAAATGTCACATTTTCAAGAGGGACAATAGTATTTTCTCACTTTAATTGGTGTCAAAATAATGCTCACGTTTTTAAGGAGTGAAATCCCCACTCCAGAAATTTTATAGAGAAATAAACACCGCTCAGTTGCTTTGTTAGCTATATTAATTCGTACTCTGTTGTTACTCCTATAAAAAAAAAGTATTTATATATATTACCTTTAAAATAAATTTATGACTAAATATCACGTTTATAGTTCTATGAATGAAAAAAATTGGGAATGAAAGGGTTAAAATAATGTTTACAATTGACAATGTAGAATATATTTTCTTACTAACTAATATTTTAAAAATATCCTGTCGCATTTTACCATTTATAACGTATTTAATATTTAAATAAATTATTTTTGTTTACTATTAAGTTTAAATCTATTTATTTTTCAGCACATTAATTAAATAATTATAATAAATCTCGAATATTTAAATGCTAGGAATAAAATTTTACAATACTGCCATTTAGATTTCCTTTCTATTTATTTATTGATTGATTGATTCCGCTTAAATGAATAGAACAAAAAATGTTTTTAGTACTCAACTGTATATTTTTTTTGTATTTTACATTTTGATCATTTTAATAAGTAATTAAATAAAATAGCTAGAAAATCTTATTAAAACCTCCTCTGGGGTAAAATAACCAAAATTGTGATTCAATTCCTTCGTGGAAAAATCCTAGTCCGATGTAAATCCCATAATTCAACTCATTAAAATCTCTCTCTAATGTGAACAACAACAAAAAAATGTAAAAATAATTAACCATAATTCTGACTGTGTAAACATGTTCTTGTAAATGTGAATGCGTTTATATATTCTAAATTTAGATCACATTCTAAACTTAGATAATATAAATATAAACATTAACGTGCAAACAATTTTACCCAGTTACATCTTGTTAGTTGAAAAGAAATTTTGTTACAATATAACTTGACTGATTGAAGAAAATTATTTTGTGTTACAAAATAATTTTCATTACATTTTTTTCATTTCAGAAAGAAGTAAAAACCCAGAATGAAATAGTATGTATTACAATAATCATCTAATCTAGTTCAATCCAATGTCAGTAAATTTCGATAATCCCTTGTGGTAAAGAGAATTGTGTACAGATAAAAAAAAAAATCCCATTATTTTGTAAGTAATTGTTTTTATTATCTCGAATCTGCTTTTACAGAAGTATTACTCATTTTCTCGGGGAAAACATCTGGAAATGATGAAATTACTAAATATAAGGACGATTTATTCCTTATTTTAGAGATAAATATAAATTAATTTATTGCATTATCATTTTATTTATTTATTTATTTTTGGTTGTTGTTGCTGTTAGGACAAGATATGCTAAATAAAAATAATTATAATAAAACAAGGATGAATAGATGGAGGCTAAAAATATTTCCTCTAAAATCAGCGGTATTCAGTTAAAAAACGACCGAATATTAATCAATTTTAATTAATTAAATATATATGGTAAAATATTAAATTCAAATATATTAATATTTAGCTTTAAAATAATCGATCGATGGTGCTTTGCCTGAAATACCGAAGAATATAGCTGAGTAAAATATTCATGCATATATATATATATATATATATATATATATATATATCTGTGTGTGTGTGTATATAGTTGCGTATTTGTAGTTACTGAATTGACTCAGAATGAAAGTTGAATCTTACAAAGACATAAAAGTTTATTTACAGAAAGTTCTAGAAGATTATAGGTCTATAGACCAAATCATCAACTTCAGTTTCATCAGAAAACATAGCTTACATAACAGCTGACAAACATCAAATTCACAACATAAATGGTAGCATAGCATTAACACACACGAAAGCCTGTAATGAAACAGTACAAGACACCTTAGTCAGTAGGTCTCAGCAGTATGTCGGTCGGCGTGAATCTGACCGACTTGGCTGCGATGCGATTCCTTATATACGTGCGTAGAAACTTCAGAATGTCCCAGTAACTTAACCAATCACGATAGATATTAAAAATATCAATATTTAATAAATGAATATCTATTTCATATTTAAGATATCAATAATAAGGATTTTTTTCTCCAAGGTCGTTAAACCTGTCGCCAAAGGCATTTTCTGCCTGATTGAAACTTTTTAACGGGTTTTTAAAGAAAAATGAGGTGTTTTAATACGAAAACAAGATAGAAATGTTGAAAAATAGCATTTTATAACCTGACTAATCCTCTCTGAATGAAATTACTTAAAATGTCTACTTTTATTTACAAATTTCTCAACAATATGTATATATACATTTATAATTACTACATTTAGATTTGAAATCTAAAATTTTCACGGATATGAATATCATGGTGTATCATGAATTAAATTTATATATTTTTTTAAGTATTTTAGCGTTATCATTTGAATGATTACAGAATATCATTTGAACTCTTTTGTGTGGTCCCATAAATATTTTTTTATGTCTATACATATCTTTTTTTAATGGAAAAACATACTTTTAAACAGCTTTATAATGTATGTTAATTCTATTACGTTCAATACAGCATGAACGTATTTAAAATGCTCTTGCATATAAAAATTGTCCATGAGCTCTAATGTCACGAAATTATTTTACGTGTTTCTGTAAAGAAACAAGAAACATACGTAGTATACACCGGTAAAAACTATTTAGCTTATTCTATGTTGTTGTTTTTTATTATAAATAATTGTTCGAAATTTGACATGATTTGGTTGATTACGTGACATTGTGGGAACACTTGTAAGTTTCTATACAATAATTATGCAGCATAAATACACATGTTTTCTACAGAAAACGTGAGTTTAAACATCTCAAAAATGTATGCTAATTTCATTTTAATGAATGCAGAGTATAGATGTTAAAATGCGTTTAAACGAAATCTTCCCTATAGACCGTAATAATAAGAAAAACTTTGGTGTGTCCCTGTACACAAACAATAAACAATATAGACATAAAAAAATATACAGCTATTTCTATACAGAGCCTGAACGTGAGTACTAATTTGCAAACCAAACGATGGTTTTTTGCGGCTGCTTTTTCGGTTCATACAAATTCTGTCCGTAGTTCTTAATGATAAGAAATTTTAGGTGTGACCCTGTACACAAACTAGTAACAGAATACATGCCCAAAAATATACAGCTAAGTCAATAGTGTCATTATTGCGGCCGCTATCACGAGACACACACAGGCAGAGAGACAGACGGAACCCAAAATCTTTTTGAGTCTCCACATGGACCCCTCCACTGACATTTCGGTAACAAATTTATAACATACATATGACAGAAAATCATCTAAACAAACGTTTTTCAATCTTTTCATTCAACACCATTATATAAATATTTAAAAAAATTATCTCTCCCTCTCCCTCTCCCTTTCTGTTTATATTTATACATATATGACCGAGAAAATATTGTATTTGTGTGAAATATTCAAAATTAAGTTTTTGTTATATTTACTCGTTTTGAGGTCCCTTGAATGTTAAAATGATGCTTTTAGCAGTTGGTCTGTATGTGTGTGTGTATGGGTGTCTAATATAAGCATACCTTAAGAATAAATAGTAGCTGGATATCAAACTCAGCATTCTTAACCTGTAGTATATAGTGATACGGGATGCTACGCAAACATTTTCGTTGAGATGAAGCAAATGTTTCTTGTATAGGGACACTTTGGAGAATTTAAATACTTACTTCGATGGGCGAAATTTCTCGTAAGTACTGTGTATCATTTATAGTCACCATAAACGAAATGGAATGATTTATATATACGTAAAAGCATATTTTCTATAGATTGTGGTATGTAAATCATTCATCAATCTACTGTACTAACCAAAGTATTTTGATGTATTGGTGCTATACACGGAAATTGAAAAAAGTTTATTTCATTTTGTGGTATGTGTTTTTCATATAGGACTAAATTACCCAGTAATTTCACAGTGATGTATGTATATATAAGGACAATATACATAGCTACCAAAAACTTATTTACTCTGTATAAATGTTTTTGGTAAACTAAAGAAAAGAAATAAGACTGAAAACTCTCCATTAAAAAATAAATTTTAGCTCGTTTATGTGTGAATATACATAAAATATATAAAATCATAAAATCTTTCCTCACAACTTAGTAATTAATATACGGAAAATTGTTAGTACCTGCTTTTTTTTTTTTTTTTTACACCTAGATTTTTTTTCTTACTTAATCATAATTAAATTTGAAGAAAATTTCTCTTAAAAAAAGTGGTGTAGAAAAAACGGCAGGCTCTAAAATTCTTACGGAATATTAATTTGAAAGTTGGCAATTACGATAAAATTTAATAACTTTTAAATGCATAGATATGTTTTTAGTATCACATTGAAATAACCTTTATTTTAGGGAAACGTAAATTTGTACAGTGAGATTAATTTCATAATTAACATTTTACTATTTTGTAAAATGTTAAGGAAGAGAAGAAACAGTTTTTGGTAAGTATAATGAAAAAATATTAGTTTACATTAATTTTGCTATTTTAATTACTTTTTTCTTAAATAAATATTTATTTCTGTTAGAATAAAATTCTAATAGAATATATATATATATATATATATATATATATATATATATATATATATATACTTAAGAAAGATGCATTTTATCTCCGAATATGATTTGGATATTTTGTTTAAAATATAATAAACTATGTATTATTTATTATTATTATTATTATATTATTAATATAATATATATATATATATATACATATTTTACATATTTCTTCATTAAATGTATATATATATATATATATATATACATATTTCTAATTTAATATGTTAAATGAAATATATAACTGAATATTTTAATAAAGAATTCTGTATACATATTTAAGGTAACGAGCAATTTTCTCATTAAGATGTTACATTTTGAGAAATAAATTCTTTAGTAAAATTTCATAATTTATCCTGAAAACAATTCTTAATATGAAATTAAATAAAACTGTATAGTTACCGTTCATCTTATAAATTGTCAAGATATAAGAAGATATTTTTAAACGCTTCAACGTTTGTGAGATAATGTACATATATTGAACATGTCATTAAAAGCCATATTTTTATGACTAGGAAAATAGACTGATGTTCACATTTTAATATTCTTTAAGGTCTTTTACTTATTAAATTTAACGACAACAGAATGTCACTTAATAAAATTCTATAAATGAATGACATATAATGTAAAAATTATTAAATATGACACTTAAGAACATTTTTTTTTTTCGTTTTTGAATGATGTTAAACGAAAAAAAAAAGAGACTCCTAAAAATGCCACTAGTATTTATCTTAATATATTTTTTAAATGTCACTTTCTGAAATTCCTTATAAATTTTTATTATTTAAAAATAAAACATAAAATATGAGAAAGCAAAATCACCCCCAATCCACTCATTTTGTCTCTTATCATCTTATAAATACGCGACTGGGGCTAATTGAATAATTATGATGTCTAGTTCATATGAGATATTTGTGTTTTGCTTAGCATTTAGTCTGTGTATAAAATTCGCGCGATTTATTCTTTTGAAATATGATAAATATTTTTAATATAATATATATATATATATATATATATATATATATATATATATATATATATGTACATATATATAGAAGAATTCAGAGCAGAAAATTTTATAATTTTTTCTCTAAAATTTCCATAGAAATTTTAACTGTCAAAAATTTTAGTTTTTTTTTTTTTTTTTTTTTTTTTTGTGAAATGGAAATGACAAACTTAACTTATATATATGTTTTTAAATATTTTAATTGAAAATTATTGTTTTCAATTCGTTAGATTGAAAATTCTCAAATTGTATTCTTAATTTTCAGATCTCAGATTGTATTCTTAAAGCGAAATACTTTAAAAACTAACATATATATATTTTTTCATTTTTTAATTTATTCGCTTTATCTATTTTACAAAAAGAAAGAAACAAAAGTAAAAAGATTTAATTTTGTTTAGACTCATAAATTTTAATGTTTATTTTATTTCAAATTATACTTTTACTGAGTGATTGAATACATGAACTTAAATATTTATTTATTTATTTATTTTTTTTAACTTAGATATATTAAACATGAAAATAATCAGTAATAAGCAAATGTAATATAAAATTGTATAAGTTCTTTTGTATTATAAACCTGCACTAATTGCTCAATTTAATGGAAAATTTAAACACAATTCATAAATATCGAACTAAGAATTTCTAATAATTAAAAAAACTTCTGCACAGCACACATTTTTTTTTTATTATTTAATTCTGAAATAAAATTTTATTAAATAATCTTATGTGCTTTGGATTAATTGAAAGATTTCAGACGCACAACGCCAGAAGATGCCAAATCACAAACAGAATGGACCGTTGCGAATTGCCCATCTGCGCAGCACTAGTGCTACGTAAAACCCATCCATCCATCCATCCACAAGCAGAATGTATTAAAAATGTATTTTCCTAAAATACGAGCAGTCAAGCTTACAAATTTTCTTATTTATTGCTTTGCGCACACACCTGTATAAAGAAAAAGTACAACATGGAAAAATATTTAGTGAGAATAACTTACGAGGGTTGTAAATTAAATAGTGGCAACTTATCCTTGAAACTCGCAGAAGTGCGGACATGCGCAAATAGGATATGGGAGCGGTGAAGTGGCGCTGTTTTCGATGTGTAGAGTGCAAAAAACAGTCGATCTGCTAAGAAGGGTAGTTGTTGTGTTGCGTTAAAGTGAGGAGTTTCGTTTCCATCGCTCTAAAGCATGTTTGTTGTTGCAAATCCGCAGTCTCATTCCGACCCGAACGAAATGCTTGAACCCATCGTGCTACTGTCCTATACGGTAAAGCATTAGTACCACGGGCTTCCATTAATCCTCGAAAGCATTCTGTTGCATTTTTGCCACGGGCAACTTCGATTTTAAGTCACGACCGCTGATCACCTTTTCAAAAAATGCTTTAGAGCGATGGAAACGAAACTCCTCACTTTAGCGCCACACAACAACTACCCTTCTTAGCAGATCGACTGTTTTTTGCACTCTACACATCGACAGCAGCGCCACCACACCGCTCCCATATCGTATTTGCGCATGCTCGCCCCTCTTCGAGTTTCAAGGTTAAGTTGCCACTATTTAATTTACAACCCTCGTATTTAGTTAAACACTTTTACAATAATATTTAGATTTTTTAAACATTTTTTAACTTCTAATGTATATATATATATATATTTATTTTATAAAGTACGTTTTGAAACATCTCCATTTCTTCTATACATATTATGAAATATGTTTGTAAAAAACGTTAAAAGCATAAAAAAAATGCAGTGGGTTAACTTCAATAGTTGCAAAAACTCTTTTCAGAAAATAAACATTAGTGTTTGAAAACGCATGAAGATCAAATTTTACACCAGTTACATATTTCCTCTTACCTTTAACCCATTTAAGGCCAAGCATAGAGATTTTGTAAAATGTAGTATTATTTTCATTGAAATATACTTAAATTACATTCATTAAGACACAAACAAGTTTCGTTGAAAAACGATTTTTTAGTTAAAAAATAAAATGGTGCATATATAAATAAAAAATAAATTTAGATGAAATTTTCTAAATTTTTTATGTCATTTGTTTTATTTTTATTCTATTTACAGAACTTGCAATATTAATCCATTATAAAAACATATGCTTAATCTCAATTGGAATAATTATACATTTTCAAAATGTCGAATTTGTCAATAATTGTTTCAAGTTATAACACTTGCGTATTTTAAAAATTTCTCAAGAGAACGGTTTTACTGCAATTGAATTACCAATATTTTATAGATGTCTTCAGAACCCTTAAAAAAAGCAGAAATATAAAATTAGTGAAAAATATACGTGATAGTGTTAATAAAAAAATACTTATTGCAATGGTGCGTTTACGAACCTTTAGCTGAAAATGGGTTAAATATACAAAAACAAAAGTTGATAACATTAAAAATTAAGTATCAAAATGTTTAGAATCATTCATAATTTATTATTTTATCCAGTTTAACATTCTTTATAAATCTTAATTAAATGACTTACTATATGGAAAATTCCTTAAAATAAAGTATTTTACTCGCCACAGTACATGTTTTATTTTATTATAAATCGTTCAGTTACATCTTAAATTTTAAATCATTCCCAGTTTTAAATGCACCATAATTTATTTGAAGATAATTTTATTTCTCGCTTCCTAAAAAGAATTCGTCAATTACGATTGGGTAATGTTTGAATGATACGGTTATTAGGTGTAATTTTAAAATTTAATGTATAATTTATTAAAATCTTATATTAATAAAGTGATATTTTATTAAATTAGTTATGGAAATCTTTTGTTAATGACCATTAGATTTGATGGTTAAATTACATCTTTTTCACATTTTAATCTGCTCCATATGTTTATATTTCTTATAGTAATTTATATATTTTCACAAACATTTGTATAAAAATATATACTGGTTAAGTCTGTTTAGTGTAAAACTGAAAAAGAAAATTTTCACTTATGGGATTGAGATTCCAATGCATATATTGCAGAATTATATGTAAGACATTTTTTTCTGACTTGTGGTTTAAATTATGAATGTACGTATTGAAAGTTCATATATGAGCCCCTCAGCTACCAAATAGTGTAAGTCCAAATTTTACGAAATTGAGTTAGTGGTATAATATTGTTACTTGAAGGGTCCTCTATTCATTTTTCAAGTAGTGTAAGTCCTAGTTTGTTCTTATGCTGCAGAGAACAATTATAATTAATTGTGATTAACAAAAGTCATTTTTTCTCAAAATGGTATTTTTGGACTTGCACCACTTGGCAGATAAAAGGCTCATATCTTTCACTTAGACATATTTAATTCGTGTATTTATGTAAAATTATATTTTATTATATTTTACAATAATTTAATTTTATTGATAAGAAGAGATTCAGATTTAGCAGTACACAAAAATTTGAAAATAATAACATTAATTTTAGAAAGTAATTTTTAATAACTTTTGATAGAAATTCTTTCACAAAACTTGCATAAATAAGATTTAAACTTTAAATTTAATGTTATATTAGTTCATTTTGTTGTCTGTATAAGATATAATTTACAAGTTTCGTTAAAAGTTTTAACCTGTCATATTTTACTCAAAAACTTTTGACAGGTTATTTAAGTTAGTTTTCATCTTGAGAGTTAATATTTTAAATATTTAAGAAGGTATTTTCGATATGTCAAGAAAAAAGGATGTTTTTTTTTTTTTTTTCTTTTTCTTTTTTTTTTTTTTTTTTTTTTAAGGAAAATTTATATTTAAGCTTTAAAATTATTTAAAACCTTGAAACTGTTAGTATATCTTATAAAAGAAAACTCATTTATGTGATACTAGGGACATTATATATATATATATATATATATATATATATATATATATATAATGTCGTAGTGTAAGACTAAGAATACAGTCAGTTATATCTTCCTTTGTGAGGAAGGTAAATGATGCGCCAAAATTTTTAACAATTTTACAATAATTTCAGAGAATAACAAGGAATGATATTAAATAATAATTGTTATTAAATTAGGTGACAGCATACTACATGTGATGTAGTATATTTTATTTAATAGTAATAACTCAATTTTATTACTATAATTCTAAACATATCACGTAGTCTGTTCTGACTTAAAAGTATAAATATTACAATTAATTTATTTTTTAGTCAATGTAAACTTATATTACATTAATAGTGGATTTCTTTACTAAACTTGCGCGAATACGGGCAGAACAATTTTGAAAGAATCCGCCACCACGGATTATTCG
This sequence comes from Salticus scenicus, assembly GCA_963930645.1. Classification (NCBI taxonomy): domain Eukaryota; kingdom Metazoa; phylum Arthropoda; class Arachnida; order Araneae; family Salticidae; genus Salticus; species Salticus scenicus. The sequence goes on from OZ005654.1 coordinate 89,961,930, forward strand.
GCCTAAATCCTTGATGTTAACATTCAGATTAATTACGACGCTACACACCAATACAATTTTGTTTTTTATAATGTAAAAATTATACAGGGTGTTACTAAAGTCCCCCACCCCCCTCATAACTCGAAAATGAGTCGGGATTTTGAAAAATTGCGAAACACGTATTTAATGAATTCAAGAAGGACCTCTGTTGGTGAAAAAATTTTGGCCCGGATGGGCTAGGGGCCGCTAGGGAGGGTAACTTTCAAACGCTAAGGTATGTCTTGTGATAGATTTCTAGAAACGTCTCTTCAAGACAATGGATTTGATATAAATAGTTTTGCGCTAAGGTGATTAATTAAGGAGATACATGAGTTTTTAGACTTTTGAAATGTGGATTTTATACTTATGTATCCCATTTAATAATCATTGCAGAACAAATCTATTTATACGAAATTCATTGTATTGAAGAGACATTTTCAGGGATGTTTCAAAAGACATACTTTTCCATTTGAAATAATAAAAGTGCCGCTCGTGTGCTTTCGAAAGTGATTTTTGAGTGCCGCTAGGGAATGCAACTTTAAAATTTCTAACGGGAAGGTATCTCTTGTGATACATCCCTGGAAACGTCTCTTCAAGACAATGAATTTAGTGTAAATAAAGTAGTCTTGCAGTGATTATTAAAGGAGATACATAAGTATAAAATACACATTTCAAAAGTCTAAAAACTCATGTATCTCCTTTAATAATCATCGAAGGGCAAAACTATTTATATCAAATTCATTGTCTTGAAGAGACGTTTCTAGATATGTATCACAAGACATACCTTCCTTTTGGAAATTTTAAAGCTCAAACTACTTTCTAAACTAAAGAGATAACACCCCTCGATCGATAAAACCTCTATCGAATTCAATAAATGCGTGTTTCGCCATTTTTCAAAATTCCGACTCATTTTCGAGTTAGGAGGCGGTGTGAGACTTTTGGAACACCCTGTATATATTACATTGTCAACTTTAGAAATTCTCCAATTCATAAATTAGAATTTTATGATTTTTAAATACATTTTTATTATTTTTTTGTGTATATTACGTCTTTTTTCTTTTAAATAATTACAGTTTGGAATGGAACTTTCACTACAATTTCTAGCATTGTTGATTAATAATTGCTATATGTCGCACGGTTTTGGTCAAATTGCAACATTATTTCATTGGCAAGTTTTTTTTAATTTAAAAATATGTTTCAGATATTATAAGAGAGTTGTATTAGTAGTTGTCCCTAGCGTTTTGTATTGACTTTAATTATTTCAGTTTAAAAGGTTGTGTAAGACATCTTGTTTACGAAAAAGTAAATAAATTTATACTTATACAAATGTAGGTATTCATATACGCATGCATACATAATACATATACCAAATAAAATGGAAGTTGTAACTTTACAAATTCTACGAAAAATTATTTCTCAAGTTTGTCAAATGATTTTAATTTCATATTAGAATTCTTTTCTGCCGATACATATGCTGCTGAAATATTGTAACAATTCGTAAAGTCATGCATAGTAAAAAAGTTCTATTCATCTCATTATATATATTTATATATATATATATATATATATATATTAAATCCCATGTCTTTTTTTTTTTTTTTTTTTTTTTTTGGTTAATTGCATTTGTAGTTCTACCTGGCATTTTATATTAACTTCAATTGTTTTAGTTTAAAATTTTGTGTAAATCATCTTAAAATCTTCACAAAATGATTTCCGTTTAAAACAAAATATATCTTGTGACTTTTATAATGTTTTAAATATTAATATTATTTTAGATTAAACCCATGCCTTGTTAACTGATCTATTAACCTTTTAGATTCACAATAAAATATTTATAGCTGCTAAGAACAACGGTTTTTAAATACCAGTAATTTCATATGAAATTATTTTATTCGTTTTTGTTGCAGTTTTCTGTGATAAAGTGAATTCAAAATGTGTGATTAGAAAAAGATGTATTATAAATCCGTAGAACTTGAAAGATATGCATATATATAAAGGATCGGTATTATGAAATTATCTAGTTTTAAATAGATTAAATCATTTTCCGAAATACCCTTAATAAACATATATAAACACACTTAATATACATATATATAATTTATTTCCATACTGCAAATTAATTTCTTTTAACAAATGACTTTCTGAAATCTGTTTCCGTAAAGCGTCACATTTGATAACATGTATTATCAATGAAAAATTAGTAGCATATGTTTTTAAAAAAAATGCATTGTATTGGCTACTTGCCACACAACGATTACGTTTTTATATTATCTTAGATAATAGTTTGCTTCTTGATATAATGTAATGACACTTTTCTTGACTAAAAAATCTTTATATAAACAGAATATAATTATTTTAATGCTTTATAAGTCGATTTAAGAAAAGTAGAGACGCTTCGATGAAAATACAATAAATAAGATAGTATATATTTTGTTCATCCATTATACTAAAGGTTTGGAGAAATTAGGTTTTCGTGCAAATTTCCGACCTCGATTTTTGGCCTTTTTTATACGTTTTGAGGTTCGGGCAATCCATATATATTTTTCAAGTAGACAGATTATTTGTCCATATAAAAATGATATAAATAGCTCAGCAATACCCAATTACATTTCGAAAAATATATCTATAAGCTTTACGATCTATGAGCGATACTCCTTTTAAACATAATTTAATATATTTTATGCGACGCTAAACATAATGAAGTTGGGTATATTATTCGTCTGAAAAAGTGCTTGAATCTTTATAGAATGCAGTGTTATTAAGATTTAAAATACCACACAAAAATATTTAGATACACAAGCGAAAAAAAATTCAATGCACGAAGTACTTTTTTAGTTGTATTATGTGTTTTTAAAGCACAAAAAAAATAAGCAATGTTAACGACATCGGCTATCTAATTTGTTTGACTGCTTAATTATCCACTCTTCGATTTTCAGAGATACCTTTTTTGAATACCTTGTAACAGAATTATATTGCTTATTTGAGAGATTACATGTTCTATTTTTAGGATTGTAGAAATAACGTTTAGTTTTGTGAAATTGGGCTTGCATGTTTCCCTATATATGACCATCAATGAGATTTATATTATTAAAGCGAACTTTAATATATTTATACTATGTGTAATATAATTATTATAGGTATGAACAAGGTACAGGGTTACAGAAAAAGATTTTAGTGTATATGTCATTTAAAAATTAACTATAAAAAAATAGTTTGAATTTTTTCTGCCATATTTTATATATATTTATACTATACATACATTTGCGTAGGTATTAATACATATTACAGTCCTACAAAATTTCGACAGAATATAGATCTACATAAAATCATAAAAATTAAGCTATATGAAATTGTTTCCGTGATAATTAATCATAATTCTTTAAACGGATATATTTTAAATTGTCGTCAAGGAGGTAAAATGCATTTTAGTTTAAACGATGCAAGAAAAAAAAAAAAGGATAATTTGAAGCAATATTATAATCTATGCACAACACGTGAAATTTCTGTCTTGATTGCAAGTATATTTTAATTATAAAGAATTTTTCTATAATAATATTCTATTTTAAGTGTCCAGTAAAGTTTTCTATATGATAAAATGTTAGGTAAAATATGCAAATTAAAAAATAGTTTCAAAACAACGAAAAATACTTCCAAAATCATATCAAATTTAATATTATTTCTAAGATTCAGCAAACCAGTTTTAATAATACTTATCTGAATAAAAAAAAAAAAAAAAAAAAAAAAAAAAAAAACAAGAGAGAGAGAGAGAGAGAGAGAGAGATCTGATACCATTCTTGCGCTGATTCTTGTGTAAAATTGTTTCCTCAATCCGAATATGACTCCCATTTCGTCCTGTCACCCACCGTTTTATAGATACACCACCCCATCCCTCAATTTCTTTCCCTGTTCCATAATTTTATGACCATGGATTTGATTTGAAGAATGAAAAAAAAAAATAATTTAACACCTAAAAACAAATATATATAGATATATATACATAAAGTTTAAAAAATAACATTAATAACAGATTTAAAAAAAATATATAAGATATGTAATGCATAAATTCAGTGGCAAATCCCACCCAAAATTTTTCTCTTGTCGCAAATGTACATGTTTTAAAATTTCCAACTCGGTAACCCCTCAAAAGATATTTAACGGTTAAAATAATCCTCCCCCTCCTAAAAACCAAAGTTATAGCCATAAAATGATAAAAATAGGGAGCCATTCTTAAAAAAAAAGTGGGTGATAGGGCAAAATGGGCGTCATAATCGGATTCAGGAGGTCATTTTACATAAAAATATGCTGAAATGGTGTCAGAGCCAATTTTAATGCGGAGCAGCGAATTAAACTTCGATCTAAACGTTATTAGTCATTAATGTTAGAAATATAGGTGCAGAAAATAAAAATTTACAATACACATATAATCATATGATATGCGCATGTATGTTTAAATAAAAGCATTGTAGAATATACGTGCAAATATGTTTAATGTGTAATACGTGTAGTAAATTTTCATTATCTGTTATGTTAAAGTGAATTTACTAAAGTGAATTTTTAGTGGTATCTATGTGATCTTTTTCTATATGGTAAATATGCAAATATTCAGACATTATACTTCAGTAAACAAACTTAATCTATTTTATTATTTTTATTGTAAAAATATTTCATTATTATTTTTTTTTCAGAGCGTGTTTCTCATATAGCATATGGTAAAATAAGCACTAGTAATTGATTTATACAGACACATAAAAATAGTCAGATTATAATCAGATATATAAGCAGAAAATGACCGAAATACATTTTTAAGCTCTATACATTATTATTACTATTCTTTTAGCTAATTATAAATCTGCACTTTTACACATTCATTTGCAGTCTTACACATAATTTCAGCGAAATTGCGTAGCGAAGAATAGTTCTGATGACTCCGTTCAATTAACTTTTGAATTTCCATAAACCATGAGTTTTAAAATGTTAACAGAGATTTAGTCTTTAACGATGATTTACTCGTATGATTTTCTAATTAGCTCAAATTATTTCTTGTTTCAAAAAACTACGAAATTCAACCGAATTTTATTTTCCAATAATGTCTCAAGCTTCTTAGTATGTTTTTTTTTTTTTTTTTTTTTTTTTTTTTTCACTGAAATGTTTTTTTTTTCACGAACTAAAAGGATTCTGATAGAATTGCTTCGTGTGTTCATTCAATGTGTAAAATATATGTGTAAAATATAATTGTAATTCAATTACATCTGCTTAAAAGTTTTCCTTAAAGATTATTAAAAAAAAAAAAAAATCTTTAAAATTTCCTTATTTCACCAAAGAGCGATAAAAAGCCAAAAAGTGGAAATTTTCATTAATATTTTTACAATTGATATAAAATAATTCTGCCATTTTTATTTATTTTTTTTTTTCAGATTATGCGCTTATTGAGTCATCCCATGTAAGAAATTTTTTTTCTAGAAAATTCTAAATTAAATAAAAACGCGATATGAAGTTATAATGCGCATCCTATTGAATAAAATTAATTCCTCGTGAAAAGTCAACCTTATAATTATTTCAATATTACAAAAATGCAGTGCTTATAAAAAAAAAAAAAAAAAAAAAAGAGAGAGAGAGAAATTCATTCTTTTAAATAGACAATTCTAGTACAATTATTTGAGATACTACATTCAATGTATTTGATGATCTAAAAATAAAATAAAACAAACTGCAAGTAGAACAAACTGCAAGGAAAATGTTAATACTGAAGAAAATGTGCGTTTATAAGTAACTTTTTATCGAACAAGTAAATTATCGAGTAAATATCTTTGAAATATCTCAATACATTAAATGTTACAGAAGCATTACTTCTGAATCAAAACAAAATATGTTTTTCATTAATATTATACAAAAATATACTTATAACACAAGAGGCAAGCCATTGGATAAATTTTATACAGAAAATAATGAGCCTTTCGACAAAAATGTAAAAAAAAAAAAAAAAAAAAAATGTTGCACATTAACAGCTTTCAGGTAACGCTTTGACCATGGGAACCATTCAAAACAACAAAACATATTTTATGTGATACCATTTATTAAAACTGTTTTCTATGAACATTGCACAAAAAGGCATAATAACTGCTTTAAAAAGGATTTTTTTAAATGTGTTATTAGTATATTTATAAATACAATTTGTCAAATCATGTATTGTGAATAAATAAGGAAAGAAAAACATATTTAAAGAGTTTAAGAGTAGAATTTATTTTCACTTATAAGATTAAATGCATCTACAGATGCTTCAATATTTTTCTTATTGAATTTATTGTGGATATAAGATTTTTTCAAATATTTTAAGTATATGTGAAAAATAAAGACTTATTCAACTTAAATTTTATTATTTTTTATTACTATTTACTATTTTTTACTACCCATAAAATTTCATATTTTTATCAAGTATCTAAGAAATCAATGCTGAGTAAATTTTCTTAAATTATGACAGTAAAAACTTTCAGGCACATAATCATTATTGCCAACTTCTAGGGCCTTTTTTTACTTTCTTCTATATGTAATATAGAGAAAGTATTGGATTCGCGAAAATTTTCGACCTCCGTTTTTTGACGGATCTACACGTTTTGGGATGTCCTGAACACGAATTGATAGTTTTTAGAAAATGTCTGTCTGTCTGTCTGTCTGTGTGTCTGTCTGTCTGTCTGTCTGTCTGTCTGTCTGTCTGTGTGTCTGTATCATTTTTTTGTGGACGCTGTATCTCACGAACATATCAATGAAATTTAACCAAACTTGGTATTTAGTTGCACCCTGACATGAACTGGTGCCCATTAGATTTGGGGATCAATAGCTCAACAGGTGGCGCTGTAATCGCATTTTATGCAAATTTTTAACATGGCAGCATAGGACAAAATTCCGTATAAATGGGCATAATGAGAGTTATTTTAAACTTGTGATTGTAAAATGAATTTGAATTATTGATGATAGTAGTAGTTAACTAGGAAAAAAAAATTGTGCATGGGGGGGGCATCGGTTCCCCCCCCTGGGGGGGAAGTACCCCCCCGGGGGGGTTAAATTTTGAAGATGGGTATCATTCGAAAGATCTCGTCAATACCTTTAAAACGAATGGTTGAACCATAAATCTGTGATAATTTAAAACAAAGTTATCGATTTTTTTTACTTTTAACAAAAAAAAAAAAAAAAACAAAAAAATTCTTATTTTTTTTTTTTTTTTTTTTTTTTTTTTTTACGAAATTTTACCAAACTTGGTATTTAGTTGGTCCCCGACATAAACTGTTGCTGATTATATTTGGGGATCAATAGCTCAACAGGTGGCGCTGTGATAGCATTTTATCTAAATTTTTAACATGGCAGCATAGGACAAAAATTCGTATAAATGTGCATAATAAGAGTTATTTTACACTTGTGTTTGTAAAATTAATATGAATTATTGATAATAGTAGTACGTAACTAGGAAAAAAATTTTGTGCATGGGGGGGCATCGCTTCCCCCCCTGGGGGGGAAGTACCCCCCCGGGGGGGGGGTAAATTTTGAAGATGGGTATCATTCGAAAGGTCTCGTCAAAACCTTTAAAACGAATGGTTGAACTATAAATCTGTGATAATTTAAAACAAAGTTATCGATTTTTTTTACTTTTAACCAAAAAAAAAAAAAAAAACAGAAAAAAATTCTTATTTTTTTTTTTTTTTTTTTTTTTTTTTTTTTTTTAAATATTGTTAGTGATTGAATATGTATTAATTTTCACAAAAAAAAAAAAAAAAAAAAAAAAAAAGGAAAAAAAAATCTTTTTTTTTTTTTTAAATATTGTTACTGATTGAATATGTATAGGAAAATATAGAAGAAAGTCTTGTGGTGGCCACAACATACTAGTTTTTTGAGAAAAGTTTCTCTAATTGTATGGTTGTCATTATAATATCATACATATCAAACAATTCTCTTTTAAACAGACTTAAATATTAAAATAAATAAAGTTACACATTTTAGAAACAGTAAATATAATCTAAAAGTAATACTCTTTTTAAAAATAATTATCAAACTTCATTCTATCTTTATTTTTATGTGTATATTAGCAGGCCCTCCGTGCAATATTTTAATTTAGATAAATATTCAAACGTAATTGTACACTTGCGTGATTTTATATTTAATGGATTCTATAGATTAAATGTCACGGAACTAATCACATATGACAACGACAGGAAAACTGCAAATTCTTCACGTTTATGGTTTAGGAAAATAATTGTACTTTATGGGAAAATATTTTGATTTCTGAAGAATTTGTTACATAAAGAAGAATGGAAAAATTCGCTGGAACAAAAACAACCGAATATTTGGATTCATAACCGAAAAACCCGATACAATCCATTTCTATAACTCGACGTTTTCCAAGAAATGAATGGAAGAAATAAAAAATAAAAATATATATCATAATATAAAATACTTCTAAAATACAAGGCAAATTGGATAATAAAAAAAAAATTCCAAGAATCTGGTTTGATTTATCTCCAGGAATATGGATTGCATTAGTCATCTAATCGCGTTGTATCTGATGTCAGTAAGTTGCAATGATACTTATATAAAATCCCTTGTGATAGAAATGAACATAAAGCTAATTATTTGTAAAATAGTGTTTTTTATTATTATTATTATTATTATTATTATTAATCTAGATATTTTTTTACGCGAAAGTAATACATAATGACAGATTGATAAGAAACAGCGAAATAAACATAGATAATTAAATGCGATGAATTAATCAATTCGATAGTAAAAGTTATCACTGTAATCCTGCTTGTAATTTTTGTTTAGTTGATAAAGACTGCCGTGTAACAAACAAGGTTCTTCATAAAATTTAAAATAATGACGATAACAAGAATGTAAACTTGATTGTATCTTTACCCCAGAAGTAATGGACACAATGTCACAAAAAGGTAATTTTTCAGAAGAGCAAATTTATTTATTTATTTAAACTTTAAACGCCTGTTTAAATTAATTTGTTTGCCACTAGTAATTGCCACTAGTTCTAATTGTTTGCACATACTTTAACACGATATTAAAAGCATGATATATAAATGTAATACAGCAAAAAATGCACATCAGAACACAAAATGTAAATATAGTGTCCTTTACAGTCCGTTAAGAAATTATAAGACCACTTTAATTTTATAAATTATAAGAAAAATAAAGATTCTAATCATAATTTAAATACATAAAATAACATATTGCTCTATATTTTTTATAATAATCTTGCAATAACTTGGTATAATGCAATACATGTTTAATTAAAATATATATTATAAATAAGTGAAAAATAACCTGTTAAGAAAATATAAGACCACTTGTCAAGAAACAAAATTGTATAAAAAAATAATATGATATTGGTCCTCCTTTTTTCCCGATGACTTCAAACACTCTGTTTTTCATTGAAATAACCAGGTGATTAAGTTCAGTTATAGAAATATTGTACCATTCTTTTACAATGAATACTTCCAGTTCCTTGGCAGATGAAAATTGTTTATTATTAGCATAAAATTTGCGAGATAATATACCCAATAGGTTTTCCATGGGGTTCAAGTCTGGACTTCGACATGGCCATGGCAAAACATTATTTTTTTCTTTTTTAAACCACTCCTGTGTGGATTTAGATGTATGACAAGCAGCACTGTCCTGGTGAAACATCCAGTTAGCACACCTAATAAAGGTCCAAACGCTATCATATGATCATATAGCATAGACAGATATTGTGTTGAGTTCATATAACCCGAAATTCTCTGTAAATCACACAACCCCTCATAACTGAAAGCTCCCCAAATCATTACTGATCCTCCACCCATTTGTCGACTGAAGCATTCTTTTGGTTCCTTCCTCAAGTCGTGCCAATAGTGTTTGTAACCATCAGGACCATCAAGGTTAAATTTCTTTTCATCAGAAAATATAATTTGTTTCCACTCATCATTCCATGACATGACATTTTTAGACCATTTTAATCTTTCTTCTCGATGGCATTTCAATAACTTTGGTTTTTTCTTCAATTTCATAAATTTCGTATTAATATTTAATTTAAGACTCTTCCAGACTGTTACATGTGAAGTTTTCTTGCTGAAATGTTTCGAAAATTCACGAGTTGAAAGACCTTTTTTAGTTGACAGTCGAAAAATTTGTCTATTACCAAGTGCTGTCAAAATATTTTTTCTACCAGATACATTTTATTTTGTTTGAATAATATTTTCTAATTATGGCATTATGAATGGCAGTTTTAGAACGGTTCATTATCCTCGCAATATCTCTTTCAGATTTACCAGAACCTTTATAAAATAAAATTTTTGTCACTTCGCACTCCGATAATTCTTTACCTCGAGGCATCGTCAAATTAATCGTCTATAACACATTCAAAACGTAAGCCTTTGCTTCTTAGGTAATGCTTTTACGAAATACGGACGCATGCGCTTCATGTTGAGTTTGACGTCATGTATAATATGCGAATTTTCTCAGGTAGTCTTATAATTTCTTAACAGTCACTGTCTTTAATTTTTAGAAAAATGAATAAATTTTAATGAAATTTAATTTAATTTAAAAAGTTGGAACTAGTATAGGATGCGTTTTCTTATCAATTTTAAATACGCAACTAAAAATTTGCATATTATGCTCTCTTCTTTTGAAATGCACCAATACGCTTGTGGTCTTATAATTTCTTAACGCACTGTACTCTGGGGTATAGATATATGTATATGCATTGATTGTTTGATTGTTTTTCATATGCCTTGAATATCTGATGTACCGATTATTTTGGAATTTCGAACCAAAGTATTTTCTTCATTTTCTTTTCCTTTTTTGCAAAATATAGTGTGTGTTTTGTAGTATGTGATATATACAATTTCCCTACCACAAACACATTTCATATATATATATATATATATAATTTGTATGCCTGTAACATGAGAAATTAATCGTCTTTTAAATATAAATTAATGCAGATTGAAATTCATGAATAATGTTTTTATAGTGGCTTTATTTTTCACTTATGTTACATACTTAAATATATAATTTACAAGACATTTTACAATCAAAAATGTATATCTCACTAAAAAAATACTCTATCTGCATTACACCAATTAAGAATTAATCAATACTTTTTTTAATTCTATGTGATATGCTGGTAATGTAATTATCTTTCATTATATATATATATATATATATATCAGTAGCGTATCGTGAATGACGTTTAGGGCATGCTCCACATGAGTAGTTAGAAACAGTACATTAAAATTGATATTTAAGCATCTTATTGGCTAATTCGCTTATTTCGAGAAACAACGTAGATATTACGACATTTAAACAGCCAATCAAATGAACGAGCTTTCCATGATACCGAGCTGTTTCTAGCCACCAGTATGGAGCATACCCAAAACGTCACTCACGATACGCCACTGATATATATATATATATATATGTGTGTGTGTGTGTGTGTGTGTGTGTATGTATGTATATTTTTTTTATTAACTTTTTAGCATTACTTATTTTCTGTGCATAAATTTGTTAAAGGTAAATTTTTGAAGGGGTTATAAAATTATTATAAATCTAGTATCTGATGCTTATCAGAAAGCAGTCTTTAGTATCATTCTAACTATAAGAAACTCTTAACGATTAATATATAGAAAATTATAATTATATTCTCTCACGACAATGTTTTGCATAAGCAGTTTTGTGCAATTGTAAATATTAGGTAAACCGCCAAATGTAACTGATAACAGTGTCCCTGAGCAACATAAACAATGTGAAAAGGTTTTATTTTTATTTATTTTTATATTTTTAAATTTCGGATTATACATCACGTTTACTGAATTTTTTCTGTGTAGAAGCTGAAATACAGTTTATGCATAAGTAAAATTGCAGTATTGTAGCTAAACTTTTTGTCCGAAATACAACCGAACTAAATCAGTATAGCGCTGCATAATGAACTCGCATATAATCGCTTTATCGTTTATACACAATAAAGTTAAGATAACGCTTTCCAGAAAAGATGAATTGAAGTAAATGTCGATAGGCAACAAAATATATAAAGTAATCTTTCATATAAAGAAATATTAGATATTGTGGGTTAGTTTTTATCTAGATTTGTCACAAAAAGTTTTGACATTTTATAAAAATAGTCAAATCTTATTCAGTGTATCTCAAATCATGTGAATTCCTAGAAAAGCGAAAATCTTATGTTTAAATTAATCCAATGTATTCTGATATCAATATAGCTAAAAATAAAAAATAGTTTTGAAATCAATGTCAGGAAACCTGCTACAAAATTGCATATTGCATTTTCCCGAACATAAATGAATAAAAGGTCTACGAATAAAAGCTAATCTGACATCATACATTTCTTTACACATTCTAAACAAAAAAAAAAAAAAATTGTATTTTCGATGAAGTTAAATATTGAAGAAATTGTACAGCTTTAGTATAGAACCATCGTGACGACTTTTTTATTTACTAGGTATCGTAACAGTTTTTCGGAATGTATATGAGTAAAAAATTTAAAATTCTACTAATTAACTACAATAACCTATTCTCTATCTTCATCAGCATTGTAAACTATTAAGATATATATATATATATATATATATGTATGTACTAGCTGACCCGTCCGGCATCGCACGGATGAACAAATTTTAGCTAAAAATGGATCGATATAGAAAAAATCAACAAATATATCAGTTTATGTGTTTGTGAGGCAATATTAATAACTGTTTATAAAATTGTGATTTTGTTTTATGCATATTCTAAAGAAAAGAAGGAATTCTAAAAAGAAGGAATTTCGAAAGGTAGAAAAATTTTAGTTATATGAATTAAAAATTAATGTGTTGGTAAATAGATAAGGTACAGCATTGCTAAAGGACCTCCATAACGATATCTTACATATTTATATATTAATTCTTATGTTTATTTTTATTACTATTTATTTATTTATTTATTTTATTTATTTTTTAGTATTATTATTATTTTTTTTTGCCGTTTTTGCGATGTACTAAGATGACTATCTCTATTGCGTAAGTAAAGCCATTGGCGAGGAACGTTTGAGATATTTCAGTGTTAAACTTCAAATTTCGAAAAGGTGTTCATATTAGTACAAGAAATAATTTGACTGTCTGTGTTTGACGTACAGTACAAACTATGGCACGTTTAGTTTAAAAACTATTTTTTATAAAAAGAAATATGTGCATATTTGCAATATATATTTTCGATATTCCTATTAGAACTTAAAAATTACGTTTCATGCAATTTTTCTCATTTTTTTAAAAAATATTTATTTAAATTAAATTTTTAAGCTGATGATAATAAAATTAAATGTTGGCAATTTTTACTTAATGTTTATTTATTTATTCATTCATTTTTTACATAAAAAGAAACATTTCTTTACTCTTGCGAATAAGCAGTATTGAAAAATGAAACTTATAACATGATTTATTTTTTGTTATTTTTAAAATATAAAACTGACGTCATAATAGCTTTAATTATTATTATTTATTTGTTCTTAAAATATTAATTTTTATTAAATAAATAGCTTATGTGTTTTTTATTTTCTTAAATTTAACGTCCGCAAAGCAATATGGTTACTGTTTTAGTAATGGTTCTCCATAGCGATCATTAATATTTTTTGTGATTTTGGAGATGAATTTTAAAGTTTATTCCAGTTGCGTAAAGACCTTGTCGTGATACGTTCTAGCTATCGCGGTGCCAAATTTTAAACATCGCCAAGGAAGTCCTATAGAAAAGCAGATTTCCAATATGCGAATACATATTTAATTTATTTTAAATGAACCATGTTTCTAAATAATATAATGAAACTCGAATAATCAAATGTCATTTGCATTTGTCTTAGCGGCTGTATATGGCGCAACTTGCCATAATTGTTAATTGCTGATAATGCTTGCTAAATAAATTTAAACTTTCAATAATTCAGTTAAATCGTTGAAATAGCGGAGCGAAGCGGGCAATAAAATTTAATAAGTAAAGTCTCATTGATTCCACAATGGAACACCAGTATTTCAAAGAGTGAGCTTGTCAGTCATTTTTAATTCACTGGTTAATCAGTAACACCCGCTTGTTCAAACATTAAATGTTAATTGCGGTCTCTGCCACCAAATGTTCACTGGTTTAACCATGTGTGTGAATGGTCAAATGCGCCAAATTGCGTGAATGTCACATAACTGAAAATAAGCGGCGAGAAATAATATGCATTTTAGCGATTGTTTGGTTTATATTAGATATCTGTCGTACTTGGCGATATTTTATTTGGAGATTAAAAATGTAATACAAAAATATATACATTCCAAATGTATATTTTTATTATATATATTGTACGAAATATTGTTTCATATTATCGATTACTGTCTTAATGGACGTTATTAAAATAACCATGATTTTGATAGTAATTAAATATGTTTGCCAGTTGACATGGCGACCTTTTTTTTTTCCGGCAGGGACATTACCAAATCTGCTCCGATAAGTGTCTTTAAAAAATATGTATTATACAGAATTTAAAAGTAAATAGTGAAAAAGAAAAAAATGCAACTATTGCTTTAATTTTCTTCTGTTGAATATTGAACGTTAACTATAAAGTACAATTTAAAATATTTTTCAGCGTTAACCCTTAAAATGGTGAACAAATTATAATTGGGAAATTTGAAATAAATTATAACCATTAGAAAAAGAATGTAGAGCTCGTACATTTCGGGGAAATGAATTTGAAATACTTAATTATCCGCGTATGTAATGATCGATAGATGGCGCTTTCTGAACTAAAGGTCTTAGTAAATATAATAACCACGTGTATTTATTATTGTTCTTTTTTCGCCATTACATCATGGAAAATCGATTGCATAATAGGATGCAATGAAAAGTATTGCTTTTTCTTATTTAATAATTCCACTGTATTTTAACTGTATCTATATGTCATCTTACAACAAAGGTACATTTAAAAATAAATAAATAATAAAATAAAAATAAAAATAAAGGTACAATTATAGAGTTGGTCCATAACTGGATTTGGCTATTTTTCTTTGGCACCGTTTTAAACGATATCGATGCCTTTCTGAATTCTTTGCAATACAATACGCTTTTGTTTACGCTTGGAATCCATCGCAACCATTCGCTAAAATGACATTTCGCCATACTCACCAAAGAAAAATCACCAAATGCACTTGTGGACCAATACTATAGTTTTTCCATGACATCCATGAAATGTGATTGTTTTTCTTTTGCTCATTAGCGAAGGAAACGATCAGGTTTATCTAAAATATTTTATAATTAAAACAAAATTAAACGTATTATTACTTGTGAAATCCTCAGGTGCGAAATGTTTCGAACAAACAGTCATTCTTGACGATTCTTCTTTCCCAATTCGTAAACGTCTAATCCATTCCGACTTTCTACTATCTAAAGCTATATTTCCATCAGCGGAGGCAACTGCAATTTAAAATTTGTCATTTGGAAACAAATGGAAGCTTAATTCCGGATTTCTTGATTCATTGGTACTGTGGTACACAGCTGTGGTACACAGCAAAATGTGTTATCTTTTTTACCAGATTTATTCATCCTATCGAATATACAGCAGCAGCAAGCGATGGCGTCTCAACGAAAGCGTGAAAGCTATCCGCTCAGTGGTATCGTTAATTTCACCTTAACCCACCAGAGGGCGAGCATTTCAAGCAAGCGCAGTATGACGCCACTGACTGTCCGTGAATAAGGCTCCTTGCGTAGATGCAAGAAAATGATTTCCTATGTTAATCGCCCATTGGAATTTTGTAAAAAATTATTAAAAATCGAGGAAAATTATAGCCCGATTTTAATCCCCGTATTTGAAATAGATATGTATTAGTTATCGTATGCATGTGTTAGATTGAGTTATTATGCTGTCAAATTGACAAAATTTTAATTTTAAATTTCAAAACTCTGTCATCCTTGACGTTTTTAGTATTTGGCGATCAAAAACGTAATACAAAAATATACATGCCAGATGTATATTTTCGTAATATGTATTGTACGGAATATTGTTTCATATTATTCATTACTCTATAAATATAAGTTGTTAAAATAACCATGATTTTTGAAAGGAATTAAATTATGTTCGCCAGATAATTTGGTATTATTTTGTTTTCTGCCAAGGATGACAGATATCAAATCTATTCCGCTGCAACATATTAGTATCTTATATCAGATACTTTATTTAGACATTTGAAAAGAAATTTGACTTCAAATTATGATAGAATATATATAATTTTTCTTTTAATTAGTATATTAGTTGGATATTTATTGCGTAAATATCATCCTTTGAAATGAAATTTTTATGTTTTCAATCGAATATGGACGTTTGCCATTTTTTTTCTAGAGTTTTGAAATTTAAAATTCAAATTTTATCAATTTTACAGCAAAAACAGCTTAATCTAACGCATGCACATGATAACTAATAAATATCTATACCCAAATATGGAGATTGAAATCGGGAAATAATATTCCTTGATTTTTAATAATTTTTTACAAAAAATCCAATGGATGTATAACATAGGCAATATTTTCTTGCATCCACGAACGGCCATTCTCTTGCGTATTACGACGTCAGATTTAGTGTGTAGGTTTAACATTTCACAAAGCTTTATATGAATTTCAATTTAATTCACGTACAAATATATTTCTTTTATTTTCAGGTCAAGATTAAAATATATATATATATATATATAAACATGTAAATGTTTCTTTTATGTTGGCAGCAGCTAATTTTTTTTTTTTTTTAATATTTCATTATTTCCATTTCTATTATGGCTTTTATGGGAATTTTAATTAAAATGCTCAGATTTTAAACTAAAATTTATTTTATCAAGATTAAATATAGCCTATAACAATCAGGGATTGTGTAGCGTTTGGTCAGTGAAGGAAGTTTTTAAATCGGTTCAGTAGTTTCAGAGATTACCTTCCACAAACATGCAATTTTTTGCTTTTTATATAAAAGTGTATATATATATATATATATATATATACTGGGAATAATATCTGCATACCCGTGTAAAGAACGGTCAAAACAGATAGTAAATATATGTATTTTGCTTTTAGTTAATTGTAGTAACATTTTTCTTAAATATTAGCAATTATAATTTATTAAATAATTTCATTGAGTTGGAAAATTTTGGATTGAAACGTTTCTTTAAAAAAAGTGCTTAAAATAATTTTACTAGTAAGAGTTATAATAACCTTTCGTTCTATAAATAAACGAGAAAATATTTATTTCTAAAACATTATTCTAAAACTTTTAAAAACAATTTCTGAGAGGATTATATTAACATCGTGAAATACAAGAATGAAATCCTTAATTTATCACGTTTGTTCGTAACATGTAATTTGGAAGTTTTAATTATCTCTTTAAGTACTTTGTGTGGGATAAACAAGAAAGATTTGTGAAAATTCGAGAGTTTTAAGTATTTTCGTTGCAACGTGTCCAATTACACTTTTGCATCTTAGCTGTAATTCTTAGATAAACCTGTCAAAAATTTCATTTTATAATAGTTGTAAATTTCACTAGATAGACAGAGTATATGATTTTTTCTTTACATGATGTCTCTTGAAATAGTTTTAAGTAAGCCAAAATAGATAGCAGAGAAATGTTTAATAAAATCATTTTCATTATCTTTAAAAAGGTAAAATAACAACAAATAACAACAAATATGACGTGAATGTGTAACTAATACACATAAATTCACTAATTAAACAATTTATTCTATAACACGTTCAAATATATATATATATATATATATTATATAAAACTTTGCTGATTTATTTTATCTGTATACAGGTGGAACGCGCTGCTAAGTTGCAATTTAATCATATTTTATATTAATCCTATATAAAATATCTATAGTATAAAAAGGTTCAAAATTTGGTACAGTCGAACCTCATTAACGTGAATACTGTTAACGTGAATTGCTTTTAACATGAACTGTTGAGAAAATCACCGTCAAAATGAAGATTAGTTAAGTTATAAGAAGATCAGTTACTGATAAGCATGAACTACTGATAACATGAACAAATTTTTTATCCCCGTTGAGATTCACGTTAGCGAGGTTCGAATGTATATGAGAGGGATATTAGGTAAAAATATGCTGAATATTTTCAATGGACATCAGACGACACGTGACGTTGTTATTCGGCAATATTTTCCGGTTTTGGAAAATTAATATTTTAGCTTGTATGCTACTGGGTTGTTTGGAAAGTAATTTCGTTCTTTCCTTCGAAAATGAAAGACGATTTTCTTATATTGTATAAATATTTTAATAAATATATTGTATAAATATTTTAATATTTTATATATTCTCCACTTTGATCGGTTTCTTAGCGATCTCACGAGTTGTTATTTGGCAGTTTTTCATAAATCAATACTTTATTTTGTCTTCATTAGCACAAACTGGTTTTCTAGAACGTTATGCATCTTCAACTCAAAATTGCCAGAACAAAATTTGGTAAACCAGTTTTGACAATAGCGTTCTTTAAATAAATTTTCTGTGCACCCATCGTATAATTTTCTTACTTGTTTGAATAGTATTTTCGCATTTTTTATAGCAAAAACAAAATATGCCGAAAATGTCGCTTCTGATTTTCTTTATTTGATAGGGCACCAATTTCACAAGCCTTTTTCACAAGCAAGCCTTGCTATATCAGCTGTCACAATATGTAATGGCAATGCAACTTAAATGTGAAGAAGGTGTGAAAAAAATACAATTAAGTCCTCTGCTGAGAAAAACGAAATGACTTTCCGAACAACCCAATATATAATTGAACAAAATTAAATGTGTGAGATATTATCAAAAATCATTCCTTATTGAATTTTAGTGTATGTAGGCCGAAAGATGGCTAGTAATTTATCGATTTTACAGATAGCTGTATCTCAACATGTATTGGTGAAAATTGAGCTGAATTGCATATGAAAGAGGAAACTGAGAGAACATTTATTTATTAAATTTTTGTACATTTTAACTGGTAGGTGACGCTATTATATAAAATGACGTAAAAGAATGTATTATATTCAGAAGTATCTAATAAGATTTCCGATTTTGAATTAATTTAAATTTTTTTTGGATATCCTAAACGTGATTCGTCCACTTTTAGAAAAATACTTTTTGCCTGTGGGTAAGTTACCAAAATGTTTTTTATATGTTTTATACGCCCAATAGAATTTTCATGATTAATTTGATTGTGAAATTTTGCCCATATTGCATGTGGCTCCAGAGACTACAAATATTGTTTAATAAAACGTTAACAAGAATAACATGTACACTATTTTTTCAATCTATGATTTTATAATTCAAATTAGCAATTGAAATACATGCATTTTACATCTCTCAACTTACAAAAACTCACAAAAATTAAGTTTTATTTCCATTACACTTAGCAGCTAACATAAATTGAAAAAAAAAAAAAAAGAAAAAAAGATTTTTAATACATATAATGATTTCTACTTTAAATAAATACTTCGTACACTAATTGTTTAAGAAAAAATAAATACCTAATGAATTCAGATATCAAATTTCAACATCCTTTCTAATTATGCCCACAATAATTTCAAAGAGCAAATTACTTTAATTTGAAATAAAGTACTGTAATTCCGGTACGTGATTAAAGAGCTCAACATGTTTCCATCGCTAGAAATAGCAATTTTCCAGAGTAATTAAAGATAAAATAATATTTTATTCTACACTAGTCCCATTGAAAAGAAAGATTAATAATTTTTAAATATTCTGTTTAAATACTTTTCGGGTACTTTTAAACGCTATTTATTTAAATAATTTTACTTGAATAAATTTAGAAAAATCATTATTCCGGATGCTAAATGTATATTCTTTGTATATTCTTTAATTATAATTTTGCATGCTCATGAAAATAGTGTTTATAAATTTTAAAGTTACTTTTTTTTTACCATTTTATACTGTTGTACAAGGAAATAATAATAATATAGCATTTCCGTAGATTTTACGAGTTACGTGAAAATAAACAACATAAATATTAAATCTATTTCCTTACCTGATTATTGAAATATATAAATATTTATAGAGAGAAATATAAAATGAAATCGCACACTCTTTAAATCAGGAAGAAACCAGTCATTTTTAATAAGTATAAAAAATACAACACAAAAATATGATGTTGTTGAATACAGCTGTGTACAGTTGTGTATCAAATAAAAAATATATATAAATTCTGAATTCTGAAAACGTCTGCAGAAAACAGCTTTTTTTACGCCAAATAAATTGTGTTGGGTAGGAAAACTTCAAATGGTTTCTTCATTCATCTTAAAAGAAGGAATTTGCTAAAGTGTGAAGGAAGCTGATTCCGTTTTAGTCCATACCTGACTCCTGAGACGTATTAAGCAACTGATCGTCTATGTTCACAACCAAAGTCAACACGAAGTGTACTTCTGTAAGTAGAAATAAGAAAAACACAGTTACATATGCATGCAACGAAAAAAGTTAAATTATGCTTACATTCTTTGTAAACAGAATTTAATTTAGTACGAGAGGTCTTAATTTATTCTATTATTTCCTGTAAAGGCATACAGTAACTGTATTCTACTCCCTAGTATCGGTTACTATACTCATTTCATAGAATTAAAATGAGTATAACAATTGCGTAAGTATACATCTTGGCGAAAATGATAGAGCTATTTCGGTGACAAATTTCACATTTCAATTATTTGTTGGTTAAATCCAGAAGATATAGCTGGCAAATATTCAGGAGCAATCCTCAATACATACTCAAAAGATACCGCCAATAATAAGTTAAGAAGTCATTAAGATATCGCCAACATCAATACTTATAACGCACACAAATATGCAGAAGCCACCATCAATACTTATTCAGAGGATATTGCCACTAAATATTCATACACTATCCAATTTATGAATGGTGAGGGTCTTGGATACCGAAATTGGTAATCTATGTTTTTGCATATAATCAAGAATTAATCTCTCATTTTTCAGTAGGTTTTGAAATTCTAAATGTTTTTTACAGATTTGATAAAATATTTGAGAGTGTTTAAGAAATTAAATGGTAAAATTAGATGTTTGCAGGCATCTTGGCAATTTCAAAGTGTAACACAATAAATGACGAACAAGCAAAATTGCTGTCTAAAAAGAAATAGTCCTGCCATACTATTAAAGCATTGTACAACATTATTTTTTATTGTATGATTTTAATCTTTTTATATATGCTTTTATTTACATTTTTCGATTATTTTAAATTATATGTTTAACTACCTTGGCTAAGAGAATTATCTCACAATACTACCTTAGCTTAAGAATGTACTTCACGAATGTGACAGGTCATACCACAAAACGTTAGCTAATCCACCAATCTGTTCATTCTGATAATTGTTAAACCAACTAGTTAACAATCGGTTTTGGAATAAGTAAAAGTTTTTTACAACTTGAATATATTATTAAACTAGTTGACATAGGTGGACTCTGATCAGTTCCCCATCATATTTATGTTCTCATAAATTTCTAGTGCGAAACATATTATAATCATGTTAAAAGAAATGAATTTGACCAAAGCTTGATACAGTGACAGAATGAAATCCCCTCCTAATAGGCTATCCACCGTTCACTGCGATATATTTATCTTATTCTAATCTATTAATTTATTTTATCAGGGTCAATTCCTTTGTTTAGTTTTCATGCTACTATTTCCAATACAATAATCCTCAAAATTGATATTTATATGAAAAATTTACAATTTCGCTATGTTGATAAAATCGTAAATTACGAATAATTTACGAATTTTTCCTTTTAGAATATTTGTATTCATTCATGTTTAAACAAATATATAAATGTAATTTTGAAGTTTTCTAATACATTTATGATCCTCAAAATGGGAATTTATGCTCAATTTTACCCTATTCTGACATGTTAAGTAAATCGTAAATTCCAAACAACTTACGAATTTTTTAAATTGGAAAAATCATAGTCTATGATATTCATGCCAGTATCCTAAATAATATTTCGAAAGTGGTTTGACATCTCTACTATGAAAATATCCCTCAAGATTTACGTTTATGTGAAATTTTGCTTTATTCTGCCATGTTAAAAAATTCGTAAATTTACAATAACTTACGAAATTTTTATATTGGAAAATTCATAGTTATTAATATTCATGCCAGTGTCCTAAATAATATTTCAAAAGTAGTCTGACATCCTTATGATGGAAACATCTCTCAAAATTGACGTTTATGGGAAATTTTGCCCTACACTGCCATGTTAAGAAATTCGTAAATTTCCAATAACTTGCGGGATTTTCAAATTAGCATATTTATAGTTACTGATGCTCATTCCGGCATCAAAACTGATATTTTAAAACTGGTCTGACATTTTTACAGTAAAAAGTTTCCATTTAATGCACGTTTAAGTGATTTTTTGTCCTATAGTCCCAAGTTATGAAAATCGTAAATTTCGAATAACTAGTAAAGATCTTTAGTTCGAATATTGCAAATGAATAGGGCTCTTGCCAGTATCGAAAGTAATATTTTAAAACTGATCTTACCTCTCTGTGATCATTTGTTCGTGAGATATCGTGTAAAAAGACTAACAAACTAACTGACTAACACAGTAACACAATAACGGACTAACACAATAATACACTAACAGACACCCTACAGACAGACACTATACAAATTTTGTCATTTTCGGATTCCTCACACCTGAAAACGTATAAAAAAGTAAAAAAAAAAAGAGGTCGAAATTTTTCATGATTGCCTAAGTTCCCCATACCTATAGTATGATGGTGAACTAAAATATAAATATTTATTATTATTAAAATTCATTTATTTATTATTTCTTTGGTAGAACTTTAGCATATGAGCCTAGCGGCGACTTCCATTTATTTATTGTCATTTCGTTGATGAAATAAAATGACTATCGGAATGGTCTAAGTAAAGGTCTGGGCGAGAATCTCCCGACCTAATTCGGTGCCAAATTTCAAATTTAGCAAAAGGGTTCTATAGTAAAGCTATTCTATTTCTTTAGCACGATTTTTCTCAATTTTATTTTACTTACTACAAAAGGAAAAAAAAATGTATACTTAATATTTTTTTTAAATCAGTTATCCCATTGAACTAAAAAATACAACATTAACTACATTTTATCCTTATTAATAAGTGCGCCTTTTTATTTTTAACCGACTTCAAAAAGGGAGTAAGGCTCTCAATTCAAACCGTATGTGTTTTTTTTTTTTTTTTTGTTAGCTCATAATTCTCCAATTTTGATTCTCCAATTTTGATACTTTTTGTTTCGTTGAAAAGGTCTTGGTCTGAAATAGGTCACAATGCAAGATGTCTCCAATCTAAAGAAAATACAGGGTGTCCAAAAAAATTAGTCCCAACTCTTTTAGCTGCTAAACGACTGCGGCTATAGTGATAAAAATGGTATGTAAGTATAGCAAAGTGCCCATGCAGTACAAGGTTAAACCGCTTGCAGCGCCACCTGATGGAAAATAGCGGAGTTAGTGTTCCTATCTCGAAAACGGTTCTGGAGAAAAAAGTGAATTACAAAGTTGAAGAGTATTACCGATTTAGTACAAAAAGATAATTTAGACATTCATTCTAGCGTTCCTATCTCGGAAACGCTTCAAGACATAGGGAAAAAGTGAATTATAAAATTACAGAGCATCATCGATTTAGTAGGAAAAGATAATTTAGACATTGATGCTAAAAATACGATAAAAACGTGCATTTGTTTGTTCGCAATTTTTACACTATGCGCACTTGAGCTACATTGCACACGTTGTAGCGTAGCTGGTGAGGCATACGCTATATAGTTCAAAATACGGTTACTTGATACTTTTTGTATTGTTGTAAATATCTTGGTCTGAAGTAGGTCCCATTGTAATTTATTAACAATCTAAAGAAAATAAAGCGCCATCTAGTGAAAAACAGTGAAATTAGCTCTCCTATCTCTAAAACGGTTCATGATGGGAGAAAAGTTAATTACGAAGTTGTAGAGCATCATCGATTTACTACGAAAAGTCACTTTTTAGAAATTATTGCTAAAAATAGAACGCTTAAAAATACAATTGTTTGCTCGCAATTTCCTACACTGTGCACACTTGAACTACGTTGCACACTTTGCAGCGTAGCGGATGAAACGTATACTATATTGTTCAAAATACTGTTACTGTAAGCGGTCACATCTATTAGCGCAAAGTCGTTTTCAACGAACTTATACAGGAGGGTGTTCTTAATTCGAGCTATGTGTTGTTGTTGTTGTTGTTGTTGTTTGTATGCCTATAACTTCGTAAGATATGCTCTAATTAACCGACTTCAAAAAGGAAGAGGTTCTCAATTCAAAGCGTATGTTTTTTTTTTTTTTTTTTTTTTCAATTGTTAGCTCATAACTTCTTAACGGATGATCCGTTTCTTTACAATCAAAACAAAATACAGAGTGCCCAAAAAAGTCAGTCCCGACTCTTTTAACTGCTGAAATGCTGCAGTTATAGTCATAAAAGTTGTATGTAGGTATAGTAAAGTGTACATGTGCTACGCGATTCAAGCGCCTACAGAGCCACCTGGTGGAAAACAGTGGAGTTAGCGCTCCTATCTCGGAAACGGTTCAAGATAGGGGAAAAAAGTGAATTATAATATTGCAGAGCATCATCGATTTTGTACGAAAAGATAGTTTAGACATTAATGCTAAAAACAGAACGCTGAAAACGTGCATTTGTTTGTTCACAATTTCCTATTTTATGCACACTTGAACGACTTTGCATATGTTGTAGCGTAGCGGGTGACATTTATGCTATGTCAAATCAAAGTATGGTTATTGTAAGCGGTCACATCGATTAACGCATAGACGTTTTAAACCGACTTCATAAAGGAAGAGGTTCTCCATAAAAACCATGTTTCTCATTGTTGTTGTTGTTGAAATTTGTCAGTTTATAACTTCGTAAGAGATGATTTAATTTTAATACTTTTCTGTTGCCGTAATGATCTTGGCCTGAAATAGGTTTCATTATGATTATTAAGATATAAACAAATTACAGGATACTCACAAAAGTCTGTTTTCACTGTAACTGCTGAACACTGTAACTGCGCATGCAGCTACGCTGGTAAAACCAGTATGTTATTATTGATGTTGAAACTTCTGCCCGTCAGCTACAATGCATATTTTGCTCTTTGTTTGAACTGTACGCTGCGCAATTTCCAGTGCAGCAGGCGACACGTATTCACTGTAAATTTCAATATATATGCCTAACAGAATTTTTGGTTACGAATACAGCGTATCCGCTCTTTACATTTCTAAAGACTTTTTAATTTAACGTATGTTCATTCAATAGATTGTTCTTTGCTCATATCCGATAAAGGCAAGAAAAATGATACAACTTAAAAATGCAGCATTTTACAAAAATCAACTTTAAAATAACCTGGTGTGTCACTCACACGACTTTCTCTTACTCTAAATTTAATACTATATATACAGGTTGCAGATTAAGAGGTAAGATAACGAGTACTGTTATCTAAACATGTGTTAAAGAATTCAAATTAGGCCGCGGAAGAATTTTATATGATAATTGCCCCCCTCAACCCCCGTTTAAATTATGCACCTACATTTATATAGAATTCAATTCGGTTATTAAAAAATAATTCTGTTTTTTAAAAATAATTTATTAAAATTATTATTTAAAAAAAAATATCTTTTATGATAATGCAGACGATTTCCATATTGAGAAGTAAAATCCATGTATCCAAATATCCAAAAACAGTCAATTTTATTCTCAATATTTAAAAAAAAAAAAAAAAAAAAAAAATCGATAACTATGTTTTAAATTATCGCAGATCGATCGTTCAACCATTCGTTTTAAAGGTATTGGCGAGCTCTTTTGAAAGATACCCATCATGAAAATTTACTCTCCTCGAGGGGGGACTTCACCCCAAGCGGGGAGGCGAGGCCCCTACATACGCATTTTTTTCCCCTGTTGACTATCTCTATTACAAAAAATATATATTCGTTTCATTTGGTTTAGTGCAGTCTATAGATGTTAAACTCTCTTTCCCAATAAACGTAATGTATTTGAATACTTTTGAGTGTCCCCTCCCCCCCTGGAGAGGAAGTCCCCCCTCGAGGGGAGTAAATTTTCATGATGGGTATCTTTCAAAAGAGATAGCCAATACCTTTAAAACGAATGGTTGAACCATCTATCTGCGATAATTAAAAACAAAGTTATCATTTTTTTTTTTTCACTTTTAACGAAAAAAAATGGTATTTCTTTTTTTTTTTTTAATATTGAGAATAAAATGGACTTTTTTTTATATATTTGGTGTTATACTACATCTCTAATATAGAAATCGTCTGCATTATCATAACAGATAATTTTTTTTATAACAATTTTAATAAATTATTTTTTAATAACCGAATTGAATTCTATATAAATGTAGGTGCATTAATGAAAAGGGCGGTTGAGGGGGGCGGTAGCCCCCCTCCTTCTCACACAGAACTAATTATCATATAAAACTCTTTAAAAGCCTAATAATATACCTGAAATTTTCCAAGTATTAAATTTCAGGGTAAGAGAAAGTCGTGTTAGGGACACATCATATTATTTACTATTATTTTTTATTATTATATTTATTATTACTATTTATTATTATTGTTATTAATCTTGAAAAAATTGCACTTCACTGAAATTTTAGCAATTATGCTTCACTTTTTACTGCTGAAAAATCTGGTAATGATTTTTTTTTTTTTTTTTTTTTACTTTCTCTTACCCTTAAGGTAGAGAAAGTATTGTTTTTGGGTCAAATTTTCGAACGATAGAATTTGTTATATTTACACGCTTTGAAGTAACCTGAATACGAAAATCATGTTTTTAGCAAATGGTCTGTGTGTATGTCTGTGTGTGTGTGCCTGTCTGTTATCAGCATATCTCAAAAACTAATTATGGCAGAAAGTTCAAACATTGTGTTCTAAATGTGTATAATATAGGGATGCTACAGTAAGCTTTTCGTTAGATCAAGCAAATGATTCGTGTACAGGGACAATCAAGAGAGTTCTAATACATTACGTCTATGGGGGAAATTGCAGGTAAGTAGAGTTTAACGTCTATAGACTGCAATAAACCAAATGAAACGAATACATATTTTTTGTAATAGTTAACTGGGATTTTTTTTTTTTTTTTGTGTATGTAGGAGCCTCGCCTCCACCACTGTGGGGGGGGGAGTAACCCCTCGAGGGGAGTAAGTTTTCATGATGGGTATCTTTCAAAAGAGCTCGCCAATACCTTTAAAATGAATAATTGAACCATCGATATGCGATAATTTAAAACAAACTTATCGATTTCTTTTACTTTTAACGAAAAAAAAAAAAAAAAAAAAAAAAAAAAAAAGACTTTTTTTTTTTTTTTTTTTTTTTTTAATATTGAGAACAAAATGGACTTTATTTGGATATTTGGTGTTATACTACTTCTCTAATATGGAAATCGTCTGCATTATCATAACTGATAATTTTTTTAAATAATAGTTTTAATAAATTATTTTCTTAAAAACAGAATTATTTTTTAATATCCTTATTAAATTCTATGTAAATGTAGGTGCATTAATGAAACGGGGGGTTGAGGGGGCGGTAGCCCCCCTCACACAGAACTAATTATCATATAAAACTCTGCCGAAGCCTTATTTGAATTGTTTGTAAAAAAACCGACCCCTTATCATGCGAATAAAGTAAGCACGAGTGCTGCAGTCAAAGCGGTACCGCACAAAATCGTTTAAAATGAAAAGAAAAACTTTATAAAGTAGAAAGTAAATATAACAACTGGTGTGAGTAGAATTGTACAAGAAAACAAGAAAATAAATAAATGAGTGAGATTAACCATATAACAATCTAAGGAAATCAAAAATTAAACGAAAATCTAAGTTACGAGAGTAATTTCCAAGCATCAGAGAAGAATGGAGTGGAAGAAATATCATTAACAAGATTCTTCGAATTTTTAAATATGTAAACTGCTTCATGAATATCCAAGTGGGAGGAACAGACAGGAGATGAAATTATGTTAGTTTTGGAAAAATCAATACGATAACCTTGAGACCAGCAGTGGGAAGCAATAGAATATTTGGTAATCTCTTAAATACAGAAAAAATGATCACCGTCGGAATATTCGTAATGAAGATAATACCAAATCATCTATCGTTTTCTTGTACAATTCTACTCACATCAGTTGTTATATTTACTTTCTACTTTATAAAGTTTTTTTTTTTTCATTTTAAACGATTTTGTGAGTTGCCGCTTTGACTGCCGCGCTCGTGCTTACTTTATTCGCCTGATGAAGGGTCGTGCGTTTTTTCGACCTGAAACAATTGTTGCGAGTTTATTGCATTTTATGGTGTTTATTGAAAGTTTGTAAGTAATATACATATTGTGTGTATATTTTTGCATTACGTTTCGATCGCCAAATCCAACAGCCACCAAAGATGATAGTAATCAAAGTTATATGAAATTTGCAAAGGAAACTTTAACTTCGTAGAAACAGGTTTTCATTATAGGTCCGATTTCAAACTGTGTATATGAAGTGTTAGACGTATTTGCACTTTTTAGAATAGCAGAAGATTTGTTTTTATTCCATTGAATGGAGGAAGGACTGCAGTATTTCGAGAGCAGAACCTGTTATATATGATGTACAGTCCAGGAAAAAAAAAAAAAAAACGCAACATCCGCTGTAATTTCGTTATTAATTGACGCAGGAACATCTATTAGACATAATTCAACAGAAGATTAAATGTACTTTCTGAAAATGTCGTCGAGTTTTGAATTAGGGGTCATCTACATATTGAAATGAGCGCCAACATTGAATTTATCAATAGCTATACCCAAATTTGACTTCCTATTCGAATTTCTAAGAGTGTGGCAGTGCGGAAAAGTATACTGTTTTTATACTTTATCTTTAGTATTTACAG
This sequence comes from Salticus scenicus, assembly GCA_963930645.1. NCBI lineage: Eukaryota > Metazoa > Arthropoda > Arachnida > Araneae > Salticidae > Salticus > Salticus scenicus. The sequence goes on from OZ005654.1 coordinate 89,990,917, forward strand.
AGTTATAATCAAAAATGTGTTAGGGCGTTATCTGTTAATGTAGAAAAATTAAATTAAGATCCTATAAGAAATAGACAAAATTTTAATGTTTCACACTGGAAATCTTTCAGGAAAAAAAGAATTATAAAAATTAATAAAACTTTGACTTTTTTCAGTTCATTAATTATCCTGAATTCAGTTTTTTAGATTTGTATATACTTCAGTACTTTTTTAAGTAATTTTAAGTCTATTTAAATACATTACACTTACAATTGGTCCAGAGTGTACTCTTTGAGAAAAGTGCAATATTTTTCAAATAAAAGTGTCAATTATGGTTGTACTGATCACCAATAAAGCTTAAACTTTCTTTTGTAGGTGTAACATAATATACAAAATGAAATAATATAGATATATATATACAAGAACGCATGAACTAAATTTTTTCGGATAAATTATTGTAAGAATTCATGAAGTAAATATTAAACAATTTTAATCGCACTTACCACTTTTGGGTCAGTTAAACTCTTTGGAACTGTACGATTCTTTTTATAATTTCTATAAAAATATAATTTCTTAATTAACCCTTTCGCGACTGCTGACGTAGATTCTCGTCATTTGAAAATCTGTAACTCTGCCAGTGGGCGTTACTTTCGTAATTTGTGTGTTACATATTTCTTAAGTGTGTACCCAGTGTTCATATTTTTGCAATAAAATATACTATGGATAGAAATATATTGATTAGAAAGAATATAATTATAATGTATATCCATTTGTAATATAACTGTGAATACAGAAAATTTGTTCTGAAATATTTTATTTTGTGAGAATAACGCCGGTAAGCAGATCTTACTGTCAAAAAGACAAAACCCTGCTGGCGCAAAACGTGTTAAAATATATTTATAAAAGTTAAAATATATTTTTAAAAATATATAAAGTTAAAATATATATATAAAGCTAAATGTACTTTTCAATTGAATATAATTGATGGAAGTGCTTTCAAATAAGCTATATTTTACTAAGATAATGAACGCTGCTCAAGAAACAAAATTAATCTTTCATACAAATACTGTAACCAAAGTATTGTTTGAGATTTCACTGGTTTTTTTTAATATTACGTTTTGAGGTAACCTGGTTACGAAAGTACATTTTTCAGCAGTCGATCTATGTGTATCTGATACCAGCATAGCATATAAATAAATAGCCGCTGGAAATTTAGTATTCTAAAGTCCATATAAAGTTGCCACGTAAACAATTGATCAAGATTGGCAAGTTTGAAGGCAAATTAATAACAGCTTTGATTTTTTGTTCAGTAATTGTATGCACTGTTCAATATTTGAAAGGTGGGTTGAGGGGATGGGCCCCTTCTTAGAGAATTACATGGCAAATAAACTGTTCCTAAACCTATTTTAGATTATTTTTAAATGACATTGAGCTACAATATTTTACGATATTGAACTTAAGGCTTAATATGTATTATATCTTTATAGTATTTAAATGCAGGTTAAGAGAATTCGCGTGAGTTACACACCAGATTATTTAATATATCATCAAACAAAAAAGTACAAATGATGCCTTTTCTTTATCTCTAACCCGCTATTTTTTTTTTTTTTTTTTTTCAAATTATCTTTCATTCAAATTGCATTACTTATTTTCCTTTTTTTTTTTCTTTCGATTTTTCGGATACTTAAAAATACATTTCGCACATTTCAAGTCTCAAAATGAGAACTTTACAGTATATTCTTCCTACTTAATTAACATTTACACACAGAGACTCAATGATGCATCTTAAGTACAGAATTTAAAGTTTCATCAGGCCAGTCTTTAATGCATTTTGCATAAATGTCACTGTATGCTGGACTGTCTGTAAAATTAACTTTTTGGGCGCCATATTTTTCGTTATTCTGAACATTGGTGATTTTATATGGGTAAATATTTTAGTTTAAATTTTATTCCGAGTCTATTATGTGCGTTTAAATCAGACAAAGGCATTTAACTTGATTCCTTTTTTTTAAATTATTAAATTATACGATTTGCAAATTTCCGGTTCAATTGTTATAATTTGTATTTTGACCGCTTTTCTTATATATTCCCAAGTATTTATTAAATGAGATTGGAATTCTATCTTTAAATGGTCTATATCTTTTTAGTAGTTTAGTAAAAGAACCAATCTTTATTAATTATTATTAATTATTTTTTTTTTTCGCCAAATAAATATTTAAAACAAGTATTTTTTTTTTATTTTTATTTTTTATTTTTATTTTTATTTTTTTTTTTTTGGGGGGGGGGCATTTTTAATAAGTGGTCTTTGTACCATATAAGGGAAATTTATTTCCTCTCCAATAACAGCCCGCTCCAATAGCCTTGCAAATCTTTAGACGTACAGACAGAATCTCTATCTGACAGGATGCGATGGATTTTTAAAAGCTATATATTTAATTTCTAACTTAATTTTAACTTTGGCATCCGTATACATAGTTGGTTAGCGCTTTCTTTCCAAAAGACCTGAAGGAACTGTGTGATAAGTATGTAAAGAGAGTTCCTCCTTGCAGCATCTCTTCTTGCTTGCTACGATAAAAATATAAGGGACAAATTTGAAATGTATTTTCTGTAACTTTTATAATGTAAAATTCCTTACTAAAAATTTCGTCAGTTAGTTTTACTGCAATATATATATATCTATATAATATATATAGATATATATATATAATTTAGAAAATATGATGAAACTTGAAGACAAGTGGGCGTGTATAACAAGAAAAAACGTTAAAGAAAGTAACGAGTTATAGTAACGATGAACAATTGTAAAAAACAACACTACATGCGAAAAACACCCTTCCGCTTCCTCTTCAGTGGGTGGGAGCAGCAGAACAGACAATAAATTAAATTAAAAGAGGCCTAACAGGTTTCGGAAACATGGCGAAACTAGCATACTCCCAACAAAATCAAGAATAAATTACTGGCAAATTAGATATAACAAAATTGGTGCTTCATAAAAGTAACATAACTAAATTAATATAATAATCCAAAAACTACAAAGTCGATATTTGTGACAAAAATAATTTAACAAAAGGACATGCTAGATCGTCATGTTCACACCCAGACCTGAAAGGCAAAAAGATATTGTAATGAACTGAACTTACTGCAATGTAGAAATAGGTCTTTAGAGCAAAAGCAGATGATTCACATGTAGTGGCTCAATACTGGCGCTGTCTTGTCCGATGTTCCAAAATCATAGTCCAAACTCTCCGAGTCGCTCAGCACCAAGTAGCTGCAGTCCGACATAAGGCGTTCCACAAGTTGGACTTTGGCCATGAGTCTTCATCAGCAAGCACTACTAGACACCAAGAACCATAAGTGAAGAAACCTTACCGCAGCTATCACCCCAATCGCAAACACTTATTAAAATTATTGGTGTAAAACTTTATGAAATTTAACTTTATAAATTTCATAAAGTTTTACACCAATAATTTTAATAAGTGTTTGCGATTGGGGTGATAGCTGCGGTAAGGTTTCTTCACTTATGGTTCTTGGTGTCTAGTAGTGCTTGCTGATGAAGACTCATGGCCAAAGTCCAACTTGTGGAACGCCTTATGTCGGACTGCAGCTACTTGGTGCTGAGCGACTCGGAGAGTTTGGACTATGATTTTGGAACATCGGACAAGACAGCGCCAGTATTGAGCCACTACATGTGAATCATCTGCTTTTGCTCTAAAGACCTATTTCTACATTGCAGTAAGTTCAGTTCATTACAATATCTTTTTGCCTTTCAGGTCTGGGTGGGAACATGACGATCTAGCATGTCCTTTTGTTAAATTATTTTTGTCACAAATATCGACTTTGTAGTTTTTGGATTATTATATTAATTTAGTTATGTTACTTTTATGAAGCACCAATTTTGTTATATCTAATTTGCCAGTAATTTATTCTTGATTTTGTTGGGAGTATGCTAGTTTCGCCATGTTTCCGAAACCTGTTAGGCCTCTTTTAATTTAATTTATTGTCTGTTCTGCTGCTCCCACCCACTGAAGAGGAAGCGGAAGGGTGTTTTTCGCATGTAGTGTTGTTTTTTACAATTGTTCATCGTTACTATAACTCGTTACTTTCTTTAACGTTTTTTCTTGTTATACACGCCCACTTGTCTTCAAGTTTCATCATATTTTCTAAATTATATATTTTTGTATAATTTTTAGTGCTGCCTTTGGCGCCTTTTTTATACAAATACACTTTTATTAATAAGTAATTAATATATAGATATATATATATATATATATTGGTGGTATTAAATGCATTCATTTAGATTTTTGAGGACTATTAGTAAGTCGTTACAATTTTTGCATTCAAATGAGGTACTTTTTTTATTAGATAAATTTCATAAGGTGAGAACATTAAAATAATAATATTAATAATAATATTTTTATCCGTTTATTATGCTTGAACTACGTTAAGTGTAAGGCTATCTTCCATCATCATACAAACATGAAATCTAATGAAATCATTTGCGTAGCGCGTGCTTGTGTTATTTAAATGTAGAATTGTTGAAAAAAATTGTATCTATTTCTTTTGTACAGTTATCTCTCTATCTCTCTTTTTTTTTTTTTTTTTTTTTTTTTTACATCGTCATGTTGAGTGTATTACCATATGTAACTATTTTAAGAAAACACTAAATAAATAAATTATGATTTTTTTTTTTTTTTTTTTTTTAATCTTTCAAATAGTGCCAAACTTCTATCACATAACCAGAATACGATATATATTAAAATCACACAATCAACTGAGAAAAATCATATTTATTGATTTTTTTTTTCGACTGAGTGAAAATAATGGAACCGGAAGTCGAACCCCAGATCCTTGACTTACAAGGTCAAGGCTCTACCAATTGAGCTATCCAGGCCGACAACCGGTGGACATTATGGTCAGATGTTTCTGCCTAAAGGCTGTCTGAGTGAGTAATGTCCACCGGTTGTAGGCCTGGATAGATCCTTGACCTTGTAAGTCAATGATCTGGGATTCGACTCCCGGTCCAGGCATTATTTTTACTCAGTCGGAAAAAAAAAAAAAACAGAATATCATAGTTCGGTGTCAGTCGTTTTTATACTCATGAAGTACACGGAATAGAATTGTTTACCAATGATGGATCTTTGTATCAAAACTGCACCATAACTTTCTTTACATCTGTCAGAGTGTTCCTTATATGCGCCCTTTTGACTTTTAGGGATGTAGATTGAGACGACAGGTTAAGAGGACAAAATATTTTTTTTTAACTCTTTGAAAGCTTTTTTTTTTTTTTTTTTTTTTCCCCCCCTCCCCATAATATGTAATTTTAGTTGATGAAAGTTGAATGCTAAGATTAAATTCATTTGAATAAATATATAAGTTTTTTGTTATTTGCAAATAAATATAAAAATGAAAACCGCATAATATATTTGTTCTGAATTCTGTAATTGCTATCAAAATATAAATTCTATTTTCATCAGCTCTATTTTGTCAAATTTAGTAATTTATAAATTTCTTTAATGAAAGGAATGCGTAGTATTCTTTATAGAAGGTAATTATACTTAAAAATTGATTTTTAAAAGCATGTTTAAAAACGGTTATAATGACCCCAGATTTTACCTGAATACACAGGAAAAAGGAAAGAAATACGATAGACATTATGGTCTATATTTCAGGATTAGCTGGCGCATTATTTGTAACGCGCAACAAGTACTACACTTTATATAAAAACGCTGTGGACATGCTTTTTTCCTCCTAGTGAGACTGGTAAGCTGGTGATAGCCTGCACATTGAAGGATAACGTTGTTGTTTTACAAAACCGCTGACATAGTTTCAGAATATGTATTAAGAGAATTCAATTTGAAAACCTAAATTTTTGCATTTTAGAAATTTTATTATATTTAAAAGTACATAATGAATAACATTATGAATATATTTTAACAAAAAAAAAATAATAATAATAAAAGAAAAAAGGAAAAAAAGAAAAAAAAAAAGGAAAACGAGTTTAAAGAATTCTGCAACATCTTCATTCAGTGTTAAATTATTCTGTGTTTTTTAATATCATTTCGGATGTATTATTCACAATATTTAAAACATATTAAAATATATTATACTCATATATATATATATATATATATATATATATATTAAATATCACATAGACATTTCATTAAAAAATAAAGAAAGAAAGAAATCGAAGAATAAAGGAAAAGCGATGATGAATTAAAAGGAAAATGAAAAAAAAAAACTAAAGCCATAATTAAAGGTTATATTTTGGAGATATTCAGTTAGGGGAAAAAATTAAATTCCATTAGAGTTTCTCTTAATTCTGAATTTTATAGTTTTCATTCCATTAAAATTCCATTTATCCAATACGTTTACTTTTTCTTTATCACCCATTATCATTTATTATTTAATCGGAAATGAATGTTAAAAACTAATTAGAGAATATATATATATATATATATATATATATATATTTTTTTTTTCATTTCCAATCCAACTTCATTTTGTAAAGTACTCTTTAACTACACTTTTTACAAATTGTTTAAATATGATAGTTTTCAATATATAATGTAATCTTATTTAAAGCACATTCTAAAATTTCAAAATATTTTTTAAAAGGCGTTAAAATTTAAGGATGAATGATATTAATAATAATAAAAAGAAAAAATAAGAAATTGATTAAATGTAATAGAAAAAAAAAAAAGAATTTTCTGTTATTAAAAGAAAAAAAACGGTTTTATTTAAGAGACAAAAATTTTAAGTTAAAATACATTTAAAAAACAAAAATTAGATATAAAAAAAATTTTAAATCTAGACGTTTCGAAACCCGTCCGGGTTTCCTCATCAGTAATTACAACACAATATGCAAACATTACATGAATACTCAAAGAATTTAAAGGAGTACCGAATATTGAGGAGCCAGTGCGTATGATTCATTGATAGTGTGGAGATGCTTGGCAGTGTGCCAGCTCTCAAGAAAAATACGCGATTTATAATTATGAAAACCAAAATTTAGAATTTTTATATTATCGAAATCAGGAATATGATCGGTTTCTATTGAATGGATTACAATTTTAGAATTTCCTTGAGAGCTGGCACACTGCCAAGCATCTCCACACAATCAATGAACCATGCGCACTGGCTCCTCAATATTCAGTACTTCTTTAAATTCCTTGAGTATTCATGTAATGTTTGCATATTGTGTTGTAATTACTGATGAGGAAACCCGGACGGGTTTCGAAACGTCTAGATTTTAATTGTTTCTATATGTATTTTTTGCGTTTTAAATGTATTTTAACTTAAAATTTTTGTCTCTTAAATAAAACAGTTTTTTGCTTTTAATATATATAATTGAGACGGTTTCATGTTTGTGTACGTTAAAAATTTTCTGTTATGTTTATTAAACTGAATCACACAGGCTATTAATTTTTATCTTTGAGATAACATCTCAAGATAGTATATCATATCTATTACAATATTGTATTATATTATTTATAATAATATAATAATGTATCATATTATATTTTGCACCTATAAAAAGTATACATCTGCTACAATTTACTAAAAGGAATTGGTAGAATTGATCGCAGTTTGAGAAAAAGTACATCTGCTGAAGGGATTTTTTTATTTTATTTTATTTTTATTTTTTTGTAATAAAAATATAATAGTTAAAATTTTCGTTGATAGAGGACGCTATACATAAGGAAAATAATAATTATTTGCATATAAATGTTTCCAGAAATTAAAATTCTATTCTGTGTGTCCGCTCTCATTACAAATTACAGTTTGAAAACGAGCTACAACTCCACCAACTGCAGTTTCAGTAGCGGTTCTTGCCGGAGGAAAAACATTTTCACCAATAACGCTGTATCCACCAAATCAAAATCACAATTAAAACTTCATGTATGCACAAGTAGTAGTAGGCAAAATAAGAAATTAGCTATGCCATTTGTAAAACCGTGCAATTTACAGGACTCTGATTTGTATAGTTCTCGTTTCGCATCAGTGCGAAAAACGAATTTTTTTTTTTTTTTTTTTTTTTTTTAACCAAAAAATGTTCTCCTTCAAGAAAATAACTTTTTCGCAAACAGCGCTCAATTCCACCAATTCTTTCAATTTTTAAGAATATTTGAAATGTGTTCAGACTTAAATCATGGCGAATCCTGTTCTTAGTCAGTCTAAGAACACGATTCGACAAGGATTTACTTAACAAAACAGTATTAAGTGTGCTTTTTTTACGTAGGAATTTTTGCTAGTGTTCAGACACTTTTGTTACCGACTATATATATATATATATATATATATATATATATATATATATATATCGATATATAGATATATATGTATGTATGTATGTGTGTGTGTGTGTGCGTGTTATAAATTTTTATAATATTTAATAGGTACATATATTTATGGTAAATTAAAAATATAGGTGTATTTAAGGTTTTTAAATACAATAAATATAGGGGTATGGTTTTTGAATGCAAGAAATAATGTTTTCAAATACAATATTTAATACGTACATATATTTATGGTAAATTTAAAATATAGGTGTATATAAGGTTTTTAAATACAATAATACAGTGGTTAGATTTATGTGGTATTTCATAACAATAATTATAATGAAAATGTAGAGGAATGTTATATATAATCAATATGAGGATGATAACTATAAAAATCATGGACATGTAATTACTGGAAACTTAAATGTAGTTAACAAAGTTACTGCAAGTGAGTAGTTGAGAAAGTTTATGCAGTGTGGTACAAAATTTAGGTTAATAATTAGAGACAAAATTGCAATCGGCAACAGAATTTTTCAAGCACAAATCCACATTTTCCCTATATTTTCTAATAGTTTGATCTCTAATTTTTATCATAAACATACGTTTTTATAGACAGCATAAGACAAAGATAATGACTCGACAAATATTAACTTAACAAAACAGTATTAAGTGTTAATTTTTTAAATAGTAATTATTGCTAGAACTTCAATAATTTTGCTGTCGGTTATATATTGCACAAACGCAGATAAAAAAAAAATGATGTAGAGACATTTATTTATATAATTGTTATATATAATTACCCGAGTGAAGCGTTTTGTGAGTGCAAATATTCTACATTAATGTCTATATAATCTTAGAACTTAAACAATGAAATGAAATATAAAAATATAAAAAATTATATTGATAAGCTACTGAAATTTTTTTATAACATACATAGATAATGCAGCTGATAAATTTGAATTCCTTTGCAAACCATATTATAAACTAAGTTTAAAAACATTATATTAACAATAATGATAAATATTTTTGGAGTAATTGTAATATTCGTGATTTTAAAAACTGGATTATTACAACATATAGAAAAATTAATATCAATATTGGTTATATAAATATTCCATACATTCTTCAAACCAAAAGTTTCATAAAATCCCAATAAAATGTAGAGATGTAACAAGTTGTTATAAAATATATGTTAATAAATCAAGTAAAACTTTACAAAGGATACTACAAAATATTTGATAGTTTGCGTAATAGTTCCATTATTAAAAATAGCTATGATATTGTAAAAAACAAAAAATTCAGAGATAATAATATTAAAATTTACTCTGTGTTAACTTATAACTCAAGGTTTATTTAATTTCATCCACATTTATGTATTATACAGAGTTATGAATTTGATTTATGGGAAAGATGGATTTAATAATGAAATTGAAAAAGCTAAATATGAAATATAAAGTCGGTAACAAAAGTATCCGAATACTAGCAAAAATTCATATGTAAAAAAAAAGTAGAGTTAATACTGTTTTTTAAATAAATCCTTGTCGAATCATGTTCTTAGACTAAGAAAGTGATGTTAAAGTAATTCGTTAACTTGAAATAATCATGTTAAATATTGTCCTCATCTTCCATTATCCTTTTGGATCAACATATTTAAAATGTTACTTAATCTGGTATTTACAACTGCTTCATCATATCAGATTGCGGGAAATATCATTTTATTTTAGAAACTTGTTCTTGAAGTGTAGCACATTTTTAGTATCTTAGATATTTCTTTTTTTTTTTTTTTTATAAGGGGAAAAAATCAAACTCTACATCTAAAATCAGAATAAAAACTACATTTTCAATTAAACTTTTATCCAAACTTTCAATATTTAGAAAGGCTATTTAGAAATTCATTATAATTTGGCCTCTCGTGATGTTTATCATCACAATTTCTTAAGGCTGCATCGTCGAAATTATTATAATGACTCTTAAATACGATTTATAATTCATGAAGTGCTATTTATCACAGCATTTTCTAAGAATAACGTGTTTAGGAAACATTTGTAAGAAAGATAATTATCCTAGTATAAAGGTTTCCTTGCTAAACGGATATTTCAGTCTTTAGATATAAAACAGATAAAATATTAAATTATAACCAAAGAGACATTCCTTTTAATATTGATTTCGGAATATTAGTTCATTTAGTATGCAACGTTTTACGTCGAAAATTCACTCACAAAAAACTTTAAAAAGGTAAAATGTTATAATTATATTTTTAAAAAATGTTACAAAATAAATAATATAACAGAAGTGCAGAATGCCATAAAAAAGAAAAAAAAAGAAAAGGGGTAAAATATATTTCATTTTAGATTTTTGTTTATAAAAATATATTTTACAACATATTATATCACTAAGAATTAAGAGCATTAGAGCCTAAAAATGATTATAATAAAAGCAACTGAGACAAATATTCCGATTTTTTTTTTTTTTAGCTTAAACAAAAATCAAATTTATTATTATTATTATTATTATCTTCTGTTTCTATTAATGCTAACTTTAAAATGAAAACACTAATATTTCTATCTAGAGAAACAAAAAATGCAGCACAGCTAATCCCGTATTACATATGTATAATTCAATATTACACATGTATAAATATATATACATAATTTAAATATATATATATATAAATATATATATATATATATATATATATTCTATTTTTTCCCCAGGAGAATGAATGTAAAACCTCGACAAAATTAAAATAGCGTCCAATTAAATAGTTCATCTTTCATTTCTCAGAATTGATAGATATTTATATTCTTATGGAATATATATATAATATGATTTTTATTTTACATTAAAAAAAATTGTAGGTAAGTACAAAAATGGTATTTAACATGTATAGACACTAAAAATACTATTTACATTTTATGTTATTACAATCAGAATATGGAAAATTTTAACAAAATCTATTTTTTTTTAAATACATAATAAATACCTTTGAAATTTATATAAATTTCATATGCTAATTGCGAATGCAATTAGTTTAAAACAATATATATTCTGTAGATAAAAAAGTCTAACTGAAGCATTTTTTTAAACTCACTATACGAATAGTAATCGTAAAAAACTTCTAAAAATAAAAAGCCTAAGAAAATAGTTTGCCGTAAAAAACAGACATAGAAAAACATCGATTATGTTTTGTTTGAGTAAATAAAATACTTCTCCAGCTGAGCATAGAATATAATTAAACAAAATATTTGTGTAATTACTAAAATGTATCAGAAAGACATATCGTATTCATTCAAGCGAATTTACAAAAGCCTAAATCAATAACAATGATGAATCCTTTACAATAAATAAATCAACCGTTAATCAAATTCTTTATAATAATTCCTTCTATATCATCATGAATCTCTTCTAGAATATAAAAATTTGTAATAGTATATTTATAAAGATAATGTAAAGTATTTCATCAACATTGTGTAAGTATTCTTATGAATATGAGTGAGATATATTTCTTCTTATTACTATTTAAAAGTTAAAGATTTGAAGCAATAACAGCACTACAAAAATATACCCTTTATTATTAAGAGTGTTATACAGTGGGTGATCAGATTATTAGAATTGTTCTAAAAATACACGGTACGAAATCCCAAGCAGCACCGAAACGTTCTCTGAACGTTCAAAAATTGTTCTGCAAACACGTTCTAAGAATGTTCACTTTGAACGTGTTATAGACGTCTATTTTTCCATCTTGAAGCCTTACAATAGTACGGTTCAGAGAACGTTCAATGAACGTGTAACTATCACCATCGGTGGTATAGAAACATTCTGAGAACGTTCTATATATACGGTCTCAGAACGTTTTGAAAATGTTATACACATTTTCAGAACGTTCTAGAAAACGTACTGTAAACGTTATAAAATACTGTAGGAAAAAAAAACTGTGACGTCATTATAAGAAAAACACCACAGTACGGACGTTTAAAAGTAAAAAGTACATAGCTGATGACGAATAATGATACAACACACGAAAAGGAATATAAACTACTTTTTTTTTAAATTCAAATAATGTTTGAGAAATTTTAACATACTTACTATTCCTTTAATTTCAATGTATATGCATCAAAATATCTATATTCTATGACAGTTTTCCCCAAAAAGTGCCATTACGTCTTTTTTTCCCTTAAAAAATTTCTTCATTTTTTTCATTTTTTTTTTTTTTTTTTCATTTTTTTCCCCTGATCTAAAGATAATGAAGTTATAGTATTAATTACAAAACTTCGAAAAAATGCAATAACTCGCAACAATTGTTTCGGGTTAAAAGAAGACACAACCCTTCATCAGGCGAACAATGTAAGCGCGAGAGCTGCAAACAAGCACGTTGAGTGTGTTCAATGCGTTGCCGCTTTGTTTGTAGCAGGTGCGAGTTCTTGCCTTTTATGGTGTTTATTAAAGTTTCGTAATTAATACTATAACGCCATTATCTTCAGATTAGGGGAAAAAAGAATTTTTTTTTTAATTAAAAAATTTAAGGAATTTTTTAAGAGATATAGAGACGTTATGACAATTTTTGGGAATTACTGTCATAGAATATGGAATTTTTCTTGCATATACGTTGAAATTAAAGGAATAGTAAGTATGTTAAAATTTCTCAATTATTTGAATTTTAAAAAAAGTAATTCATATCCCTGTCGCGGTATTCTATCATTCTTTATCTGCTATGTACAACTAAACTCTTGAATTATTTTGCTTGTTTTAATCCTTGTGATTCCGAATGCATCATCCTGTGAGTAATAGTTGTTTTCTGTTTGATTCTCTGATTTCTTCAATTAATAGTTTATTCCACTTTATTCTTCATTTTTAACTTCAATTAATTCCTTGTACGATTGGGTGTCCGCTGGCAATTTGCTATTATAGCTGCTAACGAACGAAATCGTACATTGATGCTCAACGGTGAAAAAGGTCTGACGAGTTTTTTTTTTTTTTTTTTTTTTTTTTTTTTTTCCACCGTTCTTAGCTTTTTCTTAAAAAAAAAAAAAAAAAGTTTAAAATGCTGTCTTATTTTTTTTATTTTCTCATTGCTTGTTTGTATCATTTGATTTGAGTTTCATGTCGTTTTTACGCACCGGCAAAATTACTAAAATTGCAACTAACAATCTAGGAATAAATGCATGATTAGACTGAAGTTAAATAAAATAAAAATCAATAAACAAAAAATAAATTTTTCAATAAATCAGTCTCCACAGGTTATTTAAATTTGTTGTAATTTTATTCTTATTGTTCTATGTGGTTTCAGTGATCTTATATCTGTTGCTTGGCTTTAACTACTATTAAAAATTCATTTATATATGTATATATATATATATATATAATTTTTTTTTTAAATACAGGGTGCAAAGATATTCACGAGAATACCTTTATCTCCGCAACTATTGGTCGCAAACATATAGTTTCAGTAACAAAATGTTTTTAAAATATGAACATTTGTGGTATGACATGTTTAAATGTAAAATATCTATTTTTTTCAAATATACAAAAACTAAATTTTTATACAGTCCCAGATCCCTATAGTCATATTTAGAAAAATTGATACTCATCCTAACAAAAAGTTTCATTTATATTCTTCCAAAATGGAACAAGATATTTAAAGTTTAGTTTTTCTAACATATTTCGGCCTTCAATAAGGGATTGGCTTAACAATCCTATTTGGAATTTATTTGAATTTTCCCGGGATTTATTAAAGAATTTTTCATTGACTTTTTAATAAAGCCCAAGAAAATGCGAAATAATCCTAAATTTTGAAACTAACTATCTCAGACAATTTTGGGCGCACAAAAGTGAAACGTTCCGTGTTATATTTTTTAGGTTGGAAGTCAACTTTTACTATTAGCGTCATGAGAACTGTATAAAAATTATCAGTTTTTGTGATTTTAAATAAATTGATTTTTTTTTAATTTAAACATGTCATATAATGAATGCTTACATTTTGTTATTGGAGGACGTCTGAGACCAATTGTTGCGCAAATAAAGGCCTGCTCTCGACTTTGCACCCTCTATATTCGAAACATTTCTGGGTACTACTTTGTGAGTCCATGGATAGTTTATAAATATATTTGAATGCTGAAGTTCATAGAAAGTTTTAATATTCCAATATAAAATATTAATATTAATATTTTCAAAAATCAATGTACCAACACACCGCTAAAATAGAATTGAGTTTAGAATATATTGTTAATTTATAATAATAAATTAAAAATTAGTCAGAAGGAAGAAATTAAATATATATATATATAAATACCTAAATATAATTTTTTTAAATCAAAATATTTTTCTAAAATATTTTACATACTTCATATTTTTAAATTTCAGTGCATGTGTGTATACATATTTTCAGTTTACAGCAGCAGTTTACAAAAATGATGTTTGCAGATATTTAAATTTATTACACATTTCAATGTAATTGGTATTCATTAAATGTTTAAATTTCCTTAAATTAAGTCAATGCAATTTTTACACATTTGATGTAATTATGCTATCATGGCATATTAAATAATAAATAAATGTAAATATTATTATTATTATTAATAAACAACATAGTAAGTATATTATTTATAATTAATATATCATTTCTTATGAATATTATTTATTGTTTATTAATAATATTTATAATTAATAGTATTATAATAACAAATACATATAAATAAAAAAAATACGTAATAATTTATTTGTTTTCTTTTTTTCCCTGTTGTTTTCATGTTTTCTTTATTTTACTAAATCTGGATAAAAATAATCCATCAGAGTTGTGCTTTAAAATTGATAACATTTTCCCTTTTCCGTTTTTATATTATGTTAGACATAAGTAAAAGGAAAGAAAACCGTCCTCGCCATAATTTTGTCTATGATTATGCCACTAAACATAATTTTTACTTTTTGAACGCCATTATTTTCTGGTTAAGAGGATTAGTATAAGAAAAAAAGAAAAAAGAAAGAAAGAAAGAAAACATTTACAAATTGTTTCTGTATAAATACTTTATAAATAAAACTATTGGTCTTATAAATAAATATATATATATATATATATATATATATTTCACAACAATTTGATCGTGTTGTATCCATTAATATAAACAGTTTTTATTCCAGAAAATACTTGAATTCCAAAGTTTAAAAATCAATTTTTAGCCATTTTCATGATATACAGACGAGTGGCAAAATAATGTGTTATTTTCCGATTTAGACGTTTTCTCAAATATCTAGAGAAATCTTGTTAAAATACATGAAACTTCATGGGTATAAAAAAAAACGCGTTATTCCACATATATTTATTTAAAGATTTTGTCCAGAAAGGGGAAAAAAAGTTATTTTATTTATAAAGATTTACACTTGAAATTCGTTGTAGCTGTAGCATTTGTTATTGTATGTGGCTTCTTTAATTTATGTGTATTCGTAGTTGTGTCAGTATCAAGAGCATTCATTGATATATATATATATATATATATATATATATTAACGTTATAGAAAATTTGTCAAAATTTTTTTGCTTATATAACATAAAGGGTTTTCAGATCAATTTAATGTTATTTTTAGAAAGCTTGACATAGCACTTCAGACATAACATAATACTAACATAATATAGAAATATTAATATAAGATGAAATATGTGTATTTTTACAAAAAAAAAAAAAAAAATGCTTTGCATGCAGAAATGGTGATAAAGTTTCTTTTACAAAATTTATTATCCAAATACATAATTACTCTGAAAAAATAACCAAGCAAATATCAGGGAAATTTAGAAACATATCATCGATAGAATTAGTTAAATTTAAAGCAGTATGAAAGAGAAGCGAATGATAAGTGGTTTTATCCATATTTTAATTTAATTAACTTACAGTGTATTCCAAAGGATTTATTAAAAATAAAAACATGCATTACATGCGAATGCTTTTGCTTGTCTTTAATAGTGCTTAAATTTCAATTAATTCTATTGACGATAACATTTTGACTTTTCACAATGTTTGTTTGAGTATTATTGTTATTATTACTTTCCCACAGCGACACTATATATTTGACTAAAAAAAAGTTTTTATTAAATCTTGTGCAAGCCCAGCTAAATATCTTTTACTAAAAACGTTCATATTTCTGCATAAATTTAATATTCTTACTCTCAGATTACAGAATGTTGTGTCTAATGTACTGTGTTAAGTTTTCTGAAAATTACTTATAATAAATTAAAAACCGTACATATTACAAATAAAAAGCATTCGAAAGTCTTTCATTTCGTTAAAGAAATTTTTACTATACCTATGGATTTCCATGATGGTGAATTATTAATGATAATTAAATGAAGTGTCATAAAAACACGCTAAAGCTACAATACATTTCAAGCATTATTAATTACAAGTTGCTGCTAAATATCTATATATATTTTAATTTGTTAGCGGTTCTTTTCTTATCTTTGAGACTTTTTTTTTTTTTTTTTTTTTTTTTAACATATTGGATATAACATGTTATTTACACCCACAAAGTGTCCATCAAATGCTTCTCAATATTTCCGACAAAATGCTTAAATTCGAAAGTGTCGCTTTTTCTTCTTCTTTGGTCCCCCATCATCTGTATACATATATAAAAATGCAGAAAAATTATTCTGTGGATTACATATGCGCTTTTACTTGTGTGTATTGAGACCGGCTTTATCTGAATTACTATTTGATAATTAATCATAAAATAGACAGATTATATACAATACAATATGCTTTTAACCCGAGAGTAGTCGCGTCATTTTTTATAACGCTAGAAGTCGCGTGTCGGTCTTTTTGCCGCCGCTGTTTAGTGTTGGGGGAAAGCCGAAAGAAAACCAGTAGAGAAAGATAAAGCGCCTTTAATTCACGCGAAGTTTTTCCCGCAAATCTCTAACCTGTCTGAAAAACCGGAAATGGGGAAAGAAATGAATCAACGTTAGT
The DNA here is from genome assembly GCA_963930645.1 of Salticus scenicus. Classification (NCBI taxonomy): domain Eukaryota; kingdom Metazoa; phylum Arthropoda; class Arachnida; order Araneae; family Salticidae; genus Salticus; species Salticus scenicus. The sequence goes on from OZ005654.1 coordinate 90,008,129, forward strand.
GGTCGCGTCGCGGTCAAATAGACCGATTTGAGAAGTAAAATGTTTTTAACTGCTCAAAAAATAGCAGGAATAACTTGAAAACATACTATGTTAGAGGACATCCACCCAAGGTCAGGTACACAGAGTTTCCCCACTTTATTTTTAAGGGTTGGTCTGCAGGAGGAATTTAAATGCGATGGGCGGCAAAAAGACCGATATGCGACTACTAACGGGTTAATAAATATATGGGATTGTAGTTCTTAGATACAGTACAACGTATGTATGCTATGTGCATATTTAATATTTATGAGTTTTGTACGTTATACACCAAAAATGATAAATTTGGAGCAATAGTTTCAGCTTTTCAAAAATATATATCTTAATAATGAGAAATGCATACGAAAATAAAACTTTAAAAGATTAAATTAAAACAATATTGTGCATTATGTTTTTACATAATGCCCAATGTTACATAATGTTTTTACGTAACCAGATAGCAAAAAATATTATGTTAACCAGAGTGTTGTTTTTAACATTAATGTTCAGGTTCACTTATTTATGTTTTTGGAGATCTATAATTCAGAAGAAAAAAAATATAAAGCTACGCAGACTTATATTTTTTATTTATTTTCATTCGTTTAACCCCTTCAGGGGCTTTGTAATACATTATATCACCCCTAATTTTAATTCCCAACTGTAAAAACTTGTCCAGGAAATTTTTTACAAAGTTTTACTTTAATAATATAGAGGGGGAAAAATCCATTTTTCCCCCTTATCTCTTATATTTGTTTGTAAGTACTGGTGGCAGTTACTTTAAATGATCTAAATTATCTTGTCCCTCAAAGGGCTAAGTAAAACTTTTATACATTTAACATAAATATATTTGGTTACAATAAGAAATATTTTTAGAAATTTCTTTATTAGCTATATGTTGATGATATTAAATATTGAATGTTGCAGATATATTTTTGTAATTAATTAATTAGAGAGGTATAACAAGAAAGAAAAGTCATGTAGTACGCATTGATTAGTAACACCTTCCAACTATACGCAATTGTTGTATCGAATAAATTTTAATGCTATTTGTCTGCGTTACCACACAACAGACAGAAGAACTGAAAAATATACAGATAGAATAATTGATTTTAAAATTTCTCTTAGACATTTTGGAAAGTGTTAAAAAGGCTTAACGAAAAAGAAAATGTAGCCGTTAGATTATAATTACAACTTTTAATCTCTCTGAATATTTTACAGTAGCCCTGTAAATCTGAAAGTTAATCATATCATATTCTATACAAAACAATATTTTAGAATATTAATAATACATGTCAATGTTTTTATGATTTTTATAGTAGAAAGTTTTTTAAATATAACTTTTAAAAAATTCTGTCCTAAAACGTAATACATTGCCTTTTTTTTATTGTTGTTATTGCTGTCCCTGTAAACAAACTAGTTGTACAGGACCTGTTAATGACTCTTTAAATAAAGAACATTCCATAGGGAAATTGAGTGTAATATTTTTTAAAATTTCTCAAAATATTCTCGGATGATAGGAGCCGGAGTAAAACAGATAAAAAGGTAGACAATCGGACAGGCAGATGCATAATATTCCCACTAAAATTATAAGAAATTATTAAAACGCTGATGTAAACAAAAGTGCTATTCCAGCAAATTTTTATTAATAGCTCTTAATGTAAATGATTATTTTTGGTGGCCCTGTAAATCTAATGCTAACCATACTATATTACATAGAAGACACTCTTTTGTGCATACGAATAATATATTTCAATTGCATTAAGCTTTCTGGAAAATGAAATTATTAAAATTTGGTTTATAAAAATAACTCTCATACAACACAATGCTTTGAAATACTTTCAAGTGCCCCTGTACATAAACCAGTTAGAAATGCACTCTATTTTACATAGGAAACATCCGATAGGGAATTAAATAATATATCAAAATTTCATTAAAGTTTCTACACATTAAAAGTATTAAAATATGGTTTATAGAAACTCCTCTCATACAACACAAAGCTTTCGAATACTTTTGGGTGTCTCTGTACACAAACCAGAAGAGGTATTTACTCCATTTTCAAAAGGGAACATCCGATAGTAAACTTGAATAAAATATATCGGTTTGAAGAAATTCCATAAATATTTACGGGAATTAAAGCAGAGAAAGACAGACAGACGGACAGAAAAACAGTCAGACAGATACACAAATTGAAATTATATTCACACTAAAAAAATGATAAAAAGCGACAAAAACGCTTAATGTAAACGAAAGTACTATTCTAGGATTTTTTTATTAATAGCTCTTAATATAACTGAATATTTTTTGTCACCCTCTAAATCTAATGATAATCATGCTAAATTCTATGCAAAGCATTCTTTTGTGCATGAAAATAACATATTTTAATTTCCTGAAACTTCGTGGAGTGTAAAGTTATTAACATTATATTTATAGAAATATCTCACAAAGAACGCAATGCTTTGGAGTACTTTTGAGTGTTCCTGTACATAAACTAGTGGTGGTATGTAATCTATTTTATATAGGAAACATCCAATAGTGAACTTAAAAAACATATTTAAATTTCATGAAGATATTGTACAGTAAAGGTATGAATATAAGGTTTATAGAAATACCTCTCATAGAACACAATTCTTTGAAATAGTTTCGGGTTTCCCTGTACACAAACCAGTAAAGGTATAAACTCCATTTTCAATAGGGAACATCCGATAATGAACTTGAATAACATATATCAGTTTCAAAAAATTTCATGAATATTTACGGGAGTTAAAGCGCGGCAAGACAGACAGACGCACAGACGGACAGATATACAAATTGGTATCATATTCACGTTTAAAAAAATGTTAGAAAGTGTTAAAAACGCTTAATGTAAACGAAAGTACAATTCTGGCAATTTTTTATTAATAGCTTTTCATATAACAGAATATTTTTGTGTCACCCTGTAACTCTAATTCTAATCATGCTATATTCAATGTAAAGCATTCTTTTGTGCATATAAATAACATATTTCCATTTCCTAAAACTTCATGGAAAATAAAGTTATTAAAATTCGATTTATAGAAATATCTGTCATAGAACGCAGTGCTTTAGAATACTTTTGAGTGTCCTTGTATATAAAACAGTGAAGGTATTTATTCCATTTTATACAGGAAACATCCAATAGGGAACGTGAATAACATATTGCTTCATTAATATATGTGTACAGTAAAGGTATGAAAATATGATTTATAGAAATACCTCTCATAGAACACAATGCCTTGAAATACTTTCGGGTGCCCGTGTATATAAATCAGTGGTGGTATTTAATCCATTTTATACAAGAAACTTCTCATAGTGAACTGAAATAACATATTTCAATTTCATTAAGATATGTGTGAACTAAAGGTATGAAAATATGATTTATAGAAATACCTCTCATAGAACGCAATGCTTTGAAATACTTTCGGGTGTCCCTGTATACAAACCAGTAAAGTTATAAACTCCATTTTCAATAGGGAACATCCGATAGTGAACGTGAATAACATATATCAGTTTCAAGAAATTCCACAAATATTTGCGAGCTTTAGAGCGCGGACAGAAAGACGGAAAAACGGACAGACAGACAGACAAACCGAAGTCATTAACACTTTTAACCTTGTTGGGAAGCGTTAAAAATGTAAGAAAATGTTAAAAACGCTTAACGTAAACGAAAGTACAATTTTAGCGAATATTTATTAATAGATCTTTATATAACTGATTATTTTTGTTTCCCCTGTAAATCCAATGCTAATCATGCTATATTCTATGCAAATCTTTTTTTTTTTTTTTTTTTTTCGCTTGTAAATAACATATTTCAATTTCATAACTATTCGTGCAAAGTAAAGTTATTAAAATTTAGTTTATAGAAATATCTCTCATAAAACACAATGCTTTGGAATAATTTTGTGCGTCCCTGTACACAAATCAGAGGTGGTATTTACTCCATTTTACACAGGAAACATCCGATAGTGAACTTGAATAACATATATCAATTTCATTAAGATTTGTGCAAAGTAAGGGTATAAAAATTTGATTTATAGAAATATCTCACAAAGAACGCAATGCTTTAGAGTACTTTTGAGTGTCCCAGTACTTAAACTAGTGGTGGTATGTTATTTATTTTATATAGGAAACATCCAATAGTGAACTTAAAAGACATATTTCAATTTCATGAAGATATTGTATAGTAAGGGTATGAAAATGTGGTTTATAGAAATGCCTCTCATAGAACACAATGCTTTGAAATATTTTGTGTGTCCCTGTACACAAATCAGTAGTTGTATTTACTCCATTTTATACAGAAAATATCCGATAGTGAACTTGAATAACATATTTCAAATTCATTAAGATTTGTGTACAGCAAGGTTTCGAAAGTATGGTTTATAGAAATGCCTCTAGTAGAACACAATGCTTTGAAATATTTTCGGGGGTCCCTGTACACAAACCAGTAGAGGTATAAACTGCATTTTCAACAGGGAACATCCGATAGTGAACTTGTATAACATATTTTAATTTCATTAAGATTTTTGTAGAGTAAGGGTATGAAAATATGGTTTGCACAAATGCCTCTCATAGAGCACAATGCTTTGAAATATTTTCGGGGGTCCCTGTATACAAACCAGTAGAGGTATAAACTGCATTTTCAATAGGGAACATCCGATAGCGAACGTGAATAACATATATCAGTTTCAAGAAATTCCATAAATATTTACGGGAGCGCACACAGACAGACGGACAGACAGACAGACGAACAGACAGACAGACAGACAAACAAACCCATGTCATAAACACTTTTCAACCTTGTTGGAAAGTGTTAATAAAAACGTTTTAAAGATTAAATTAATATATATGTATGCTACCATTCAGATCGATTTACCATAGTTGGCTTAAATAAATTATTACAGCAAAATTCAGATATGAAAAAGATGCATTATATCTGAAAATGCAATATGACTAATTAAATTTAGAAAGTATAATTTAAAATTTTAAGAAAATATTTAAAATGCTTCCTGATAAATAAATTTATTTTTCCTTCTGTTTTACACTATTGAACTGTTAGAATGAATTCTATCTGAGTATTTTTAATGGATTCATTGACAAGTTTATGTATAAATATATATATTTGTTCTAATGCTACGCATTTGGAATAAATTCCAATTTTCAATATAAAACCTATTTTAAAAAATTAACTTATGTTGAAAATTAGAACTTGCTGTAAATTTAAGCATTAGAAAATAAAATGTATATATATATATATATATATATATATATATATATATATATATATATATATATATATATATAAATACTTATCAATGATTCCATTTACTAATACCGAAATGGAACTTTTTGTTAGAATTTAAAAAATAGAAAACAGAAAAAAAAAATAAAAATTATTTATCGGGAAGCATTTTAAACATTTTCATAATATTCAAATTTTTTAATTTTGCTTTCTAATGAATTTTCCAAGAAATTTTAACATATTTATATTGTTATACTTCAATGCAAAATATTATATGCGAAATATTATAACTAACATAGTAATTTACAAAAAAGATTTGTTAGGAATTAAAAGTATTTTATTATTATTATTATTATTATTATTATTATTATTATTATTATTATTATTACTGACCTATAAATTATAAAATTTTGCTTATGTTTCGTAATATAACGATATCAAGCATATTAATATTTCTCGAAAACTGTTTAAGTTTAGAAATTAAAATTCGAAATGTTGAATTCTAAAAAAAATGTTTCAAATGCTTCCTGTTTATTAAGTTTTTTCTTTTTTTTTCCTCTCTTTTTATATCATTAAATTTTGTTAAGAAAATAAAATTTGATAATGTGGAATAGATAAAATTTAAATAATCGAATTTTACTTTCTAAATTTAAATAGTTTCCGAGAAATTTTAATATACTTGATATTTGTATTTCAAAACATATGTATACCAAATTTTATAGCTCTAGCACAGTAATTTACAAAAAGATTTAAGCAGTGATTAAAATTCCTTTTTTAAATTATTATTCTCTAAAATTAAAAAAACTGGAGTATTTTTTTTCTTATTATGCATTAATTTCCAGGAGATATTAAATAATTTCAGGCTTTATTTACTCAAATCTTACCTTTCCCTGTTCACGTCGAACCTAACAGGTAATGTAACCTATACTTAACTGTGCTGTGCTATGTGTGAACTGATTATCTCTCTCTGATATGCCTTGGCGCTTGACTTTGCACAGTCAGCGAGAATTAAACAAATACAATCCACAGATGTCCATAACATCTGCCCTTCTCTTCTTACATCCGCAAGAATCATGTTTCAAAGTTCAACGTTTGAAACAGAAATTTATTAAGCATTTATAGCTATAAAAAATATATAGTCAATATTTTAAGGAAAAATGGAGCTGACTTAAACAATTATTTAGATTTTTATAAAGTATTTTAAAAACTTAAGAGGTGACTTTATTTTTCCATATTAAAAACTCGAATTAAACGGAAAAGCATATTTTATTTAAGAGTAAATTTCAGTGTTGAACAAAATATTCAGTGAAAGGATCAGAAATTGCATGCACTTTATTTTTTCTGTACACATAAAAATAACGCAAGGGATGCATGGAAATTTTCGACTTAGTCTTTTAACACACCTTGAGACGTCCTCGATAGCATTCGACAAATTTTAGAACTTGTTTGCGCATCTTAATAAAATTTTGTGCAAATTGTATCTGAAGAATTAGTAGACAGAATTTAACCTAACTTGTTATTTAGTTGGACTTTAATTTAAACTGGCTCTGATTAAATTTTGAATATATGACCCAATAGGTACTCAGCTATTATGTAATTCCTCCCATGTAACGGAGGGCATTATCTCATTTTCTATTGAATAAAACTACACCAAGGAATTTCGTTTAAATAATTTAATTAAAAGATAATGGCTATGTAAAATTTTTGTCTATTAAGATAATAACTTCTGAAATATATATTAAATAATTTTCTTTTATTGAAATTTATTAAATAAAATTTTGGAAACAAAAAACGAACAATCAAACAGAGTAATGATTTAACAACATTATCAATATTGATAATTTATCAGTAATATTCAAACTTAGATAAAATCATAAATAAAATATAATAAAAGTTTAAAATTATGCTAAAAAAAAACTCATTTTTGTAACTTCCCGATGAGTATTAGTGACCGCGAGGTTCTACTCTCGAAGCTTATAGAGGGGAAGTGTTGGTTTCGATTCATGGTCGCGCTCGTCGACCGGGGTTTTCGGAGATTTCCGTGATTTTCTTTGCAACTCGGGTAAATATGGGTTAGGCATTCTTAGAATGATTTCCACGGAGGGCACACCATCCAGACCTAGGACCCTCATATAGTTAGTTTGTTTTAATCCTAACACCAACACTCAATGAATATTACGAAATCAAAATTGAATCTATGGGCATTTTGTCCTATTCGTAATAATCGCACTGAGACAGAACATTTTATGACGGTGTTACATTTAAACGTTTTGTATAGAACTGAAATTGTACGTTTTATGGAAGGTACAACGCACACTTTTTTAGAACGTTCTAAATAATACAATTTTTGAATGTCTAATGCAACGTTCTTTTGACACGAAACACGGTGTTTGAACTATTGTAACCGTCATTAGACGTCCAAAGAACGTTCCAGTGCTACTTGGGAATGGCCTTAAAGTTCAGACATGAAAAGAACATTTAAAAGCTCACATTTTTCACTACCAATTTAGTCCAGAGTGAAATTAAGGGAACAAGCACAAACTGAAGAAAAGTACAACTACTTTGGATCACCCTGTATCATAAAAGCTACAAATTACTACTTCTAACCTTAACAATTGTTTTACTTTTTATATACATTATTTGTATGTTTTTATTGTGTGAATTGCGCAATTATTTAGTCATATATATATATATATATATATATATAATAATAAATGGAAAGGTTTGTTTGTCTGTCTGTCTGTCCGTCTGTCTGTCTGTTCTTTTGTACGTTCAGCCCCTATTGAACGCAGAAATACAAGAATTGACATACGGATGCTCTGGAGCCTTTCCGAGGTCCTCTTCAAAACAGAATTTAAAAATTTTGATTAGTTGTGGAGATATTAATTAAAATGTAGAATCATGCCTAATCTAAAAGCGATCTCAATGACTGAGAATTCACCGCCATTGCATAAAAAAACATATTTTAAAAGAGTTAAAATTAGAAAAAGTGGAAAATAAATTAGAAATATTTGTCCTATTGTTACGATTTTGGTACCAAATGAAAGGGGAATTTTTTCGAAATTTAAGTGTGCAAGCGGCTTATCGGTACAACAATTAGATTTTTTAAAATTAACTAAAGTAAGAATTTTTTGTGGCAACATCATTTCAAATGCCATGAAAAGGAAATGATAGTAACCGATCAAGATGTCACGTGTTTTACAGTGGGGATAAAAATTGCAATTTTCAAACTTTTTCAAATTTTCATTCACGTTACATTTGAATTAATATTCGGCTTAGACAGCATATTATAAAGCTACTGTTTAATTTGCATGAAAATATCCGGATAAACAAAAAATTTAGATTAATTTTTTTTTTATATTTTGCAGTATATATTTTAAATTGAGATATGCCGTTGAAATTTCGTAATATTTGGTTTTAACGCCCGATAATTCGATTCTGAATATTTTTGAAAGTGTAGAATTATTAGGAAGGGCTTGAGGGGGGTGGGGCGAAGGGAGAAAAAAAAGAGTTACAGCGTTTGAAATTGGTATTATTTGGTTCTAAGGAAAGATACATCGATTGCGAATATTTTCAAGTGTAAAATTATTAGAAGGGACGGAAAGGGGCAAAAACGTAGAAAAGGAACGGTTGTTTCGGAGAAAACAATGGAAAACACAGAACGACTTTATTCTTTTATATTTTTCAGAGTTTCGAATTCTGATACTCCTTTCACAACTCATACTATTGATTTTTAATAGTATTTAGCCCGGAATTACGCAAGTTTCCGAGAAAACCACAAAAAAGTCAGACATAAGTCGTTTTATAATAGTGTTTATATCATTTTTGTATCTCAGTTTCTAATTAGCATAATTTCAAAAGTAATATGTCATTTTGAAACTTATTTGAATTCAATTTCAAGAGTAGTCGCCACAAATTTTTGTCACCTTCCATTAACCGACTACCGTAAGTAATGGAATTCGAGATTTCACGTGATTTACACGTTTTGAGGTCTCCTGAATCAGTTTTCCTTTGTATATCAGCTACTAATTAAAATAATTTCATAAGTAATACATCATTTGAAACATTTGTTGATTTGGATTCGAACAGTAGATTACAGAAATTTCTACCGCCAGATGGCGCTGTAACATTCTAAAATTTCACTATTTAAAATTCTAATTATTATTAAATTATTTTTAATACATCATTCGAAAGATATTTTAAAGAACTTTTATATTATCGAAGGTGAAATTTCAGATTTTACCCGATTTACACGTTTTGAGGTCCCCTGATTAGGTTTTTCTTTTGTATCTCAGCTACTAATTAAAATAATTTCATAACTAATACATCATTTGAAAGCTTTGTTGATCTGGAATTGAACGGTAGATTAAAGAAATTTCTACCTCCAGATGGCGCTGTAATATTTTAAAATTTCAATATTTCAAATTATAATTATGATTAAATTATATTTAATACTTCATTCGAAAGATATTTTAAAGTACTTTTATATTATCGAAAGTGGAATTCGAGATTTCACCCGATTTGCATGTTTTGAGCTGCCCTGATTAGGTTTTCTTTTGTATCTCCGCTACTAATTAAGATAATTTCATAATACAACATTTGAAAGCTTTGTTGATCTGTAATGGAACAGTAGATTACAGAAATTTCTACCGCCAGATGGCGCTGTAATATTTTTTAATTTCAATATTTCAAATTCTAATTATGATTTTTTTTTTTTTTCAAATACATCATTCGAAAGATATTTTAAAGTTCTTTTATATTATCGATAATGGAATTCGAGATTTCACCTGATTTACAATTTTAAGGTGTTCTGATTAGGTTTTCTTTTGCATCTAAGCTAATTGAGTTAGACCGTTAAAAATTGATATATGTAGGTTAATTAGGAGGGGCTGGAAGTGTGGGGAAGGAATACGTGCGCGCAGCGCGCACGAGACTGCGTGAGGAATGTTTTTTAAAATGATTTTAACTGATGAGAAATGTTTTTTTAAATTTTCTTTTCTTAAGAATAAAAGTCTGATTTCAGAAGGAATGTGTGCGCGCACCGCACGTATAACTAAACACGTGCGCGCGCAGCACGCATGGGACCCGGTGCGAGTTTTTACCCGATGATAAAAGATTTTTTTTTTCTTAATAATAAAAGTTTGAGGTGGGAGAGAATATGCGTGCACAGCGCACGTATATCCTCACACGTGCGCGCACAGCGCGCATGGGTCTGCGCTGCCGAAGGCAGTGGGGTCCCGGTGCAAGTTTTTATCCGATGCTAAATGATATTTTTCTTTAATTCCTTTTCTTAAGAATGAAAGTTTAGGAGTAATAACATGGAATTTTGAGAAATCATAAGGATGGTGAAGGAATACGCGCACGCAGCGCACGGGTCTACGCTGCCGAAGACAGTGGGGACCCAGTGCGACATTTTTCCCGATCAGAATTTGTTTTTTCTTTTTTTTTTTATCACATGATAAAAACTAATGCAATTTTGAGAATTCATTAATTATTGTTATTCATTTAAAAATAGTGACCAGCGTAGCCTGCTAGTATATAATAAATTATTGCTTTTTATTTTCATTTTTTTTTTTTTTTTTTTTTTTTTTTTTTTTTTTGCAAGTTTTTGGCAAGTTTTTTTTTCCCTGTAATAAGAACGGATTACCATAAATATTTACAAAACTCCCATAAAAAATGAGAAAACATTAGAGAAATATTATTTTGAAACATAAAATTCACATGTGTAACATTAGTTGAAAAATGAGCATTTATAGTAAATAATTTTTTAATACGCAAGCACGAAAAGTAAAAAAAATGCTTATTACATAGGATTGAAGATAGATATATTGGGCAACTTCTGTAAAGAGTTCATCTGAGTAAAGTAAATATTAATCAAAATGTCTGCAAAGGAATGAGCTAGATTTTAGATATATTACAGAGTTGACATTTCATAAGAGGTTAGTGAAACATTATTTTGAAACATAAAATTCAAACGTGCAATATTCGCTGAGAAATGAGCGTTTATAGAAAATATTTTTTTATGCGCAAGCACGAAAAGTAGAAAAACGTTTTTACATAGGATTAAAGATAGATATAATTCTTCTGTAAAAAGTTCATCTGAATAAAGTAAATATTAATCAAATTGTCTACAAAAGAATTTTCCAGAGTTGACATTCCATAAGAGGTTTTTCACATGTCACGTATTTAATTTAAAGATCCAATTATTTATTTATTTTTTATTTTCAGAAAAATTCCTTATAGACGTTTAACTCTAACATATTTTTATTTATTTGCTAAGATTTGTGAGTTCATAAGACGTTTTTCACAAAAAAGAACTTTTGCAACGGGGTTAAAAATTGGATCTTCAAATTAATAAGTGGTAGGTACAGAAACCCTTATTAAATTTCAACTCTGAAAAATATCTAAAATCTAGGCCGTTAATTCGCCGACAATTTGCATAATTTTTACTCTATTCAAATGAACTTTTGGCATAATTTTCTCAATCTTTATATCTAAAAAATATGTACTATAAATGTTCATATCTCAGGGAATATTACACATGTGACTTTTTACTTTCTCTTACCCATAGGGTCGAGAAAGTATTGTGTTAGGGTAAAATTTTCGTGTAAATTTTAGGGTAAATATTTACGTGTTCTGAGGTTCCCTGAATACGAAAATCATGTTTTTTGCGAATGGCCTGTGTGTCTATCTGTGTGGATGGATGTCTGTGAGTCTGTTATCAGTATATCTCAAGAACAAATAGTAGCAGAAATTCCAAACTCGGCATTCTAAATGTGTATCATATAGGGATCTACAGTAAGCTTTTCGTTGAGATGAAGCCAATGGTCCGTGTACAGGGACACTCAAAAGTATTCAAATATATTACGTCTATGGCGGAAATTGCAGGTAAGTAGAGTTTAACGTCTATAGACTGAACTAAACCGAATGAAACGAATATATGTATTTTTGTAATAGAGATAGTTAACCTGGGGAAAAAAAAATGTGTATGTTGGAGCCTCGCCTCTCCCCTCGAGTTGAGTAAATTTTCATGATGGGTATCTTTCAAAAGAGCTCACCAATGCGTTTAAAACGAATGGTTGAACCATCGATTTCCAAAAATTACAATAAAGTTATCGATTTTTTTTTTATTAAAATAAAATATAATAATTAATGTAATAATGAGAATAAATTCAACCTTATTTTTGGATATTTAGTGTTATACTTCTTCTCTAATATGGAAACCGTGTGCAATTTCATGGAAGATATCTTTTTTAAATAATAATTTTAATAAATCATTTTTACTGAGTGAATTTGTATAGAAAAATATAGAAGAAAGTCGTGTGGTGACCACAACACGCTATAGTTATTGTTTGTTAGTGGATGTGCTTTACTAATAATATTTTACCATTTCCAGGAAAGCTGTTCGGGAATTGAAATAAATTACTCATAGAGATATGGTAATTAATGTATGTTTTAAGCTAAATATTCATCGCTTGTTTTTTCTACATTAATGAAACGGAGGGTTGAGGGGGCGGCAGCGCCTCTCACACAGAAATAATTATCATATAAAACTCTTCTTAAGCCTAATTTGAATTATTTAACACAGGTTTACATAACAATACTCGTTATCTTACCTCTTAATATCCAACCTGTATTTATACTATTAAATTTCAAGGTAAGAGTGTGAGTGACACACCAGATTATTTGTTTTCGAATAATGTTTCTTGAACATTTTGTAAATTTTTCTGCAAAACTTTTTTTGTATATATATATATATATATATATATATTTAATTCTATTCTCGTTATAAGCAAACAACATAAAAAAAAAAAAATGGTAATATGGTGAACACTTTAAGGTGAACACTTTAAGGACATAAATTTTAGAGTTTCAAAAAATAATTAATATTTCAGACATTTACTTACTTAACACGACTGTATTATGAAAATTGCTTATTGTAGAATTTATATATGTAAAAAAATCAAAAATCTGAAGAGCGTAAAATGAGCCAGTAGTGGACACACTAAAAACCCAGTAGTGGATCCTGATGATCAGTTTAAAATAGATCAGTTTAAAAGAGGTGATTAGTTTAAAAGAGTACCCGTGGGTTTTTCTTATAAGCCTTAAATTTCACGGATGTGGCAACTACTCTAACATTCAAATATGATTGTTTGAACCTTGTTTAAGTTTGTGAGACAATTTCTAACACTGTTGAACTGTTACAACTTTATTTGTGAAATAAAACAGAATTGGAGACGCACAAACATTTTATTCCTGTATTAATTTTATTTTTGAAAAACATAATTTAATTCTTTTTTTTTTTTTTTACATTATCATTTATCACAGAAAATATTGAAAATTTTCGCCACCATTTTGAATGAAAACATGAACACGTCGAACCACGTTTTTGACACACATCAGTTATGATCTTTGTTAATTCATCAATGTTTACAGGAATTCTCTGGAAAAGCCTATCAAATGGTAATGTAAAAATGATAAGGTAAATGTAAATGTAATTTAGGAATGATAATGTAAAAAAAAAAAAAAAAAAAAAAAAAAAAAAAAAAAAAACTTTGTTTTTCATAAATAAAATTATTACATGATTAAAACATTGTGCATCTCCATTTCTGTTTTACCTCGCAAATAATGTTGTAACAGTCCAATAGAGTTGGAAATTGTCTCCCACACTTAAACAAGGTTCAAACATTTATAGTTCAGTGTTAGAATAGTTACCACATACATCATATTTAAGGGTAATAAGAAAAACCAACGGGTACTTTTAAATTGATTACCCTGTATATATGTGTGTGTGTGCCGTTTTAAGTGCTATTTCAGGTAAGAAAAAAAAAAGATAGGATTCAGTCAATATAAATTCATATGTAATAAAACGTTTAAGTATTGAAAAGATAGATTATTTGTAACAAACTATGCTGAATAAAAAAATTGTTTAACTTTTCATATGCATTGCGATATCTTTAAATTTAGTAAAATTATATAAAATATTTTTACATCGTAGGTTTACGTTGAAAAGGTTGTATGTTATGACTGTTACAGAACTTTCTTCTATAGTTTACTATGCAAATTCACACAGTACAAATTATATATATATATATATATATTAATTCTAATAGCACTGTTCTGCATAAAAATCTGCCCCAACACAATTTTTGCAAATTCTTATGTAAAACGACCTCTTGAATTTCGAATATGACGCCCATTTTGCCTTATCACCCAACGTTTTTTTTCGGGACGCTCCCCTGCTTTTATCATTCTTCTCTAATTTTATGGCTAAATATAAATTTATTTTGTAGGATAGAAAAGTATTATTTTAATTGTTAAATATCTTCTGAGGTGCTACAGAGTTGGAAAATTCTAAAACATGAGCATTTGCAACAAGGGAAAGTTTAGGAGAGAGGGGGATTTTCCACTTAAATTATATATTACATTTTTATATTTTAGTAATCAGTTATTATTATTATTTAATATACATTACATTTTTTTTTTTTAAGTTAAAATAATTTTCGGTTCTCCAAATAAATTTCATGGCCATAAAATTACGGAACAGTGATAAAATTTTGGGGTGGGGGTGGCGTCCTGAGAAAACGGTGGGTGATTGGGCAAAATGGGTGTCATATTCGTATTCAAGAGGTCACTTTACATAAGAATCAGCAAAAATGGTATCAGGACTCGGAAAAAAAAATATTGTTTTTCAACGCAGAGTAGTTGATTCAGATATGTGATTCTAATATCCAGTTATTTGTATCTGTTATATATATATGAGTAATTTATATGTCACTTTGCTTAAACTAATAAATTTATATTCCAAAATTTTCTAATTTGTTTCATTTTACTTACGAGAGTTTGCAGAAATAGAGGAAATCACATAAGAACGACATCAAATAATACAGACGACCAATCGCACATATCTTGCACAATAGCAGGCATGTGATAAAAGGAAATAATTCCTAAATATATTATTCCATTACTGTAACATACATTAATACAAAAGCTTTCTTTATTCCCACATATTACATTACAAGGATTACTTCCATAATGTAGTAAGTTTAATTTATATATTTTCCTTATATCTTAACAATAACGGTGAACATAACATGTCATTTTGATAAATAGAGTTAATGACAATACGAGACATAAAATTGTAACAGAATTGTGATATTCCATTAAATGGTATGTGGTGATATCATGAATTTATTACGATACATACTTAACATAGTTACAAAACGTATTATGAAATTTAAAATAGTGACAAAATGCGAAAGTATAATTAATAAGTGGAACTTCTTCTGAGCATTGTATATGTAACTAATGATACAAGCATTGTAAAAAAAAAAAAAGAAAAGAAAAAGAAAAAAAAGATGACTTTTATAACAATTAAAAAAATTATATTAATTACCTGCCCAAAAAACTGAGACGAACAATTATAATATGTATAGTAATTCTGAACTACCATAAGAATAATTTTTATTTCATTACGTACAAATCGATAAATTACAAAGCAGAAAAATTTCCAGTGTCTTGAACGTCAAAGAGACAAACTTAAAATCAGATAGTATTTTCAGTAGCCATAGTATACCATCTTCACTGCATAAAGGAATGAAAGAAAAATGCTCGTATATATAGCAAAGACATTGAATTCTGATCAGTCAATAGAATTGTTTGGAATGTGGGGTAATTAGCTAGTAGGAGAGAAACTGTAGTTTTTAAACATATAAAAAAAAAATAAGAAATTGTGGACTGAATACAAAATTTTCAACAATGAGATAAATTAGGTGCAGCAAAATCACAATTAAGAATATTTAAAAAAAATTTATCTATGTAAAAAGCTTCAAAGGAATAAGCTGATTTGCGACTGCAAGTTATTTTATTTGAATCATAATTAAAACTAGGGTTATTCTCTCAGCAATGCTTAGAAATGGGCGAATTCTTCGTTTCTTGTTTACGGACGTAATAACATGTTCTTTTAGACTGAATTTAAGGCTGCATTTAATTCATCAATGTATAATAAACCAGATTGGAAAGAAATACAAAACAGCCCCAAGAAATATACATATCAATAGGGTCTTTTGATTAAGAAAGGGTGAGTTTATTGGAAGAAGGAAAACAGTTTTAAAATCAAATTGTTTGATAACTTCAGCTATGGCATGATTTGATTTCGTAAAATAGGGTAAAACAATATTGATAATCGGAGAGATAGATTTAGTAGACGAGGTGAGAGGAAGTTGTAACATTTGAATAGCTTTCTCTGTCAATTGCTATGGCTTTCAGATATTTGATTTCAGAGCTTAATGAAACAGAATTGTAACAAATATTAAAGGATCGGTAAGAACACTCATCGGGGAGGGGGTAGATAGACTTAAAAAAATGTTACGATAGAGGGTGGGGGAAAATATTTTCTAAGTGCGAAAATGAAGTGTGTCAAGAAAAGGATGTGCATACTCGGTGTTCGTGAATATTCTGTGAATGAAAGACAAACTTTACAGAGGTTTAAAAATTTATTTACAGAATATTTCGGAAGGTTACAGGTCTGTAAACCCAGTATCAACTTCAATTTCACAAAAAAACACAGCTTATATAACAGCTGAGAACATAAAAATCACAGCATAAACTGGATCATAGTATTAATACACAACAATAGACTGCAATTCAATGGTAGACACTCAGTCAAGCAGAGCTTTCTATTCAGTAAAGTCTTGGCGAGAAACTAACATCAGTGGCCGGAATGGGACACCTTTTATAGCCTCCTATTAATTCAGAACATTACAGTAACTTCCGAAATAATCGATTTAGAGCTTAAACAATTGTTATATTGAGAATGAAGGTTTTTTGCACACAGGTCGCTAAAATAGGCATCAAGGAGCGATAAAGTGGCCAAATTCGTTACTAAGCCCATTACGTGCCCTGGTGAAACTGGTTTTAAAGAAAAACAAGATTTTGAAGCGCGGGAACAAGCTAGAAATGCAAAAAATTGACTTTTTATAATCTTACTAAGACCCTTAGAATGAAATTACATAAAAATAACTAGTATTATTTACAGATTCGTAACAATATATTTACGTATATGCATAATACACACGAATTTTATAAATCCATTACACAAATATACACATTATGCATGCGTATTATAAATATAATACATAACCAGCAAAAGGAAGTGATATCTCATAAAAACAATATTACTCTAAAAGTTTCCTCACCCAGCAAAAACTCTTACTTTTCTTATGCAGGCAAAAAAAAAAAAAAAAAAAAAAAAAGGATTGATATCAAATTTCGCCACCGCTATTGATTCCTGGGAACTCAATGCCTTGCTTAATAAAGATCTGACAATAACTGTGCATGCATCTTTCTAATAAATCCTAATCTCTTTCAACATTTCTTGTTATCTGTGTCAGTTTTTTAGCTGCATTATAACAGTTAAAATTTAAATTATTTTTACGGCGGGTTGCGTCCCCTATGCAGAAATTTTAATTAATAAAAATTCAGTTAGTAAAGATTAAAATATTATTTGTGCACCCAGCAGTAAAAGTACTTTAAATTATAACTTTATAATGCATCTAGAAAACTAACACAAACAAGTAATGTTAAAAGAGATTAGGATTTATTAGAAAGATACATTCATGGTTATTAGCAGATCTTATATAAGTAAGCCATTGGGTTCCAGGGAATCAATAGCGGCGACAAATTTGATATAAATCCTTTTTCTGGCTCCGTAAGAAAGGTAAGAATTTTTGCTGGGCGGGGTGAATTTACAATAGAATTTTTTTTTTTTTTTTTTTTTTTTTTTTTTTTTTAATTAGATAATATACTTTTTTCATATCCGATCACATAGACATTTTTTATTACAATCCGTAAAGAAATTTTATATATTTTTTAAATTAATATCTTCTTATTACTGCCTGTGATATGTTCAAAAATCTTTTCATGTCTCTCTCTCTCTCTCTCTCTCTCTCTCTTTCTCTCTCTCTGTGTGTATATATATATATATATATGCATGTATATTTTATTATTTTTATAAATATTATTTTACAAAATCAAAAAAATAAATACAAAAATAAATAAATGAATGAATAATTAATTAAGAAAATAAACAAACAGCTTATATAAACATTTATATATAAACTTTTTTTAAATAATACTTATTTTATATTTGCCATTTTTAATAACTACTACAGATACACTATATGATCGTAAAATGTATACTAAATATACTTGGTAATTATACACTAAATAATTTTTCTTTTTATTTACTGAATAAAGTTATTAGAAACATATAATGTATACATATACAGCACAACATATAACAATAAATGCAGTACTGACATTTCCGTTTACCTTATTTTATCATCTAGGGATTAAGTGTTAATAAACTTCTAAATTGAAGATCATTTTCTTTGAATAATTAGTATTGAAACTCGCATGTATTTGCTTTCTTAATACAAAGTCATATCTCCTTAATCAATGTTAATTATCTCGTCAATATATTTTTAGGTAGAACATGAAAACTAATCATAATTATGTATCTTATTTATATAAGGCTGATAGTAAATGGAATACACAAAATTAATACAAAAATTTAATGAAACATTTCGAATCGACTTGTTTATTTATTTATTTATTTTCGAAAATTCTCATTTCGAATAAATTTCTTTATTCCTTTAATTATATTTATTGTGAGTTTTTATTTGATTGTTTTAATTATTTTCGGCGTTCCAAACAAGTGAATTCCTTTGCACTGTTTAGAAAATGAAACTTTAATTGTGATTTGAAAAATTAATATTGAACTGCTAAATGAGAATTTCGTGTAAAAATGTAAGAAACGATTTAAATTTAATATATTGATTGAATATTCATTAGTTAAAAATATATCTCATATATTTGAAAATACCTCCTGTAAATTTCCTTACTTACATAAGATTGGATGCAGTAAAACGCCGAGAATCTTCATTTATAGGATAATGGATAACAACATTTAAGTAAATGTCATAAGTTATAAAAGAATACAGAAAGTTTCTCTCGTACAGATGTATTCACTCTAAATTGTTGTCCACTATATATTTTAAAATATAATATATCGTAATTATCTATTTCTATATTAAAAATTTTTTTCGGGTTTCAACATCATATAGAGTTTTATACTCTGATTTCTTTTATTTTTTATAAATAGTTTTATCTTTTTTTAGATAAAAATAAGTTTTATGAAAGGTATTAGTAATTAAATTATTTATTTGAGATATTTTCAAAGTTAAAAAAGGTGAGTATTTTCAAAGTTAAAAATTTCCCACCGCTTTCAAACTTTTTAGCTTCTATTCGATTTTTCCCCCTATGTAACGCTAACAGTCGTATAATAAAAAAATGCTACGATTACGTTAATAAGTTAAATATTATGTATCCTGTAAAATTCTCCATGTTATCTCTTTACGTGAAATTCTTATTTATCAATGTCCTTACTAAAAGTACGCTTAATTTCAAAAAAAAAAAAAAAAAAAAATATATGCGGAATTATTATGTCAGAATAATTCCGCATATTTTTGAAATCAGAGTTTATTAACCTAACTAAACTTTGTGTTTTCCAAATTAATTTTTAATTTCATTAAAATTGCATAAATACTTTTTTCCTAAAAAATCAATCGTATCAAATTTCCAACTGATTTTTTTATCACATGTTATGTATTATTTCTTCTTCTTTTTATTCAGCTATCAGTATTTAAAGCGAATGGAGTCATATAATAAAATCAGTTACGAGTGTTGCGCTGTTTTTAACAAAAAAAAAAAAAAAAAAAATCCTACATTCATACCTTTTCTTTTAAATATATTTACATTACCACACAGATAATGAGTTAAAGTAAATGTGCTATTATAAAGTAAATTAGATATATAAAGTAAATTAGAAGTTGAATCCTGTGTTAATGTAGGTTTCGTTTTCGTAAAAAAAAATGAGGAACTGCTATCCCTGCATAATGCAATATAAAATACAATGTACACGTAGGAACCGCTTAAAAAAAAAAAAAAAAAAAAAAAAAAAAAAAAAAAACTAATATAATGGTGCGCAGTTTCTTTAAGCATTGAATATTTCTGTCTTCTAAAAAAGCAAAAATGCAGATATTTAAAAATTGTTTTCTTGATTTAGAATTATGTTGCTCTAAATGTAATTTTACTGTTAAATATGTGTACGATATAAACACATTATTATTATTATTATTATAATTATTAAAATTGAACGCCAATTAACATATAACAATAAGAAAACTACTCTACAACATAAAAACTTGAAGACATCCCATAGAGTGCAAATGATATATTCAAGTGAATATTAATATAATTAATCCTATAAAGATTGTGTATTTAAAGAATGTATCTTCATTATTTTATACTTGTTTCTGTAGTAATTTTACGAGTTTTGGGTAATTTCGCTGTATATTTGTAGGTATAATGCTGTTTTCATACGATTTTATTCTTCTTCATTTTAAATAATGAAGACAATATTTATTTTTAAATAAATATATTATGATAAAACAAAAATCTTTAAAAAAAAAAAAAAAAAAAGGAAATATGCATTTAAATTTTTCATTTAGCGACATCGTAATTTATGGTATTATAATAGTTTATAAAAACTAAAATAAAATGTGTAATAAATAAAGTTTTATAACACATTTTAGTATTTAGAAAAAATAGAAACCTTACAACGTGTACATTCATAAAGTTCAAATATTACATTCATAACATTCAATTATGTCATTCATACATTCATTCATACACGTCATAAAATTCCGTTACGTATCAGTCATTATATTCATAAAGTAAAATTAAAAGAGTTATAACATTTATAAAACTCGGACTTCTTACAAAATGTTGGTAGTTGTAAAATTTCACTAATTAATTTTATTTGAAATGTAATGTAACATAAATCCCATTTAAGGTAAGTTCTACCGATCAGATTAAAGAAAAAAAAAAAGAAAATAAACAAAAGCTTTCCTTTCACTTTATAGAAATCAAAAATAAAAAACTAGATTTTATCGAAAAATATTGCTACAAAGAAATTTCAACAAAGAACAAATAATACAATAAATTGAACACAGTTTACTTTCACCATATTATGTTTGATTTTCCATGAAGGGAAAAAAATAGAGAATGTAGAATCATTTAAAAAATAATGCAACTCAGCTAAAAATAATTTGCTGAAACAACGCTTTCGTAAGCGAGGTTATTTTGCCATGAAATAAATGTAGTTGCCAATAAAGAACGATCATTTGATGAACATTTAAGTATTTTTTTCGAAAACGTTAAATGTACAACTTATCATTCATAAAGGATATTAAAGTTAGATGGAATATATATATATATATATATATATTCACTGTTTATATTTTTAATTTTTTATTCTTACAATTGTAGATATAAAATATTTCCCTTATTCCTTTATTTTATTTTATTTTATTTTTTGAGGGGGGGGGGGGGTTAAATTGCACGGTTTATTATCGAATAATAATTCTGACTGAAAAATAGTAATATATATAGAGAAAGAAACAAAAATGAAGAATTATAAAATTCTACAACTGTATTTATTTATTTTTAAATGACAGTACATATATTTAATTTAAGGATGTTGAAATATATATATGTATACGATGCACTTGCACTGACATGATCGCGTTTTTGACCCTCCGAATTACTATGCAATTCTCATTCCTCATATATACAGTGTATAAAGTTCGATTAAGTTAAATCTATATCACATGAAAATCAATAGGTTAACCTAAAATTTATTTATTTTATTTTTTTTTTATTTATTTATTTATTTATTTATTTATTTTTTAATATATGAATAATTTAAAATCATCCAAAATTTTATTTAGGAAGAGTTTTCTCATTAACATAAACAATATAGTGCATAACAATGCATTTTTCATAAGCAATTAGTTATTAAGCTATATATTTTCTGCTTTGTTTTAATTATTTTCAGCTGTTTTAAAAATAATTTTACAAGTCGCAGATATCTTAAAGATTGCTTTATAATACTTATAGTACCGTGATTACTTTTGTTTCAATGATTATGGCTGTTTTCGAAATGGCAAATCGAAAGTCATTATTTAATTTTTGTAATGCATCATATAAATAACAAAATTAAATTAAATTATTCTATTAAAATATTACAGATTATATATATATATATATATATATATATATACTCTTTTATTTTATTTATTTATTTATTTATTTTATTATTATTATTTTTTGTCGCAAATATCGCAAAGATTGCAGTATGATATTTATTATGATATTTATGGTATAATTATTACATTTGTTACAATGTATATGAGTGTTCTCGAAATGACAAAACGAAAGTTACTTTTTTTCTATTACACATCATATAAATAACGAAATAAATTATACGATCTAATTACAATAATTTTTAGTCTTTTTTTTAACTAACACGTACGCTGTTTATTCTGGCATAATAATCAACATCGAAAATAACAATCGTAAGTTTTTTCAAATAGTTTATGTATTTCATACATTACTGCTTATGATGCAAATGTAAGAAACACAATTATCAATCAACAATCTAGTGAAAAAAATATTTTTTATTCCAAAGTATTTAGATTACTTACAGTATTTAGATTTATTTATTTATTTATTTTATTTAGTTATTTTGAAAAAAAAAAAAAAAAAAAAAAAAAAAAAAAAAAACTAAATGAGATTGTGCACCGAGAAAATATATATGTATACCGCCTCCATCTAGAACAAATAAACATTCATTTTCTGAAACCTTAAACTAGAAAGATAGATTAACGAGTTATACATATAAGGTAAAAAAATAACCTGTATAAGCTAAAAGATCGGGAATTTCTATTATATAATTTTCTAGATGAGGAAAAAATATTATGAATGTTATGTATATTATGAATCCTTTGCATTGCGAGAAATTCGGGGTTGATTTCCTGTAATTGGGTTATAATTCAATATTATAGTTACTTAAACACACTTTCTTGAGTCCGCATTTATTTGCGGAGATTTTAAATATGTTTCACAACGATAATATAAGAAAAAATTCTAGCCCTATAAGCGTTAAGACCGTCTTTTTTCGTCAAGCATAGTCAAAACAAAAGTATGGCTAAATTTTGAAATATATGTTGCATTTTTCGAGAAAACAAGATTAATAAACATGTATAGAGTATTATATTAAATTTTCATATTTATACTGTGCATAGTATTAATTTTATGAATCATTAACCCTATAAGGTACCCAGTTCCATATATGGAACACCGACTTTAATCGTTCCTATAGCTATAAAACATTTAGTAGCGACATCTCTTGACATCTTGATAGAAGCTACTGACATTTAGCAATGAAGTAATACGAATCTTTACCTAAAGATGTCGTTCATGTTTTTGTTATAGTCCACTCAGTGTAAAATTTGAATGAAATTGATACGTTAGTCTTTTGTCTGAATTCAAAAAAAAAAAAAAAAAGAAAAAAAAAGAAAAGTTATTGAACAGTTTTGACTCGAAAAAAAAAAAAATACTCTGTGTTATAACGAAGTGTATATTTTGCAAAGGTAAGATTTTTTTTTTTATATTACAATAGTAAACGTATTGGTAAATCATATTTTTATGTATGTTCCACATACGGTGCGCTGAGCTAAAAAGTTGATTTTTCGGTAAAATATGGTTTTATTTTTGTTTTTATAAGTTTTCCCTATCTTCTGATCACTAATTACAACCTATATATTTTGTCGCGCACTAAAAAAAAAATTGAGTCTTGTAGGGTTAAACATATATACCGAAAAACGGCTAACGCTGAAAGAGCTAGAATTGTAATAGGCATTTTAGAACTCGCTTACAAAAGGAAACTATAATTTATAAGGATGACATGGAACTATATTTACTGGAGACACAATTTAGTTTCTAGATTTCAGTCACAAAATTTTTTCTCAGTGCTGTATCTGTCATTTACAGTACGTTAAAAAATTATAAGATCACTAACGAATTGGTGCAAACAATGATATACAAAATTTTAAACTGTATACTGTAAAAAATATGTCCTATTTGCTGCCTGAAATTCTCTGTAATTTTAGAAAATACGTTCTGACAACGTAATTTTTTCGTAAATTACGCGTATTTTCTCAAATTACAGAGAATTTCTGGAAGGCAATTAAGACATATTTTTTATAGTGTATATCGAAAACAGACCATGAAATATTTTCTGTTGTATTTGATACGTTAAAACTGAAATTATATTTTGTTAAAATCTACTTAAAAAAAAAAAAAAAAAAAAAAAAAATAGGCGATTGTTTAGAAATTAACTAAACATCCGAGGAAATTAGCATATTATACGTTATATCAGAATCATTATAACATATACGCGCTTTAATTTTGTGAAACTATTCCCGTAAAGCAGAGCTGTATGTATTGATTAAATTATTAAATTATTCCTGAAGAGTCCGTGCGGTAAAAAGATGTCTAAGGCAAATGTGAGAAAACATTATTTCATAAAAATACTGGCGAATATATAAGAGAAAAATCTAGATTAATAAAGTATTCTAAAAGTGGCAATCAGAATGTAATAATGATAAAAAGGATTCAAATAAGTGATCCGGAAGAAAAAGTAAATTTTTAACAGGGAAAAAACGAAATATTTTTCTATTATCAACTAAAAAAAGTCGCAAAATTCGTAAAATTTCGAAACGGTCCAGCAAAACAATCTCACACGTAACTGTTTGAAAGATTCTTGAATCAAATAGTATTAGAAAATTTATGAAATTGTTGAGAACAGAAGATCATTAAAACATCATGAAAAAAAAAAAAAATTAATGGGAAAAATACATCATGTTGTGGGTCAATGAATGGAGACAATTCATGTATTTAGATTAATTAAAAAACAAAATTGATCTTCTTAACGGTTCAGATAGTTATAAACATTATTGACATGATTTGACGGAGGAACCGAAACAATGCTTTAGTCGACGTATAGGAAGAGGAACAGTGTAGGTTTAAGGAGTTTTTAGTCATCATATATTGTGTGATTTACAAAGAATTTTGTAAAATGTAGACTCAGTTAATATAAAACTATGTTATACGATCACTTGTTCGTGAATCCTTTTTAGATGATGTCAACTGGATTTTTGAGCTATATAACTATTGGTTTAACAAGAAAATGTTAATGATTTGCAATAGCCAATTTAAATTCTAGATTTGAAACTTATTGAGAAACGTTTGGGTGTATTATTTTGCGATGTTTTGGCTAATAATAAACAATTTAAACTGCTAATGAACAAGAAGTAGCCATTGTCAAAGAATTACACATTTTTTCTTGATTTAATCTTAACCACCTCATTACTTCAAAGAAAAACAGATTATTTGAGATTATAAAGAAATGTTGGGGCCAATTTCGTAATTGCTTACATATTGTTCTTGTTTTTATATAAAAAGATCTGAGAGATTTTTTTTTACTAATATTTTTCATTAATATTGAGTAAAAATCTATAAAGAACAGTTTTGAAATAAACTTTGCAGCGTTCTTTTTGGTTACTGTTCTGTGTTATCTACAAACTACACGCTCTACATTTTTTATTGTCCCATTGTACTACAGACATGGGGAACTGAGGTAAACGTGAAAATTTTCGACCTCGGTTTCTTGACTTTTTTGCAAGTTTTCGCGTGTGAGGAATCCGAAAATATCAAAGTGGTTATGGTGTCCGTCTGTAGGGTGTCTGTTAGTTTTTTTGGTGTGTTAGTGTGTTAGTCCTTTAGTCCGTTAGTATGTTAGTCTTTGTACGCGATATATCATGAACAAACAAACACAAAAAGATCGGACCAATTTTAAAATCTTATTTATAACACTGACAAGAACCCTATTTATTTGCAACATTCTAATTAAAAAACTTCAGAAGTTATCGGAATTTAGGATTATCTTAACAGGGGCGAATAGGTCAAAAATCCGCTTAATCGTGCATGAAAAGAAATATTTTTCTCGTAAAGAAGTAAGGACGACTTTTAAATATCAGTTTTGATGCCGGGATAAACAGTATTAAATATATACTTGCTACTTTGAGAATTTCGCAAATTATTAGAAATTTGTGAATTTCTTCACATGGCAGAATAATGCGAAATTTCGTATACATGTCCCATTTGAGAGATATTTTAATCGTAAAGTTTTCAGACTACTTTTATAATATTATATGATGCTGGTGTAAACATCCTTAACTATGAATTTTCCAATTTAAAAATGTCCTAAGTCTTTGGAAGTTTATAATTTACTTAATATGGCAGAACTGAGCAAAATTTCGCATAAATGTCCATTTTAAGAAACATTTCCATCGTGAACACTATCAGAACACTATTCTACGAACACTATACTAAGATATCAGAACACTTTTAAATATCATTTAGGATACTCGCATAAACATCCCTGACTATGAATTTTTTTTTTTTTTTTTTTTTTTATTTATTTATTTTTTTTAGGTTATTTTGAATTTGGATTTACTTAACATGGTAGAATAGGGCAAAATTGAACATAAACGTTCATTTTGAGGACCATAAATATATCAAACAACTTCAAAATAACATTTATGATACTTGTTTGAACATGGTTGACTACAAATACTCTAAAAGGTAAATTTCGTAAGGTACTCGTAAATTAAGATTTTGTCAACATAGCAGAATTGGGCGATATTCCATATAAATATGCATTTTGAGGATTGTTGCATTGAAAATAGAAGCATAAAAATTAAACTACGAGATTTATCCTAATAAAATAAACTAATAGATTAGAATAAGATAAATATATGGAAGTAAATGTCGGGATTCCATTTAATAAAAAATAAAAAAAATTGAGTTTTCGGAAATATCCTCAATTTATATGTTTGTGCTATTATTGGTTGAGTTCTACTCGAAAATCCATATTTTGCTAAATTTGCCTTCTAAAATCGTTTCCCTTCCCTCCCCTCTTAAAAATCCAAAAATCCAAAATTCCACAATAGCAGAAAATGTTTTTTTTTTTTTTTTTTTTTTTTTTTTTACTTAAGGGTTTTCTTCTCATTTGCAATTTCATTCTATGGAGGTATTTCTTAAAATCCCGTTTTAGTGGGTTACAGGGTCCTAAAACCAACCTGGTTTTCAAAATTTGTGACTCTCTCTCCCATAGAATCGTCATGGCAGTGTTCAGTCAAGGAATCAGTGAATTTACTTTTATATATATACAGATTTGTTTATAATTTTTATTGACTACTTGGCTTAAGGTGGCTGTCACAAATAAAAGTAATAATAATAATAATAATAATAATAATAAAATAAAATATAGTTCCTTAACGAAAAATGTCCTATCTACTTTAGCATCAAAAGTTAAAAAATACCCAGGATTATCAAAAGATAAAACTCTTTAATATAGATCTGAATTAGCTTTCAA
This sequence comes from Salticus scenicus, assembly GCA_963930645.1. NCBI lineage: Eukaryota > Metazoa > Arthropoda > Arachnida > Araneae > Salticidae > Salticus > Salticus scenicus. The sequence continues at coordinate 90,035,803 of OZ005654.1, forward strand.
TTTATTATTTAATTTTGATAATGACGTCATTTTGTCAAGTGCCTGAGCAAATTTAATGTTTAATATTTAATATATATAGATGAGAGGAGAGTATTATGGAATACCATTTACATTTCTTAAAATAACTTTACTTTTTTTTAATAAAAATCCCCAGAATCATAATAAGTACATAGTGTAATTATTTGTAATAAATTGTCACTTAAAAAAAAGAAAGAAAAAAAGAAAAAATATTTTGTTGTTATACAAAGTTTACTTTTAAAAAAAGTTACAAATGGTGGTTAATATGAAATAGTCGGGTAATATGGATTAGGTGCTTTAAACAGTTTAAACCATAGGAAAACTAATTAGACTTCATAAAATCATCTTCGGAGAATTTTCTGTGAAAGAAGATATATTCAGCGTCTTTATTTTCTGACTCTTTAGTTGAATACATGAAGTCAGTTTCAGATGATATCATGAAATACCTAGTATTCCATAATACCAGACACGCCATCTTTGAAAATAAACTTTTAAAAAGATGGACAAAATATCTGCAGCTAAAAAACGACCAACATATAACAAAATACAATTCTTTGAGCATGCATTATACAGTCGGTAACAAAAATGTCCGAACACTAGCAAAAATTCCTATGTAAAAAAAGTACACGTCATACGCTTTTGTTAAATAAATCCTTGTCGAATCCTCTTTTTAGTCAAAGAACATGATTCGATAAGGATTTATTTAACAGGACCGTATGAAGTGTACTTTTTTACATAGAAATTTTTGCTACTGTTTGGCCACTTTTGTTACCGACTGTACATAACATCAATGGTTAAACCTCATGTGTACTAGTAAGTTTAAATGTATGAAAACGTACCTGCAAAAACTCTTGAAAATACCAAAACATACTTTGTTCTACAGAGAATGGTACGAGAACAACAACCGGTCGCTTCTTATTGTATTGCTTCATGGGAATCCTTCTTGAATAATTCTTGGTATTTTGGCGAGATAGCAGCACTAATTTTTTTTTTTTTCTTCAGAGTCCCTTGGTTTTCCTGAACCGGACCCTTCAGTGGGTAAGGTGACCGGGAGCCAAGCTTGAGTGGCTCTCCCACCTTTTTTTTTTTTTTTTCTCGAGCCCCTTGGTATTCCTGAACCGGACCCTTAAGTGGGTAAGGCGACCGGGAACCAAGCTAGAGCGGCTCTCTCCCCCTTTTATTTATTTATTTTATTTTATTTTTATTTATTTTTTTTTCTTTTATTTTTTTTCATTTATTTTTTTTTCTGGGCCCCTTGGTTATCCTGAACCGGACCCTTAAGTGGGTAAGGTGACCGGGAGCCAAGCAAGTGCGGCCCTTCCCTCCTCCCAATTTTTTTTTTTTTTTCCGGCTCCCTGCAAGCTCCGCTGTTCTCTCCTCGCCTCCCCGCAGTTCTCCGAAGCCCCGAAGGTTTGGTTAATAACAACAAACCGCAACAATAATTATAAATTTATTCTATCTATTTATCTATTTTTTTTTTTTTTATATTTTCCAATATTATTATTTATATTACCTCATTTTACTTATTTAATTGATTACTTATTTAATTATCTATTTATTTTTTTATTTTTTTTTCTTTTTATTATTTACTATTATTAATTCATTTAAGCATTTATTCTCATTTTCTATATTATTATTTCTTTTTTTTTTTTTTTTTTTTTTTTTTTTTTTTGTCAATGATCCGAGGGTGTGGCGGTGTCTGGTCCTCGTAAAAATGTGCTGCACCGTCAAGTGCTCGATGGGGTCGTTAAGCAGTCGTCGGGCTACCAACGCGGGGCACCATCCCCCCGTGGTGGATCAAAATTGCGATGGTCCCTCTTTCCTCTCCCTTTAGGCCTATAGCGCATGGTCCCATTCCCCCCCCTTTTTTTTTTTTTTTTTCGCCCAGCCACTTCAAATCTCTAGACTATGCGCTACCAAAGTTTTCCTTCCTCCCACCAGTGGCAAAAATTAAATTCCTTTTTTTTTTTTTTTTTCTTCTCAAGTTTGTCGTTCAGCAGTCTTGGTGTTTAGCTCCCCCCCCCTTTTCTCTATTTAGCCTCCTCATTTTGGCATAATTCAGAGTGCACAACTTATCATTTTGGCTCCCCTTGAAGTTCCCCCCCTCTCCAAAATTCAAAAATCCTTTTTTTTTTTTTTTTTTTTTTTTTAATTAACTACAATAATTTAATTGTTTTTCCCTTTGGCTCACGGATAGTGTGCACATATTCAAAATTCTCGCATCCAGGTAGCGTGACTGTGCGCTTCCTACCTTGTGCGATCTGGAGGTGTGGTGTGTCAGTCGAGCATAATGTGTCCAGAAGAAGATGTCGCAACCCTGTCGTACCAGAGCTGTCTTGTGATGTCACCCTGTTCTGAAGAGTGGTCTCCCGATTGATGTTAGAAGTCTGAACGAGCCATAGGACACAGCTCATTCTCTGTTGCGTCTAGATTATTGTCTGGCAGTAGGCGGCTATCATGCAGGATCCGGCGATTTATTCGCTCCGGCGGACAGCATCCAACCCGTTAAGCTTGGCACGTCCAGGCAGGCAGGGGCTGTCCAAAGGTTTCAATGAGATAGCAGCACTAATGAAAACCGAAACCTCGGTATTCCATACTTCCCGGCTATTCCAGAATACCCTCCTCTACTCTCTCTCTCTTTTTATATTTAATTACTATTTGCGTGAAAATATATTTTATTATATTTCGAAAAAAAAATTAACTCGTAAACGTCTTTGGCATCAATTAAAAATTAAATTAAATGTTTTTAAAACTTTATTTTACAAGAAATATCTATATTATATAAAGGATATAATACACATAACGTTTCGCTTCCTACCCCTCCCTTTGGGGACTAAATTTTTAAAATTCCAAAAATGTGTTTTTAAGTATTTGCGTTAGCTATATTTTAAAGCAGAAATTTTACGGATATATGTTTTTCTCTTTGAGCTATACAGTTTTTTTGTGAAATCACGTTTTGCCCCCTGTTCCCCCTTAGGAGCCGAATTTCTAAAATTCCAGAAGTTGGTTTTTAGCTTTTTATGTTAGGTGTAATTAAAAGCAAAATTTTTACTGGTATTTTTTTTTTCATTGATGTATGAAGGTTTTTTGTGAAATCAATTTTTTCGCATTGGGAATCTAATTTTGCCAGGCACCCCCCTCCCCCCTTGTGGACCAAATTTCCAAATTTCCAGAAATTTATTTTTAGGTATCTGTGTTAGCTATGTTTTAAAGCAAAAATTTTTGGGATATCGGTTTTTTTGTTTGAGATATGAAGTATTTTGAGAAATCACGTTTTGCCTTCGGGTCCAATTTTGTAAAATCGCTTCTTAGTGGAAGTCTACGTAACAGAAGGAACATTGTCACATAATTTCTTGCTTATAGGTCGAGGGGCTTGGACTGGACGATAATGAATCACTCATTCACTCACTCAGGACAAACGATTATATATATATAGATTATCAATGCTTTCAAAACAAATCCTGAATAAATATATCTGATTTCTGGAAGACAGTTTTGAACATAATTTAAGTTATTGAAATTTATTTGCTTAGTTTTAGAATTTTTATTACCGCTAATGGAAGAAATATTCAAAAATTTAAATTGCGTTCAAAACTTGTATTTTGAACAATAATTTAGTTGTTAAACTTATGCTGTTAAAATAAAATCAGAAACAATAACGTAATTGTTTGTACATAAATTGCATTTTTTTTTTTTTTGTTGTTGTTGTTGTTTGTTTCTTTATTTTAATATTTTTTTTCTAGTAAAAATTTATTGTAAACAAAATGGAATGCGTACTAACTTCATTAAATTTTGGCAAATGATCTTTTGTATCTAAATTAGCGTTCAAATATGCAATTCATTTAAAATTTTCATTCCATTCTCGCACGTTCTGTGACTAAATTAACGCCATAAATAATACATAAACGGAAATAACTCTCTTGATAAATAACGTCTAACAAACAATTCCGCATTGCATAAACTTTATTATATGTGCAGTCATTACTTTTCTCTCAGAAAAGCTACCAGAATATTTTGATTATCAGTACATTATAAATATTTATTTCTATAAAATTAATCACACAATGCTTTCTTATTAAACATTAACATACATCGAAAAGAGAATTTATTCGTCGACTATAACATAATTGTGCTTGGGTTATTTTTGTGAAATTTACGGTATTTAGTTGAAAAAAAAGTAACGTTATTTTGTATTGATTAGTTAGAATTTGAACTTTTTAAACATTATCTAAAACTTAGAAACGTTAAATTATTTATCCTACGATGCGCTTGTAACGTTTTGTGATTTTCTATTACACACAGTTAAGAATTTCAGTTCAAACATGAACCGATATATAGAGTAAAGTTATAAGCATTATATGAGAGTAAAGTTATAAGCATTATACCATAATATGGTTTTAATCCCACTTTTACGTTTTCTACTTTCTGCGACAGAATTTAAGTTGTACCAAACCATGGAGCTACCATACATCCACTCACAAGGGAAGTGTGAATCAATAAAATTCCTATTGAAACTAAACCAAGCTTAAATTAGAGAGCGTGGTCTAAAACAGTACAAATTTTGTGCTACAACTGACTCATGGGAAAATATAAGACACTAAAACGTTTAGCCCTTTTTATCAAAATCAATGAAACACATACATAGAACAACTGGACAAGAAAGCGTTGTACAGTGTAAGAACGTTTTACTTGAGACAAGAAGTTCTCCAGTTCGATCCCCGTCTCGGTCGAATTTTCAATTTATTTTTATTTAAAACATAATATCAATATTTGGTTCAACATAAAGTTACCAAACCGTGGTAAAAGGTTAAACTATCGGGTGCTTGCAGCTAGTTCAGCACCAAATTTTAGTTCAAACTAACACCAAATTCTTAACAGTGTAGAATATTGCACAAGATACAGCTACATATTTGATTGACTGAAATGTCGGATATTTTAATAATTATAAATAAAACACTGTAAAATAAAAATTACACTAACAACAGGTTCGTAGAATGAAACTTATATTGTTCAACAACGTTTCTTGTGACCATGGGAACCACTGTGCGAGTGCTGACACAAAGATTCCACTGAAGAAGTAGCGATGAATAATATTGCGGCAGAAAGAATATAATCAATAAGGGAACACGGACTAGACGTTTACTAAATCCCATTCTGTCTGTAAATTGGATACTCATTAAGTCTTTAGCATCTTCTTTTATGTTAGATGCGTCAAACGTGGTCGCATTATAATGCATCCACACAACATTATTAGCAAAATTTATTTGCATGTTTTATCAAAAGCTTTGTTAAGAAACTTACTAAAGGGCAAAAATTCGAGAATTATTAGCTAAAGATTGAAGTGCTGTTTCAGAGAGCCGCCAAGCTGCAGTTGTAAATTTTACATCACTCAATATCACATCAATATTTCTTATATGCGAATATTTCATTACGATTTTAAAATTATATAATTAAAAAACATAGGAAAATACGACTTTTTCTTTTAAATATTATTCGAATATGAATGCTAAAATTTATCTTACAAATTGAAATAGGTGTTTTAGATTTTCCTTTAAATATGTTTTTTTATGGCTCATGATTTCAACTTACCCTCTGTTTTTATGTGCATAATTTACATATATCTTCATTACTTTTAGATGCATTTTCTGCTTGTGTTTTATTAATATCAAATTACCCGGAATATAGTAAATAATGCATTTCAACATAATATTATTTTATTATATCGACTGTATTCATTTTTGCATGTGGCATAATTTTTAACTCGTATTAAATACAATCTTCTTATTTTTTTATATATTGTTAGATATCAGAAATCGAAACATTCGCCTTTCTTAGAAATAATTTCAAGGGTGCAGAATTTTCTTACCTTTTACTACAACTATATTTGTAGTATAATTTATATTCCAATTATTTTGTTATATCTATTGTATTCATTTTCTCATGTGGCATAATTTCAAGCTCGTATTATAATAATATCTTGTAATTTTTTCTATATCATTATCAGGAGACATTCTACTCTCCTTTCACGGATGCAAGTGTTATTTTATGTTTTGCTACCACTATTTTTGTAGACTAATTTATATCCCATTTATTCACGACACATTACTATAAAAATAGTATAAAAATTTCTTTACAAAAAAAAAAAAAAATGTTGTAGCAAAATAATAGAAAATTTCTCACCCTTGAATGTAACCTGAAAAAAAAATTGATGGCACCACATGATTTCACTTTATTACAAGTGATTAATGAATAAATTGCCGGTACCCACCCAAAGTTCAGTTGCACAGAGTTTCCCCACTTTAACTTTAAGGGGAGATCCGCAGGATGAATTAATAAGTGATGGGTGGCGAAAAGACCTATACGCGACTACTAACGGGTTAAAATATGCATATTATTTTTACAAAAACATTTACATTTTCATAAGTGACACGTGATTCATGAATAAACAGCCGGAACTAGCCTATAAATATTTCGGAATTTAAGCAAAAAAAAAAAAATATTCGAATCACAAATGTCAGGATAATAGGATCATAAATACACAGCAGATCACCAGTATTGCTTGTCCGGAAATAGTATTTCACAATTTATTACGCTACCTAAGATAGGCAAATGTACAGCTTAAAGTCCAATGGAATTTGCTTTAGTGTAGATAGCTCGCTTTCAGTCTTTGATTAAAATTATTCCCGATAACGGATATATTGCACCATAATAATAATAATGTTAATTATAATAACTCAGATAAAGCAGAGAAAGAGTTTACTGATTCTGGAAAATCTGAATAATTATTTTTCCCCACATTTAGTCATTAATCTCCAAAAATAACCAAATTAAAAAACGTAGATTTTGGAGGGCAACAATTTCATGACTTTGCGTTGAATTTGGCGATTTGTTGACCAAATTTGAGGAAAAATGTGATTAACTGTAGACAAAGATTGGAAGCTCTAATTTCAATTGGAAGCGAGTCCGAGATTTTTTTCGGAATGGTCCATTGATTTTTGCGCAAAACTAAAATCCTCGAATGTTCGATAAATTACTAACAAAACTGTATAAAGAGACAAGTGATTCATCATTGTCGACTTGAATATGCCTGTTTTATTATCTACCATTTTCTAAACAGTATTACATTTAAACTGGAAACAGAGAGCATTTTTTTCCGCATTTTTACATTTAGGTGTTAGCGGAAATTTTTGAAACTTTGCTACAAATTTGTCACTCAAATTTGTCACTCAAATTTGCAAAAATTGGAAATTTAAGGATGCCAAAGTTTGAAAACTAACAATGTTAAGAGCCAAATTCTGTGAAATTTCTTGGTGTAATAAATTGTTTTCTAATGCAACATATTTTCTCGAAAATTTTATAAACTTCTGACAAGAATCTCGGTGAGATCAGTTTCTAGTCAGACTTCGAAATAAGCGGTCTTTTCTGAGAAACTGTACTTTAAGAATTTGGTAATTGCTCATTAATTAGATAAATTCCTGCTATTTTGTATATTTAACGCTATTTATCTGGCTTTCGTGGTACGAATGATTGTTCCATTCGACTGTTTTAAAAAAAACAAAGTGTATTCTTAGACTAGAACCTGCCTATTTCTTTACAAATTACGTTTACACACAATATCTCTGTAGCGATAGTTCTCATAAAATTGGCAAACATTTTGTATTGTTAGTCACCATGGATATAATTTACGTAGATATCACCAAAACAGAAAGTCAACGAAAATAAAGGTGCAAAACTATATATTATTAAAAAAAAATTACCCAATCGCTTTCAGCATTCTATGCCCACCCATTTTTCAGTTATGTGAAATACACACATACATACATACTGACTTCAGGAAAAATCTTATTAAATGGTTTATATTTCTAAAGTGGGAGCTCATGTCAAGGCAAAAACTGATTGTGTAAACCTAAAAGACGGAATAGTCCAAAATATTAATTTGCAATATTCTATGCTTTTATAGTAGTCGTTTAGAGCGCGCTTTATAGTGTCTGTTCCTTTCCTCTCCGCGAGCACTGGGTTAGAATGTAAAGTGTGATCACTTCCTACTGAATGAAATTCAGATGAATAGAAAGTTATCACTCCGTACATTATAGCCCAGCGTTTGTGAACAATGCAACAACTATAAAGTCTACTTAAAAAGAGCGGATTGTATGTACACTGATATATATATATATATATATATATATAGTGTTACAAAATTGTAAATAATTGTGTTTATTTTTGTATAAATTCTTTCAAAGAGGCTTAGTAAGTTGATAAAGTGCTAATTTTGTCCATTTCTAGTCATTTTAGCTTTGAAATAGCCTTATTTCCCCTTAAAAACGCATTAAAAAGCCCAATAAGGCAGGTAATGGATTTGGCGACTTTCTCCCACCTTGGCGATTTTTTTGGTGACCTTGGCGAGAAAATCCTTATAAGGGATATACCAAATATGGAAGCTGTAAGTTGATTGGTTGACCACTTTCTAGAGTTTTCTCGAAAAATCTGGGTTCCATGGAACAGTATATAAGAAGCGCTTTCTCGCCAAGGCAGTTAGTTCAGTTCAGTCTGTGATCAGAGTCGGTCAGCTTGCATTGAGCCTCTTCGAAAGAGACTTGCTTTAAGTGTTATTGCTATACAGTTTGTACTGTGGATTTGCTATTGACAGCTGTTGTTTAAGCTGTGTTTACTGGTCGAATTGAAGCTGATACTTGGTTTATAGATCTGTATTTTTCTGGAACTTTCTGTGAATAAATTACTGAATTTTTGTACGTTTGGCTTTCATTCACGGACAACTTACGAACCCCCAAGTACGCAACATTTCTGGTGTCAGGAGCGGGATTGTCTGTGAATGGTGATAACGAGAGCTATGGATCAAGAAATGAAGAAATTTCTAGAAGGACTCACTGCTCAGATGAATGAGTTAAGATCTGGATTGATAGAGAAAATGGAAACAGGACAAAGAGAAATGAAATCAGGACAGGAAAAGATGGAAACCGGTTTGATCGAAAGAATGAAAGAAGGACAAAGAGAGATGAAAGCAAGTATGGAGACATCGCAAAGAGAGTTGAAAGACACTATGGGTGAAGTTCTGGAAGAAATTAAGTCAATCCAAGAAAAAGTTGAATGCAATCAAGAGGAGATGAAGAGAGAACTTTCGGCAGTAAAGGAAGTGATTGAAAGTAAATTATCGGATATGGAAAGCAGAGTAGATGGAATAGAAGAGAAAGTTTTGAAAATAGAAGAGAATTTTGAAAAGAAAGCTATGACGATAGAAGAAAATGTTATGAAGGTTGAAGAGAGTGTTACAAGGATAGAACGGAGTTTCGAGGAGAAAGTTAAAGAAAATTTCGATCAGGAACTGAAAGAAAGGTTTTCAGAGATAGACGGTAAATTGAAGAGAATAGAAAAAGATCTGGAGAGAAAAGTGGAAGAAAAGTTAGAATCCATGCCCCAGGAAACTGAAAAGAAAGTAAGAAGAATCCAGAATTAGGAATTCATTAAGCTATCCACCTACGACGGCAGTTCCTCCTGGCATGTATATAAGACGCAGTTTTCCATCGTAGCTGAAGCTAACGGCTGGGACTCTACCGCCAAGTCAGTCCACTTAGCAGCAGCATTACGGGGAGATGCAGCCGAGATACTGAGAAATGTTTCCAAAGAAGAAAGGAACTACTTCGAGGCCCTGACTAGAGCACTGGAGCTACGGTTCGGAGAGAAGTGTTCTAAGGACTATAGTCGCCTCCAGTTAAAATCCCGTTACCAGAAAACGGGCGAAAGTCTGCAAGAGCTGGCAGCGGACATTCAGAGACTGTCACACCTAGCATTCTCAGACTGTCATGCTGACACTCGAAACGACTTAGCTCTTCAGTACTTTATCGATGCTGTTCTTGATCCAGAAATTCAAAAAGCGCTGAGACTCTCCAACATCAGTCACGTAGAATCAGCTTTAGGCTACCCTTACTAAAATTTAAGGTTTTCTAAAACTTTTTTTATGGTTTTATCTAGGTTTTCAGGTATTTAAAAGGTTTCTTTGAAGTTTCGCTAAAAAATACTTCCTGAAAAGAAACCTTATCTAAGTTTTCTTTAGGTTTTATTCTTAAAACCTCCTGAAAACCTACGTGGTTTTATGTTTTCTAGAGGTTTCCTAAGGTTTCGGATAAATACATCGGTGATAATAAGTTTCCCTATGGCATTTGGATAATATCTACAGTCAAAAACGTTTTTTAAACGTTTTATTTTTAAAACCTTTTAAAACCTGCACTGTTTTAGGTTTTATAGATGTTTCCCAAGGTTTCGGATAAATACATCGAGAATAGTAAGTTTTATTATGGTATTTAGATAACACCTCCACTATACCTACAATCAAAAATGTTTTTTAAAGGTTTTAATTTTAAAACCTTTTAAAACCTGCACTGTTTTAGGTCTTATAGAGGCTTCCAAAGGTTTCAAATAAATACATCGATGATAATAAGTTTTCCTATTGTATTTAAATAATACCACCACTATACCTGCAACCAAAAACGTATTTTTTTAGTTTTAGTTTTTGAACCTTTGAAAACCTGCACTTTTTTAGGTTTTATAGAGATTTCCCAAGGATTCGGATAAATACATCGATGATAATAAGTTTTTCCATGATATTCAGAAAATACCTCCGTTATACGTTATACCTCAATCAAAAATGGTTTTATTTAGGTTTTATTTTAAAAACATCAGAAACCTCCCTTACTAAAATTTATATTTCTAATAATGATAATATATTTCTAAACTTGTACCTGACAACTTAGAGTAGGTTTTTAGTAATAAAATTCTCTTCTACATTTAAGGAAAATTTAAACATTTTAGATTTCAATTAAAAAATAAAATAATAATAATAATAATAATAATAATAATAACAATCTAAATTTAAAAATATATTTGATGATTACATAAATGAGATATTTTTTTTAATAAATAAATTATAAAACAATTAAATTAAAACACAATAAATCTTATATTTCACATATGTATCTGAAAAACTATATTTAAATTTATTTTATAAGTCTTTCGTCAATGAAAAGATATGTCAAACTAAATTCACTAACAAAAGAGATCATGTAACGATATTGATGTAAGATATAAAAAAAAAATATATATGCATTAAAAAAATCACCTTTTTTTTCGGGGGGAGGGGGGGAGTGGGGGGAATAACTGAATGAACTTATTTCTTGAATACTTCCTTTTAAATTATAATCTTTTAAATATTTAGAAGTAAACACCTATAACGTAAGTAATAAATAATAATAATTATGATAAAATAGAGAGGTTATGATTAAAGTTATGAATAAATGGTAAATTAAAATTTACAGAAGGAATTTTACAGCATTGATTAATCTTATTAGTGATTGCTTACAGTGTATTCCCCAAACTTTTTAAATGGTACGGGGAGAGAAAAAAAAAATAAATTAATTAAAAAATAAAATAAATTAAGAATTCTGTCAAAGGAAGAATTTAGTTTAGCACGGAGGACTATTAATTTCAATCTATAAAAATTTATTTTTGTTCTTATTTTTTAATATTATTTTTAATCTCATTTTTTGACCGTAAAACTGGGACACGTACTTTTTAAAATGACTGAAATGAATTAAAATGAAGTGTTACCACCTAAATTTCATACTTTAGTTAATAAAAAAAAAATAATAAAAATAAATATAAATAATTGTTGCGTCGAAAAAATTTTTGTACCCCTCAGATTCAGAAAAATCGCCCCTTTCGTTTGGTACTGAATTTGTACCGAGCCACGTACTTTTTAAAATGACAGAAATGAATTAAAACGAAGTGTTGCCACCTACATTTCATACTTTAGTTAATAAAAAAAAATAATAAAAATAAATATAAATAATTGTTGCGTCGAAAAAATTTTTGTACCCCTCAGATTCAGAAAAATCGCCCCTTTCGTTTGGTACTGAATTTGTACCGAGCCAAGTACTTTTAAAAATGACAGAAATGAATTAAAACGAGTGTTGCCACCTAAATTTCATACTTTAGTTAATCGAAAAAGAATATTGATTGTCGTGTCGAAAAACTGTTTGTTCCTCTGGATTCAGAGAAATCGCCCCTTTCATTCGGTACCGAATTTTTAACGATAGGACTGATATTTCTAATTTATTTTGGTGTTACAAAAACCTGGTCTATAAAAACTCCAGACTGAAACTTATAGTCCTCCGTTCCAATAATGAAATTAGGAATAAAAATTTAGGTCTTAAAATTAAAAATAGCAGCTGAACCAATATTTTAAAATTTCATATTAATTCACAAGAAACATTTATATTAGCTTTAAAGTTTTTTTTTTTTTTTTTTTCCCTTCTTTTTTATTTCTGATTTTTTTTATTCGTTTATTTCTTTTACATAAAAATTATGAAGAGACTCAAAAATATAATACATGATAAACAAAACATTTGGTATCTAATATAATACATTTCTTAAAGAAAAGAAAAGAGTGTATTGTTTTCTATTCAAAATATTTATTTTATTTACTATTATTACGGTTAACATTTTTATTTCATTCCGATATTGCTAACTTAAAATCGTTTACATTAAAAAAGATAATTTTTTTTATTTCCTTTAAAATATTTTCCATCAAAATTCTTGAGTACATTTTTCATGTAACTTTTTATTTATTTATTTATTTTTTGTTTCATTCAGAATTTAAAAGAAAAAGTACATTTAGAATTTAACCTGCATTGTACAATCTCTCTCTTTCTCTCTCTCTATATATATACAATACATATATTTCTTTTTTTTTTTTTTTTTTTTTGAAAGTGATTAAAATCCGAGTTTTAAAGCCCTTCAGTGCTTTCATATCTCAAGCTCTAATTCATTATTTTCAAGTTCAATGGATTTGCATAGTAAAGATAATTCCAAGTAAAACTTCTAAATTCTTTAGATAGTATTATCTGTATGTTTTAATTGCAGAGAAAACTATCTGTTCAACAGTAAGATAGTATACTATACTATATCTCCGGTATACTATATCTCCGAGATACCATATTCAATGAACAAAGAGATTAACATTTGCTTCTGGAAAAGTATTTAATTTCCCCTTTCAAAGTTGTCTTCTATGGAATTTCTCTCTTAAACCCTACTCCAGGGAAACTGCTGATGTTTCACTTGATTCTACCTCTCCCATAGAAAAACCTAGATTCTACCCCTCCCATAGATCCTTTTGCGATGACATTTGACATGCAAAGAAGTGGACAAAAAAATTCCGGGAGTTTTGGTATTTTAAGCACATACTGAAATTCCAGCTACGGTAAAGAAAGGGTTAAGGTTTTCTAAAGCCTTTTTTATGGTTTAACATAGGTTTTCAGGCATTTAAAAGCTTTTATTGAAGTTTGATTAAAAAAATACCTTCCGAAAAGAAACGTCATCTAAGTTTCTTTTAGGTTTTTTTAAAAAATCTCTTGAAATTTTACATGTTTTTAGGTTTATAGAAGTTTTCCAAGGTTTCGGTTAAATACATCCCTGATAATAAGTTCTCTTATATATTCAGGTAATACCTCCATTATACTTGCAATCAAAAATTTTTTTTTTTTTTTTTTTTTTTTTTTTTTTAAGTTTAGTTTATTTTTAATTTATTATTACTCATTAACTTATTATTACTCATTGACTAAATATTTTAATTAGTAAAATAATAACAATTTTGTGTATTATTATTAATAATTACCAGTTTCAATTTCTACGGAACAAAACATAATAATAATGATAATAATAATAATAATAATAATAATAATAATAATAATATTAATAATAATAAAAACCTATAAAGCAATTATTCTGTACTCAAAATTAATCTGAGATTCGTTAATATTCTTCCATTAATTTGTCAAAAACATAATAAATATTAATACATATATCTCATAAATAATAAAATAACACGCATTTGAAATTAATTTCAGTTTTAACCCATTAACCGCCAAAACTAGAAATAATGATTTTTTTTTTTTTTTTTTTTTTTTTTTTTTTTCTGAATAAAAACAGTAAAGTTCATTGTTTTAATCATATATAACAATAATTTAAAATAAAATTATAAAAATTAGTCTTATCTTACTAAAAATAGAGTGTTATATTTGTACAATGACAGTGGAATAAGAATATAGGATTAAAATATATAAATGTTTACGGAAATTTCCTTCAGGGCGCATAAAACAGAAAAAACTACAGATGACTAAAAAAGTAATTATTTTATTTCGACAACATTTTTAGAAGCTTTTTATATGAAATTGACTTTCTCATCGTGTCTTTGTCTCACGCTAATAAACAAAGCGCCTTCATTTTAAATTAAATATAAGTTGCTCAGTTTGTCGCTTCTTGGCCAACTGGTTAATTTTTACAGATAATTAGTAAAAAATGTGTCAATTGATAAAAGAAAATTTTTTGTTCACTACACAGTATTTCAAGAAGAGTTTTTTAAAGAAGTTTTTTTTCTTTTTAGATATTAGAAAACGCAAAATATTTTTGATATTAAAAAAGTTCAAAATAAAAAGTTTTAAGTAAAAAATACATTAATTAATATTTTTAGAAGCTTTTTAGAAACTTTTTATTGAAATTTGATTTTGTTACCGCGTCTTTCTGTCACGCTAATAAACAAGGCACCTCAACGTTAAAGTAAAGGTCAGCGGGTTTTATTGCCGTTGGTTGGCTCAGTTGGTTAGAGTGTCAAGTTCCTAATGCGATGATTGTGAGTTCCATTCCCGATTCCCGGGGTAGCGATGTGTTAAAATTTGCAGATAATTAATAGAAATTATGTCAGTCGATAAAAGAAAAATTTTCATTGTCTACACAGTACTCTAAGAATTTTTGAAGAGTTTTTTTCAGCGGCTTTTTTTTTCTTTTTTTAAAATACTAAATAGCACACACACACAAAAATAAAGTTATATATATATATTAGAAGCTTTTTATTGAAATTGGATTTTTGTCACCGTGTATTTGTGTCACTCTGAAAAATAAGGCACCTCAATTTTAGTGTAAATTTAAACAACCCTTTTCGTCGCTCGTTAATGCTTTTGATTAGAGCATCATAGTGATAACGCGATGCTCGTGGGTTCCTTACTCGAACGCTGATGCGTGACTTTTATACAGAAAATTAATAGAAACGATGTCAATTTATAAAAGAAAATCCTTCATTGTCTACACAGTATCCTGAGAAATTTCGATAGTTTCTTTTAAGAAGCTTTTTGAGTTACAAAAAGGCATAAAATAAAAATTTAGTAAAAATAAAAATAAATAAATAAATAAATAAATGAAAAATAACACTGAAAGTTTTTTATTGTTGTGAAGCCCTAAAAAGCCTGAAATAATAATTAAAAAAATATTATTGCAGAGACATACTATAAAATCATAAAAGTTTCAACAACAAGAAAATTTTGAAGAATTGTATAGATATTTCCTTTTTGCAAAAGATAAAAAACTTTAAGTATTCCAAATATTTCAAAAAGAATTCGAGAAAAATATCTTTTTATATCAGTATTTGATAGATTTTTCTAGAATGTTCTATGACTTTTCTTGAATGTTCTTAAACTTTTGGTTAGAGCGTCATGCTGATAACTCGATGGTCCCGGATTCGGTCCTCGAAAGACGATATGGTACTTTTTTGCAGATAATAATAATAAAAAAAAATGTCAATTGATAAAAGAAAATCTTCCGTTGTCTACACAATATCCTCAGTAATTTTGATTATTTTTTTTTAAGAAGCTTTTTTTTTTTTTTTTTTTTTTTTTTTAACTAAAATGTACAAAATAAAATTTAAGTAAAAAAACCATTTTTTAAAGTTAGAAGTTTTTTATTGTGAATCCCTTAAAAGCATAAAATAAAAATTTATTCTGGCAGAGACATGCTACAAAGAAATGAAAATTTCAAAACTAAAAAATTTTAGAGAAAAATATAGGTATTTCCCTTTTATAAGAGATGAATTTTTTTAATGTTCAAAATATTATTAAAAGCTTTCGAGACATTTGAAATTTATAGCCTAACTAATGATTATACAAAAACTAATAGCTAAGAATATTGGTCTCGAAAGCTTTTTAAAATATTTTGAACATTAAAAATTTTCCTCCCTTGCAAAAGGGAAATACCTATATTTTTCTCTAAAATTTTCTTAGTGTTAAAACTTTCATTTCTTTGTAGCATTTCTTTGCCAGAATAAATTTTTATTTTGTGCTTTTTAGGGCTTCACAATAAAAAGCTTCTAACGGTAAAAAATTGTTTTTTACATAAATTTTATTTTACAAGTTATTTAAACTCATTCAGATATGAAGATATTGAAATTTTTTTGTTTGAACAGTGTTGCACGTTTGAAATCCATTTTAAACTTAAAACTATTTTTCAGATCTTTTTTTTTTTTTTTTTTTTTTTTTTTTTTTTGTCATAAAAAAAAATCTAGTCTTTTCTCACTAACAAACAATACTAAAAAAATACGTTTTTTAGTCAACTATTAAGCGCGATTATTTCTGATCTTGCGTGAACGCAACACCAGCGGGCAATAGGTTAATCTCAAAACGCTACTTTAAATAATCAAGAACAAAGTAATCATAGCCCGCCGGCCGATTGGTGAGAGCACGCAACTGCAAACCCGAAGTCCTTCAGTTCGATCCTCTCCGGAAGCAAGCGTGAAAGAAAATGATTGGAAGTACAGAAGTTCAGTAATTTCTCACTAGATGGCAGCATCAAACATACAAAATGATACCGAAGCCGTCACTTCATGGTTCTTCATAGAAACCCTTTGGTATTTATAAAAAACCTGAAATAAATTTTATAGAAATACCTTAACCTATAGAGGTATTGATGGAGCTTTTATTATGGCTTTATTTTGCACCATTAAAGCCTTGATAATACCTTATTTTAAATACCTCTAAAACCTGTAAAATACCCGTTAAAAAAACCTAAGGAAAAACCTTCAAAAAAACATTGGGAAGGTATTTAAAAAAAGCTTTGTATGTATATTCAAAATACCTACATGAGTCATGGTATTTTATGAAAACCCTTTGGTATTTATAAAAAACCTGCAATAACTTTCTGAAAAATACCATAATGTATTCGTGAGAAACCTGTGGAGGTATTAATAGAGCTTTTATTACGGCTTTATTTTGCACCATTAAAGCCTTGATAATACCTTATTTTAAATACCTCTAAAACCTGTAAAATACCTGTTTAAAGAAACCTAAAAAATACCTTAAATAAAACCTTAAAATTTTAGTAAGGGTATGCACTTAGGATAGAGGCAGCCCAACAAGCCTCCCGTAAAGACCGCCATACCATAAGAGCAGTCTCATTAAACGATACGCCTGCTGGTGAAAATGAAATGAAGAGAAGTATCGAAGAAATCTTAAAGAGATTGCGCAGCCTGGGGAATAATAAGGAAATAAAGGACCGGAAGATAAAGTGCTGGGGCTGTGGAGGGCATGGTCACGTGAAGAAGAACTACCCTGTACGACCAACTATAGGAAATCACCCGTCTTCACCATCACTACAGGGAAACTAAGAGGAGGCCATCTCGCGGGGCGAAGGTCGCCTGAAATTAAGGAGCCTCAATTTACCGTATTTCATGTTTCATCGATGAGTGGCGGCGATAATGGACTTTACGTCTATGGCCAAGTTAACAACACAGCTTGCCGGATGATTCTGGACACGGGAGCCAACTTGACCATCATTAGAGCGGATTTGGCTCAAGAACTAAAAGAGAAGATCATCTGGACGCCGCCCTGTGTTAAACTCCAGACTGTGACCGGAGACGAAATCAAAATATATGGAAAAATGAACTTGACCATCACTTTTGGGAATGCCAGTTACCATCATATGGCATATGTGGCTGATATAAGAGATCCTTTAATCATTGGAATTGATTTCCTGAGAAAATTTAACTTTCAATTGGACTTCAAGAATAATGAACTGCATTCGAGTTCGGAAGACATCGCTGTGTTCAACACTGAAAATCAAGACATTCAGACAATTTGCCAGATAACAGCCAAGTCTGAAATTTCCATCCCTCCACACACAGAGACAATAGTTTCAGGAGCACCACCTGAAAAGCAATACTTCCGCTATGGATTGATTGAATACCCGAATACAGACAATAGCCCAAGAGGAGTTCTGGTTGCTTCAGCTCTAGTTGATCTCTCAAAGAGTACTATTCCTGTGAGAGTCGCAAACATCAGCGATAAGGTCCGAACAGTGAAGAAGGATGAGGTGTTAACAGCCTGCACTCCTGTAACATGCATAAACCGCCCCACGCAATCCACCGAATCCAAGTCTTCTGAACAATAAATAACGGAATTACTCAAGAATGAAGAGTTAGGAAAGGAACAGAGATGTGCTGCGGAGAAGCTACTCCAAGAATTTAAAGACCTTTTTTCTCGAACACCTGAAGACGTCGGGAAAACGAACATCACCCAGCACAGAATTGATACAGGAAATCATCCTCCAATCAAACAACATCCAAGAAGACTTCCATTTGCTAAACAGGAAGAGGTCACTGAACTTCTAAGTGAAATGCAGCACAATGATGTCATCGAGCCATCAACGAGTCCTTGGGCCTCTCCCATAGTACTGGTGCGGAAAAAGGATGGTTCAACAAGATTTTGCGTGGATTATCGTCGTTTGAATGACATCACGAAGAAAGACAATTACCCTCTTCCCAGAATTGACGACACATTAAACACACTTGCTGGCAATAAATGCTTCTCGACTTTGGATCTTAAGAGCGGTTACTGGCAAGTAGAATTACATCCTGATGATCGTGAGAAAACTGCATTCACCACAGGACAAGTACTGTGGCAATTTAAAGTTATGCCATTCGGATTATGTAATGCACCTGCCACCTTCGAACGCCTGATGGAGACAGTGCTAAAAGGACTTCCTTATGATGCTTGTCTGGTGTATTTGGATGATATTATCATTGTGGGGCGCACCTTTGAAGACCATCTACGAAACATCCGAAACGTGCTGGAGAAACTCAGAATGGCTAACCTCAAATTGAATCCAGGCAAGTGTAACGTGTTCCGTCGTGAAGTGAGCTACCTCGGCCATATCATCTCTGCCGAAGGTGTGAGAACTGATCCTGAAAAGATCTCTGCAGTCGAGAACTGGAGTCGCCCTGAAAATAATGTGGTTCGAAAAAATCGAATTTTTTATTTCGGAATCGCGTTACCTCTGAGAAATTGTAGTTTAGTATCCTCAATTGAGGAAAAAAAAAAAAAAAATTCTAAGTTGACATCTTCAGTTCGCGCACGAGGCTTAAAGTTTGAAAAAATATGTTAAAAATTGAAATTTTCAAAAATAACAAAATTAGTTTTTTAATTTTTTTTTTATAATGCAACAGCCATTAATTGTCAGTATATAGCGTAGTTTGAACCTTAAAAAATATTTTATAGCTTTTAAATAATATCTTTAGTTCGCGCATGCGCCTTAAATTGGGCTAAAATCGCCCAAAATTTGAAATTTACGTGTTTGATATACAATAATACATACGGGACATATTTACGTTTCAAAAGAATTTCAAAAATTCTAAATTTGTTGAATATAACCTTTTATCACAGTATTATACGTACAAGTATAGTTCCACACACATTTATATGTATATAATATCATTGCATGTCACAGCTAATTACAAAATGATTTATAGATTTTACCTATTTTTTGTGTCTTTAAGATTCCTCAGATGTGTTGGCAATGTTTTAAATTGAGATTTATAGTCAAATGATGGCATAGTTAACCTTGAAAGCAAAACTGTCTTTATGAAACCATCCCTGTTCTCTTCTCCATATACTTTAGTACAAGATTCTGTTACGGGCTTTACAATTCTTTCGACACTTTGCGTGTGGCAAGGAAATTTAATTATCTCGAACTCTGGGAGAACATTAGTATTAATAAGTTCTTCTAGGCTGTGCGCTGACACATTGCTCATTATTGGAGGAGGTGTTAGTTTGCACTTGGACCAATCAATATGTTCAATGTAATTTGAAGCTGCAAAATGTATGGTCGGTGGTTGAAAAGTTCGCACCGATTTCCCTTTTGGTTCTTGTTTTCTTGCTTTTAGCAATCTTCGAAAAGCTAGCTGTCTTACGTGCACTCTCTCATCTAGTACCATTGTAATTGAAAGATTTTCGGGATGACAAAAATACGCATTCCTCTAAATGACAGGATGAATTATTTTACGTACCCTGTCGGGCAGCTGTCTTGTTTTCTGTACTAATTTAAACACGTGAACTGCTTCAAACTTTACAGAGGGATGCATTTTAGTTCCAAACCATACTGGAGCGTATATCTTCATAATATAGCTGACCAGCAGTTTAATATCGTCAGAAGGTTTTACTTCAGAAATATATAGTCTTAAGATCCTATTTGCACAAGTTAACCACCTAGAGTTACTAAGAGAACCAGGATCTTTCACAGCGAGATCTGGCGCACACTTCCTGTCTTGACTGCTCGATAAATATTAAGTAAATACTGTTGGTCCTTGCTTAAGTCAGTTTTGGTCACATTTATCTCCTCACTATTAATCGTTTCAAAATTAGCAACAAGGAGTTTTTCACAGTCAATCAACTTCTTGACAACGTGTGGGTCCGTTAGTATCACCATCTACACTTTCAAAATGTCTCAACGGAAATTATTTGAAATGTAGTAAACATATAAGCCATTGTAAAGGACGACCAAGTTTAAGCTCAAGGTTGCGAATAACACCGTTTTTCCATCCTGTGTTGGTCGCTGTTCCGTCACATCCAACTGCAACAAGCTTAACATAACCAAAGTTATTGTTTTCTAAATAGCAAAAGATACTATTAGCTATTTCACTTCCAGTGGCCCTTGGAGGTGTCAAATGTCCCAGATGCTTTCCTCCAGGCTCTAAATGACTTTCTTAATCTGTAGTACTTATTATGGTAATCCTTTATCAATTTAACAATACGTTCATGACTGACCGTTGGTATAGAAGCTTTACAGTACAGTTCTTCTATTTGAGCAGCAATGCAATCTGAAATCTTTGAAAAAGATTCGATTTTACAGATTTTGTTGTTTCTTCAAAACAAGCTAACAAAACATCTGCACATGTGGGTAAAACACTTTGACTTAACGCTTTTGGTGCACCGAAAAACGGGCAAACACTTAAGCGTTTGACTTAACGCTTTTGATGCACCGAAAAACGGACAAACACTTAAGCGTTTTGAAGTTTTCGGGGGTCTCATTATTTATTATTTGGAGAAAGGAGTACAATATAACAAAACTTAAGCATGAAAATCTCCAATAACTTTACAAATTAATCTACTCAAAGCAAAACACGCTGCACTTTGTGATTCACTTACAGTTACAAATTAAAGATGCTACTTGCTTAGCGGCTACTAACTGACTGACAAAGTGAAAGCAAAGCCTTTAAACTATCTACTAGAATGTGTCTATTGTCTAGACAAGTCGGCGGTGGAATAAGAATGCGACTGCGCGACGCCAACATAGCGCTTGCTGGTCAATTACTGTTAGTGTTCAGTTTTTGACTTTTTTTTTCAAATTTTAAGCCTCATACGCGAATAGAATATATCATCTAAAAGATATAATTTTTTTTAAAAGTTGAAATTACGCTATATACTAACATTTTATGGTTGTTGCATTATAAAAAATAACAAAAAAACTAACTTTTTATTTTTTGAAAATTTCAATTTTTAACATATTTTTTCAAACTTTCAGCCTCATGCGCGAACTGAAGATGTCAACTTAGAATTTTTTTTTTTTTTTTTCCCCAATTGAGGATACCAAACTACAACTTTTGAGAGGTAACGCGATTCTGAAATAAAAAAATCGATTTTTTCGAACCACCCTACTATACAGTTTGTACTGTGGATTTGCAATTGACAGCTGTTGTTTAAGCTGTGTTTACTGGTCGAATTGAAGCTGATACTTAGTTTATAGACCTGTATTTTTCTGGAACTTTCTGTGAATAAATTACTGAATTTTTGTACGTTTGGCCTTTCATTCTCGGACAACTTACGAACCCCCAAGTACGCAACAATATATATATATATATATATATATATATATATATATATATATATATATATATATATATATTTATTTATTTATTTATTGTTACATTGATTATAGAATGCAACAAAATAGATGACCAAATGCAAAATTACCCATAAGATATACATACATATGCAGAACATACATATAAGTATTAAATGTATTCAGTTACATAAATAAAACTTATAACAAGACATTGGAAATTCGAGACATTTTAAAAGACGCATGGATTCTTTCGGAGATAAGCATTAATTTGCTTTTTTTAAGAGCATTTATATTGGATGAGTGCGAAAGTTCTACCAGTTTTTCGAAATGCATATTTACAATGGAATTCACGTCACACATGACATTATGACGCAAATCGTCGGCCAATCAAACGTGTGGATGCTTCACATATAAATGCATAGTGTCTGACAAAGTTCTTCTTCTCCAAAAAATATATCAGAGGGCGTAACATGGAAAGTGAGAAGAAGCATATAAGATATTGTATGTAATATGAGTTCAATAAAAAAAGTACAGCAGCCGCAGCATGTCCCAATGTTTGTCAAGTTTATGGGGAGGATTCTATAGACGAAAGCACATGTCTTTAATGGTTTCGGAAATTTAGGGAAGGAGACAGAAACTGCCAAGATCAGGCTAGGAGTGGACGGCATCACACGTTGACGACGACGATAATGACCAAGTCATAATGAAAAACCCGAACCCAACCGTGCAAGAATTAGCAGAGACATTCAACGTACACCGGACAACGGTTTAGAGACGGCTGGTGAAATTGGATTTTACAAGAAAGTTGGATCGTTGGATTCCACATAACCTGACAGCTAATCAACGGGATGTCCGAATCGCCACCTGCGTTTCCTTGCTTTCCCGGTACAAAAATGACCCATTCTTGAAACGCATTGTGACAGGAGCTTGGAGGTGGATTATGTACCATGACGTAAAGCGTCGTAGGACTGTGTGTCGCCCTTCTAATCCTCCTGCATCGACTTCGAAAGCTGAACTTCTTCCGAAGAAGGTGTTATTGAGTGTGCGGTGGGATGTGCAGGGGGTAATTCACTGGGAAGTCCTGTCACTCAACCAAACCACCAATGCTGCCTTATACTCTCTACAGTTAGACAGGCTACATTCAAATTTGGTAGAAAAGCGGCCAGATTTCATCAATCATCGTGGTGTTATCCTTCATCAAGATAACGCCATGCCTCATGCTGCTGTCATCACTCTCTAGAAGTTACTGGGCTTTGGTTGGGAGGTTTTACCCCACCCTCCCTATTCTCCTGACTTGGAACCAACTGACTATCACATATTTCGTGTGTTGAACAATTCTTTCAGTCGGAAAATCTTTGATGATGTTGATGCTGTGAAAACTGCCATCCAGGACATTTTTGACTCGAAACTGCCGGCATTTTACCTCCGTGGGATTCATCTCTTACCAGATAGGAGGCATGAGGTCATAGATAGCAATGAGGTTTATGTATAATAATAGGTACTGTTCATTTTGCGTTTATTTGCTCTTCTTTATGGGTAATAAAAACGGGTAGAACTTTTGCACTCACCCGATGTTTCCTAAATTGTGTTTAATTCTTAAAACACATTTATGGATTTGTTTCGTATGCCTCCAATATTTAACCCCTTTTTAGTAAATACTGAATATATTTATTGAGTAATTATTAAATTATAACATGGAATACAGCATGGTTTTGTAGAAATAACAAACATTTTGATAAAAAAAATTGCATTTAATGCTTATAGACTTACAAACTTCCATTATATCATTAAGAGTAAACAAGATTTCCGAACAAAAAAATTTTTGCATAGTTTTGAATTTCGAGAAATTAAATAAATAAAAATTATGCAACATCTTAATTTAAATATATTTATAATATATTTATTTCTTAATGAAATACAAAATTTTATATTTCACATTTATACTGCTATCCAAATTTCTTATATATTCAATTTCTTATATATCATTCTTAAATATTATACTTTGTTACATTTTTTTTCAATTTTCTCTGTAATATTTATAAAAATATCCGATATGAGAAAAGTTTTGAATATATTGTTTTGGGAACTCTGTTCTAATATCAAAACTTCCAACAATCGTTTGAAATTGTTTGAAATATCCCTCACACACACAAAAAAAAAATATATATATGTAGCTTTATATATTGAAGAAGTTTAAAACTTCATTTTTTTAATTAACCGTATTTGACCTTCTATTTCAACGCTAAATTACTTATATATATTTTTTTCTTTTTTACTATATGGATGATTCATTAAAAAAGTGGTATAACTCCATATTTTTTTAATATGTATGTTTTTGCTTAATTGTATCACATTTATATATATCTTTTATTTTAAAAGTGAAGAAACTCCAATAATTGCATTAAAATCCCATAAATGAAATTATTTGTTATTTTCAGAAAACTATAATTTCTATATATTCATTATAAAAATGAAATTTCTGAGCTACTTTAAATTATATTTAATATATTTTATAAATTCTTATAAATCTGAGTTGTATTAAATGCAAAAAATCGATATCATGTACTGAAACTTGCCTTTGTTTCTATAAGCCTAAATTTAGAAAAGCTCATTATTTAAAAATAAATTTACAAGGAGATAATTCAGTTTTACAATGAACGGCTATATATATACGAAGTGGTTATAATTAAAGTTACCCTATTCAAATCCTTCTAGAACCCGTTCTACATTTTGGATTTTCATGAATCTTGGTATATACGTTATATGGTCCATGGGAAAAATATTTCTACTATTTAAAAAAAACAGTTCAAATTTTGACCACCAGAAGAACAATCTGTCAGAATCATTCAAATTTATAAAATTACAGAATGTGCTCAAGGTGTACTAATTTGACATCAGTTTGTAGAGAACGAAACTTCTCCATACTCATTTAACTTTAACTTGAAGCTGTAAATGAAATACTTAAACTATGAAGAAATGACATAGTCCAAATATATAACATAAATGAGCTTAAATTGAGCTTAAATAAGGAGGGCACTGGACTATACTGGCATCTAGTAATTTACTACTTAAAATGGGCAGTCCTCTTACATACTTTGACATCAGTGAATAACCCCATTACTTTACTTTACTTTACTTTACTTTACTTAATTACTCGCAAAAGATCTCAACTACTTTTATTTAAATTAGCTTCTAAGGCCGAGTAATCTTTCGATTAACAGGAGGATTCCCTGACACTGCTATCTACTCGACTTACATCCAACTATATCCGCTGCTAACTCTCCAAAACAATCTTCCTTCCAACTAACTCCAACTCCTCTCCCACTCACTCCCAAAAACAACCTTCCTTCTCCTTTTATACTATTCAGTTTCCAAAATATTAGCATATTTCAATTTATAATTTTAGCTTAGGATCGGAACTAACCCAACTAGTCGACTTGAATCCTAAAACAGCGGATTCACGTTTTACCCGCGAGTTTTAATTGTAGCACTTTGTAATTTAAGTGCGAGTTTTAATTGTAGCACTTTGCTATACCTGACAGTTCCTCCCCCAAAAAAAATTTCGCGGAAAAAATCCCCAACGGCTTTTTACCCGTGCAAATTTTAAATTATTGCAATACTATGCAAAGAAAATTAGCTGCAGTGACTTACTGCTAAAATTCAACTACATAATACTTTAGAAAAAAAACAAAAGAGGGGGAACTTAAATTAGACTGCCCAAGAATAATTATTGCTTGTAAAATATAATAAGGAAAAAAAAGTTTAAGAGTACAGGGCCAAAAACTGGACACTTAGCTTTTTAAAAAAATGTTTCGTATTATGCTCAAACTAAGTCGCTTTACTCCAGAAACCGTTTGTACTCAATTTAGTTAACTAGAAGTCCAGCGAAATTACAGCGGGGAAATACAGGCACATCTTTCCTTAAATGGAAAGGAAAAAATTGTATGAATTAAAAAAAAAATGTAGTACAAAAGGGATCGCCTAAACCGTGCGATCAGTCAGCATTCAATATAGCTTGTGTAAAAATTATTCTGTAAAGAAAGTCTTTATTTCAGGTGTTTATCAAAAAAAAGAGTTGCAGTTTTCCAGTAGATTTATCTCTAAAATGTCAATCCAGACTGCTGGCACAGTTCCAAAAATACCGTCTTTAGCATCAAAAGTAACAATCTTGAAGAAATGAGCCTGGATTCAGATTTGACGTCTGTACTTCGGGTTTAGAGTCAGGATCAGCAACTGGACCTCAGATTTTCTAAAATTAAAACATTTTAAACGTATACATCAAAAATAGACGTGAACTACACTTTTATATATAGATAAATGACATAATTTTATACATAAGCCCTATTTCAACTAGGTGTTTGGGTACGGAAAAAACAAAATGTTAGTGGATTAATAAGGTTAATTTGTTAAACGCGAATTAACATGCAAAATAGCTTTAAAAAAAAAAATTCTCTTTTTACCCCATACTAATAGATATACATAAAAACTTTTAGTAAAAAAATCAAAACTTTACAGCAAGAAAATTCGTTGGATACACTTTATAAACATTTAGAAAACATATTTAATGATACAAAATTTTCAAAACTGCAGTTGATCGCTGAGAAATAAAAAAGATTTACGTACATACATTTTACATTACATTTACAAAACTATAGAGAAAAATGGTTGTACACTTATAAAAGTTTATTTTATACAATTTACGACATTTAGAAAAATATATATAATGAATAGATATATATACAAAGTTATTCAAAAAGTTTTCAAGACTCCGTTGTTGGCTAGAAAATAGAAAAGTAGTAGAGTATATACATATTGATCATGTAAAAACTTAGAGAGAAAATTTATATACAAAGGTAAGAAAATTTATCTTACGAATCGCTGCAGGTGAAGGCTAAAACAGAAGGCATTTAAGTACATATATATAGATCATTCAAAAAACTAAAGAGGGGGGAAAAGTTTATACAAAAGTTCAACAAGGTTTTTTTTTTTTTTTTTTTTTTTTTTTTACCAAAAACTGCTGGTGTTGGCTAGGAATTAAAGAACATTAACGTACATAACAAAAAGTTTTCAAGACTCCGTTGTTGGCAAGAAAATAGAAAAGTAGTAGAGTATATACATATTGATCATGTAAAAACTTAGAGAGAAAATTTATATACAAAGGTAAGAAAATTTATCTTACGAAAGGCTGCAGGTGAAGGCTAAAACAGAAGCCATTTAAGTACATATATATAGATCATTCAAAAAACTAAAGAGGGGGAAAAGTTTATACAAAAATTCAACAAGGTTTTTTTTTTTTTTTTTACCAAAAACTGCTGGTGTTGGCTAGGAATTAAAGAATATTAACGTACATACAGTCGGTAACAAAAGTGTCCGAACACTAGCAAAAATTCCTATGTAAAAAAAGTACACTTCATACGGTTTTGTTAAATAAATCCTTGTCGAATCCTGTTCTTAGTCAGTGTAAGAACAGGATTCGATAAGGATTTATTTAACAAAACCGTATGAAGTGCACTTTTTTTTCATAGGAATTTTTGCTAGTGTTCGGACACTTTTGTTACCGACTGTACATGCATATATTATGTAACAGAAAAAAATTTATGACATGTAAAGAATACATGAATTTTCCGAAACTGGAAGTTCGTGCTTCAAGTTTAAATTTAGATTTTTGATTTTTTAGAAACTTCAAGGCTTTTAGTTCGTAGTTAAAGGTCCAAATGAAAGTCCAGAAGTTTTTACTACATGTCGTAGACTTTATCACTGCTCTGATAACCCAATACTTGAAAAAAACTAAAATAATGGAAGATACGACCTGACAGATTGTACTGGCATCCTTGATATCAGCAAAATTAGAGATGCTGGTCAGCCTGGTCGGTGGAGTTGCAGCGTTGGTGGCTTGCAGATTCAGGTCGGACGTTGCAGGATCGCTGTTGTCCTGAGCAGGGTTCGAACCTGATGCCTGGTCACTCTCCGGAGGGGGTTTCACGCCCAGAGCTGTTTCACTGTTCGGAGGAGGTTGTCTTCGCTCCATACTCACACATTTGGAGGTCCTGGAGGGCTTATAGGCTTTAAGAATTTTTAGTTTATTAGAGGAAATTACCACACTGTCTTTTACTGTAGGCGGCGTGTCCTTTAAACTAGCGACCCCTTTATCTGATTTTTTCGTTCGATGTACGACTTTATCGTTGAATTTATGCACTGGATGTGCCGAACTAGAGTTGGTTAACATTGCATTTTGAACGGTATTGCTTTCATTTACATTAGCTAGTAGATTATCTTGAAAATTAGTTACGAGATCTTTAGAAACACAGTGGTTAAACTTTTTACTTTCTTTTACTTTGAGCGGCGTGTCATTTGGAGCAATTACGTGCAATTTCTCAGTAGAAACAATTGACTTTGTCGGCTGTATAGATTGAAAACTGACAGCTAAAGTTGAGTTACAAGGATTGACCGAATCATTTACTGATTTAACATTTTCGCTTAGTTTAGCAGTTTCCGCAGCCACAGTAATTTTAATAGGATTTTCTTTTACAATTCCTGTCGCAACATGAGATAAGTTATCGGATTTATTAACCGTAGCTAAATTCTGAATAATAGACTTAGTTTCATATGTTGTCGCTGTTTGTCGGATTATCGGATTTATTAACCGTAGCGAAATTCTGAATAATAGACTTAGTTTCATATGTTGTCGCTGTTTGAAAATGAAGTTTGTTCGTTTGCAGTAACTTGCGTTTGGCTTTTGCCACTAGAAAAAAGGTTTTCCTCACCAGTTTTAAGTTGATCTAAGTTCATTGAGCTCGCTTCCTGTGACTTAATAATTTCTTGCGGGTTTTCCACTGGGTTTACTATTGCTTCCCACTGACGTTCGTGAGGGGGGGGGGGAGGGAGCGGTCATGTTGCATTCTTAGTCTGTCATCCCGAGTGGCAAAAAGACTGATAATCCGACTTTTTAAGTCGTCATAGGTTGGATTTGTGCCAAGCGAATGGCAGGCGATTAGTCTATGCCACTGTCGTGGTTCTCCTTCTAAGGAACATGCTAACCAGGCATAGTGTTTGGATCGATCGATGTTATGAACGTTAAAAAAATATTCAAGCTGCTCAAAAAATTGCAGCACACTATTAGTGCCGTCAAAAAATATTTGCTCGGGGGGGGGGATTCGAGCAAAGTTGGGCGCCAATGTGGAGAACGATTGTGCGGCATGATCTTAATTTTAAGTTGACTTACAGGTTGAATGCTGCCAACTTACTTATTTAACTTTAGATTGACTTGAAGCTGTAAATGAAATACTTAAACTATGAAGAAATGACAGAGTCCAAATATATAACATAAATGAGCTTTAATTGAGCTTATATAAGGAGGGCGCTGGACTATACTGGCATCTAGTAATTTACTACTTAAAATGGGCAGTCCTCTTACATACTTTGACATCAATGAATAACCCCATTACTTTACTTTACTTTACTTTACTTAATTACTCGCAAAGGATCTCAACTACTTTTATTTAAATTAGCTTCTAAGGCCGAGTAATCTTTCGATTAACAGGAGGATTCCCTGACACTGCTATCTACTCGACTTACATCCAAATATATCCGCTGCTAACTCTCCAAAACAATCTTCCTTCCAACTAACTCCAACTCCTCTCCCACTCACTCCCAAAAACAACCTTCCTTCTCCTTTTATACTATTCAGTTTCCAAAATATTAGCATATTTCAATTTATAATTTTAGCTTAGGATCGGAACTAACGCAACTAGTCGACTTGAATCCTAAAACAGCGGATTCACGTTTTACCCGCAAAGTGCGAGTTTTAATTGTAGCACTTTGCTATACCTGACAAGTTCCGCGTTGAAAGCGCACTGTACCGTGTTCAATAATAATAAGAAGAAACTCTGGAGGGATTTAAGCAACATGACGTGTAATGCTGGCTTTCAACTTAGGTAAAGTCCTAATTCATCCTTTAAGAACAGGAATTTTTAGGAATCCACTCGACCAGAAATCACAGTTTTTTATGTCGGGTGAACGAGGAGATCAAATATTTTAAAAACCACTGTATATTACACGATTCTCGCCAAAGTTAACACTAAGCAGTTTTTCGACTTGGCTTCCAATGTGGGGAGTTACTCTGTCTTGCATGAAGACAGTGGTCAGAAAACACTGCCATTCCTGTGAAGCAAGAATGACCTGTCAAATGAGTTCACTGCACAGAATATCATACAGATAGGACAGTGAAGCTAAAACGCGAACCGGAAATATAGTAGCACCACTAGCGTCAACAGAGGGGAACTACATGTGTTAAGTCTACATGAATAGCATTTTTGTTCGAAAATTGTTTTTCTATTTCGCGAGCAGTTAATAGCAGGTTAGTATGAGAAGTTTTCTTTTTCTTCACTTTCTATTGATTTTGAATTCACAAAATTATCCTTAAAACATTCAGAGTTATTCTTCTAAGAAACAAAAATTAATTTTTATAATGTTTAAAAATATGCTTTGTCAGGCATATTCATATTCAAGTACAAATTAAAATTACAAACTCTAATTCTGAAATAGCAGTATGAAATCATTAAATATTTAGCGTTGCTTGGTTTAAATAATACAAAATGCTTTAAAATGAAAAAAAATATTTTTATTTTATGTATATTTTCAAAGTTCATTTTCTTAATATTTAGCACTTGCTTCTTAAAAATTAATTTGCTTTTGACAATCAAGTTTGTAAACAATAATAAACTTGCCAAACGAAAACGTATGTGCAGTTTTCTTTCCTTCATTTTTTCTACTACTTTTAAATTCACAAAATCATAACATTCACAGCTATTTTCTAAGAAAAAAAAATTATTTTTATTATGTTTGAAAATAAATTTTGGCAAACACATTCGTGTTCAAGTGTATAAATTAATATCACAAACTGTAATGCTGAAATAGCAGTATGGTACGAAATCTTAAATATTTAACATTGCTTGGTTTAAATAATACAAAATGATTTAAAATGAAAAAAATATTTATGGTTTATGTATATTTTCGAAATTTATTTGCTTAATATTTAGTACTTGCTTCTTAAAATAAATTGCTTTCCACAATCAAATTCGTAAACAATAACAAAATCAAACGTAAACATCAATACAATTGGTTAGCTGGTTGGATGTTGGGTTTAATGTTGCTCTAATATTACCATATGAACATAGATACAATAAAAATAAGACGAGCGATTGCGTAAGCTGGAGAGCTCGTGAAACTTACAGCCGTTGACAATAAGGTCGTTGCAGTCAAATTTTGGTTACCGAAGAATATACGGGAGTGTCCTATCTGTATAATAATCTGTGGTTCACTGTACCGTGCACTCATGGCAGTGCTCATTTGATGACCTTAAGGATTGAGAGTTTCAAAGATAAACGGTCCGAGAATAAAAGCTACACAATATCCACACCATGTAGTTACATAATTAGAATGAGTGGTTGCTGGTGCAGGACATTAGAAGGTGAAGTACCCGATATGCGGTAAATTGGATTATTTTCAGCTCCATCTAAAAAAAGTGCGCCTAATTTAGCCATAGAGTTTTGCAAGGCCACAAGTCAACATCGATTCACGTCAAAATTCGGCAAGGAAATTTTGAGCATGTTTGGTGGCCTTGAGGTTGCAGCATTTGCACCATGTGCTTCTTATACGGATACCATTTTAAAATGAATCGCATAGATTTTTGTGCTCTCAACCAAAGAATCAACAACTTGCGTACGACCGACCGAGCACCTGAAGAATAGCGGGAGCTGGAGGCTCTTTGAACCACAGCAGTAGTGACTTCTTCGGCAGTTTCATTCGCAACCGATTTCTGCCCTTTTCCTGGCAGCACACCCAAATCTCCAGTCTCTTCAAATTTCCTAATCATCTACTTCAAACCATTCTTCGACATGGGCCATTTTCGAAATCTCTTTAAACAATCATATTCACGCAGTGCACCTAAGCTATTGTTGCTGTTCTAAAAAAAAAACGGTTTTACCAGTAACGCTCAATTTTTCTTCTGTCAGGGAATGGTTAACGATGACAAAGCACGTAGAATATTTTTTCTGGTGGTGAGAACAACTCTCTTTATAGGTTTGACTAATTTGCATAGGGAACCTTTGAAATGTGCCATCTGGTAGTCAAAATTTGAATTATATTTTTTTCATTACACAAATCGTTTTTCCATAGTTCTTTTAACGTATACACCAAATTTCACCAAAATTCGATATGCAGAGCGAGTTCTACAGCGGTCTGAATAGGGTCACTCTAATTATAACCACACTGTATGTATGCATGTGTATATATCTGTATACATAAATAGATAGATAGATAGATTTTTGCTTTACTACAATTTGCAAATCAGCCTACAAAAGAATACACTGTAAAAAATATGCCTTATTTGCCTGTGATTTGAGAAATTACGTTCTGACAACGTAATTTTTTCGTAAATTAAGTGTATTTTCTCAAATTACAGGGAATTTCTGGCAGCAAATAGGATATATTATTTACAGTGTAGATTTTTGTATTACTTATTGAGATATTCCTTTTTTAGATACATACGATATTCGTTTTTAGAGACAAAAAATAATATATTAACTCTGATATTAAATTGTATAATACTTATATATATATTTATATGTATAGTTGTTTGAAAAAATACTATTAAAAATTCACTGTTAAACACACAAAATTTATTCACTTTTTAAGCTGTTTTTAAAAACTTTGTTTAGCAGCACCCCTTATTTATATAGGAATGACAAGTTGAAACTTTATTTATTTATTCAAAATGAAAAGAATAGATTTTTTTTACTTCGAATTACCGCAAGGTATATATTTCAGCCACCGTTTTTGGGGTTATGGTGAAATTTTCTTTCTAATATTCATATGAAAAATGTACACCCAAAAGAGATGCACTACACAAAAATATACTAATATGTTATCCAAGTTAACTATTAATGTATATTTTATTAAATTGTCGAAGAAATAAATTCGAACAAAATCTAAATCATTTTGTGCAACATGATTACATATATTATAACACCATTTATCACAGAATAGGTTACCACTCGATTGAATAAATTTCGTAATTTAGTCATTTCTCTATACATTAAAAAAAAGTTAGTGTCGCTGGCGCCATTTTTTTTTTCAACCGCATCTCCTCGCAAACAGTAGCGTCCTGTTCGTCATAAGAAGTATGAATATTTGTCTAATTTGTCTGTCCAAGGCAGACATTTATGTTTGTTAAAAATTCCTATCATCTTAATTAACGAAGTTAATTAAAAAAACATCGTTTTTTTTTAAGTAGAACTCTATTTGTCAATATGCAAATAGTTTCTCTAAATCGTTGTTATTT
This sequence comes from Salticus scenicus, assembly GCA_963930645.1. Lineage (NCBI taxonomy): Eukaryota > Metazoa > Arthropoda > Arachnida > Araneae > Salticidae > Salticus > Salticus scenicus. The sequence continues at coordinate 90,069,170 of OZ005654.1, forward strand.
CAGTCTTATGACTCTATATTTACAAGGAAATATAAGTTACAGCATCTTCTAGTTTCACATTGATAGTTGTTTATCATTATAAAGTTAGAATGCATTTCATATTTCTAATTATAGTAATAAAAAGTTCATTATCTAAAACTTTTATAGAGAATCGATTACATTTTATTCTTCTTTATTTTAAGAAGTAGGAAGGGCAGAATTAAAAATTCAAGCGGTAGGAGATTTTTCCAAATTAAAATAACGATAATAATAGTAATAGTAACCTTTTTTTTTTTTCTTTTCAGACATTTTTAAATGAGTAAAATTATTACCTAGCTGTACATTAAAAAAATATAGAGGGTATTATATAGTGACTAAATTAATACAAAAATAATAATAATAATAATAGTAAAAAGTATAAGCATGAGAAAAAATAAGTACTAGATTTTTTTTTTGTTGTTGTTGTTAAGAAGCTGCTGTACCAAAAAGTTAATCGCCAACTAGTGACAAAAATTTAAAAGTCGCCAAAAGGGTCATATAATAAAGCTGTAACGTAAAATGGTATAGATATTACGAATTTATTTCTATCAAAGAAAACCGATTTTTACCTAAATATTCAATTAAAAAATTGCATTATTAAGTTTTATGTATTTCGGTTTGACATTGAATATGGAGATTTCTATAATTTTTTTCTGTTTCTGTCTTGTGTTATGTATTATTGATATTCCTATTCACTAAAAGAGAAAGCAGCGAATAGGTAGGCAGAGTTCGGCAAAGGTTAAGAAGCGAAGCCTCCCTGAAGGGATTTGTAAACGGAGTGAGCAAGGGGAGGGACCTACTAATACTGTAAAAATTAATTTGCATACATCTAAAATTAAATCTTCCAAAAAAGCTTTTTTTTTTTTTTTTTTTTTAATGAATTTTCAATGTTGAACCTGCCTCACTGTCCCACTTCCAAAAGATAAAATAAAAAATTCTATTCATCATTGATACATAGTGTTAAAAAAATACTTTTTTTTTTTTTTTTTTTTTTTTTCCGTATGGAGGAATATTTTTGCAAATAATCCTATTTTTACACGATTTTATTTTTGCTTTGACTTACGGAAAAAAGAAAAAAAATTACTTTTTTTTTTTTTTGAGGACTGAGCACTATTAGTCTCAATCTACGGATTTTTACGATACCAGTTTTATGATAGTTGGACATTTATCGAAATCAAAAATTTATCGAAAATGTAATTGAATAATTTGAAGTAATAATAATAATAATAGTTCTCCGTACTAAACTAAATTCTGCTTTTGCCAAAATTTCATTTTTTTTTTTTTTTTGTGAAAAGTAATAATAATCAGTTTCGAAATGGACAGTATCGAAAAAGTTTACACACATATATATATATACATATATTTTTTTTTAATTAGGAAATAAAAAGCGTGCGTGCAAAATGAAATAAAAAATAAAATAAGATTTATAAATGGACAATATTTAAGCTCATGGACTCAGTTCACTGATATAATAATAAAAATGCCAACATTACTATAATGATTTTTTTTTTTTTTTTTTTTTTGGTAGAATACAGAAGTTAGTGATTCAAACTCTAAATTTAAAGTTGCTTTGCCCCAACCACATGATGCCACAAGGATTGACACACAGGAATGTTAATTTTAACATCATAAGATATACTTTTCTAAAAATTAATGAATGCGTATTACTTTACTTTTAGATCATTAATATATTTCTCAAGATATTTAAAGGGTCCGTTTGTTTACTATTTCAATAACTGTACGACAATTTACTATTTTCGTAAATTAAACTATATGACAAAAAGAAATTTAAAATGCGTAGGGAAAAAAAATGACAAGAGAAATGTTACATGAAATATCAACTATAAGATAACCAGTATTATACTTAGATAACTGAAAGAATTTACTGTTCTCTATAATAAGCAACAAAAGTATTCAGCAACAAAAGTAGAAACAAGATAGAAATGTTAAATGTTTAATAAAACAAGAAATAGATTTTCCAACATTGTTTCTTTTTTTTCTAGAAATGCTGAGTAAATATTTGATAAAACTTTCATCATTATGAATTTTTGCTAAATTTTTAAAGAAAAGTAAAATAAATGATATTTACTTAAATTATTTGCTATCTTTCTATTTAAAAACACTGAAATGTTTACAGGAGATTATTACTTAAGACAAGTTTCTTTGTTAAATTAGTAGAATATTTAATATTTAATAAATCGCATTCGTTCAGGTAATAATGTAAGATACATATCATTAGCAAAGTTTTTACAAAAAAGCTATTCATATATGCATTTACAATTTTTCAATAAATGCATATAAATCATTTGATATATAAGGACGAACTTTTATAGATTAAATCATATAGAATCAACTTATTTTGATTTAATTAACTATTATTATAGACTTTTCTAAAATTAATTCTAAAATGTTCATGCTTACTTATTTAAGTTTAATAATAAATTTATTAATTAATATATAAACACATATGTAAATCTACTGTACTACTTTCATTTTATTTCTAAATATCATTTAATATACAAAGCAGTTTTGAGAATTATTCTGACTTCATAATAAAATTAGTCACAGTAAAGATAATTTATTGAATATCGTTTTTAACATACTACTTGCTTAAAAAAAAAAAAAAAAAAAAAAAAAAAAAAAATCTTAAAATAATTTTTATAAAATAAAATAAAAATTATCTCCTTAAAGTTGCAACAAAATTTTCAGATTCATTTAAAAAATATTTTACTTTAATAATGTTCATAATCAAGCATTTATTTATTTATATGTTTATTTGGGACTATTTTATATATACTGGTAAACTTAAAAGTCGGATGTTCAATTAAAATTTAAAATTACGTATTTATTAACATTATGAGTATTCATATAAAATAGCAATTATAAGTTTTCATATAAAATAGCATAAGTAAAAGCCTATTTGTTTTTTCTAGAAATGAAAATCACAAATATGAATTGTAAAGTTACTTATAAAACATTTTTAGTGTCAATATAAATCAAATACTTATTCTTCAACCCCATTTCTTGAAACCATCGAAACTTCTGCGCGAAAGCTGACTGAACGAGTCCAGTGTTATAATAAAGGTGACAGAGAGAAAATGAGCGAAACGACAGCACCGAATGACTGGATGTTTTCGATATCTATATCTTTCAGTCAATTTGGCACTCCTCCAGAAATTTCGACTCGTCCTCACTACTCGCTTTAGGAAATATGGTTACACTGTACAAATGAACTTATAAAAAAAAAAATGAATGAAAATAATTAAACGTTATAGTTAAAAGATTACTCTTACGTCTTCATACAACATAATTAATCATATAGTCTGAAGAAATTGTTCATACTATATCATTATTGATTGAGCTTAAAGTTCGTCAAATGTCATGTTTCACGTTGTAACAAAAATGTTTAAGAATTAAATTAATCATTAAATTAAATTTCTGCCGCATTTATAACTATAAATGTAAGAAAACATTTTACATGAAATCCTTGGATTAATATTCGTATTTTAAACAGACGTTTTCTCAAATTCTTCACGAAACAATAATTTAAATATACACTGTGAAGAATAGTTGTTGTTTTTAAGTTTTTTACTGAATTAAAAATATTGTAAATTACCGTATTGCTATAAATTTTACGTTTTTTCCCAAACCAACAGTCGTTGGGAATAGAAATCTGTTGTCTACCATAACTGATCATTTTTCCCCCAGTATTATTCTCGTTTTAACAGTCGCATATGCCCAAGGAGAGAAATAAGCGCAGGTTTTAATGTCTTTAACAGCATATTTCGTGCTATTTTAGTAAACTGCTTGCTGGTTGTGACTTTAAATATTGATCGAGGAGAGAATCACAGTATTTCTGTAAGTCGGTCAAACCATAATACAGTCGTTTCATGGTCTAATACAGTCTAAATAGATAATTGTACATACAGTAATATTTACAGTAAAAATCAGGAGTCTGTGCAGCCAACCTTTTCCCGTAATCCGATGGTAAATTATTTTTCAGTATATGTAATTTTTTTTTTTTTTTTTTTTACTTAATTAATCGTGCAAACTTACTACAGAAATTTCTTAAATAAAGATACTGGCGGGAGAATACGGAAAAAAAAGTCTACTGTCGACACCCTGTATAAGGTGAGGCCTTTTCTTTTCCTTTTTTTTTTTTTTTTTTTCTTTTTTTTAGTAAAATCATTATATCCCAATCTCCTGTCTACAATGGGTTAGTTTTGCAAAAATAAGTTAACCTGCTTAGTAAAAGTCGTGTCGTTACTTAGAAAATCATTAGAATAACTTTAAAATCACAAAGAGAAGAGAGGAAACTATTAATCTTTATATGTAAATATTTGAATTTCTGTTATTGACATAGCTTCCATCATTTTAATTTATTCCGGAGCCCTTTTAGCCCTGCCTTTATTTTATATCACTTACTTTTTAAAAGGGCTTTTTTTTATCAAAGTGATATATTAGAGAAAAGTTTTCCATAAATTAAGTGGTGCCAAATAAAGTCGGGTCTAAAATAAATTAAAAAGTTGGCAGCTATGTATTGATGATACCAATGATAACAGGTAACGGCCCCTTAACGGTAATAAAAAATAAGAAATTTTACTGTGACTGGAAACAGTAATGCTAGAAATGAACTGTAAATTTGAAAACCCATGTTTCTAATGTATTCCTGCAAAAATTAATAAAGGTTATAATTCATAATTTTTCGAAATATGAATTTATTAATAATTTTCAGAATTCAAATTATAATTTTTAATTCAAATATGATTGCGTTATTTCACTCAAATGCATTAAAAAAAAAAAAGAAATTCGAATTGATTAAGTTTTTTGGGAAGATATGAAATAAAATCTATCACATTTATTCAACATTAGAATCGTCAGATTCTGGCAGCTTATAGTTCTCTGAAAAAATGAGAAAAATATGTAAACTATATCATTTTCTAGAACAATCTGATCCATAAAGCTTTTTTTACTTTCTCTTACCCATAAGGTAGAAAAAGTATTGTTTTTGGGTCAAATTTTCGAACGCGAGATTTTGGTATATTTACACGTTTTGAGGTCCCCTGAATACGAAAATTTTGTTTTAAGCAAATGGTCTGTGTGTATGTCTGTGTGTCTGTGTGTATGTCTGTGTGTCTGTCTGTGTGTCTGTGTGTCTGTCTGTTATCAGCATATCTCAAAAACAAATTATGGCAGAAAGTTCAAACTTGGTATTCTAAATGTGTATCATATAGGGATGCTACAGTAAGCTTTTCGTTAAGATCAAGCAAATGGTTCGTGTACAGGGACAATCAAGAGAATTCTAATACATTACGCCTATGGGGGATATTGCAGGAAAGTAGAGTTTAACGTCTATAGACTGAACTAAACCAAATGAAACGAATATATATTTTTTGTAATAGAGATAGTTAACTAGGAAAAAAAATTGTGTATGTAGGAGCCTCGCCTCCCCCCCTGGGGGGAGTAAATTTTCATAATGGGTATCTTTCAAAAGAGCTTGCCAATACCTTTAAAACGAATGGTTGATCCATCGATCTGCGATAATTTAAAACAAAGTTATCGATTTTTTTTTACTGTTAACGAAGAAAAAAAAAACTTAGAAAAAAAAAATAGTTTTTTTTTTTTTTTTTTTTTTTTTTTCCCTTTTTTTTAATGATGAGAATAAAATGGACTTTTTTTTTTTTTTTTTTTTTTTTTTGGATATTTGGTGTTATACCACTTCTCTAATATGGAAATCGTCTGCATTATCATAAGAGATATTTTTTTTTAAATAATAATTTTAATAAATTATTTTTTAAAAACAGAATTATTTTTTAATAACCGAATTAAATTCTATGTAAATGTAGGTGCATTAATGAAAAGGGGGTTGAGGGGGGCGGTAGCCCCCCTCACACAGAGCTAATTATCATATAAAACTCTTCAGAAGCCTAATATGAATTGTTTAACACAGGTTTACATAACAGTACTCGTTATCTTACCTTTTAATCTACAACCTGTATTTATAGTGTTAAATTTCAGGGTAACAGAAAGTCGTGTGAGTGACACACCAGATTATTTTAAATATCAGGAATAGGAGTTGCTATAGATAAAATGTTGCATTTTCGTAATATATTTTTTTAAAAAGGCATTGTAATATGTATTTTCCAACTTGCACTTACTTGAAACTTATTTATAGTTAATCTATCTATGTGCAACAAGGAATTTTCACCGACTTTCTTAAAATTTTAGAATCCTGACATAGTTAATTATGGAACAAATTGTACTTCAGAATCTCTTCCTTGAAACTTATTACTTTCTTTTCACGATAAGATGTTTACAATGTCAACAGCAGAAAACATTATGATTTCAGGATAAATTGAAATTTCGAAAACTCAAGTACAGAAGTTTAAAATAGCAATCCTAATGAAAATATATCGAAAGATTTTTAAATTAAATAACGTCGCTTTAAAAGAAAACAATATACCTCGCATAAGACAGTAAATTAATATTAAATAATGCAAAACAAACTAAAAGATTTATCTAAAAATGAATTTAAGAAAATTTTATAGATTGTCTCCTATTACGAATCGAAAAAAAATGCGTTTGAGTGCTGCACATCATTTTAATAGCAGAGTAACATCATTTGATAATATAAAAATATATTTATTTAAAAAGCATAAGTACGTACATATTCTGTATGGATTGTAAATATTAACTACCGTAACAGACGTTACTGTCTCGTACGTTATAGCACAAAAAATACATTTTATTTCTTTTTCGCATGCTCCAAAGACACAGTTGTTTTTGTTCAATATTCTTCAAAAACAATTTCTCTATTCACTGTAAATCTTTAAAACAAATACAATAAAAAAACTGACTAACTGTGCTTTTAACCTATAACAGCTTGTTAAATTTTTACATGTGTCACGTTTTTCATAACTTTGAATTGCCTCTTTTTCAATAATAATTTTTTAAGTAATTTTGGATTATTATTTGTAATGGTGAGTTTATTTTGATCTACGTTTTTAAATGGTTTTTGGATTATCATTTTTAGTGAGGTGATTTATTTTAATCTTCACTTTTTCTGGTTTTACTATGGGTGTTTCAGGCCTGTGAACAAATAATTTCTTAGCTTTTGCTTTATTTGTGACAGAAAAACATCCATTTTTTAGCATATTTGCATTCTACTAGGCCCTTGAAAATGTTAGAATGCAAATAATGCTTTTTTCTCATTCCAATTTGCTATAATTCATTTAGATTTTACTTTATTTCTTTTTTGGTTTGATTTGGGTGGTCTTCGATTTTGATCAGAATAATTGTTTGAATACTGAAATTAAATCATCTTTAAATTTCAAATTTTTGCACGGATAACATTATATTAATATATATATATATATAATATACATTATGTATAAGCCTTTAAGTATGTAAGACATTTTTATATAAATCAGAATTTTGACAAAATTTCACGGAGAATATTTAACATTGAAAATATTTCACTTCTAAATCCGTTGTATTTGAATTATTGGAAAATTTGTGTTTTTCGGTATCATTATAAGGTAAATATATATATATATATATATATATATATATATATATATATATATATATTGTAATTTTAATAAATCAAATTACTTTTATCGTATGTGTGAAGATTATGTCTAATAAAAGAATGATGCAGTGCAAAATAAAATAAAGCTGCCCGGTGAGTTTAAGAGCTGGTTTAGAATGTGGAGGGGACAGGAACAAGAGCTCCGAAACACAAGATGAAGATTCGTTGATATAATCAAATTTTTAACTTGTTAGTTTTTTTCATATTATTAAAAAAAATTGTTGGTGTCCATTGTGTATATGATGTATATTCGTAAAATGTCTTTATTAAACTAATGTTTATGTTATTATCGTATCAAAACTTCATAGAGTAAACATCGACGAACGAATTCACAGTGCCACAGCTCGGTAGTACGAAGGAAACTGTAATTAAGTTTTTTTTTTTTTTTTGTAGTTGAAATTAAAGAGTTTTTTTTAAGGCTTGTCTTTAATTTTAATTCTGCTATAATTTATGACATTAGAAATCTACAAAATATTTTATGTTTCGTTATTTTTCTAATAAAATTTCTAATATATAGAAAGAGACATCTGTACTTTTTTTTTTTTTTTTTTTTTTTTTTTTTTTTACCGATATTCGAAGATCAACATTTAAAAGCACCGATGAGTCCGTAGTTTAAGAGTCTATTGTTTTGAAACTCTCCTAACACTAATTATTAGCTATTTATCACACGAAAAACGTAAGAACAGAAAAATTCAAAATGAAAAATCTACTTTTACATCCAATTAATAAGTTCAGTTCCATGAAAATGTTTAAAATATGTTTTATGTATTTTCAATAAGTAATAATATTTTCTCGAATTGAGTATAAAAATGTATTAATATAATAATATTTATAGCGCGTATAAATATTTTTTTAATAATGTGTATATTCAGTATTTTGATTTATAAAAGGAAAATTGCAGGTTTTTTAGAGCTTTCTCAGTTGAAATTTAACTTAACAAATTGAAAAAAAAACGACATACTCAACACCGTGATGCCTAATATAAAGCACGTTTATTTAGGCAAACAGTAGACAGTAAAGACAAAATTAGGAAATAAATCAATGAAAATGGATAATAAAGGGTGATCAGTTTAAAAGAGTACCCGTGTGTTTTTCTTGTAAACCTTAAATCTGACGGGTGTGGCAACTATTCTAACATTGAAGTATGATTGCTTGACCCTTGTTTAAGTTTGTGAGACAATTTTTAACACTGGTGGACTGTTACAACTTTGTTTACGAGGTAAAACAGTAATGGAGATGCGCGTTTATTTTTGATCCTGTAATAATTATATTTTTTAAAATGATGAAAATGTTCGCCACCATTTTGAATGCAAACATGAACACATCGAAAAAGAGTTTTGACACAATTCGCAACATTGTTGGTGTTATTAACGAGATTTCTTCAGTTATGATCTGTTTTAATTCAACAATGTTTGCAGGACTTCTCTGGAAAAGCCTATGAAATGATAATGTAAAATTGATAATGATAATGTAAATGTAATGTAGGAATGACAATGTTAAAAATTTTTATTAAATTTTGTTTTTCATAAATAAAATAATTACAGGATTAAAAACACTGTGCGTCTCCATTTCTGTTTTACCTCACAAATAAAGTTGTAACAGTCCAACAGTGTTGGAAATTGTCTCCCATACTTAAACAAGGTTCAAACAATTATAGTTCAGTTTTAGAATAGTTGCCATATCCGAGATAGTTAAGGGTAATAAGAAAAACCAACAGGTACTTTTTTTAATTGATCACCCTGTAGTAGTACGAATACGCAGGAAATTTACTATTCGATATTTTGGCGTACTCGACGTTCGTGAATTTTCTGTGAATGAAATACGAATCTTACAGAGGTATAAAAATTTGTTTACAGAATTTTTCTAAATAATTACAAGTCTGTAAACCAAATATCAAATACAATTTCACTAGCAAACACAGCTTAAATAACATCTGACAACAGCAAATTCACAGCAAAAACAGTACCTTAGCATTAACACACAGTATATGAGCTGCGTTAAATGGCATAACGCACAGCATTAACTGTAATCAGAGACCCAGGCAGGAGCTATTTAGGGTAAATCTGTTGGCATGAAATTGATCCAATCGCCCGAACGGGTTTCTTGTTTTAGCATTTTATTAATCGAAAATTTTCTAGAAATTTGGAAATAGTTGAGTTAGAACTTAGATATTCGAATAATCATTAATAAACATTTTCTGACCAAGGTCACCAAAAAGTCACCAAGCCGCAAAAAAATTGCCAAATTTGGCGCGAAGGCCATTACCCTCCCTGGTGAAACTTTTTATTTTTATTTTTATTATTTTTTATTTAATGAGCTATTTTAAAGCAAAAACAAGCTAGAAATGCAGAAAATTAACATTTTATATTCTAACTTAGCCTATTTGAACCTAATTAGATAAAAATAAATATTATTATTTACAAATTCGCAACATTGCCTTCTATCAAAAACCGGACTTCCCGGGAAATACAACCCTTGGTCAGGAAGTTAAAACTAAACAGACGATACAATCTAAAGTAACAAAACTAAGTTGAATATAACAATAAAATAACCACACACATTGCAAAATTAAGTTCTGGAATTATATACAAATATTTACAATACACATATAAAAATTTAGAAGTACTGTTACCCGTGGTATATGGCTAGCCTGTCGTAATGTACTACCATCGGTTTTGATGAAGTTGTTTTAGTAATTCTAGTAACGATGTCATTCAGTCATTTTAAGACAGTATGGGGATCATCCCAGTTACATTGTAGCTCGAGAGATAGTCATTTACGTCGAAGAGGTTTCCATAACTAAACTTTGTCTCCTTTTTTAATTCGTGATGTGTAGACTTCAAGTCATATCGTATTTCCATTCGCTCCGTTCCTATGTATATTCGCTCCCGAGCAAAGCTGTGTACGTCTTCAAATGGAGCCTGGAAACTTTGGATGTACTCTTCTGGCAGTGAAAGCGCATCTGATGGACAACCAAACAGGAGATCACATGGGAGACGAAGTTCGCGTCCAAACAACATGAATGCTTGATTATAGTCAGTAGTTTAGAGGGCAGCAATTCGATACGCCAAAAAGAGCAACAACAAGTTCAAGTCTCAATCTTATTGACTTATTTATACTAGAAGAGAGAGGTTTTTCAGGATGGTGTGGTTAAACCTCTCGACCATGCCGTCCGATTGGTGATATAGGAACGTTGTCTGAGTTTTGTATATGTCGTGTAGTGGACAGTCCTTTGAATACGGCAAAGGTAAAGTCTGTACCTTGATCTGTATGGCTGTAGGAGCGTGCCATACCTTGACAACTATTGCTGCACTAGAATCTGTTCAACTGCGCATGCCTCTTGATCTGGAATGGGATACGTCTCAGGCAAATTGGTGAAATAATCCATCACAACGACGATGGGCTTATTGCCTTTTGAGCTCCCTGGTAATGGACCGAAAATGTCGGGTGCGATCCGCTCAAATGGTACTCTCACGTTACATGGATTTAGTCGAACTCTGTTTCGTTTCTCCGGGATTTACTTGCAACATAATCATTACGAGATTTGCACCATATCTCCACGTCCACCCTTGCTTTGCATCAGTAGAAGCGTTCTCGAACTTCCTGAAGAATCTTCATCACTTCAAAATGATCTCCTTTTTAGCTACTGCGCTGGTGCTCTAGAATTTATGGAAATTTCAATCTAGGTAGATATGTCTGCCATTTGAAATTCGTCCATCGTCAGATTCCTATTTTCTGTACAGTACGCCGTTTCTAATTTAAAGAATTTCCCAGAGTGCACAATAACATTTCGTAATGGGCCTCAATGGAGAAATGTTCAATCAACTTGGCATATTTTTGGATTTCTGCTTGAATTGTTAAATTGACTTTATATCATGATCTTCCAACTGGTCTTTCTAACTTCCTTGTCGCTCCATAGATCCTGGTTAGATGACGTTGAGTCTGTAACTTAATAAGAAACTGAATTTATCAGAAGAGATATCTCTTCAGATCTAGAGGAGTACTCGTATTTTCAGAACAGGGCTACCGAGACAAGGCTTCTACATTTTCGTGCACAGCTCCTTTTTAACGTGTTTGGAAGGACTTCTGTGCGTTTTTTTAGTTTGTCGTAAAGAGCAGCTTTTTTTGATATGCCCATCTCATCCACAGCGGCATAACTTAGTAATCGGAGCTCGCTTCTTTTTTACTCTCAAGACCCGATAATCCCCTTGAGATGTCCGACAAATCTTTCCTTTTCTCTTTAAAGTCAGCTTAAAAAGAATCGAAAGAAAGTGCTGTAATCCTCAGCAGTCTTTACGGGAGGCTTGTTGGGCTGCCTCGGTCTTCTGTGCAGACTTACACTAAATCTGATTCAACATCGTTGAAACTGAAGATTCTAAGAACTTTTTGAGTACATAGATCTCGTATGGCATCTATAAAATATTGGATGGTCAATTAATTACGAGTTTCAGCGTGACTCTCGAAGAAAGCTAAGTTTGATAGTTTTTGAATATTTGATGCAAACATTCACCCTCTTTCTGATAACGGGACTCTAATTGAAGGCGACTATATTTTTTCGCCTATTTTTCTCCGAAGCGCAGCTCTAATGCTCTTATCCGAACCTCAAAATCATACAGTTGTTCGTTTGAATTTGTTTTCCGTTTGTCAGCTGCGTCGCTGTATAATAATGCTGCTAAATGTCCTGTCTTGGTAGTAGAGTTACATTCATTAGCTTCTTTTACGATGGATAACTTTGTAATATACACTTACCATGATGATCTGCCATCAGTGGCAGAAAGCTTTATTAATTATCGATTCGGTATTCTTTCACTTTTTTTATCACCTTTGTGGAGTTTGCGCTCCTGCAAACTCCATCTTAACTTAAATACTTAGATTACTAAGAGAACACAAGACTTTAATTAACAATACTAAAGTTTATTTGAGCAGATTAATGGGAGGGCGGCCTGGTACTAAAGCTTAGCTCAGTCAGCGTTTTACTTAATCAAAATATATGAATCAACAATTTAAGTAGATAATCTTAAATATCTCACCACAGCAGATAGCCGAAGGTGTAGAGACGATTGCACTCGTACTTCACTAATACGGCTTCACAATGGGACAGAGGATTCCCTTCTATCCCAGCTTGAACCTTCCGAAAACAAGTAGGCACTCACCAACGCTCAACATTACTTAACTTCACACAACTAAATCTCCTCTACTCTACTTTCGATATTCACCCAAAATAAGAATCATCACATTCGCTATAATGTCCTCCAACATCCACTATACAATCCTCCAACATCCACTATCGATCCTCCAAAATCCACACCATCTACTAAAACCATCTCTATTTTTATACTTCTTCCTACACCCTCCTTTCACTACATTTCAATCCGTACTTTTAAAAATCACTTCTAATTTAACTAATATTCAAAATCTAAGTCTTTTAATGCAGCACCCTGCCGACACAAAACTATCTCGACCTCCACCGTCACCGAGCCACTGGTGACGGAGTGATTTTAACCGTCCCCGCTTCCTACTTTGCTGGATCCAGCTTAATTGAAACAACTGTGGTGACGTTCTAACGTCTCAACCTCACAGTCCCCTTCCAAGAAAAAAATTTAGTCGGGAAAATCCCCAACGGGTTTGATCGATTAAATTTAAATAGCTTCATTCCCTCTCTAACTATCTCAAATCTCTGAAGTGTGAGTGCAGCCGTCACTTAAATTTTAACCGGGTGAGAAAAACTTAAAAATTTGTTAAGTCCCTGAGCGAAAACTCGGGGACGCAAAAAAAATTAATTTAAAATTTTAAATAAAAGGCGTACGTTTATCCCGAGAACTCCGGGACTCTGACTGAGCTAAAACCAGGCTTACAGTAGGATTAACAAACGTCTCCCTGTTAGGCCAGGAAGGCAATATATTAAATTCAAACTTGATGTTGCGTGTCTTTACATAATAAGTCGCTTGGGACAAATGCGACATTTAAAGTTTGTTATATTTGTCACAAGAATAATTGTTCTTTTTAAAGAAAAACATGATAAAATCTTTATTAGTAGGAGTGTACTGGCTGGACTGGTATCTTGAGCTTTACGTCTGCAAGGGAGATGACTAAACGAAAAATAGGATGAACTTTCTTCATACTAGAGCAGACGTCGGAATGGGCAGGCTGTCCACATCCAGAAAAAAGAACTTTTTGACATCAAATTAAGAGATCTTTCACTTCAGATAAAAAATACTTTTAACATCAGATTAAGAGGAATAGTCCATCAGAGTGTGTCTGAAATGGGAAAAACTTTTACAGTATGCATAGTAAAAAAAATAGTTAGAATTCATCTCTGGAAGAAACTGAGACCTGTTCGTCTCTATTAACATAATAGATAGGTTACATACAGAAATATTTCTCCCTCCTTAGCTAAAGCATAAGCGGAAAAAACTGAGTAGTTAGTCTTTTTAATGCTATATAGTTAAACACGACTTTTATGCTTATAGCTAAAAAAAAAATTTTACCCCCTCTAAAAGTACATACAGATAAACTTTTAGACAAATATTAAAAAGTTTTACAAATACAAATATGCAGTTTATAAATACATCATTTATAAAAATACAAGAGAAAAAGGGGAAGGGGAAATTTACAAAGGGGCTAAAAAAACAGTTTATATTACCAGCTTTCTGCAGGAGATGGCTACAAGGTAAAAGACTTAATACATACATAAAATGGATATTTAAGAGAGAATAAAAATGTTGACATTGAAGCAGAACGTTAATTTTTATTTGAAAGTTCATGGCTAAGTTAAATTTTGTATTTCTAGTTTGGGAAAGTCCATAACTTTCGTAAGAGTTCTTAAAATATAAAGTCCCAAAAGGGCTTCAAGGTACGTCGAACATTTTGTACAGCTCTGACAGAAATGCACTTGTAATAGAAAAAAAAAATAGAGAACGGTATCCCCTGATGTGAATTTGCAGCTGTAACTTCAGCAAGGTTAGAGGTCTTGGTGAATGTTCTCGATGCACCCGTCAGCTAGGCCACAGGGTTGGAGGCTTTCAGACCGGGGTCTAGGGCTATCCCAAAAGGCTTGTACAAAGGCTTGCTCGGCAGGTGATTCATATGGCTGAGCCTGTTGTCGGAGTCTGCCTTGACGCCGAGTATTAAATCGGTGGTGTGAAGAGAACTCGTCTTTGCCAATCGAGTCAGGAGCTGCTAGGAATTTCTCCATGTGCCGTCCGCTAGCTGATGAAGAGGGTGGAGGTCTTTTTCGAACCCTTGCCTTTCTCTTCGGTCGGAAAGAATCGGTGTGCACTGAATCTGGAACTGCTAGTACCTTCTGTGGGCGATGTGTTCCAGAGGACTTTGAGGAGGGGGATTGTGGCCTTTTTAAATTTTTATTCCAAGCTTTTTTCTTTTTTATCTGCGGTATAAAAGAGCCATTAGTAAAAGAATAGTCGCGTTTGCGACCAGTTTGCCTAGGAAATTTCACATTAGAATGGTTTGATGACCCACTACGAGCTCGCTTTTGTGCGACGGGTCTGCTAACACTCGATTGGTCAGCGGAAGTGCCCTGAACAGATTGTTCGGGTGTTGTAGGAGTAGGTAGTTCATCAGCTGTACAAGAATCAGGAGCACTAGGCTGGGGAGTGAGGTTAGGCGTAAGGACGGACTGTTCGTCAGGTGGGTTTGAACCCGGCACGCTATCACTATCAAGAGTTTCAGTACATGATTGAGTGCGCTCTTTAAATATTCGGACCTGATCAACATTAATGGTCGTTGGGGTGCCGTTAAAATCGATTGTCAGATTATTATGTTGTACCTTTAAAACAGAGAAAGGCCCAATGAATTTTGGCCCAAATTTTGCTACTTTAGAATATTTTTTAGAGATAAGAAAATGTGATTCTAGGAGTATTTTATCTCCCACTTTTACTTCTAAAATTCTACGTTTTAAGTTATAATATACAGCCTGCTCTTGAGCTTTTCTCAAATTTCTCTGAACTTCTGGTAGCAATTCTTCAATATTTCGCGTAATAAATTGAGATGCGTTTTGCTGTACTAATACCAGTTTTTGAAAGGGGGTCAGAATCTTTCTGCCCAAAAACAATTCAGCGGGAGTTTTTCCTGTTGCATCACTTACCGCTGTACGAATCGCATAGCCAAAATGATAGAGAAACTGATCCCAATTTTCATGATTTTGACCAATGAACGTCGCAATCATATTTATTAGAGTTCTATTAACACGTTCGGCCTGATTAGCTTGCGGCCGATATGGAACGGTGAAGACATGTTTAATTTCGAGTGTATCGCAAAGTTCCTTAAAAACATTACTTATAAATTGAGGACCATGGTCCGTTACAATTTGAAGGGGGGCGCCGTAACGAGAAATATAATTATTAAAGAAGGCAGTGGCCACTGCTTGTGCCGAAGCTTTACGTAAAGGTACAAATTCAACCCATTTACTAAAATAATCCACCATAACTAACACATAACGAAATCTATTTGGTTTAGTAAGGACCGATTAAGTCGAGTCCAAGAATTTGATTTGGAAAGTCAACTTTAATAGGAATTAATTTACCGGCCGGCTTTACATTTTTATAATGATATTGCTGGCACAAGCGACAACTCGAAACATATTCATTAACAAACTTCCTCATTTTAGGAAAGTAACAGGCATCTTTGAGCTTTTTATAAGTTTTCCTAATGCAAAGTGCCCCGAAATTGGAGAGTCATGAAACTCAAATAGGATGGCTTGACGAAGAGATTGGGGAATTACAACTCGTAATTCGCCATAAGATAATAATAATTTTGAATAAAAAAGCAAGCCATCGATTAAAGAAAAAGATTGGGACCAGTTTAAGGCAATGGCTGATTCAATTAATGAAACTGACTCAGGATCTTCTAAATACTTATAGATTAATCCAAATTCGGGATCATTTTTTTGTTCTTGGATTAATTGATCTCTCGAATTTAACACAGATGCTGGCATAAGCGCTAAAGCTACTTTTTCCTGATCAGATACGAATTTATTGTTTAAAGTAGTGACTAGATCTGTAGAAGCACATGGGTTAACTTGTTCATTTTCAATTTCCTTTACACGAGTTTCAGTCACGTCTACTAATATTTCGGATTGAACAGGTTCAGCCTTGAAATGCGAATGATGAATATATGAGGCTTTAACAGAAGAATTTAACTGATCATTCTTTTCATTTAAAGCAAGGGATTGATTTGTAAAATTAGATTCAATCTTATTTTCTTGAGTTTGAATAGAACGTGAAAGAACGTCAGCTACGATATTGTCAGAACCAGGTCGGTGTTCGATGTTTATATTAAAGTTAGACAACTTAAGAGTCCATCGAATCATGCGAGGGGAGAGATTCTTTCCAGTTGTTAACCGAGTTAATGCCGCATGATCTGTAACAACTGTTACTGGAAGTTGCGTAAAATATAAACGAAATTTTTGCAGTCCCCAAAGCACTGCTAAACATACACGTTCAGTTACTGGATAATTTCTTTCTGCAGTGTTAAGCGTACGGGACGCATACGCTATTGGGCGGCCTTCTTGGCTTAAAACGGCACCAATGCCGTACGAAGAAGCATCAGTAGCTACTTGAAATTTAATATTATAATTAGGATGAGCTAGTACAGGAGGAGCGCTAAGTATAGTTTTTAACTTATCAAATGCTTCTTGTGCTTCCTTTGACCAGTGAAATTTAACTCTTTTCCTTTTGAGTTTAAAGAGGGGCTCGCATATGTGAGCAAAATTAGGTATAAATTTCCCATACCAAGCACACATGTCTAGAAATCTCGAAACTTGTTTGGAAGTTGTAGGAGGGGGCATGTTTAAAACTGGCTGAACTTTTTCATTATCTACAGAAATACCAGCAGGCGTTATTTTGACGCCAAGGTACTTAATTTCCTGTCGTGCAAAATGGCACTTAGAGGAATTTAAAGTTAATCCTGCATTTTGCAGTAGAGTAAAAACAGTGTTTAAATGATCTAAATGCTCATTGTAAGATGAGTACGTGATTATTATATCATCGAGATAAACATGTACAAATTTATTCAAAACAGGTTTGAGAATAGTTTCCATGGCTTTTTGGAATGTCGCCACAGCACCTGAACATCCGAAAGGCATTCGTTTAAAACCAAACGTGCCATTTTTAGTTATAAACGCTGTTTTTGATATATCAGCGGGTTTCATTGCAATTTGAAAATAACCCGATGTCAGATCGAGAGTAGACATAAAATTTGTCGTTGTTATATGTGCTAACAAATCATCAATTATAGGCAAGGTATACTGAGGATATTGTGTAATAGAATTTAGCCTACGATAATCGATCGCAAATCTCCATGCCTCAGGATCACTAATAGGTTTACCATTTTTCTTACGACATAAAACAACAGGAGACGCGTAAGGAGAAGTTACAGGCATAATAATATCATTTTGCAACATTTTATCAATATGCCAATTTATAATATCTTGTTTGGCTTGATCATAGCGATAAGGCTTACTAAAGACTGGTTTATTAGTTCCGGTGTCGATTTCATGGCAAACAACATGGGTTAAGCCAGGTGTATCAGAAAATAACTGTTTAAACTGATTAAGAAAATTAACAAAATCAATTTTTTCAATATGAGTGAGGGCACTTTCCTCTAAATTAACAATTAACTCTGTCGGCTCGACAGGTTTAGAATTTGACTTAGAATCATCAATATGGAAAGATGTATTGGCAAAATTTATTTCAACATTATTTGCTTTCATAAAATCTAACCCTATAATGCAGGGATGCTGAAGATTGTCGATGACGTAAAAAGGCCAATTAACACTTAAATTATGAATTTTAACATTAAGGCTGACTTCGCCTCTATTAACACAGGAATTGCCTTGAGCCGTTGTAATATTTAAATTGGTCCGCTTTAAAGGTTTAAAGTCAAAATACTTTTTATAAGTTTCATACGCTAGAAAGGAGCGTTCAGCACCAGTGTCCCAATAAGTAGGTATGAAAGTATCATGAATTATTGCATTTAAATTAGGAAGGTCCACCGGACTGATACAAATAGTGTCTAAACATATGGAGGTGGTTGAGTTATTCAGTGGCTGTTGACCTTCCTCACAAGAGCCACTTACTCGTTTAACTGACGACTCTGGTTATTACGAGAGTTACGAAAATTTCTGTTATTTCTATCAGCTCGAGAAAAGTTTTGAGACTGATTTTGATTAGGACGATTGTTCCGAGAATTTTGAAAGTTATTACGCCTTGGCTGCGGCGATTGACGTTCTTGTTGATAGCGATTGAAATTTTGAGAGGGGGTGAAATTTTCACGCCTAGAATTTTGCATATTTCCATTACCCCGTTGGCGATTAAAGGTGTTTTCCGCCCTTGGAGGGTGTCGTTCTTGATATTTAGCTAAGGTTTGAAACAGACTGTCGTAAGAGGTGACAGGTTTCAGATCAAGGTAATCTTGAATAGGAATAGTCAAATGCGGGGTTATAATTTCCATTGCAGCGGCAAAATATAAAACTAATTCCAGCTGCTTTATAATGTCGAATTTACGTAATAAAAATGTTGTAGGTTTGTCATAAAACGACATCTTTGTCGTATAAAGTTCTTGACGAAGTTTGGTTTTATCCACAATAGAAGAGAATGAATTTTTAATTTTGAGCTTCAAATCCTCATACGTAGGATTTTGGCCTAGAGGCAATGGTGTCATACCAGATTTTAGCATCTCCTTTTAAGGAGTATTTTAATAAATTAAATTTCTCACCCTCGTCAATTTTACATATATCAAAATAGTCTTCAAGATCTTCAAAAAATTTAAGTACATTGTCTGAGCCAGTAAAATAAACACGAGTGGGGGGGGGATGTCGAACTGAGTTGGGCGCCACTGTGGAGTTTGCGCTCCTGCAAACTCCATCTTAACTTAAATACTTAGATTACTAAGAGAACACAAGACTTTAATTAACAATAACTAAAGTTTATTTGAGCAGATTAATGGGAGGGCGGCCTGGTACTAAAGCTTAGCTCAGTCAGCGTTTTACTTAATCAAAATATATGAATCAACAATTTAAGTAGATAATCTTAAATATCTCACCACAGCAGATAGCCGAAGGTGTAGAGACGATTGCACTCGTACTTCACTAATACGGCTTCAGAATGGGACAGAGGATTCCCTTCTATCCCAGCTTGAACCTTCCGAAAACTAGTAGGCACTCACCAACGCTCAACACTACTTAACTTCACACAACTAAAACTCCTCTACTCTACTTTCGATATTCACCCAAAATAAGAATCATCACATTCGTTATAATATCCTCCAACATCCACTATACGATCCTCCAACATCCACTATCGATCCTCCAACATCCACACCATCTACTAAAACCATCTCTATTTTTATACTTCTTCCTACACCCTCCTTTCACTACATTTCAATCCGTACTTTTAAAAATCACTTCTAATTTAACTAATATTCAAAATCAAAGCATTTTAATGCAGCACCCTGCTGACACAAAACTATCTCGACCTCCACCGTCACCGAGCCACTGGCGACGGAGTGATTTTAACCGTCCCCGCTTCCTACTTTGCTGGATCCAGCTTAATTGAAACAACTGTGGTGACGTTCTAACGTCTCAACCTCACACCATCTTGTAAGTATCGAAGCTAACTTTTTTTTCTTCACTCTCAAACTTCTTTTGCCATTTATAACCAAATCTTTCTTCATATTTCTTCTCAACTTTTCCTATTAATTTTCTGTTGTACCCTTCTTACATTTCTCTTCCAAATTCTTCCTCTGTTTTCGTAATTTACTTTCTATTTCAAAAAATCTTATTTTTAGGACGTTCTCAACATTTTGTTTTACTTTCTTTGAAAACTCTCTTCTTCCTTCATAACTTTAGTTTCAACTCCATTCATTTTTTTTTTTTTTTTTTTTTTTTTTTTTTTTCCATAACTGACAATTATTTCTCTATTACTTTACTTAGTGCTGAAAATTATTCCTTCATTTCGTCTTGATTAGATTCAAATTTCTCATGGATTGATTTAATTTCTTCTCTGTAACTACCTTTCATCTATTTTTGCCCATGTTCCATTTTTGCAATCAATCCAGATTTTACATCGTTCTTCTCGGCAGTTAGATTTTAGAGAAATTTCTTCATTTTTTGTTCCATACTTCTGGTTATGATCACTCAGCTGCTGACACTGAAATTGATGCATGCTTGATGTTCGTGAGTTGTCCGTGAATAAATAACACATCTTGCAGAGGCTTAAATGTTTATTTACACATTATTCGAGAAGAAAGATTAGAAGGTTGTTCAACAAATATCAACTATAGTTTCACAGAAAACACAGCCTAAATAACATAAAAATCACAGCATAAACAGTACAAAAAACATAACACACCGCATATAAACTTCAATCAATAGGTCAGAACTCATAGCCGTCCAAACACTTTGGCTTTCAACTGGCTTAGCGGCCGGAATGTTATCCCTTTATATAACTTTGTACATTTTCAGACTTTTCCAGTATTTCGCGAAATATTCGATTTAGAACTTAGATAATCGTATATTGTTATTATAGATTTTCTCGCTAAATTCACTGAAAAATTCGCAAGTTGGCGATACATATGTAAAAGGGCGACAATTTTACTGTCGATGCCAGTTCTGCCCTGAAGAAGCATTTTTACGGATATTTAAAGGAAAATCAGCTATTTTAATTCGGAAACAAGGTAGAAAGTAGAAAATAAACATTTTACATTCGACTAAGCCGCTTTACAGCTTCTAAATTATAAAAAAAATACGACTGCTATTTAGAAATTCCGGACAACATGCACATGACTCCTAAAGAAAAATCTAAGTATACGTTTATATACTAGACGTTATTACTAATTTATCGTTCCAAGCAACACATTTATGCAATGATTTTCGACAAAATTGCAAACTCAGGTGGAAAAGGCTTTTTATTTATGAATATGCAGTTTTAGAACGGTTCTTATAAACCATGATAAGTTTTAATTCCTACATATTTCAATAAAAAAATAACTTTTTTAAAATAATATACAGCTTATTAGTCTTTTTAGGAAAGCACCTATTTACTTATGTCTATACCACTACAAATCTGATTATAATAAATTCAGAGAGGTTTTTTTTTTCTTTTTTCAGAAAGAAAAGGAAAATATATTTTCTTTTTGTCTATTAACCTTCTTTGCAATATCAAGTGAAATTACTCCAAAACTTCCAAATGCTACATCCCAACTTTACAGATATTATACAAATATGTGCATCATGCTTTGTTTAACGCAGTAACAAATCTATACCGGCCTGGCGGTTTAGTCGTTATGGTTTTCGGTAGGGTCTTCTGGATCTTCCGGTCCCAGGTTCGAATCCTGGTGCAGGCATGGATGTGTGTGACGTCGTGTGTGTACAAAATATTGTGCACTTATTTCTGTGAATTTCTGTAATATGGATTGAGACGAAAGTCATTGTAACTATAGGTCTCAAAGCTATCAAATAAATGTCAAATGTCAAACAAATCTATGAATGACTACGTTAAAAGACCGTTTCGTTTCTACGCATCATTTTCTAAATAAAAAAAAAATAGAAAGTTTAGAAAAAAACTTTATGATTTTTTTTTTTTTTTTTTTTTTTTTTTCAATTTCTACCCATAAAAAATTATTTTCAGAATTTAATCTATATCTATAAAATTTTATATAAATGAAAGAAATTATGCACTAAAATTTTACTTTTAGTCTACAATTACCATTTAAAATGTTGCTTAATTTTACAATCAAATATTTTTCCTATTAAGCAGTTTTTATATGTCTTCATAAAATTATCCACTACTGTATTCTATTTATTTCTAGTATTTAAGAATTTAAGGCTTATCAAAATAACTTTTCTTAATACCTTTACTTTTTATAAATTAGACTTCGTATTTTTCGTAACCTTCGTGACCTTCGTAAGTACACTGTTAAATATTACCAGATTTATATATATATATATATATATATATATATAAAGTGGTATTCAAATACGTGACCGCACCCATTGCTGAGAACTTCATAACATTCTTGGTTTTAATATTATCACAAACTGCTTGTATGTCCTTTATTCTATATAATTAATTTATTTAGAATAAAACAGGCCTGCAACATTTGGGTCATGAAAAAGTCTTTGAAATGCGATGACTGATGGGTGCGCGGAATTCAAATATGACATCCATTTCTTTCTCAATCCCGTAAAGATTTTTCATAAAATAAGCTTAAATATATGGGCAAGAAAGAATATTCTACGTATTCTGGAGAAAAGAAGGTATTTTCAAATTATTCTTAAGTCTTTTATTTACAAATTAATTAATATATCAAACAACTGGAAATGATTTGCTAAATATATATTGAGTTTACATTAATTAGAAATTATATTAGTTAGAGCAGTTAATGTTTTACCATTCTTTAATACATCCTGAGTTCATATATTTTTTAATACTTTCTTTTCCTTTTGCCCTGTAAGTTCCTTTTCAAAGTCTGTTATAGGGAGTATGGGGAACTTCATTGTCTAGCATCCAACAGTAGTCCGCCATAATACTGATGTTCAATTTACATAGGTATCTACACCCCATCTCTTTTTAATTTTCAATAATAATAATAATAATTAAAAAAAAAAAAAAAAAAAAAAAAAAAACTGGTAGGTTAGGGATTTTTTTTACTATTTTTCTTGAAATCATAATCCAAAAATCTATCAGTATTATTTATTGGTTTCTATTCACTTTTATGGTTTCAGGCCTGAGTTATTATTTTTCAAGGTGTGCATATTTTTTAATAATAATTAAATAAGTAATTGTTTGCTGTTGTCAAATACTCATTATACAAAGAGTGAGCACTGTATTTTAGCGTTCTTTTAAAATCCTTCCTGTAATTAACAAAAATTTGCGCATTTGTTTTAAAATAATATAAATTTATTTAATGGAGAGTAATTCTGACACTAAATGCAACTGCATAGAGCACCTAACTGGCAAAACAGGAGTAGACAAAATCTTGTTCTCTCTCTCTCTCTCTCTCTCTCTCTCTCTCTCTCTCTCTCTCTCTAAAACAATGTATTATTTTAGAGGCACACCTAAGTTATTTTTTTTTATTGCTATTTTATTATATTTATTAAAATAAATGAAGGTGATCGCACACAGACATGTATAGAAAATAAAATTCAGAGGAGGATTAAAGAGAAATAAAATGCAGTTTCAGATCGAATCCCGGTTTCCATCCAGAAACTAAGTTCTGAGGTGGATCCGTGGACCAAACTTCTCATTCTTGATTGAATTCTTAGGGAAAAAAAATTGTATGCCCCCCTTTTTTTTTATTAATTGCGAGACTCCGAGCGATTTCCTGTGCCCCTTTGGGCGCCCTGCTCAGCTCTTTATTCCTTTTCGCCGTCCAGACTGTCTTCGTCAACGCACGCAGCTTTTTTCTGCTGCACTTATATTTTCAAGGAGATTTTAATTTATTTTAATTTATTTATTTATTTATTTTATTTTATTTTATTTATTTATTTATTTATTTATTTTTAATCTCCTGCTGCTTCACTCAGATTAATTTCCCTGTTAACGCGGGGGAGTTTCTGAGACTAAATTATAAATTTATTTTTTTTAATTAAAAAGCCGTCGGTTTTTTTAATATTTTCTTTTCTGTAAAATCATTTTTATGTTTTTTGGCACTTTCGATGGAGGTAAGCAACGGTTGCGACCGATTGCAGGTACTCCGAAGCAAATACGTTGACGTTGACAGACATGTATATGTATATATTGTAAATTTGCAATCAATATAATCTAATTGCAAAAATAAATTAAATGAAAATAAAATTGTATAAAGGAATTCGACATCGTATCTAGTCAAATCACACAAGGAAAAATCTTAGTTAAAAAACTAATTCTGATATTATTATAATCTTAATACTCCAAAAGTAAATTTTAACAAGAGTTTGAAATATATATATATATATATATATTTTTTTTTACTCTAGCGAAACTTCAAGCTAAATTATTTTTTATCATTATTTTACTGGGGTTATGATTTGAAAAAAAATTTAGATCTTCTTTCTTCTTCTTCTTCTTCACTTTTTTTCTTTTTTTTTTTTTTTTTTTGAGGAGATGTGGGGGAACTTTTAAAAACTTTTCTTCCTTGTCAAAGAAGTTTTAAACTTAATTTCAAAGAAACTGATCGTCATAAATGTATGATCATCATACTTATAATTTAAATCAGGAGGGTACATTTTTTTTTTCAATCAAATATTTTAACTTCTTATATTAACAAAAATTTCCTATATATTTTGTTTACGATTTGACACGTAACTTCCTATGATATAAATTTGAAATACCTCAATTTCAAAGTACAGTGACGAAATATATATCAATGCAAAACTTAAAGTTCTGTTTTGTAGGGTTTTTTCTATTATCTAATGAAAATTATAAAATTATTTATAAACGCAACAAGTTTTAAACTTATCTGTAAAAAAGTTGCTTACAATACCTTGTTTTTGATACATTATTTTATTACAGATTGATGCGAAGTCAAATATGTCATAACACAGAGTTGCCAACATCTATTTTTTATTCCAGTGTATTATTAGTACCATCTTCTTTTCGTACTTCTACTACTTTTTTATAAGAGTAGTTTTCTTCCTATTTAATCTTAGCTACATACTGGGGAA
Source organism: Salticus scenicus (assembly GCA_963930645.1). Taxonomy (NCBI): domain Eukaryota; kingdom Metazoa; phylum Arthropoda; class Arachnida; order Araneae; family Salticidae; genus Salticus; species Salticus scenicus. The sequence continues at coordinate 90,094,441 of OZ005654.1, forward strand.
AATTACTCAAGAAAATAAGTAAGGGAGAGAAAAGGGCATTACTATGATTGCTCCGGCATAAATTATAATAGTTCGAAAATTTACATATTTTTAATATGTCCCCCCTTTTATTATTATTCCGAAATGGTACATTTATTAAATAGTTTTAATAAAAAACGTAACATTTATTTAATATTTTGATAAAATTAACACCAAAATTTTAAAATAAATTGGACCTTATGTCACGTACATGTTAAAATTAAATTTCCTCGAAATGCCAATTGTTTTCATCAGCAATTATCAAGTTATTTGTATACACCCACCCCTCAAATAAAATATATTGTGCAGTACAAAATCTTAATCGTAAATATATTATACTCATCTAAAAGTGTAATTTATTTTGTTTTACGTCGGAATGTGTTATCTTTCGTTTTCGTTTCTTTAAATTAACCTTTTTATTTCTCTTTGATGGACTCACACCACCCATTTCGTGTAGCCACACCCCTAAGACGATATTTGCTGGTTTAACATTAATAAGTCCTGTATACATATAAAAAATGAATTCTCATTTTACTTCTGTCTTAGTTAATATAAAGTGTAAAATAAAAATAAGATTTTCTTTAAAATTAGATGGCATTTAAATAAAAATAATAATAATAAAGAATTAGAACATATTAAATAATGAAATTAAGAATTTGTTTTTCATAATATTTGGATCATTTCTCTAAATTATTAAAATACAAAAGTAAATCCGTAAAATACATAAGCGATTTCCATTAATAATTTGCCTTGGTGGTATTCACACCTCCCCCCCACCCCCACCCCCACCCCTACTCCATAAAAAAATTATCAAAGAAAATTAGAATTAGTTAACTTGTATATTTAAAATATAAAATAAAATAAAAATTATAAGGGCTAAAAGTCTAATTTTTGGATCAAAACATATAATCAAATTATTTAAAAATCATCACGTCTCATATATAATTATATTAAACTTTAATCACATTAAAACCGAGACAATATATACTAAAAATATACAATTTAAAACCTTAAAATACACAAAACATAAATTTAAACTGTTCGAGCCTTTTACAGGCTCTTCATCAGTAAAACATCAAAAAGTAATTCGTTGAGTAGAACAAGATAACTCCTTTAACAGAGTAGAGTGTACATACGAAGCGACAGTTTTCCCCGCTTAATCAGGCATGCGCAGTTCCCTCTTAATACACTGTACTTTATTAAAGGAGTTCTCTTGTTCTACTCAACGAATTACTTTTTGATGTTTTACTGATGAGAAGCCTGTAAAAGGCTCGAAACGTTTAAATTTATGTTTTGTGTATTTTAATGTTTTAAATTGTATATTTTTAGTGTATACTGTCTCGGTTTGAGATTTGATTAAAGTTTAATACAAAACATATAAATTCATTAAAAATGCTTTACCTTCTTTAGAATAGAGACCGGACAGTAAAATTACTGTTTTTAATATATATATATATATATATATATTTGTAATTTTAAAATTTATGCAAACTTTTTATGGAATTTCCATACTGTTTATTAAATTACTTTTTCAAATGTGTTATATCCATTTTAAACGTTTTGCATGCCTTTACATTTTTTTTTTGTTGTTTTTGTTGTTAAATTTTGTAAAAAGAACGTACAAAATATAATGCAATTTGGTAAATAATGTGAATATAATTTTATAAAACCACACATAATGTATATATATATATATATATATGTATATAAAGAGAGAGAGAGAGAGAGAGAGAGAGAGAGAATATTAAATAAAGATAAATAGCTATAGTGGCCTTGTAATGTACTAAAACATCTTCCCATTATGGCCTACGGTCTCAAATATGATATATCGTCCAAATGACTTATTTTTTTGAGCAGGAAATTTATAAACGTATCATAAATTACCGTCGCACAAACTGTACAGATTTTGATGAAAATAGCACTCACAGTTTTTTTACCAAAGAATAATTTCTTACCATTAAGGCCGATGGTCTCATATTTTTAAACTGCTATAACCTCTATACATCTCAACAATGGAGCTGAAAATTTATACTCAAGTTATTATGTAACCGTTGCACAAATTGAACAGATTTTGGACAATTTAGCGCTTATAGTTTTTTACAGGGACACAGTGAAAAATTCTTTATCATTATGTCTTATGGGCTCAAATTATTTAAAGTTCAATAGCGTCTAAACGCCTTATCCAACTGAGCTGAAATTTATATAAATGTTATATATCACAGTCACTTTACTAATTTTGGAGAATCATAGTGTTTTTATAGAGGCTTGAAGAAAAATTCTTTATTATTGTAGCTTACGGGCTTAAAATATTTAAAGTAATTTAGCGTCTAAACGGCTCATCCGATTGAGTTGAAAATTTATATTAATGTTATAGGTCTCCGTCGCGAAAACTGCGTAGATTTCGGTGAGTGTAGCATTTATAGATCTTTACAGGGATACAAAGAACATTTAAATATTATGATCTGTGTCTCGAAGTATTTAAAGTGCAGTATCGCTTAATAAACAACATACTATATAGAAAAATATATTCAAACACACTATAATAATTTTATCTTTTATTTATAAAAGACTTCGCTTTCTTTAATTTATTTATACAGCCATTAATTATTTAACGTTCGGAAAATCGTAAGGAGTCTTTTTTTTTTTTTTTTTTTTAATGCGCTTTTTTGCCACGATCCACAAAATTTTGAAAAAAAAAAAAAATCACCCATGCATTTATATAATTGCTAACTTCAAAATAAATTAAAATTTAGAAAAACAAATTTTATTTAGTCAATTATTATTATTATTATTATTATTATTATTTCGTAATCATTTGAACTCTTAGAAAATTTTTAATTTTTTATGTTTTACCATAGCCTCCTTAACTAGATGTCTGTCGCGTAGTTTGGAAACTAGGCAACAGTTGAAAGGGTAGATAGCGCCACCTTATACAGACTATGGGATTTTTTTATTCAACTGTCACCAATAATTTAAGGAAGTGATTCATTATATATATAATGGACTTTTCTTCGATTCTAACCGACTTTTATGTAAATCATATCCCACTTTTAAAATTGTTTGGTGGCTGTTGAATAAAAAAGTCGCGCAATCTGTACCAGGTGGCGCTGTCTACCGCTTCAACTGTTGCCTAGTTTCCGAGCTACGCGACAGGCATCTAGTTCAGGAGGTTATGGTTTTACACACACACACACACACACACACACACACACACACACACACACACACACATATATATATATATATATATATATATATATATATATATATATATATATATATATTCAATTACGAACTTTGAAATTTCTCCAAATCCTTAATTATTACCTATGAAATGTATTTTTATACAAACAATTTAACACTACAAAAGTAGCCAATAGGTTACCTTCACGGTAAGATACCTTATGGACAGTGGCAAAAGGAAGTTATGGGAATAAAACTGCTCATTTTGGAAAAGCAATGAAGTACAATATTTATATCATTTACATTTTTCTCATGACTTTTCAGCAAAAAGTTCATAGAATCATGAAAATGTTTAGAATTCTAATACATTCCAACACTATTGTTTTAAACGAATTTTTAGATGTTGAGACTACCTACACCCCTCTAAAAAATATTTATTCACATAAGAAAAACAAATTTATTTAAAATTTTAATATTAACATAATTTTGAAAAAAAAAAAAAAATATGTTTTTTCAAATAAGAATTATAAATAAATGAAAGTAAAATAAAATAATACTAACAAGACATCGAGTTAAGCATATATATATACATACATTAAAAATTGTTTACATTGTTTTCAATATTTTATTCATAATTATTTACCTGTTTAAGAATAATTATCTTTAAAGTAAAGCAAAAAAAAAAAAAAAAAAAAAAGGAAGAAGAAGAAGAAGAAAGTTTTTCTTAAAAAATATTTATTTTACTTTGACATGAAAATAAATTTTTTATTTCAGTTGTAAACATACTTAAAAGAGAAAAAAAAAACAAAGATTTAAGTACACGTTAGCTGCATATTTTTCTTAATTAGAGGCAAAAACTTAGATGAATGAAAGAACTAATTATCACTTAATTGATTAATAAAAAATTGTTCTTATTCTTTATTTTATAGAAGAGGTCTTATTAAGATTTTTTTATTTTTTTATTTATTTATGTATTTGTTATTTTCTCTTTCATCATCAATAAACTTTTTTTCTAAATAACTATGTACACATAATGTTGATATACTGTGAAATGACATAATTTAAATAATTACACTGAGCTGGAAAACAAATCGAGTCTTGATACCATTTTTGCTGTGTCTTATGTAAAATGACCTTCTGAATCCGAACATGACTCCCATTTTTCCCAGCAACCCACTGTTTTCTCGGGACACGACCCTCTCCCCCAATTTTTATCACTGTCCGGTAATTTTATAGCCAGGAATTCGATTTGGAGAATGCAAAAAAAAAAAAAAATAATTTAACACTTAAAAACAAATATATATATATATAATCTTAAATAAATATCATTAATAATAAATTTAAAAAATATGAGAAATATAATACATAATTTCATTGGCAACCCCCCCCCCGGCTAAATTTTCCCCTTGCCGAAAACATTCATGTTTTAGAATTTCCCAACTCAATAGCCCCTTAGAAGATACTTAGCAGTTAAAATAATCTTTTCCCCTCACTAAAAGTCAAATTTATAGTCATAAAATTACCGAAATGTGATAAAAATAGGGACCGTCCCTAAAAAACGGTAGAAGATAGGGCAAAATGGGTTTCATATTCGGATTCAGGAGGACATTTTACATAAAAATTTGCAAAAATGGTGTTGAGAGCAATTTTTATGCAGAGCAATGTTATTAATTGATTATTTGAAAATAAACGCACTTACCAGTGCAAATGACAGCTTAAATAATTTTTAATGAATGAAAAACTTTCATTATATTTGATATATTACATAAAAAGTTTAACACAGATTTTTTTTTTACTATATCAGTATCAATTTATTCATACATTCTACATATATTAAAATTTCGTATCTATTCATATATATATATATATATATATATATATATATATATATATATATATATATATATATATATATATGTTAATGAATGAAAGGTGGAAATCAAGAAATCGGATAGCAAAGTAAAATGTTTGTCGCAGAAATTAATCGCAATAGTGTGAATTCTTAAGTTCACACAGGCAAAAACATATGTTACATTAATGGAAATTAAAATAACTCTCTAAATTAAAACATTTTTAGGATCAAATGGGTTATTTCATAACAAATATTCTATAATATCGCAACGTTTTCTGTCCTGCTGTATGAATCACATAAATTAGCATATTTCTTTACTTTTCTTTTTTTTTTTTTTTATATATATATAATCTAAATGATTTAGACATTCAGGTATCCAATCTCATCTGTACTCATCCTTTACTGAAATATTTTACTTTTATGATATAAAATTCAATAAAACCTTTCATGAAAAAGTCATATCTAAAATTAAAAAATAATTTTGTAGTCCCATGTCAATGATGTATATATATATACATATATATATATATATATATATATACATATACCCATATAATATATTTCACGAAAATACATTGAGATGATTTTTTTTAACTACACAGCAAACGCATAGTACTTGTAAATCAATTGATCAGCAGTTGCCGATGATTGGCTGTGATGCGTCATCCACGTTTGTTTAAACCATGAAATTAATCACGGCCTGACAAAATAGCTCCGAGAAAATGTCACCAACAACTCAACCTCTTGAAATAAGAACCCTGATAAAACAGCCCCTGCAAAACAGTCCTGATATAACAGACCCGACAACATAACTCCCTTTGACGTAGCACGTGAAAGTAACAAAATGAAAAACAACCCCAGCAAAACAGACTGGTGTAAAATAGCCAACAAATTAATCATGAAATAATATTTCGAATCGAAAACATCTCAAAAAATAAGTCTCAACAAAATAATTACGTCAAATCAGCCCCATATTGCCCAGGGAAAAAAGGCTAAAACAAAATTTACCAATTTAGCCCTAAGATTTAGTACGAGAAGAAAATAGTCCCGAGAAAATAACCGCGGCAAAAAACTCTGATAATGAGCTAAGGGAAAGAAAAAGAAAAAAGAAAGAAAAGATTAGCTCAAAAACATAATCTCTTAAGCGTGTTTTGTCATATGTTTAAAAAAAATCATCTTCCTAATATAACCATTACCAAACTGTACTAAAACAAACTAACGCTGAATACAATAGACGTGATGAAATAGGTCCAAGAGAAAACAATCCTTGAAAAAATAACCCCAACAAATGAGAACCCATAAAATAACCCTGACAAAAGACAAATTACAATATTGTCACCTTCAGCGTGTCCCATAAAAATAGCTCCCTTTAGTATATCTATTCATATTTCTGAAGATTAAAAAGTCTGCAAATTGCCCCTCAAAAGTCACAACATTGCCCCTCAAAATAGCCTATTACAAAACGTTTCCAGCCAATTATCCTTTTAAGCGTAGCCCCTCAAATAGCCCAAATAAAAACAGGCGATACAAAATTACCCTGACAAAATAGTCTCAGGACCAGATAAACCCAGGAAAAAATAGCCCTAAAAGAAAAGCCTCAACACGATAAGAAGATAAGACACTTAATTATGTCACATACAGTACCCTTGTGTAAAGACATTTTATTAAAAGAATAAAAAAAAATTATTTCAAAATATCAATTAAAATTTTTATTACAAATTATTCCAAATGTTTCCATGTTAATTTCCTTTATAAAGTGGTTTGCATTTTTATAAAAATAAAAAAAATAAAATAAAAACCATATTCGCAGATTTTATTCCCAGCTTCCTAAAATATATCAAAATATTTTAATATTTTCAAAGCAATCATTATAATTTATGGTTTTTATTTATCTATCATAAAGACCTGCCAAAACGTCCCTTTAGAATATTTTTTTTAAATTCTACCGGTAAAGAGTTGGAAAAGGTGAAATCGATAAAAGCAGTAATATATCGACAAATAAATTGCCTAGTTCAAAATACAAATTTATTGAGTGCTTTTTTTTTTTTTTTTTTTTTTTTTTTTCTAATTCAATTTTAAAATACTCTAAAAACGCAAATGGTCTGTTGAAATTCAGATTTTGTAATATTTTATTTCAAATTTGATTGAAGAATAGGGAAAATATTACTTTAAATCGCTCTTAAATTAATGAAAATATAGTTGAAATATATTTTATATACACTGAGAAAAAATATATACTGCCTTCATCTAGAATGAATAAATGGCCATTTTCTAAATCCTTAAACTAGAAATATAGATTTCCAAGCTATGCGCATAAGGCAGGCCAATAAACTTAATAGACGAAATGGTCGAGAATTTTTAATCTACACATTTCTAGATGGTGAAACAATATTCTGAATCTTTTGTATTACGAGAAATTATCGCTTAATTTTCTAGAATTGGGTCATAAACCAAGATTATAGCTGCTAAAACTCGCCTCTTGTATTCACATTTATTTGAAGATATTTTCAAATAGGTTTGCATTCGATAGTATAGGCAAACGCTCAAGAAGTCTAACAGAGGTCTCTAGAATTCACTTTTGAAGGGGACTAGAAAATTTTTTATAAGAAATTTATAAGGATGACATGAAACTATTTTTTCTAGAGACACAATTTAGATTCTAGATGTCAGTTATAGAAGTTTTTATCAGTGTGTGAGGTCGAGAATATAGACCGTCACCAAAAGTTGGGACGGTTAAATCCCTTCATTGCCAGTGACTCGGCGAAAGTCTTGGTCGAGTTAGTTTTATGTCGGCATGGTGCAGCAGTGAAATAATTAGGATCTCAGTGGTAGATGAATTAGAAGTGATTTAAAAAGGTTTTGAGTGAAATGAAATGAAAGGAATTTGTTGAAAGTAGTATAAAATGAAGGATAGTGAATTGCTAGGGGTGATGAATTGATACCTGATTAGTGTGGAGTAAGGAGTAGTGTGAATTGGAGTTGGTGGTGATAGTGAGTTGCACCGGATCATGGTGTGTGTGAAGTGATGGTAGAGAAGTGTAGTATCGTGGCGTAAAATTAAGAAAGGAGTCTGTCGTGTATCGGGAATCCGACCGACACTCTGAAGTGAGAGTGATTAGTAGTAGCAGAGAGCAATCGCCAAAAAGGTCAGCATTGGTGAGATAATTGGTGAGGTCTTTAATTTATGTCTGATTTAAAGTTATTCCCTGAAGTCATTTATTTAAATTCAGTTAGCTCAACGCCCTCCTTGATATTGAATGATAAATAAACTTTTTTATTTATTTGTTAACACTTTTAGATCAATCTCTGATGTTTTTAATGTTCTAGTCCTCAGAAAATATTTTTAGAAATCTTAAGTTAGTACATATAGTATGAAAGACATTCAAAACCACATATATGTTAAAATATACACATTTGATAACAATTATAATTTCTTGTTATGAATTTTTATTTGACACCCACTCAATGTTCCAGTAATTGACACTGCTAGTTTTTCATTTAATCAGTAATTGGTCCCCTATGTTCCAGCGTTTCACACTGTTCACACTGCTAGTTATTCCTTTTACCAGTTATTAGCACCCTATGCTCCAGTGTTTGACATAAAATTTGAAAATTCTTATATGGAAAATATACGATTTTATTATTTTTCTTACTTATTAATTATTTCCGGATCGATTTCAATTACTGGAGCTTTCCAATCACTGGAACATCTACCCTATGTCACATATAACCCTCTTTTGTACAGATTCTTTCAGAAAATAATGAAAAATTTGATTTAAAAAACAGTTAAAATTATCATTAATAAAAATTTCGTAATAGCTCCCTTGTTGATTTAGTTAACAAATTAATTTTTATTTTACAATTAAAAATAAATATCCACAGGTTTTAATCTCCGTTTTCTAAAATATATCAAAATATTTGTCATTTTTAAAGTCTGGTCGAATAATAATACCGTCCAGCTATTATTTTACAGTTTGAAGTTTAAGTAGGGGATCGTATAAACATTTAAATTTGCACCAAATTAATTTTTTTAAATGATAAGACCCTTTTCTGATTTCATATTCGAATCTCAGAAATCAATTCCGTTCGAAAAAAAAATATAGTTTATATACTTCCAAAAAATTATTAATGAAGAATATATTCAACGAATATACTTTAAATTAATTGTTAATAAATGTATCGAAAATGTATTAGGGATACATTTTCTTTCAGATAATAACTTGAAAAGAAAATATGACAATTTAAAGTCAAAAATAAATTAAAATTTAATTAATTAAGAAATTATGCCTGCATACAAACCTAAATAACTATTTTAAAACGTATATATGCAAGGTTATAAACGACGCATATGATAACATTTGGTGTTTCCCTAATGCCAATAAAAATTAAATATCACTAAAACTTGAAAAATAACTATTGGTATAATCTGTAAATTAGGAAAATCACTTTTTAGAAGATAGCTACTTCTGTTCCTGCAAAAATTAATAAAGGTCAAACATTTATTGAATATGAGTTTATTATTTTTTTGTTTTTCATTATTGAGTAAGTATTTTTAATCAAAATTATTTATCTAATATTTTTGGGTTACTTCATTTCAATAGAAGAAAAAAAAAAGGAATCATTATTATTATTTTAATAAGATATGATTTAATGTATGACACATTTATTTAACATCTGTATCCCCATAAGCATTTTGACAATTCTATGACACATTAAGAAACTTGTAAGTATGCCATTTTTCCGAGTATTTTGTTCCATAAAACCTTAAAAAGTATCCAAAATGTTAATTGCCAATCGAAAAAAAATTTTTTTACTGCACATGTTAATGAGTAGATGATCCCCTAAGCAAAATCTAAGCAAACCATTTTAAACAAGACGTTATTATAAGTTAAACGGCACCAGTCGCATATTCGTTAAACAAGTTCGTGATCGGAAGATTGCGGCTTCGGTCCTCGATCCGGCCGATGACCGTCGTGTACGCTAATGGCGACTGGTTCACGTTAAATTCCGTCGTGGTCGCAAAGTTCTCCAAGTTCCCATCAAAAATTATACCTCTGGGGGTACCAGAACATGGGTTTAACTCGCTCTGATCCGGATCAAAATTCGAGTTCCTGTTGTCTAGCTGGTGCTGCCATCTTTCACCAGCTTCTTAATAATAATAATAATAATCGGAGTGGCTTTTTCTTTCTTCTTACCGACTGTACAAAGTATCAGTTTTTAGCAAAAAATAAATAAATAAAAACACATTTCTGCTTTTATCAAATGTATGAAAAATCAGTAATATCTACGAGAGTAGTCGCGGCATTTTTTTGTAACGTTAGTGGTTGCGCCTCGGTCTATTTTCTGCCGTCCGTAGTGTTGGGGGAAAGCCGAAAGAAAGCCAGATAAGAAAGAAGAGAAAGTGCATCTATTTCACGCAAAGTTTTTTTTCCGCAGAACATTCACCTATCTGGGCGCGGTAGCCTGGTCGGTAAGAGCAGCGAGCTCGTGATCGAAAGATTGCGGGTTCGGTCCTCGATCCGGCCGATGACCGTCGTGTACGCTAATGGCGACTGGTTCACGTTAAATTCCGTCGTGGTCGCAAAGTTCTCCAAGTTCCCATCAAAACTTATACCTCTCGGGGTACCGGAACATGGATTTAACTCGCTCTGATCCGGATCAAAATTCGAGTTCCTGTTGTCTGGCTGGTACTGCCATCTTTCACCAGCTTCTGGAGCTAAAGTCGTACTTCCTCCCTATGAGGCGCTCCTAATAACGGAAGACACACTCCTCATGCCTTAAAAATCCGGTTAGTTCCGCTACCGGGGCTCGGAATTTCCGAGTGGAACACGACAACAACAACAACAACATTGACCTATCTGAAAAACCGAGAGAGAAATGAATCTACGTTACTGGTCACATCGTGGTCAAATAGACCGATTTTAGATGTAAAATATTAAAGGACACCCACCCAAGGTCAGTTACAAACAGTTTCCCCACTTTATCTTTAATGGGTGATCCGTAGGATGAATTAATAAGTGGTGGGAGGCAAAAATACCAATACGCGACTACTAACGGGATATGAACATTTTATTCGAAGTATAAAAGTTCAGATTAAAAATAGTGTGAAAGATAAATTATATATATATATATATATATATATATATATGTGTGTGTGTGTGTGTGTGTGTGTGTGTGTGTGTGTAATTTTATGACCGATATGACATAAATGAAAACCATAAAAGTCCTTTACGTAAGAAATTATAATTATTTTTATTATGTTTTTCAAGCATATCAATACCCATCTACCAATAGGTATTTGGACGCTTTCGAGTTTAGACGTTTTTTCATATATCTAGAAAATTTCTTGAGGAAATATCTTGAAACTCTTGGATTAAAAAGAACATGCTATAGCTCATATATTTCAGCAAAAGTTTTGTCCGGAAGAGGAAAAGGGATCCAGTAAAAAATGTAAAAAGTAACAAAATAATTTGAATCATCCTGTAAAATGAAACGCTCGAAATGCATATTTGCGTACTTGCTGTAGTATATGACTTTGAGGATTACTTTAATTATCTGTATAAATTTTTATGAGGCTTCTACATATATTTATGGTGACATAATGGTTTCTTTTTAAAAAATGCAGAAAGGATTGTAACAGTTTTTATTATAACACGTAGGGTATTAGACGATGGGAAGAGCCATCTTTAAGAAACTTGGATTACTACAATAGACACTGCATACTGCAACCAAAATGCAAAAATGTTAAATATATTACGATATATGCTCATTATTACTGACAGTTTTTTTTTTTTTTTTTTTTTTTTTTTTTTACTATGCATGCACAAACTTTTAAAATACCATTTACATAATTTAATAGTCAAAAGTATTAAACTACTTGTATGAAAATCCTAAACAAATATCGTGTAAAGTAAAAAAGTTATGAGTTTTAGAATGCACTGACATTGAGTTTTCTCTCTCTCTCTCTCAAAAACAAAAACAAAATAATAATGATAATAATAATGATAATAATAATAATAATAATAATTATTATTATTATCTAATTAAATTAAATTAAAAAGGAAATGATAGGGGGGTTTTGCCAGCACTTATTCATAATCAGCGAACACAACATTACTATTGTCATTGATTGAATAAAAATACAAATGTGAGTAAAACCACTAATAATTTAGCTTTTATTCTGAGAGGAACTGAAATTCTGTTAATTTTCTCTCTCATCTTTTGATTGAATTTAGACAACAATTGTTTGGAGTTTTCATACATTCGGCTCAATACATTTGACTATTAAGTTATGCAAATTATTACTATTATTCTTTTTAGCGGGCGCATGCGTAGTTAAAAAATATTTAGTAAAAATGCTCATATTTTATAAGACATTTCATCTGATGGCAGTATGCTATGTCTAATGTAGTATGTTAAGTTTCCAAACAAGGGCTTCGCATTGGGTCTAATACCCTACGTGTTATAAATAAAAAAGTTGCATTTCATTGAAGAAAACCTTATATCTCCATGAATATATGTGGCAGCCTCATAAAAATTTGTACAGATAATTCGAACAATCCTCAAAATTACATGCTACAATAAAAACGCTTTTTAGGCATTACTTTTTACAGGGTGATCCAAAACATTTCGGCATTTTAAAAAAAAATTACAGGTCCTTTTTCCTTCTACGCACAGACATTTTCCTGAAATATATGAGGTATAACATGTTCCTTATACGCCCAAAGTTTCAAGATAATACCTCGAGACGTTTTTGACATACAGTCGAACTCGTTAACGTGAATCTCAAGAAGGATAAAAATTTTGTTCATGTTATCAGTAGTTTATGCTATATTAGTAACTAATCTTCATATAACTAAACTAATCATCATTTTGACAGGGTTTGTGGAAACAGTTCACATTAAAAGTAATTCACGTTAATAGTGTTTACGTTAACGAGGTTCGACTGTATTTGACAAAACGTCTAAATTGGAAATTGTCCAAATACTTTTTGGGAGATAGTGTATAGTAAGCATTTCCATTTTGTATTTCAATTAAATTAATAAACATTATTATCATAAAACGCAGCCTAAGTTACGATAAAATCTTTTTTTCATAGAATAGAATGTTCGAAAAACTTATAACTTCGGTTTAAAGTTTTATTATGATATAATTAGGCGTTTCAAGAAATATTCAAAATAAATAGAAAATAACACTGTGTTCAATAAAACAAAATCCACTCGTTAACATTTAAAATGTACAATTTTCAAATTTTTTACAACCCTATAGGAAAATTTGGTGAATTACAAGATTTTCTTTTTCATCCAACATGATCATTATAATCAATCGCGATATTTTTAATGGTAATTAATATATATATTATGGAAAAGAAAATGACTTATGTATTTTTCTATGTCTCTTATAAGAATATAGAGTGACCATACAGAGAAACTATACGAGAAATGATAACGGAAATTATCGATTTGCGATAGCATTTGTTAAAACGAAGTGTACTCTGGATTTAATAGACAGTGATAAATAATAGTCTGCCTATAGTATTCCTTTGGATTACACGCAGTGATTGAAATTTTATATGCAGTCTGTTACTTATAATACATTAATAAAAGTAATATAATAAAATGAAACATTGTATAAAATAGTTTTTACATTAAAAACATATAACTTCTTTTAAAATCCGATGTATAAAAAATTAAACAATCAACTATACACATCGTACATTAAAAGTTCCAAACATTTTTCGAATTTAGCATTTTGCATTTTAAAAAATGAATTGAATTTACTTATAAGATTCATTAATTAAAAAAACAAAATGAAGTATATACTGTATATTTGTACCTAATAGCTATAAATATACAATTTGATCTTCAATATTTCAACTTGAGAGAATTTTTTTTATTATTGTGGGAATAGACTTACACTGTTAAATTGCTCACAATTTTCTGGTAGTTTAAATATATATATATATATATATATATATATCGAACTGGCTTACTACATTTAGAGTGACAGCAAATTTTATATTAGAGATATGCAAATAGGGAAGGTTATTGTTTCAGGCTTTAACAAAGCTAAAGAAAGATATATTCATTAAAGCAACTTTGTTTTGGTTCATAAATATTTCAAAAAACGTTCTATACGGACTTTATCATTTATTATGAGATACACACTCGAACAGATAAGTTAATCATTAACTTTCATATTCTATAAATCAAATAATTCATATATATCAAAAATTCAATTGGAATATTATTATTAGCTTTTAAAACTATTTTCAAAATTAAAATAAAATAATAACAAAATTAATTTTATGTAAATAATTATACAAATGTTTTATTACGCGTATTTATTATATATTATGTATTTTATTAATTGTAACTTTCTTTATTTTTTTTCTTTTTGTTTTTTGTTTACTATTTGATGAAAACACTCATTTGAAAAGTTCAAATTATTGTACATTTCCTATCCAGGCAACTACTGCTTAATGAAAATACACTGACATAACTGTTTAAAATAATGTACTTTTGTTAATTTTCACTAAACAACTTATGTTATGGAATACGGTCCCATCGTAAAACTCATCATATCCCCTCTCAACGCTCATAATGTAAGTATTTTTAAGGAATTCTTGGCGATTTAGTAACATAAAGGTAACAACTTTACTTGTCTAAGGTTCATAAAGTTTTATAGCTGCTTATAAATACAACTGCGTTAAATGTGCAATTATGTAATAAAAATAGTTTTAAAAAATTCTTTCACGTAAATAGTTTTTAGATATAATTAAAATGTAAGGTAAAAACTGTTTATTTTTATATTGTTGAATATATATATATATATATATTAGAATTTATCTTTCTTTAAACATTTATTTCAAATCTAATAATTAAAACTAACTTTTTTTTCTCTTTAAAAAACTTGTTTAAGGAAATGCAGAATAATTATAAATCTTAATATATATATATATAATGTGTGTATTAATATATATATATATAAATAATGATAAGGTTTGTGTAACTTTATAAGATATATTTATCTAAAACAATTAAATAAATAAGGTGCAGTAAAAATGTATAAAATATCAGCTTTATTATTTTTTTTTTCCTCAGGAGCATGTGTCATGACTATACCAGTGTGCAGGGCCTGGGCAGAATGGTCTCCGTTTGGGATCCTTCTCAGGTGCTCTAGTCTGCATTTACGCGAGTTCTGGAGAAAACCACGGACATATGTTAAAGACTTTCTTCTTATGAATTATTACGTGCAAGTCTCGTCCTCCACCAGAGTTTTGAGACAGCTATGGTCATGTTTTACAATTGAGCGAAAACTAAATGCTAAAACAATTTGAAACATTCAGTTTAAAGTTTTCTGTCACAACAATAAAATATTGCTTACAAATATTACTTGGAGGGAGGGGGGGGGGGGTTCCTCTGCATGAGTTACAAATAAAAGTGAACTGAAACTTACTATCATGTCGATCATTCTGATATATTTGCATAAAAAGAGTATAATCTACTTTGATAATAATATTATAGTTTTAAAAAATTAAAGAACACGCTTTTATAGAAATGTGAACTAAAAAGCACAAAATATCTATCTTAGTATCAAAATGCAGGGTAAAAGAAAATCGTGTGACTAACACACCATAATATTTACATACATTTAAATCTTTAATTAAAATAATTTAGAAAAAAACAAAAACCATTTTTTAAAAAATCTCCTCTGACTGGGCTCGAACGCTAGATCTTCGTAGCGCGGAGCTTTACCTCACAGCCACAGCGTTCACGGAAGGAAAGTCTTTTTTTACAATATACATTTTTTGTTTGCTCCCAGAGCGGTTACAAACATACATTATACACACAGATACAAACATACATACAAACATACATACAGGTGAAGCTAATAAAAGCGTGTTTAAAAAGAAAAGAAAATCTACCATAATTCAGATATATTTAATTCACAATGAACGTAAAACTATTGATGAAATTATTCACTACGCAGAAACAGTAGCAAGTTTTTCAACTGTACAAATATATATATATATATATATATATATATTATAATAATTATTATTTCATGTCTAAATACTCATATATTTGAAAAAACTGTTTCTGTCAAATATGTAGAAGTGCAGAGTAGTATAGTGGATTCTAATAATATATTATATTAATATTAATATAATCAATTAATATTTAACAGTTTTAAAATTTAAAGTGTATCTTATATTATTCAAATCCAAGTGTGAGAAAAATAATGTATTAATTATTATAATGAATTGCCTATTTTAAAAGACAATCTTCAAGTTGCCGAAAGATTTTCTCTTCGAAGCTGATTCCCGCGGTGTGCCAGGTTCGATCCCAGATCAAAGCTCGTCTGCCTAGCCGTTAGAAGTTTTCCGTGGTTTTCACTGAAACTTGGTTAAATACGGGCTGGAATCCCTTAGACCCCCCCTCCCCCTGCAGAGGACACTCCCCTCTGTCCTAGAATCCTAGTGCAGTCAATCCACCTTAAACCTAATACAAATACCATTTTCAAAGTACTTACCAGTATAATACTAAGACCACGTGACTTAGGAAAAGGCTGCTCGGTACGATGATGATCATTTTCTAAACATTTAGTACATAAAGTCGCAAAATTAGGAATATCTACAAATACAATTATCCAAAAACACTTATACGATCAAAAATACTTATATGGTTTCACGGTCTAAGTCTTTTTTCCCCACAAAGTTGGATTAATGTAAAATGAGAAAAATCTGTAATGGTTATTACTTTTTCTTTAAGAGAATAGAATCACAAATGTAGTATGAAAATGTTCTGAGAAACTATTATATTTTTTAAGCATTAAAATTTTAAAATCCACCTGAATTTAATACAGTCTATTATGTTTCGAACAAACTTAGAAAAAAAAATAGTTTCTCTACTAATAGATAGATTACGATCATAATTTTCACTGAACTGAAAGTTTTTATTTAGATTCTCAAGCAGAGGATCTTCATTTAAGCAGTTTCTAGAAATAATGTGTTAAGTAAACTTTTCCTTAGTTTAATTCAACATAAGTTTAAAAATTCCATTTTCAAAACAATATTCAATGCGAGGCTATAAAATATTTTGTAATATATATTTGCATTCAATTGCTGTCAGAGAAAAAAAGTCAACTATTCGTTATATATGTCTTGTTTAACTTTAAAAAAAATTACGTATAATATTTTAAGTTCTAGACTATTGAGAATTTTACCTATATTCCGTAAAATCGATTGATAATTGTAGTTCATTTTGTTAATCACTATTAATTTCAGTAAAAATCACTATTAATCTCAGTATTAAAAAAAGTAATTTCCCTCGAGATTATCAAAATTATCATTTATATAGAACAAGGATTACTTCATATTTAATCATAAATTATACTAATTTTAAAATTTTGCACATGTTCTCTAAAGTGGAAGTCCTACAACAGTTAGGTTGGACACACAAAGAACGATGTTTTTTCAGATTGATTTTTGTCGATTAATTTTTAGCAAAAGTTACTTGATATTAAGATGCTACCAAATTTTCTCGAAAACATTATTTTCTATATTGAAAGCAAACAAACAAATAACTAAAATTTGACTAATTACCCCATTTTTCCAGTAATCCAGACGCATGATACAATTGTTCAATATATAGATATGTTAAATGATTGTAGAATAAAATCAGCAATAATTATATGTAATAATAATAATATATTTGATGAGGTACAGCATTATTACAGAATTCAGCGTATCAAAATATATTTAATCCAATTAAAAATTACGTATATCATCTTCCCATGTTTTTTATTGAACATCGAGAATTATATCGATTAACTGAGTGAAATGTTTATATTATCATTTTTTGAAACAACCATTATGAGTAAACCTGCTATGAGTTACTTCAGTCTAAGTAAATTTAACTGATTGTGTAAACTACTGACGTAGTTCTTTCCATCTTCCTGACAATATATTTAAGTGTTTGTAAAAAAATAACAAAACCGAAATGACTTGCGATTTTGTTTAAAGGAAACAATTACCATAGTTACCAACATCCCAATTAATATTCCATTTATTTAGCTTTAATTAATTAATGTTAATAATTATTGCGTTTATTTTAATATTCAGCAGCACATACATTTGATGAGATATAGCTATATCAGAAAATTTAGCAAGCTAAAATTTATTATCCCCAAGAATAATTATGCATATAAATTTTCCATATTTTATATTGAATATCCAGAATAAGATAAAATAACTGGGTAAAATGTTTATATTATTATTTTTTTTTTAATTATTCTTTCTCCTCTTGATCAATTAATAAAAAAAAAAAAAAAAAAAAAAAAAAAAAAAGACAATACAAAACAAAGAGCAAGTAAACAAGACTGAAAACTCATAATTGTCTTACTTAGATTTTCTAGTTTATTCTTAGTTTCAGGCACATTACACAAGTAATAAAACAATTAGTATTTTATGTAGAACGCGCCATTTTGTTGTAATGAGTTTTGAATATATACATATTTATTATATTATTACAAAGTTTCTACTAATTTATTTAAAACAAAAACTATTTTAAAGTAAAATTGAAAACGCTTAATTATAATTATATTTTTAAATGAAAGAAAATTAATTTCTTTGTCTAAGTACTTTTTTCCAAGTAAATATATAAATATGAAAAAATAATGGACATTTTCTGTTTATTAAAAAATAATTCATAGAAAAATAATTTTCGCATAAATATATATTAAATTTATTACATTTTCGTATTCTACGCTATTATGATTTTTTTTCAATGAAAATATGAGAGAAACAATTTTTAATGAATTTTCCAGTTTAACATCGAGGAACAGATTAAATTTCGTAATTAAACGAACTTTAAGAATGTTTTTACATTTTTGCATGTAGTTTTATTTTTTCCTTCACTAAGACACATTTTTGTTTTAATACATTTCTGAAAAAATGTAAAACTAAAATCATTTACAGAGTATTTATATACATAAGTATAACATGAATGCAATTGTAAAAAAGATAGTAAAAGGTAACTTTCTTTTATTATTTAAAAGAAAGTATCGAGACATTGTTTCGATTTTGTTGAGTATAAGAATATGAGAATAACAATGAAAAATAATGCGTCATTTATTGACATTATACTTACAGTGTTCATTCGTAGCACATATTGAGACTTCAGAACATGTATTTCAATCTTTCAATTATGAATATAACTCAAACATTTTATGAAAAATTGAATATGCCAACTATGTATATTTTAAAGGTATATATTTAAAGGCCATTTTTAATATTATTGTTTTCGTGTTAAATATTTTAAATTTGGTACTATGTCTTTTCTAAATGTGATTTTTTCTTTTTTTTTTTTTTTTTTTTTTTTTTTTTTTTGTTCGTGTGATATCTGTATTTATGTAATCATAAACTTAATGTTATACAAATTCAAAATAATCTTGTACGCTTATTTTTAAGTAGATATTGTTAACAGTTTTAATTGTTAATTTTTTTTACTCCCATACATTACTTTTACCTTATTGATTTATTTTTTTTATAATACTGTATTATAAATATTTTTAATTTGAAACATATGCATAACCTATAAAATATTGATCTCTGTATATACTATTCCTCATTTACTGTATCAAACAAGGAAACACCTTAAAGCACATACTCAGAATATTCTAAAAAAAAAAATTACATTGATATTACTTATTTTCATAAAGTAAGATCAATTAGCTCTATCGGTGGAATCCCAAAATTAAATACTTTTGAGTATTTGGCACATAAAACCCAAAGACAGCATTAATTCGGTGATCAAAATACATTTTCGCCAAATGCAAGTAATTTTAATTAATTTTAAAATAACTTGCCAAACATAGGAATGCAAGAATAAAACGGAAAATATTGCTTACAAGAAAGTATCGAGACATTGTTTCAATTCTGTTGACAATAAGAATATGAGAATAACAAAGAAAAATAATGAGCCATTTGAGGACATTGTTTATACTGACAGTGCCAAATCGAAACACATATTCAAATTTCAGAACGTGTATTTGAATTTTGTAATTATGAATGTAACGCAAATATTTTATGAAAATTTTAATGTGGCATCCATACACAAATTAAAGGTTTATATTTAAAAATCATTTTAAATATAAACCTATGATGTATAAATTATTTTCTTGTATCTGGCATTTGTTGTTGATTCCCATTTATAAAATTAATGCATGAATATTTTCATAAGAAAGTAATAATGAATATTTTCATAAAAAAAACTTTAATGAATATAGACGACAAGAGAAGCAGAAATGTTTTTATATTTTAGGAAAATTGCGATTATCTTTTAATGTACCCCTCCCCCCCCCCCCAAAGAAAAAAAAAAGCTTTCTTCTGATAGTAATGAACGTGGAATAGGATCTTAAATTTCGATTTAAAATAATAATAATAAATAAATAAAAATGCTTTAGGTTTTGAATAAATCAGCAGTTTATATGTACATGTTTTATAAATTTAGAGAAATAAGAATGTGTTTAAATTAAATTTATTCAAACTAATGTAGCACATCGAAATGAAAAAGTTTTTTGGTTAATATCGAATCAACCCGTGCAATGAAATGTTAATAACGGGAAATTTGTTTATTTTAAATATTCATGTGTATGCTATACTGAAAATTGTGCTTTAATGTTGAGTTAAAAATCATTTTAATTAATTTAATTTGTTCTCTAAAACAGTAAATCTTAACCGATTTTTCATAAACATACGAAACGTTCTGATAACTAATTGGTCTTTATTCAAATGCAAACTGTTATATTCTTTTTAATTTATTACACAATAAAAAGTTCATTTTAAGATGTAACACTCAAATATATTTTATTGCAGATCTAAAACATATTTTAAGTTAATTTAAGTGTAATGCAATTAACAAAAGTTGTTATTATACCATTATTAAATTTAGATTTACGCATTTATATAAAAAAAAAAAAAAAAAAAAAAAAGAAAGAAAGAAAGAAAGAAAGAAAGAAGAAAGAAAATGTATGTCAAAATTGTAGTTATAAAAGTGTTTAATAAATGTAATCTTTCTTATATTATTTTAGTGTAAAGAGCATAAAAATAAGTTTTCGTGAAAGATTGTGAAAAAGAAATAAATAAAAAGCGTTTGTTTATTTTATTTTATGTTATTTTAATTTTTTTTTTTCAATTTCCTTTGTGTCGCCAATAAGCGATAAAAAAAAAAAAAAAAAAAAAAAAAAATCATTATTCTTTTACAGACTGTTCAGATTCCGCAGAAATTTTTTTTATAAACATGCGTAACTTCATGAGATGATTCTTCTGTAATTTTTTTAATATTTTCTGGGTATACGCGTATGGAGATAAAACAGGTAAATTGTAAGATAAATAAGTAACTTTCATCTTCATGATCTTTTTTTTTCCTCAAATGAATGTTATAATTTTAATTCTTTTATTTTCTATATCATTTAAAGCGGAATTTGTATAATTTTAATTAAACTCATGTATTAGAACATTTTGTTTAGGATTACTCCTGAAGTGTCGATAAAACAAACAGTACATACTTACTGAAAATAATGTTATTTGCATGAAAATAAATTTTAGTTTTTATATGCATAAATAATAAAAATCAGAAATATCATTTGTATTAAACTTGTTATTTTTTATTTGAATGCTTAATAGGAAATAAGAGAGTTGTATCATAAAACGTTAAATCATAATTACAAAATTACAAGCAAAAAAAATGAGACATACAAACATAAAATTGAGTACTTTATTCTCATAAAAATATTTTTAATTTTTATTCATAACTATTGAAATGGTAATAGGTATTTTGTGGTGAATATATTAATGGATACATTATATTCAGATGGGTAAAATTGAGTATGTACACAAACAACTGAAAATATATATTCAAATAATTTCATACATATTACCACAATTCAGCATAGAGGCATATAACTAAACAAAATGTATATAATAAAAATGAAAATAAAAAATAAAGTGCTACCCAAAACATGTCTTAAGAATTAGACTACATTGTGTTTATTGCTAAAGTTTCAAAACGAAAGAAAATTAAAAGAACTAGAACGAGAACTATATTTAAAAATAGAGACGATTAAATACTTATATGATTATTGAATTTGCATTACATACGTATGTGTATAATGTAGTTACTACTGTGAGTTACCGATAAACGGTAACTATACTTAGGATGAAGATATTTTAGATCAAAATTTTAACTCAAAACCAGAGTAACTCTAAATTTTAATCAAAATAAATCGAGTATTTTTAATAGAAACGACGTTTCTGCCATTTTTTCTAGTGCAAAGCGCGGATTGCCAGTAAGCACATATTTTACTGAAAAGTAGGACAAGTCACATTCAACTGTAATTGTCTTAAAAATCACCAAGATACATTTTTTTACCAAAAATCACTACTTATCAAATTCATATTCAGTAGTGTCTAAGGAATTCAAATTTCTGACGATTGTTGCAAACGGCGAAGTAAGGATTAACATTGAATGCCAATTTCCGTAAAGGTGATTTCCGTCAGATGGATTTGTCAATTGAAGATATTTAACGCTAGGATTTAACAAAATCGTTAGAGCCTAGAGAACTAAATTTCTGTCATAATCTGCAACGGTCGTGGTAGCAGTTGACAGTGATCCTTTCTTTATCTGAAGATAAAAATAAATCAAATATGTTTGTCTTCTGAAAAAAAAAATCAAATCAAATCTAGGTTTTTATCAAAATAATTTTGGTTCATTTCTCAGAAAATCGAGTTTCTGTTATATTTTGCAAAAGATAGAGGGAAGGTTAACAGTGAACACTAATTTTCCTGAATATGAAAATACGTCAGATGGATTTATCGTCTCAAAAAAATCTTTATTCCTACTTTTGTACGAAATTCATTACATTCATGTCTAAGAAAGCCAGGTTTTCACCATATTTTTAAGAGAGCACACTGGGTGTTAACAGAGAACGCTAATTTTACTAAAAATAAGTATAAATCCGATGGGTTATTTTCTTCTTGTTAAAAAAAAAAAAAAAAAAAAAAAAAAAAAAAAAAAACCTCCACCCCTAATTTTTTTTTTTTGAAAGAATTTATATCCATTTACGAGTAAATCCAATCTTTGCCATATTTCGCAACGAGCGGACAAAGAGTTAATAACAAACATTAATTTTCCTGAATATAATGCTAAGTCCAGTTGATTTTGTACCCCCCCCCCAAAAAAAAAAAAAAAAAAAAAAAAAAAAAAACTTAACTATGAATTTTCATCAAAGTCATTGGATTTATATCTAAATAAATTCATTTTCTACTATATTGTGCAACCATCTGATAAAGGTTTACCACCAAATGCAAACAATCCTGAAGAAAAGGATAAATCAAATAAATGTTTTCCATTAAAAAAAACCTTAACCCCAATCCTTCATCAAAACTTTTATCTGTTTCTGAATAAACCTAATTTTTAACATATTTTGGAAACGGCAGGTGAAGAATTAACAGCAATATGATGCAATCAATTTTTCATCTCAAACAAATCATTCACCTTTAACTATTTTTCAAATTCATTTTTTAATATCTAAGCAAATTCAATGTAAACCCATTTTCTGCCTTATTTTGCTACCAGAGCGGTTTAAGGGTTTACACCGAACGCAATTTTTTTCATGAAGTTCATTCGATTTTTCCCCACAAAAAACATTTATCTCGAAACTTTCGTCAAAATGTTTACATCCTTTTCTAAATAAACTTAATTTTTTGACACACATTTTTTAACGCTGTACAAATGATTAACAGCGAGCACTATTTTTTCTGAAGATGGGATTAGGTCTAATCGATATTTTATCCCACATACTAACTTAACAACAAAATTTTATCAAAAATTCTCTACCCATTTAAGAGTAAACCGAATTTCTGCCGTATTTTGCAATCAGTGGATAAAAGGCTAATAGTGAAGGCGAGTTTTTATGAAGATGGGGATACGTCCAATTCATTTTTTTATCTCAAAAATCCCTTAATTCCAAACTTTCATCAAAATC
This sequence comes from Salticus scenicus, assembly GCA_963930645.1. NCBI lineage: Eukaryota > Metazoa > Arthropoda > Arachnida > Araneae > Salticidae > Salticus > Salticus scenicus. Next base: position 90,118,544 of record OZ005654.1, read on the forward strand.
GTTATACCCACGTATGAATAAACAGAATTTCTGCCACATATTCTAATCGGTATATAAGGAGTTAATAGCGAACGCCAATTTCCCTAAAGATGAGGATTAAACAAATAGATTATTTCACACAAAATACACTTAAATACAAACTTTTATCAAAATCGTTAGAGATGTTTTCATATGTATAGATTTTTCAATATTTCTCTGATGAACAATTACTATTTTCTTAAAATGTGTCATTTTAAATTTCATGGAGTAAAATTATTTATGAATTGAAGATTTTAATTTATATTCAAATACTTATTTGATGAACATTGTGATTTATTTTTCATGTATATAAATGTATTGAGTAAAAAAAAAAAAAAAAAAAAAAAAAAGACGTGAACCAAAAAAAAAATTTTCCAATTAAATTTTAAAGAAGACATTCGGTTAAAATTTTGTTTCTTTATGCAATTACAATTCTTATAAAACACAGAAAGATAGAAAATTCTTTAAACGTATTAAAAGATGGAAATTTTAGAAAACTTGATAAAGCTACTGAAAATTGAAAACTGAATTGGAAATGATAGAACGAATTCAAAAAAGGCCGAATCATATGGATTCGTTACCAGAAAATGGTTTTACTGGAAAGATCTGATAACAGGTTTTTCACTTTCTATTTACCTTTTAACTTATTTCTCGTATTTCCAGATTGAATATTTTGTGGATTTTTATACAAAAAAACTTATCAAATAATAATGCAATTTTTTTTAAAATGGTACAAATTTTATTTTGTAATTAAAGAGCATATTTTCTTTATTCATGTGATATGTAATTTAAAATAAATGTTAATGATTCATAATGTTAGTGTTATTTTTTGTATGATACAATTTTTTTAAACTAGTAATTTGGTATGGTATATATTGGTACCAATGGTACTGTAATAAAATTGTTATAACAAATCACTTGTATGAAAATATCATGTTAGTCGGAAAGAAAGTATCTAAAAATCAAATAAATTTATGATACAACCTCTATTATCCGACATTCTCCGTTAAAAAGAAATCTTACGATTACAAAAAAGCCAGAAATATTGACCCTGCATAAAACTGGATTTTCTGAACGTTCAGTAAGTTCGAATGTAAATGTAAGCAAGACAGCTCTGCATCAAGCTATTAGTAAATTTAAAATTTCGGGAAAATTTGTGGACCTGAATAGAAGCGGTCGCCCTAGAAAAATTAGTGCACGTTATGATCATGTGATAAGAAGGATGGTCGTACGAGATCCAATTCGTAGAACGAGATACGATTAGATATCCTCTGGCTGCAAAAGGTACCAACTTCAGTTTAAGTAATATTTCAAGGCGTTTGGCCAAAGTTTTTGGTTTATCATTCCATAAACATGCAAGAAAACCTCAACTTACTCCAAGTATGAAAAAGAAATTATTCTTAAGGTCCGCACATTTTCCCGAAATTTTTAATTTACTAATACTTTGATGCACAGCTGTTTTGTTTGCATTTACCCTCGAACTTATTTGACGTTCAGAAAATTCTATTTTCTGCAGGGTCAATATTTCTGAGCTTTTTGTAACAGTAAGTAAAGGTTTTTTTACACAGTACAATAATTACACAACAGCACTGTCTACAACAAAATCCAATAAACTACTGGCAATAAACGTGCCGGGCACTTTTATTAATATCAGTAGAATGCGTCTGATTCAATCAGCACATGAAGTGACCCAAGAGTCTGCGCAAATGATGCAATATGTTAAAATACTGAAAATCGGCTGCTGGTCTTAAACTTTTGCAAATGACTGTAATATTGCCACATTGCTTGCATGCAAAATTTACAGACATTCCTTAAGTGCGAAGTCCATTTAAAAAAAAAAAAAAAAAAAAAAAAAAAAAAAAGTTGTTTTTTACATTCACATTCTTTGTATTCAAGTGGCTCTTTGTGAACCACGAGTAGAGATAGATATATAGATATTTTAGATTTCTTTTTTTAGAATTCTTTGGAACTTAACTTCATCTCCCGTAAGCTTTGCAGTGCTCAATTCATTAACCAATTTTAACTTAATAATGAGAAAATTAAATAATTAATAACAAATACGATAACTGCAAGTTAATTTTTAAACTTTTCAAACAATGAATGTGTTTAAACTAGACAGAATGTTTTATTAAAAAATAATTAGTTAAAATCGATTTACTTTATTTAATCAACACTTTTAAATTAACAGCAATAAAGAAGTTCTTTATATATTCATCAAATATGTTTGAATCATAATTTATTTTGTTAAAAAATGTTTAATAACTAATAAATTATCGAAATTCAATATTAAATGATTAGTGATTTGAAAAGAATTTATGATTAAATAAAAACAAAAATTATTTTTATTGATTTCTGTGCCCTGATTACACTTTACTGTTTATCTTCTCTTTTTTTTTTTTTTTTTTTAACAGTAGCTCACAAATATTAAAATTTTAAACTGTAATAATAATAAAAATAATAATTATATATATATATATGTACAACGAAATCAGACAAAAAAAATTTACAAAAGCGAAACTCGGTAAAAGTATGTAAAAATGTGCTTTTCCTTTATTTTCTTTAAACTTTCTATAATTAAATGCTTTCAACAAAAAAATATTTTGAAAATTAGAATATATTTCAATATCTAAAACATATATACATTTTTTTTTTTTTTTTTTTTTTTTTTTTTTGGTTTTGCAAATTTGAGTTTTACTAACAGCTGATAATTTTTATTATTGTTGTTTTATTAGATGCATGTATGTTAGAAATCACCGATTAAAAATAAATATAAGGAATGGTTTATATTTTTAGCATTGAGGAAAAGAGATACTAAGAAAATTCTTTATAAAAATAAACTTCGAAGCATGATGAGTGTACTCTAAGCTTTCTAAAATCTTCTATAGTTTATATAATCTATGTACATACTCAAAATGTAAACACCAGTGTTTAGAAATACTTGCGTTGGCGCTTTGTTTGCAGCACTAGTGTCTAATTTATGCACCTGGCAAAGGTTCGTGTATTCTTTTCACCCGAAAAAATGTTTGCGTATTTTTGCATTTTATGGTATTTATTCAAAATTTTGTACTCATTACAAGCGTGTATTTGTATTTATCATCATTTTATTTATTTATTTTTTTTAAATAACAAATTGAAAATTATATATATATATATATATTGAACACATAGCGAATAGGATTTCAGATATTTTAAATAAGAATATACCTTAGGCATAAAGTACATTCTACATTTTCGAATGCATAAAACTTAACAATATTTAGAGAATTTTATAATATATAGAATTTTATAAGATATATTTGATTTAGTAAAATTATTCTGCTTTTACAAGACTTTGGTAAGGAAAACATTATTAGACATTCTTATTGGCATTATATGTTTTTTTTTTTTTTTTTTTTTTTTACGGATTTGAAATCTTTAAAATGTGATTTCTCAGTTTGTATAAAACAGATATTTATGAAAATACGTAATATTTTTTTTTCCTTCCATTAAGTACGTTTCTATTTGAGTGTGTATTGATATCTTAGTTATAGTGCATAAATGCATAATTTTAGCTAAATTTAATAGCAGAAAGAGATTAAAATTCGAAATCAAATCAAATTTTTATCTGGAGTATAGGGCCCCAGAAAAGCTATTCTTCCATAAATCCGTTTCTACTTCAGCATCTGTTGTCATAGAACTCATATGCATGTGTGCAACAATTTAGCTCAGTTGGATGTTAGAAATTGGTTAAAAATCGAAATCAATTGTTTACCTGGACATCGGGGCACTGGACCCTTAAGGGTCTTCTCCTGTGTCTATTTCTGCTTGACGGACATATACTGTCATCGGAGTATACAAAATTTTACATGCATGCAAAATTTTAGATAAATTGGGTAATAGGAAAAAAATAAATCTCACAATCGAATTTCCACCTAGATTTGGAAAAACAGGTCTGTTAAGACCCCCCCCCCTCTAAATCTATTTCTACCTCAGCATGCATTTTCATTGGAGTTATACATGTATGAGAAAATTTAGCTCAATTGTATGATAGAAAGTGATTAAAATTCGAAATACATTAACTGGGTTTGGGTGTTAAGACAAAACTGGCTTATGAGAATAGAGCTTTAGGTGTCCTGGGGTCCCAAATCCAGTTAAGTATGATTTGGAAACTTACACCTCTTCCTATCATCCGACTGAGCGGAATTTTTTATACATGCATGTAATTCCGATGAGAATGCATGCTGATACAGACACGGAATTATATGAGAGAGCCTTGAGGGCTCTTAAGTATAGGTTGCCACTGAAGATTGCAAAATTTAAGCTCAATCGGATGATAGAAAGCGTGTTAAAATTCTAAATCATACTTTAACTGCAATTGTGGTCCAGGAACTCTCTCTTGAGCCTTTCAGGGGTAAGAAGTTTCGCTCATTAAAATAATCTACGATCAGCAATTACCAACAATTATAAAAGAAAGAAAATAAATGAAGTTCTTCCTCTATATAATTAGAGTAAAACTTTGTAATTAATTTATTTGATGAGAATTGCAGTTGGTAATTCAAATTCTTTAAATTATGCCTAACACCCATAACAATATCTGCTGAAGCTCAAACGAAATTTCTACGGTTTTGCAATTAATGCATTATTGCTCTCGGTGCTTAAGTATTGAACGTTTCTGCAAATTAAAAAATAATCATTTAAATCAACTCACTCCTATTTATAATTTTGGCGATGGGGCTTGGCGATGCTTCCCTCGAGAATCCCATGAAAAGCTCGAGATTTACGCTCCCACGTGTCGGAGAGCTTCAAAACTTCACGTACTCTAAACTAACATTTTTCACTAAATTTGATAGCCCACTTGCCAAGTTTGTCTTCAAGACTGATCCCACTGAATGTGAATGAACTGCCCTTTTATTTCCACTTTACCTGTAAAACTACTTTCATTGCAACAGTGCGATTCTTGCAGGGGAAAAAAAACTTAATCCCTTGTAAAATTATGCCATGAGCACTATTTCTGCCGCATTTTTGACAATAATAATTTTATGGTTATAGAAATTTCACATTAAACATATTTTTACTTTTATTTATTTATTGAAATATTCATTTGAATTAATCAAATATTTTTGCCCGACAGCATGAAATGCTGTCACACACAGCAGTTCATTTATTTGTATGATAAATTAGCATAGTGATTGTTATATAAAATAATTAAATAAACATTATCGTGCTACATAACATTATTAAATCTCTCCCTTGGCCGCTTTTGAATTTTAGTCGCCATATTAGATTTTTTAATATTTTTAATGGTTTTTATGTTTAGAATAGGGCTTGCTGAAATACATTTTCTATTTTTGAAACTGCATTTTTTTCTATAAAATTATCTACTCAAATAAAAATAGGTCATTCATATGACTACTTCGGTTTCTTATTATTGTTATTATTATTATTATTATTATTTGTAGTATTTTATAACTTATTTATGTATTTAGTGGTCTACTTAGTTTAAAATGGCTGTTGCTAAATTAAGCTTCTTTGTGAAAAACGTTCGAAGTATTTAACTCTTAAGATAAAAAAAAAATCGCTCAAGTGGTTCTATAAATAAAACTGATAAAATGAATTTATAGATCATAGAGTTAAGAGTAGTAAAAAAAACGCTACGCTGTCGAGTGACACACACACAGGCATTGCCTTTTACATATATAAAGATTTCAATCTGACACTGAATAAGGACATTTTTCAGCTTTTGACTTGTGTTACGCAACAGGGGAAAGTAGGGACACTTGACCCAGTTTATGGTTTTTATTTTTCATATTTTTTTATAAAATAGTTGGAGCTGAATAAAAAATATGAGCAAATAGTATGTTATTTTGTACATACTGTGGCTAAAGGTAATAGCATAGTATATTAGAAATGGTGCAAAAAAAAAAAAAATACTTAAATCAGTACATGGGTCAAGTGTCCCTAAGGCTAGGGAGACATGACACCCCTCATAAAAGGTGAGAAAACTCACAGGTATTGAAAGAAAAAACACAGGTTTTGTGATTTAAGCGTTTTCTAGTTAATATAAATATAATTTAAACGTTTTCTAGTTCTAATCCTAAAAGCAGTGGCACTCTATTAGAAAAGAAACCGGAAGATTGCAGATAATTGAATAAAACAATCAATCAACCTAAGTGTCTCCATATTGCGTCATCATAGAAAAGGTTAATTAAGTTTACAAGAATTGGTAGTTTCTCGCCATAGAATTTCGCCAAACACAAAGTGAAACTACGGTCTCCGTTTGTACCCTTAAATTCCACCTTTCTAAGAAAATAAAATTTTAAAAAACAAATTTTATGCTTTCACAAAAACGATTTTCAGTTTTTATGTATTATTTTATATTCTTACAAACTGTAAATTTGGACATCCAATTAATACATACTATTAGAATGAATAGTGTTGCTTAAAAAATTGATACAATATTGATACATAAGTTCAAATACAGTAAAATTAAAGTAGGAACAAAAACAAAGTATAAAATACAGAAATCTCACAATTTAAGCAAAATTAAGTTATTCACTAAAATTTTCTTGTCAAGAAGTTGGGAAAGTTAAAAATCTTTTTTTCTGAATTATTGTCTAAGTATTGTAAAATTTCTGGAAAAGTATGATATATATATATATATATATATATATATATATACATATAAAAGAGTACTTCCACTCACTCACTCACTGACTTATCAACGCACAGCAAAATCTACTAGAGCCACTGACTCGAAACTGGGTCAGATTATAGAACATATAGTGTAAGCACCCCCTAAGAAGCGATTTTGCGAAATTCGCCCCCCAAGAGGGTGTAGGGGACAAAATGTGATTTCGCAAAAAAACCTTCATATCTCAAAGAAAAAAACAGATATCCGTAAAACTTTTTGCTTTAAAATATAGCTAATTTAATTATCTAAAAATCAATTTCTGGAATTTTAGAAGTTTGGTCCCCAAGGGGGGGAAAGGGGGCAAAACGTAATTTCACACGCGCAAAACGTGGTTTCACATACTCCTATATATCTCAAACAGAAAAACAGATATATGTGAACTTTTCGCTCTAATATATAGCTAATACAAATACCTAAAAACTAATTTCTGGAATTTTCGAAATTCAGCCCCTAAGAGGGAAGGAGAGGGGGCAAAACGTGATTTGAAATAATCCTTTATATTGCAAACAGAAAAAAATATATGTGTGAGATATTTTTGCTCTAAAATATAGTTCCCATAAATGCATAAAAACTAATTTATTTAATTTTAGAAATTCGTCCCAGGTGGGGCGGGAAAGTGGGGCTATGGGGTAAAAAAAATAGAAATATAGTTAGACCGTTCAAAATTGGTACAGATAGGTTTTAGAGACCTGCAAGTCAAATGAGGATATTTTTGAGAGTGTAAAGTTATTAGCAGGATCAGAAAGGTGTGTGTGTGTGGGGGGGGGGGGGGTCGGAGGGGCAAAAAAATAAAAATAAAGTTAGACCGTTCGAAATTGGTACATAAAGGTTTTTGATACCTACAAATCGATTGCGGATATTTTCGAACTTGTAAAGTTATTAGGAGGGGCGGGAGGAGGGGACGGAGTGGCAAAAAATAAAAATAGAGTTAGGTCGTTCAAAATTGGTACATAGAGGTTTTTGATACTTACAAATCGATTGCGGATATTTTGGAATCTGTAAAGTTATTAAATTGGTACATGGAGGTTTTTGATACCTACAAATCGATTGCGTATATTTTTGAGTTTGTAAAATTATTAGGATAGACGGGAAGGGGAGGTGAAAGGGCAAAAATATATAAATAAGAGTTAGAGCGCTGAAAATTAGTGTTGATAGGTTTCGAGACCAGATAAATCGATTGCGGATATTTTCGAAAGTACAGAATTATTACGAAGGACGGAAAGGGAAAGGGCGCAGGGGTAAAAATAAAGAAATTCAGATAAAATATTGGAAATTAGTATTATTAGGTTTAAAAGCCCGAGAGAACGACTGCGAGTATTTTTTAAAGTCTAAAATAGGTAGGAGGGGCGGGAACGGTAGGTGAAGGAGCATGCGAGCATTCCGCGCCTCTATGCGCTGCCGCAGGCAGTGGTGGACCGAACCGATTATTCCACTGATGGGAGAATATATATATATGTATATGGATGGGAGAATATATATATATATATATATATATATATATATATTATTTATGTTTTTCCCTTACGATAATATAGTGATTTGTTAAGAGTGTTGAACATAAATGCGCGCACATAGCGCACAATTGCCTGCACTGCCAGGACAGTGCAGACACGTTGCGATATTTTTTTTCCAATCAGATTTTTTTTTTCTCTCTCTTTTTTTTTTCGCATGATAAAAATTGATGCAATTTTGAGAATTCATTAACTATAGTGATTCATTTAAAAATAGTGACCAGCGAAGCGGGCGTAGCCTGCTAGTATATATATATAGATAGATATATAATTCAGAGTTTTATTTTATTAATCTTTAATTATCTCTGCTGACTGACTTTTGATTTCCTATCCTCTTTATTTTTCGTTATTAATGTTTTCAAATACCATATTTTATTAAGTATTCTAAACATGCTTGGGTTTTAATTTTTTAAAAATTCGTAAGTTAATTAAAAAAAAAAAAAAAAAAAAAAAAAAGTTTGAATGCTGCAAATTTGCATTAATTTTTATTTTATTAAATTTAAATCGTTACACTGTTGTATTTCGATGAATATATGCGCAAATTTTTACCAATTTAAGAAAGTAATTTCCAAAAACTATTTATAACATTCACGAACCTGTTAAAACAAGCAAAAAAGAGGGGAATACAATTGAAATTTTGATTTCTATTCAAAGTGCGATAAGATTTTTGCTTGTTTAAAACTTATTCTCAATGAAGCGATTCCTTGCTAAAACGTAGCAACCTTCGCCAAATACGTCGCAATGCTCTTGAATCAACTTAGAAAGGTTAACACTGCTCTTGAACGAACATCCGCCATGCTTGTTCAATGTCCAGTCTCTCTCTCTATCTAGGGTCCCTACGAGTGACTAGAGACCCTGAATAGAGAAAGAGACTGGACATTGAACAAATATGGCGGACGTTTACTCCGAAGCCAGTCGACCGCCGTAGAATGTAATTTTATTTTACCAGCATCTGACACTTTTCTTTTAATTAAAATCTCGATAAAACCTTTTTATTTGTCTTTAGGATGCCTTATAGAGTGTCATTTGAAATTTTGCAGAGCATATTGGTATCGCATATAACAACTTAAACAAACATGGCGAATCGGCTGACGGGTCACTGTTCAGTCTCTTATTATGTAGGGTCTCTACGAGCGACAAGATTCAAACGCCATCTTTTGAATTTCACTAAAATTAATAACATTATTATGGGTTGCGAATTATTACCTTCATTGGTATATGTACACACGTCATTTACCTTATATAGATAGATAGATACATATACTGAGAAACGAAGTGATTGCAATAGATCGATTTCTAAAGAAATCAACCTAAAAATAATATACCGTGTTTTTAAAACGAACTGAAAAGAATATTTTTTTAATTCTTTTTGGGATATATTATATACCCAATGCCCTTGAAATAGTTTATTCCGTTACTGTTTGAGGCATATCCTCTTCCAATTCTAAGGTATTTTTAATGTTTCAAATTTCTATCTCATCGTGAGGTTATTTTGAATTCCATCTCAAAATTCCACCAGCAGACAATAACAGAAAGAAAGCAAGTTATTAAAAATGAAGTAAAATGAAATAAACGGAAGAAACAACTCTAAGAATTTTTGTGAACTTTAGAAAACAGAATTGAATAGATTCGTTAAAACTGTGGATAAAACTTAAATTTATTAAACGTTCATTTCCATTTTTTTTTTTTTTTTTTTTTTTTACTGTAAATGCTACATAAACTCTTTAAACTGTACTTTGTTTAAATATCATTTTTATCAATTCAATTATAACATTTTTTTTTTTAAACAATATGTTAAATATTATTCTCTCTTTGGAATTTTTTACTAGACAGTTTTATCTTTTGACAAATAGCCTGTTAAGTCTAAATATACCTTTTGAATTTATAAAATTATTTTCTTTTGAGTACTGTGAAAATTTTTGAAAAAAAAAGACAAATAAATCGAAATAATCAAATTAAAGCTTGTGATATCAATTAAGAAAATAACAAAGTTATGAAAAAAAAAAGTTTCAAAACATTTTATTTCTGACAGTTTGGATGTTAGTTTTTAAAGATGAAATGCTACATTGTACATATTTCAAAGAAATGGGTAGAAATATTTTAAAAGATTTTTTTTTCCTGGTAATCTACGCAGATTACTGTTTACTTTGAAAACATTTTGTTTGAATAAGTTTAAACAAGCAGGAAAAAAAGATGAAATATAATCATTGTAACGTCTTTTGAAAATCAAATTGAAAAATGTACTTTAGTAAATATGCGCACTTGATGTTCCTTGTGAGAGAAATGTTTTTGCTGTGTATGAAACGACTGATCTTTTATACATTTTCTTTTATTATCGTTCAACGCACACTAAAAAGTGTTAAGGAAATTTCTACCTTCTTTGTTTTCTTTTTTTTTCATTATTTTATTATTATTATTATTATTATTTTAACAATCATTTTTGTAAATTATATTTTATGCATAGCAAGGCATATTTTAATTTACTCAGTAAGTTATTTAATTTCATTATTTGAAAGTTGATTTAATTTCTGTCCTTGACTTTTTTTATTGCTGACGTCTTGAATGTTTAATAATTCGGGGTATGCATTCTGTTTAGAAATTTCATTTTACACTTGTGTATTGTTAAATGAAATTCGGTTATTTAACACCATATTTATATTAAATAACGTATAATTATTTAAGGTAATAAATAAATGTATGAGATACGTTTACAATAGTAACTTCAACTTTAATCAGGCTATCTGCTTAAGCTGACTGTTAAAAGGTAAACACAAAATTCTCTAAGTAAAAGCCTTTATATATATTAGAAAAGACAGCATAATTACTTTCGTGGGAAAAGTAATTTTTGGAGATATTTAAATCGTATTACTGATAAATTAACGGAAGTAAACTTGTAAATACCCTTTTAGTGACAATTATCTTTCTTTTCTTAGTAAATAACATAATTATTTACTATTTATAATAAGTCACAGATTATAGTTTTTACGTTAATCACACAAAGAAATTTTAATGAATTCTCGCTTGTAAGGGTAATTAAAATCTTCAGAATAAAATCAGAACGTAAGCCTGATTGTAAAATTGGATCAGTATTAGAAAGATCAAGAAATGGCTATCATGAAGTTCTGGCTTGTGCAGAAAAAATTACATGAAATCACGTTCAAATAAGCTACATTTATTTTTTATTCTCCGTTTCAAGCAAAAAAAGAATTCAGAGACAAATGTAAAAGAAAAAAGCAACGTTAAAAAAATAAGTTCTTGAAGCAGGGTACTAGAAAAACAAAGATGGCTTTATGACTCGATATGCATCATGCAAACAAAAAATCGATTACAAATCATACATGTTATTTAGTGATGAGTATCAGAATGCCATATTAATCGATAAAAAATGCAATGTAGATAGTTCTGACTGGTATGCACAGAATTCGTACAAAATTAGAGCGTTATGAATGTGTGCATTTAGACTTTATTAAATAAAATATATTATATGTCCTGTGATATTCGGAAATCTCTAGCTACATAGGGGTGGTGGTGGTGGTCTATTTTACGACTCAAGCATTCCTAGCATTCATGAATTATTACAAAACTTTTGAAAACTATCAAAATTTACCCTATAATCATTTGCTAACTAACGGAGAGATTTTAAGTGATAATTATTAGATTTTTCAACAACATAATGTCTCAATCCATATATAAGGTACAATATAGCTTAACTATCACAATGATCTGACTCAAACTATGAATCCATTTTCTAGCTCCGATTAATTATTTTAATGTAAGCCCAATCGAAAATATATTCTATATATTTTCATATGCTCAGTTTATTAAAATCATTATCAATATTTTTTTTAGAGATTTAATATTTTGAGTTGAGATTGGTAAGCTTTAAACTAGAACGAAAAATCATTTAGAACTCAGATTTGCAAATGAATATTCATGTTTATCAATTCATGTAAAGTAATAAAGAAATGAAGAAAAAAAATCTGCTTATTAATTAAACAGCAATAAATGCTAGCTCTACTTAAGCTTTTGACACGCTAAATTTTTTCCCTTAAAATTTCCGGTTTTAATTATATTTTAAAATAAACATATGTCAAAAGAAATAATGAATAATTAAACATTATTTTGAAAATTGCCATTGTTCTGAAATTTTTGAGTTACGCACAATACATATACTATGTTTACAAAGAATATTTAATTATGAACTAAAATAATACTTACTGGTTTCATAAAATGAAAGTATATTTAAGACAGAGTGTCGGTAGATATAGTTTAACCCCGTTTCTCGTTCCCATCATTAAAGATGATTCCAAAAGTTTAGAGTGGTACCAAATAGACCGACAGGTTGAGATTTTGTAAATATCCAGTTATTCGGCGTTCTCTTATTGTTTTTATTTCACAACCTCAAGAGTAATCACCCCTTTTTAACACTAGGTTCGTTGAGTCAGCTCATGCGCAGAGGCTCTCATGGCAGTAACGCGGTTAAAGTGTAATGGGGCGCACCGAAATCAGCAGCTTATCATTATTATTATTATTATTATTTTAACTTTAGGATATTAAAAATGTATAAGAACGTAACATATGCATTTAGAGACTGTTTACCTTTCATTACTATTTCAATATTAGGACATAAAATACATTTGTTATGATATGTGTATCCCAATGAACAATAATTGATATTTATATAATTAAATACATAATAAAATAAAGAAAAATATGAATTCCGATAGAACATTTCTTTAGATAATTTCTTTATTATCTCTTGAATGGTTACTTTTATTTTAGTATTAGCTTAGCAACATACATAATTTCGAAGAAAGCATCGAACCATTAATAACTTATTGACTTATATTAAGATAATTCAATAGAAAACATTTTTCTTCTCATTAATTATGATGTTTGGGATTTTCTTCTAAAGACAATTTTTCGCAACAGTGAGTCATTTAACTTTCTTTTTTTCTACTTTCTTTAAACAATTAATTTTAGTTTTCATTAAACAGCTAATAATAAGATTTTTATAAAGTAAAAATTTATTTCGATGAAGGGAAAATTATAAGGTTTCGAGAGAACTGATATTAAGGAGATTAATTATTAGTATCTTATTTATAATTTAATATGAAAGTGCAGTAAAAATTAGAATTTCATTTTGAAATAATATGTACACTGTCTACCTTCAAGTATTTGGAGACTTTCGACTTTAGACGTTTTGTCAAATATTTAAAATTTTTCAAATGGAATTTTTTAAAAGCTTGCGCATGCGTTGTTAAAAATTATTCAGTAAAAATGCTCATATTTTGAACGATATTTAATGTTTTTGAATTCTGTTTGCAGTATATTCTGTTTAATGTAGTACGCCAAATTTCTTACATCTTGCTTTTGCACTGGATCTAATACCCTACATGTTATAATTAAATATCCGAGGTGACTCCACTCGACTTTCTAAGCATTAAGTAATTAACACTTGTATAAATAAATTAAAGTAAGATAAAATCATAATAGGGTGTATGAGTACTTTTTCTTATGTAGTATATTGTTTAATTTAACGCTATTGCCCTTCAGATAATTTGAGCCCGTAGATTATAATATTTCGTAGTGTCTCAGTAAAGCAGCGTACGCACTAGACTCACGAAAATCTATAAAGTTCGTGCGATAATTACCTATAACATGCATATAAATTTTCAAATCAATCGGATGAGGCATTTGGACGCTATCGCATTTTAAAGAACTTCAGCTCATAAACCACAAGGAAAAGTATTTTTCTTCGTATAGAATAGTTTTAAATATATTAGTTAAAATAGAAAAAAAGAATAGTTTTTTTTTTTTTTTTTTTTTACAAAATTTCTTCATAGACTGATTTTAATTTCATAGAAAAATTGTACGCATGATAAAATATATGTACATTTTATTTTTATTTTATTTTTTAAAAATCAAACTTAAAGTCAAAATCTTTTTATTATTATTATTATTATTTAAAATAATGAAACATATTAAAACAAATCAAAAAAAAAAAATATCTCTGAGAAATTCTGTGAATTATAAATAACAAAATTACATAAAACATATTATACATTTTAAATCAAATATAGGTTAATTAAACATTAATTTCTTTAAAAAAAAAATCTGCCGTATTTTTTACATAAATTGACAAGACGTAGTAATTTCTTAAAATATTTTTTTCATCTGTTGAAAAAAAAAAAAAAATGTTTTTTTTTTTTTTTTTTTTTTTTTTTTTATGTGAAACATTACCTTTTACTCATTTACGTTTTTATAGTATACTGTATACACCAGTAGGATTTTTAGAGAAATGGTATATTAGACATTTCTTTTAAATTATTGAAACTAATTTCTTTTGACTAACAGTCATTAATTTGAAAGGAAAAGTACAAATAAATCTAAGTAATTAAATTTGGTATGAAGAAGACGGATAAAAGTGTCATGTCTGAGAGTTTGAATATTTGTTTTGAATCAGAAAATACTACATTATACAAGAAACTTATAGAAATATTTCAAAAAATATTTTTTACCTCTGCATATAATTATTTTTTCTTTTAGAACATTTTCCATGTATAAATTTAAACAAAAATAAAAATAAAGGAATGTAATCCTACTAACGTCTTTTGAAAATCAAATTGAAAAATATAATTTAGTAAATACATTCTCGTGATTTTTAGTGAAACGACTGTTTCTTTATATGTTTCATTTCTCTCCTGCTCAATAAACACTGAAAGAAATAACAAAAGTTTAATAAAGCAAATTCTTTCGTTTTCCTTTCGGATTGTATTGTTTGTTATATTTTGTACATAGCAAGACATATTTTAATTTAATCAGTAAATTACTTCATTTTTTTTATTTGAAAGTTGACATAATTTGTTTAAAAATTACCTTTCTTTGAATGTTGACTTTTTCCAATGTTTCATTCTTCGAAATTTGACTTTATTTGGATGTTCATTGTGTTTCGATTCTCGATTTAAATTTATTGTTCACAAACACTTTCAATACATTTTCCTTTCGAAATTTCTGCGTATTCCTTATAAATACATTGATTTTAACTAACGTAAAAAATTTAAGGAAATAGATAAATGTGTAGTGGTATCTTTGTTCTGGCATCTTGAATTTTATTATTTGCTTAATCTGAATAGTAAAAAATAAAACTCAAGAAACTCTAAATAAAATTCAAATACTCAATTATAATACTAAATAGAAAATCACGTTATTTTCGTGTAGCACATTTATATTATATTTTTTATATAACACTTATTGAAGCGATAGTATTGAAATATGTTATGGATTTGGTCTTCTTTTCATTTTTATAAATAGTTAAATTGCTAATAAATAAATAAATAAATAAATAAATAAAAATAAATAGAACTTTAGATATTTTATAATTTACGCGTTTGCAGATACATTTGATACTTTATAAATAAAATATTTTATACTTTAGCTCCTTTAATATCAATTAATAATACAAACAATGTATTTTTTTTTTTTTTTTGAGAAAGATATATTTATCTAAATTTAATAGTAGTATATGCATGTTTTTTAAACCAAAAAAGGCACAGTTTGGTATGCTTAGGATGTTGATATGTGTTGCATTTTGTTTCATCATAAACTCACTAAAGATTGCTCAAATACATTAAAGTAATATATCATGAATTGACTAAAGGTCAGTAATTGATTACTTGAAAGCAAAAATATAACCGACAAAAATTAATGAGGGAAAGTTCTTAAACTGATTGGAAGTATATATAACTAATACATAATAAAATTGTCTATTACAATTTCCAATATTATCTGATGTTTTGATTCTAAACTAGCATGAAGCAATTACAAAAGTGCTGTTAAAGCTTAACGTAAATAGCAGTTTAATTTAATGATAAAACATCGAATTGGATTTTATTCTAAATGTGCAAAGATGGAGGTACGTATGTCATTTATATTTCTTTTAAATAAATCGGGCATACTTGTTAATATACTATTATATCTGTTGAAGTTAAGATTAATTACTAGATATATAAATTATTAACAGAGCTAGTAAATGACCAATTGGTCAACTAACGAGTTTCGGTCATTTCAGTAATTGACCAATATACTTAATATCGAAACGACGAGAGTCTCATTTAAATTTTCGCAGCAGATATCTCAGTTTGTAAAAATTTCTAGCGCTCATGTTTCAAAATACGCTTGAAAACTGATATTTAAAGGGTTTGGGGAATAGGTGGAGTCGTTTCTACAAAATCTTCAAGGAATAATGAATACACGAGTGCTGTTAACGTCGCACTACGTAAATGTGTAGTTTAAAATGATCTAGGAATCAAGCGTTACGGGCAGCAAAAAACTTGTTCATTAATAAGTCAGTTGTTCTTAATTTTTAGTATGCATTATTTTTTTTATATATATAAATTTACATTGAAATATAATTTAACTACCTATTTTTATCAATAATTTATATAATACAGTACCCGCCGCTAATTAAAATCACATTCGTTCTGAGCAAAAGTGATTTTATTAAGCGGCTGATTTTTATATCCGGCGAATATTCTGCACTGAAGTATTATTTACCTGAATTTGGGAAGAAATTTCAAAAGCTACCAAATAATGGAACTAATAAACAATATTAATTAATTTTTAATGATAATTATTTAATTTTTTCTCAAAATAAGTGAATTATACACGTCTCAAGTTCCGATGCGCTCTCCCTTGAGGAAAATCGTCAATATTGTGCCGAAAGTTCACGATTTTATTTTAAATTTAAATTTTTTCCCTTAAAGCTTCTTGCCTCTTAGTTATTTCAGAATGAGAACTGAAAATTGTCTTTTAATTAAACATTTTATATATTTAAAAAAAAATCATTTGAGAATCAAAACATAATTTTTAACTTATTACCGCGCTTTGAAGAATACATTGCTCGAAATTATTTCTAAGACAAGTGATGGGACTTGTTTAATTGCTGTAAATGTAAAATTTACTGTTATAGATGTAAGATTTTCGACAAAAATAGATAACGGAGAGATTGCTGTATTTTACTTTCTATTTTATTTCAAAAATTAAAAATCACAGCGTAAATAAAAATTTGTTTAGTGGGCATAAATGACATTTTTGCTGCTGAAGAGATTTTTTTGATTTTATTAACCGACGATGCTGATTTTATTAAGCGGCGGTTTTTAAATAATTTTCGTTGATTTGATTCCGGTCCTGGCAATTTGATCATATTAAGCGGCTGATTTTATTAACCAGAGATTTTATTAAGCGGCGGTTACTGAATATATAATAATAATATGTGTAATTTTTAAACTAAAATAGAAATGGCCAGTTACTAACATGACTATAATAATTTGCTCTATGTAAGTGGTCAGTTATTAGCAAAATCTCATTTTTTATTTTATTGTAAATAAAATCAGTTGTAAAAATGAGAACAAATAAAATTTTCTCAGTTCTTAATCTTTATATATTGACTAGTACTATAGATAAATAAATGTTTCCAAAAGTATTGTAAATGACTCTATTAGAGATTAAGATAAAATATAAGAGCTATACACTAAATGGTCAACTATTTGTCTCATCATCATAAATGATTTAGAAGCGTTAGAAGCAGAAATAACATTTTATGACGCATCTTGCTTTTCTAAAGCCCGTACATAGTCTTAACTACCCGTTTCGTATAAATATTGTAAAATTATTTAATTTAACAAACGTATGTTTCAAGTTTCAATAAAAAAAGAACAAACATATTTCCTAGTTTAAAAAAATGAATATGTCAAAGGAAGTAGTTACATTTAGAGAATGTAAAAAGGGGTCATTTTAAACTAAGTCAAATATGTCTTCATTTTAAATTATAAATCATACAATAATTTAAAAAAATAAATAAATAAACTTATAATTTATAAAATTGTTTAATTATATATTAAAAATATATTCATTTCGAATATAAATATCTGTGTAATTTCAAAATTGTATATTTGGCCAGCTTAACAACTTAAAAAAACCGCGAGAAATCCTTCAGTCATTTTTTTTTTTTTTTTTTTTTGCTTAAAATCTGTGTATATATATCAAATTTTGTATTTTATTTTTTTTTTCGGTTTAAGATCAATTATCTCTAATACAAAAGCTATGGAAATTTATTATCTTTGAAAACATTAATTTATCTTTGATGATTCTTAAATGATTAATGTGATTTGTTAACATACTTAACAGATAAAAAATAAAAATTTAAGGGTTCCGTTACTTCTCATTCTGCTTAATTAAAAGCAGAAACCTAAATGAGTAAAATGTAATCATTTGCAGAAAAAAAAATAGCTTTTTGGATTTTTCTTTCTTTCTTGTTTTTTTTTTTTTTTTTTTTTTTTTTTTGGCAAGACATTATTAACTTTAATTTTTTTTTTTTCTTTGTCATGATATTTTTACCAAGAAACAATAAAACAATATATATGGATTTTAAATACTTATTAACTGATTACTTGAAAAATAACATATGTGTAAATAATAACGCAATTATTTTTTAACTAATGTAAATCTTACATTATATTGCATATTTGTTTTAATTTTCAACCTCAAAATTGTTTATGTTAGTAGTTCGACATTTTTCCACTAGTACGTTTTATATTTATTAAAGTACCGTACATGTATGTCTAATAAATATTAGCAAAAGAGAAGCAGAATCGGAGAATTCTGATTACGCGGTAAAATAGTTCATTTAGAATAGAATAGCAACAGAGCGAATCTTGAAAATGACACAGAGAAATATGTGTGTTATATTCATAGAAAAAAAAAAAAAAAACTTCCGAATTACAATACCGTATTGATCAAGTTAAGTCTTTAAAGACAAATTTTCAGCATGATCACAATAATTTATATTCTATGCGGGAATCTCATTTTTAGAATGTGCGTTTCGATTCTAAATTATTCAAACTTTTAGTTATGCAATGTTTTGTGCACTCAACTTTTTTTCAAATTTCTCACCTTTATCAAATCTAAAACGA
Organism: Salticus scenicus; assembly: GCA_963930645.1. Classification (NCBI taxonomy): domain Eukaryota; kingdom Metazoa; phylum Arthropoda; class Arachnida; order Araneae; family Salticidae; genus Salticus; species Salticus scenicus. Next base: position 90,137,716 of record OZ005654.1, read on the forward strand.
TTATAGCCCAATATTTCAAACAATATGCCTAAACATTAAATAATTCAACAGTCCAATATTAAACAATTTTGATTTATTCGAACTCAGATGATTTAATTTACGAAAATGTTTTCAACTGATGATGTTTATAAAGTACCCTGCAAGCACAGAACTACTGTAAATCAATCGCTTACGAAATCAGTCACTGTCGGTGTGAAATAAAGTACAACACACAAGATTTTTTTTTCCTCTGAACTAGCACGTTAAGAGCCAGCAGTCAACAAAATGACAGTTCAATATCAGTAATGTCGGAAAATGGTCGTTAATAAAAATTCACCGACAATATAATAAGTATGAACAAAACTTTCCTGCCGATGGATAAACATCTCCTTCCATTTAAATACCGAAATTACATTCTTTTAATAACAATCCCCGAATACAAGAAAGTAAACATGCATAGAAACATACATGCATACGTTTCTATTTGGGCAGGTACGTGGGTGTTTTACGAGCAAATAAATTTCTTTTTATTGTCAATGTGTAGCTTTAAAAAGTTTTTAGTTTTTATATTTTATGCTTTTATAGCATATTTTCATATGCAAACACTCTACAACAAAATTTAATGAGACATTTATTTAAAAATGAAATTGCACGGTAGATTTTGACGTTATATAAAAAAAAAGTTACAAATTAAAATTTTGTGTGTCAAATAGAGTAATCCAATTTTGAACCTTAATGCTTTAAAGGAAAAAAATGCAAAAATAATAGACCTAAGAGCAAAAAACTCTCAAATTACTAAAGTTTCATCAACAGTATTAAAACTTTTATTTTTTTTCCTTTATTTATTTTTATTTTTTTGTGCGTCTATCGCCAGCAGCAGATATAATATCATCACTATAGCTGAATTCCGCTGAAACATTCAAAGAAATGATTGTATTTCCATACACTATTTCTTATACCCAGTGTTTAGGTTATTGAAGTGTGTGGGTAACAGTGGCAAAGTTCGTTTTGTACCACCGTTGCCTACAAACACTGAGGGCATAAAACACTGGGTAGGGAAGTAGTAACATCTATGAATTCCATCAGCGTAAAAAAAGCGTGAGACAAATTTAACTATTCCTTGATACTATTCAAGGTGTTGGAGGTTGACACATATAACATTTATATTATTATAAAAGAAGCTTTAAAAATTTTAGAGTTTTTTCTTTTTTTTTCTTTTTTTTTTTTTTTACTTTTTTCCAATATATATGTATTGCACTGTTAAACTAAAAGGGGGATTTAGTCACATATTTCTTTTCATTCAATCAATTCCCAGTGGTAATACAGTGTTCACTAACTGTAAATAAGGGAGGAGCAATCATTCAAACCGCGTTTCCCCTTTGGATACAAATTTTTAGACATCACAAAAACTAATATTAAACATAAATAAATAAACTTAAAACCTAATTATCTTTTATTTAGATGTATTAGTATATAATAGAAAAATATGTAGACATATCTAGGAAGATATGTGGTGGACATGCTATTTTTATGCTAAGCTTAAAGAAAAATCGTTAACTTTTTTTTTTTTTTTTTTTTTTTTTTTTGAGAAAAGACGGTTTGAATGTTTGCTCCACAATAATTGATAAAAACCCCTATCACCCTTTTTTTTCAGAGGAACTGAAATTCTGTTCATTCTAACACTCATAACTTTTTTAATTTATACGAGATTTGTTTAGGGTTTTCGTATAAGTAACTCAATAATTTTGGCTATTAGGTTATGCAAATGTTTTTTTATTATTATTATTTTTTTAAATTGCGCATCCGTAGTTTAAAATTATTTAATATAAAGCTCATATTTCACAAGATATCTAATATATTTGCATTCTTATTGCAGTATGCTGTGTCTAATGTAGTATGCCAACTTTCTTAAAAATGGCTTTGCACTGGGCCTAATACCCTACGTGTTATAATTTAAAAAGTGGAAATTGTTTTTGCAATTTTTTAAAGAAACCGTTGTAACTCCGTAAATATATGAGGTAGCCACATATAAACTTATACAGATAATTAAAACAGTCCTCATGATCACATGCAACAGCCAAAATGCATTTCAAGCAATACTTTTTACATAGTGTTGCAATACATTTTGACAGTTGTTTAATTATTTACGGGTTTCCTTTTCTTCTTCAGAACAAAACGTTTGGTGAACAATATAATGTATAACATGTTCTTTACACTTCCAAAGTTTCAAGATAATTCCTCAAGAATTGTTCTAAATATTTGATGAAACATCAAAATTCGAAATTATCCAGATACTTATTGGTAGATTATGTAGTAAAACGAAAACGTAATTAAATATTTTACATTGCTAAAAATATAGGTCAAAAATGATTAAAATTTTGACTATTTAGTAACTGCTGTTGAAAATATCGAAAAGTTACACATTGTTTAATACTTTATGTAAACTATAAAATTACAATTTTAATGAAGTAAAAATATTAATGTTTTAAGCTAATTTTAAATAAATAATTTTTAAGGAAAAAAAAAAAAAAAAGAGAGAGAGAGAATTAAATTGAACACGTGTCATTTGTTAAATATATTAAATATATTAAAACACTTTAAACACACGTAAATTTAAATCTTTATTTAAAAGATGTTAAAAAAAAAATTATCCAAAGCTTTTCGCTTTAATAGTAAAGCATCAACAGTGATTTTTAATATTATGTTCCCTAAAAATCCCTGCCATTAAAAATCCCTGTTGATGCTTTACTATTAAAGCGAAAAGCTTTGGATAAAAAAAAAATTAACATATTTTAAATAAAAAAAATTAAATTTACGTGTGTTTAAAGTGTTTTTAATATATTTAAATACCTGTTCTGCGGAACACATTGGGCTACAATGATGAAAATTTTTATTACCCTCTAGCTGCTGTTAAAGATACCAAAAATTTATACATATTTTAGTACTTTATGTGAACTACGAAATTAATACATTAATGAATTAAAACTATTAATTATTTTGTACTTTTAAATATTAGTACTTCAGTTGAATATTCATTAAATAATTTCTTCCAATATTACTCTCTTGTGTTTTTAGAAACAGATGCAATATTTTATCGTCCTTTCATCATTCATCAGAGATTTTATCTTAAAGAAGGAATTGTTCGTAATTTTAAACAATTTCTACTTTAGTTTATTTTCGAATATAGAAAAGATTTTTACATTTTTGAAACATCCGAGTTATAATGCGAATTTGACATAAGAAACAAAACGATAAATTGTAACATATTTGAATATTGACTTTAAAATTAGAACCAAATTAGAAATGTTGTGAAAATATAAGTTTATAAATATTTTTTTACTGTTTTTTTACTATTATTATTATTACTCGTTTTATCTAATTGTTACCTGCAAATTTTAGAGATTATTAAAATGTATTTTCAAATACTAAATATGTAAACAAAATTTATTTTTCTCTTAATTTAGGAATATTTTTAAAAGTTTATATTAGCTCTTTGTTCATCAATATTATTTAATTTTACATTAATTACCTTTTATTTTGAAACGTTAATTAGTGTTCAGACTAAACTGATTCAAATGTTAATATATAGTATTTCTGTAGCAACTAAATCGATTAATCTTTTCTAAACTTTTAATCTTTTCATTTTACTAATGTTCGTTTGGCAACCTGTTTATTTCTACTATATCCGTAAGTAACGTTTAACACGTGGATTGCTTAAATTACTTATTCCTTGTTTAAATGTTGGTTTGTGTTATTGATTTATTTAATTTTCTTTTTTACTTTAATTCAATTTTCTTTTTTTTTTTTTTTTTTTTTCTTTTGTTGCAAGATAGAGACTTGAGCTGTATATTGCTGGAATTAGCTATACAGTTTTACGAAATCTTGCATAAGCTGATAGAAATGCAAGTTTCGTGATGAGTACATTTCTATTTATCAGTATTTAAAATTAAAATTTTGAATTCATGAATTCCATTTTTTTTTTTTTTTTTTTTTTTTTACTTTTAACGGGACTGGTGATTTTATCCTTTCTCTTTTCTCTCAAATGTTGACTGTTACTAATAATTCATAGATTTTGCAAATTCTCTTATCGTTAGGCTTATGTGTTGTGTTAGTGTCATTCCTCTTCTGCGTAAGTACTTTAACTTATTTTTACTATAACTGTTACTCAAATTAAATTAATACCGTGAATAATTTTAATCGAAATAAATCTCAATTAAAATTTAATTTATGTTGGTATCTTCATCTATCTTTTGTCTGCTGAATGTTACAATGGTACTAAACAATTCAAATTATATATATATGTCGTAAATTCAAAAATTACACATTGCACTTCAGTAAAGTTTTTAATCAATATTTTAGTAATAATAATAGTAATTACTTTTACTATTAAGATTACCAATAGTCACAGCAGCAGTAATACTAATTAACTAATTAAAATGAGAATTAAAATTATTGTCGGTGATCCATAAATTTAAACTCTGAACACATGCAAATTTTACATGATAATGTTTCACAAGTGTACAAGAATAAAACAATTTGCAAAAATTTTCGGCATTGAATTTATTAAAAATGTACGTAAGGTATAAAATATTTTCATTCTTACTCCGTTTAAATATTTAAATGGAAACATACTTGATGTGAATTTGATTTTATAATTTTAGAGAAATAAAATAATAAAAAAATAAAACTCAAATCGAGAAATATTGCAAATGTTTTTTCTCCATTTTGAACTATTTTATTACATTTAACCTTCCGTCCAAAATCTATAGATTCCTTTTTTCCTATTCATCGGAAATTATATTAAATTTCATAATTTTGTATGTCAAACGTTTTTAAAAAGATTTTTTTTACACCTCTTTTATTAAAATTTTCGAATAGTTTTCGTGTTTATTTTCGTTACTAAATGGTTTCCATTTTATTAAAATATAAAAATCATATCCACGGGTTTTAATCCCGACTTACGAAAATATATAAAAATATTTTAATATTTTTAAAGCAATTTTTATTATTTATGATGTGAATTTATCTGCCATAAAGACCTGCCAAAGCTTCCCTTTTGAATAAATTTTCAAATTCAACTGGTGAAGAGTTGAGAAAAGAGAGAGCGATAAAAAAAAAGACGATTTATCAACAAAATAAATTACCTAGTTCCAAATACAAATTTATAGAGAATATAGATATATAATGTTTTAAAATACAGTAACAAACATGAATGGCACATTGGAATTCCATTTTTTTTTTTGTAATATTTTATTCCAAATTCATTTCAAGAATATAAGAAATATTATATTATTAATAAATATTGTAAATGTATTTAGAATACTATAAATTTTTATTAAAATATTTATGTAATTCATTTTCTAACATACATTTATATACTTTCTCATAAATTTCTTTGAATATAAAAAAAAAAAAAAAAAAAAAAAATCTTTTAGCACTTTTGCAAACACTGATATAGATTCACGTCATTTGAAAATCTGTAACTCCGCCAGTGGGCGTTTCTTTTGCAATTTGTAACTCATTTATTTTTGAAATATATACCCAATATTCATATTTGTACAACCAATATATGGATATAAAAAATTTGATTAGAAAGAGAATAATTATAATGTAAATCCATTCGCAATAGGAATCTGAATACAGAAAATTTTGTTCTAAAATATTGTAACGTGGGAGAATAACTCCCACAGGCGGACCTTACTGTCAAAAAGACAAAAACAAGCGGTCGCGAAACTGTTAATATTGGAGAATATTGCTACAGAAATAGCTATGTAATAAAAAAAAATGAAAGGTATAGGCCAGATTCTTACAAATATAACTAAAATAATTTAAAATTCAATTAAAGTAATTATAGTATTTCTTCATAGTATGATAGATATTTTATTTACATAGATGCGTTCTATATTATTTACTTATGAGACAATCAAATTTTTACCGTGTATATTTCAAAAATCAAATAACACAAGTTTAATACCGAAAAAACTGCATAAGGTATTTTAACTTATTCTTGTAATTGTTTTAATCGCCAAAACCGAAAAATACTGCTTCAATTTCGCTTGATGAAATTTTGTAGTTTTTCATTAACTATAAAAACCATATTGAAAAAATTATATTATGTGTTGACTTTGCCTCAATTACAAATAGCCCTACCCGGAATTAAAAAAAGAAAAAACATAGAGTTAGAGCTTTCTTTACAACTAGCCAATCGGATAACGTATGTTGACCGTATGGTAAAAAACCTGAAACCATAGAAAAATCTTGTAACTTAAGGTGTTATCTCAATCGAAAAATCACATCTAACAGTTTTCTAGAAAAAAACAACACCATTTGTAATTTTCGAAAACTAAAAAAAATTTTCAAATTAATCTATTAATTGAGATACGAGTTTATTAAAGGGAGTCACCATAAATATAATAAATAAACACAATTAACGTGAGAAAGCATTTATGAAAAAGTAAAACTCCTATAATAATAATAATAATAATAATAATAAACTGATACAAATAATACTGGTGTTTGCAACGCACAAATTGACTAAAATAAAATACATCCTTGAATAAGGGATCCATCGAAAGTTACGGATAATTATGTACTTATATATATTTACATACATATATATTAATTTAAAACAATATTTATAATTTTATTAAAAAAGAAACTAATGCAAATTTTGTAACAAACCAAAAAAATCCTTATAAAGCCTTTAAAACTTGTGGGATATTTTAAAATGAGAGATTTACAATGCGCTAACAACTTGTGTATAACTATTTTTCTAATTTAAATACTACTGTGGCGACATTTGTTTTTTCATTATTAGAAATAAGCAAATTAGAAAAGTGGATGTGATAGGCAAATTTTTAGACAAAAACACACAAGTAAAAATATTACTACATCCTGATATAGAAAAGTAAACACTTATCTTCTATATTCTAAAAAAAAAAAAAAAAAAAAAAAAAAAAAAAAACAATGAATAAAAAGCTTGCCACATTGGAGGTACAGCGCTGTCATTTTATTAGTCGGGAGTGTAGGTATAGGTGCACAATCCAACGTAAATACAGTCTATTTAGAAGCGTCATGTTGAAAAATATTTGTTTCATCATTTTTCTAAATGGTCAGTAAATTGTTTCATTGTATATATATATTTTTTGATTTAGTGAATCTCTAGATCAAATTGAGGTGTTACTTACCATATTGTTCGAAAGTGTGGTTAACAGTGGTTCCATACATGTACAGTAATTTTTCGTTTATGGCGTTTAGAACTCTGTACGTTGTTAAAAATGGTTTCTGAAAGATAAGTAAATTGTCTCAAAATAGCTCCGAAACAATATATACTTAAATTTGAGAAAACATGTGCGCATTTTTGAGTATATTGACATTCTCAAAAATGGGGTTGACCAGTAAGAATCCCAATATCTGCATGTTTGACATGTTAATATACTCAAAAATGAGTACATGAATTTTCAAATTTAAGTATATATTGTTTCGAAGCTATTTTGAGACAATTTAGCTCATTTCTAAGAAACCATTTTCAACAGTGTAGTATCCTTCTCTTGCGTTGGATATTCCTGTGGGATTAGTTGGAATGCTAAGGTACAGGTTCACTTGGCAAAGCTGAAGCATAGATATGGCATAACTTGACACACTATAATAACAAATCCAAGGGGGAAGAACTTCTCCAAGGTGAACAGATTTCACCCTCAGTCTCCTACCGAGATGATGGTGAGGATTTATATTCGTCAAATCTTATGAACTCCGACAAACCTTAAAATAAGATGCCAAAAGTTCGCATAAAATAAAATCAACAACGAAACCTTTATAAAACCGAGGGTCTCATAATCACCCACGATACAAAATATTTGACTTTGTTTTTGGTGAAATACCAATCCTGACAATATCTTAGGGAAATTGATAAAACTAGTAATAGTAGGATTCCATGATACAAAAAGGGGACAAAATGGAAATTGGCAAACGAGAATGATTCACTCTTGTAAGATTAAAGTAAAGTTGTGCAAAAACTAAACCCACCTGTTTATATAAACGAGCACAGAAATCCTACATTCGTCATTGCTTTCAAACATTAAGTTCATTCTGTTTCAAAAACTATAGGTGGCTAAAATACTAAGCAAATTTATTTTATCTTATGAAATATTTATTGTTCATACATTTTAACAGAAATTGTTGGAAAAGTATTATTAAACTAAAATGTTTTCTTTGGAATTTTCAGTGTTCTACCTAAGTCATCCGATTTATTTAATGTTATGCCAACTCACCCCTGGGGATAGGCTAACTAACACAGTGTTCGGAGATATTTAGTATACTTACAAGCTCTTGCCAAAAGCCCCGTCAGTGTCATTTAAACATGCATTTAATTAATGGATTGAATTGATTAGAAAACAAAATCAACATTATCCAAAATCCCAACCTTCCCTGGCCTTTCCTATTATTTTTAGGTTTTAATTTCCATCCCAAACTCTGCAATAAATTAACAGCTAAATAAATTCCATGCAATTTATGATATAACACTAATATAATTTTTATTACTTGTTAATTTATGCATTTCTTTAAATTTGTCTTACATAATAACAAAACATACTTGAAAAATATATAATTTTTAACATTTCCAATCTTAACAATTATCGTGCATTGCAAATACACAAGCATAATTGTTTAAAGCAATTCCCCTTTCGTTGTGCCTTATTTAAAAATTCCGTTTATGCTGTAGTATAACGAAATAAAACTCATTACAACCCCTCTGAATGTTGTTAAACGTAGGCATTAGGAAAGAATTCGTGACGATTTAGAAAGTGTAAAGATAACTGCTTCTTATCTTAAAGTCATAAGATTTTATTTCTGCTCAAAAATATAAATTAAAAAACTTAACTACGTTATTCTAGATATGCAAGTATGTGATAAAAATAGTTTCAAAAATTCTTCCTCTTATATATTGTTTAGATGTAATTAAAATGCGAGGTAATGAACTGTTTATTTTTAATTTGCTTTTTCGTTAAAATCCTTATGTACTATATGTTTTTAAAAATACCTTACTATACCATTAAATAGTACGTTTTAAACTTGAATATTATTAGTGTTATATTTCCACTTTCTTTTAGATATTTATTTAAAACCAATAAAATAAAACTAACCCGATATTTGTTTATTATCAAATAAATGTAACTGAAATGCAACTGAAATAAATGTCATAACTTATGGAACGGTACTTAAATTTGCATAAAAAGTATTCATCACATAAAATTACATATGATATATATTAATGAAAAAGTATTTATCAATGGTAAAATAAATAATAATGTTAATATTAATATTAATAATTAATAACAGAAATGCCAGTATTTTAATATTTTAGGGACATTGTTAATGCCCCTTTTTTGCTCAAAGCAGTTTTATTGAAAGACAATTTTCTTTTAATTTCATCGTAATTAATGGTAGAAAGCTACAGAAAATTATTCTACAAATAATGTGGTATGAAAAATAAGCGAGTACATTTCTCCGGAATAAATTAAAATGCTACAAGTTTGATATGATATAAAATAAACTGTAAAAGAAAATTTTGTGTGTTTTTAAAGAAAGGATTTATTTTAAAAAAATACAGTGAAATGATAAAGGGATATAAAATAACCACTTCGTTTTTCCGTAAGTGTATGAGTTATGACGCCAATTTGTGATATTCTTCTTTTGTAAAAAATTGTCGCATTTATGAAGTTTAAATTACGCGCGAAAAAGTTAGGAATATAAGTTATATACGTTATATAAGTTTATATAAGTTAGGAATAGGTTCCTGAGAATAATAAGTTTATTATCCATGAAACATTCCTGATTTCAGGAATTTATAAATATTTTCAAATGATATATTTAGTAGTTACTGATATACTCAACGAATATTACTATTAAATAATGGGCACATTAGCTGACAACAATTTTCCAAGAAAGTGTCGGTATTTTAGTACAGTGTATAGGCACGGCATAAATGACAAAAAGAAGTAAATAAATGAAAATTACTATTATGTACATTATTCTGATGTGTTTGCACTAAAATCGGAATCTAGATTAATGATAAATAAAAAAGACGCCTAAATTCACGTAAATTGGATTCATGATAAAAATAAAACAATTAATTGAATTATACTGCATACATAATAACTGCATAATAGCATAATAAATGATACTGCATAATAACAAGCTTTAAACTGCTTGAAAAATATATAACATTTTAAATAGTTACATTTACTAGTTAAAATAGTTACAGTTAAATAGTTAATGTTTTAACTAATTGCAATGACTGAAGTGATATAAAATAAAAAGTACAAGAAAGGTGTTATGTGTGGTGTTTGGGAAAGATTAAAAAAAAAAAAAAATGAGAGAGAGAGATAATTCATACGGAACACACATTAAAGTTAAAAAAGAATATAAAATATCTGCTTCATTTTTTTTAAATTGTACGAGTTTTGACGCCCCTTTATAACATTCTTCTTGTCAAAAAATGTCGCATTTAGTAATTTCAATTACTACCTCCCAAAAGAGGAGGACTACTATAAGGATATTTGATTACGGTAAAAATAGAGTGTCAAAATAGAAAAAGAAAAGAAAATCAATTTAGAATATTTAGTTATCACAATCAAAAATGACACAGTCACAAACGACATTTCAAAAGGAGTCAGCGTGCGATTAAAATCTCTATTAATTTTACTTTTATACATCGAAAAAGTTCCTGATTTATATAATTTAGGAACACGGTCCTGAGAAAAACAAATTTTTTGTCCAAAAAATAGTCCTGAATTTCGGAATTTAGAAATATTTTCAGATAATATTTTTTTATGGTTGCTGATATATTCAAGTAACATTAGTGGTATATATTGGGCCCATTAGCTGCCAAAAATATTCCAAGAAATTATCGCAGCTTTAATACAGAGCATGAGCACTGCATAAATGACAAAAAGAAATAAGCAAATGAAAATTGCTATTATGTACCGTAAACTCGAGTGACTTTGGCACCCATCATGTTTTGTGTTTGCTGCCTATATTTTGCTCATGTACCGTAAACTGGGGGTGCATTTGACACCCTTTGGACCTGCATTTCGCATTAAATGAGCAAAATATAGGCAGCAAACACAAAACATGAAATGTGTCAAAGTCACCTCAGTTTACGGTACTTTATCCTGATATGTTTTCAATAAAAGGGAACAATCTAGATAGATGAGAATGAAACAAATGACAACTGCCAGACAGATTGAATTTATGATACAAATAAAACAAATAATTAAACTATATTGCATACTGAAACATTAACAAATATTAAAACTGCATGAAGAAATGCATAATTTTAAATAACAAAAACCTAACTTGAAGGCGTCATTCTTAGTGATATTCACTCGGGGACCCACAGAATCATCATAGGAGACATTCTGTAACTGACATCTAGAATCTAAATTGTGGCTCTAGAAAAAATAGTTCCATGTCATCCTTATAAATTCTAGTCCCCTTGGAAGGCGAGTTCTAGAAGCCGCTATTAGAAATCTAGAGCGTTTGCTTATAGGCAAAGTTATTTAAAAATCTCTGCAAATAAATGAGACTACAAGAGGCTGGTTTCTGCAACTATAATCTTGGTTTATTACCAAATTCTGGAAAATCAAGCGAGAATTTCTCACAATATAAATGATTCAGAATATTTAGAGTATTCAGAATATTGTTACATCATCTAGAAATGTCTACACTAGAAATTCTCGATAATTTCGCCTATTCAGTTTATTGGCGTGCCTTATGCGCATAGCTCGGAAATCGATATTTCTGGTTAAGGGATTTAGAAAATGACCACTTATTTATTCTAGAGAAAGGCGGTATATTTTTTTCCTCAGTGCAACCTTCGTGATTGGTGTTCTTAAAGAAAGTGACGTTTCCAGTTTTTCTTGGTCCAGCCTCCAGTTGGTTGCGTCATACACGGTAAATTTTCTTTAGGCTCGTTGTCAAGTAAGGTTTTTGTTACTTAATGTTAATAAATAGGCTTCATAAAAGCTTTAACTTAATTTAATGTTGAAATACATAACATTTTAAATAGCTACAGTTTCTCCAAACAATTGTACTAATATAATTGAAAATACTTTATACGTTTTGTACTGTATTATATACATGGGGAAATAAAGTCTATCAAAATATTAGAACAACAGCATTATATTCAATAAACATTTAACAATTTTAATATATGACGTGTCTCTCAAAATATACGTCTACAAAATACGTCTAAGTGTCCAAAGACTGTCAAATGTTCTAGTTGTCGAGAAATCTATAACTATTTGTACAAATTATACATTTTAAAATGACTAATGGAAATATAATTTTAGGATGTCTATGTGGTTTTAAATTAATTCAATTAATAGGTAACCCAATTCATTTCAAATTTAATATATTTAGAATCCGTAATCATACAGTTAAACTAAGGCTGTGTGTATAAACGGCTATTTTCTCTCGAACTAATGAACCCAGAAAGATGCGAAAAATACCTAAAGATTCTAAATACCCCAAAGGTTCCAAGTTAACCACTTAATTTAAGTTGTTCCATTTATTTAAAGTGTTATTAACTTAAAACTTAAAGTGAGTTCTAAATAAACAGCAGTACAACATACGTATGAAAAAGCACTCACAGAACTAATGTTTAAAAGTAATAAATGCTAAACTTTGAATAAACACCATAAATTGCAATAACTCGCAATAATTGTTTCTGATCGAAAGAAAACACAAACTTTCGTCAGATGAACAAAGTACGTACGAGTGCTGCAAATAAAGCGACAACGTACTCTATTGTATTATCGGAGTTGTGAGGTGCGTTGCAGCTTTGTTTGCAGAATTTTTGCCTACTTTGTTCGCCTGACGAAGGATCGTGTCTTCTTTCGATTCGAAACAACTATAGCGAGTTCTTGCATTTTATGGTGTTTATTCGAAGTTTTGTACTTATTATATAGCACAACATACTGTTAAAAACATGTCTGCCGCACGTAAAGCTAACTGACTAAAGTGATTATTCGGCTAAACGCAACTAAACGTAGCGGGATGGGTTTCAGAAACATTTACGACTAAAATAATATGTAATCATCTGAAAAAAAGTTTTCAGTAAAGATTAAAAAGTAGACACAAATTGTCAATTTTCATTTTTAAACAAGACAATAACTTTACTGATCAGTATTTTCTAGATTAGTCTTAATTTTAGACAGTATGTAACTATACAGCACTTAATATTTTATAGATGAAGAACAAATACATTGAAATGAGATTTTAATATAAACATATTTTTTAAATTAGTACAAAAAATGTAAGAATTTATTTCGGAAAATATACTTTTCCAATGGAAATTGAATATCTTTCATAGTAAATAAATTCATAATTGAAAAAAGTGATTTTATTGTATTTTTTCAGTACTTTTCTCCAAGTCATAATGTACATATCTAAAAAAAAAGTAGTATTTTTTGTATATTAAAAAAGTTATTTCTAAATTATAACCTTTCGCATAAATATATTAAATTTCTTAAATTTTTTTTTTGTTTGTCTTTTTATTTAATTATTTTTTCAACGGAAAAACAAGAAAAACAATTCGAATGATTTTTCTACTGTAACATCGAGACACAGATTAAATTTCGTAATTAAAAGAATTTTAAGAATGTTTTCTTTTCTTTTTTTTTTTTTTTTTTTTTTTTTTTTTTTTGTATGTCATTGAGTTTATTTTACATTAAGATGTTTTTATATTTTAAATAATTTGATTTAAAAGTTCAAGCTAGAAATAATTATAGAAAAAAAAATTATATGTAAAATATGGTCTCAAATACAAAACAGAAAGTAATATTTAAATAGATATTTCTTTAATTTTGTTGAATATAGTTATAACAATAAAGAAATATACATGCAGAAATACTAAGTTATTTTGTCGTATTATCCATAAACTAGTAGAATCAGTCTAGCACACACATTGTTATCTCGATATTGTTTTAAGAATATAATCAAGGATTTTCATATTTTATCAAAATTTTCTGACTTCTCAATATTGTGACTTCCATGTATATCTAATCACATGTTTAGAATTGCTATAACAGACATTTAAAATATAATTGATTTTATGTACAATGTCTTAAAATTTATTCTATATATTTAAAATTCATATTCAATCATGTAATAGTATTGATTTATAGAAATTATTTATTTTTACTTACTTCATCATACAAAGTATAAGGAAATATAGTAATCTCGATTTGCGAAATGGGTTTTGTATTTCGCATAGCTCAAAAACGAATGATCATGGAATGTTGTAAATTTATAAGTGTGACTGTTTTGAAGTCTAGTTGTACACCTGTAACTTTCGTTTTATTACCAATTCATGCTTCAGAGATATCAAGAACTTTACACGAATTTTCGTGACATCTGTATGTAAGTATATGTGTGTGTGTGTGTATGTGTGGGTGTGTATCTCACATAACTTAGAAACAGTTGGGCGTAGAACGTTGAAAATTGATATATAGGTTTAATATAATACCTAGTTGTGGACCTCCCTTTTTGGACTTTCTATGATTTTCCGTTTTTGAGATATTTTGGAAAATTATATTCATAATGACCAAAAATGCAAAGGTTTTGACTATTATATATGAACTATCGTCATAGAGATTTCAAAAGAAACTAATGATAGAACCCGTAATGATATTTTTATGAAAACTGAAGACATTTTTTTGTGTAGAAAGTTGATTAAATATATAAGCATGTTTTATTCGACGAATGCATTTTATTTAATGAATATTCAGCCCGTAGATAGAGCCCGTAATGTATCTCACATAACTCAAAAACGGTTTGAGGGTGGACGTTGCAAATTGTTATATAGGTTTGTTATAACATCTGGTTGTGCACCTCTTTTTTCGGGGTGCTTTCTATGATTTCCCGTTTTGGAGATATTTAAGAAAATTATATTCATAATGATCAAAAATACAAATGGTTTCGCCGTTATTTATGAACTATCATCATAGAGATTTCAAAAGAAGCTAATGATAGAGTTAGTAAAGATATTGTTATGAAAGTTGAAGACATTTTTGCGTGTAGAAAGATGTTTAACGACATAAGCAGGTTCTTGCATTTTATTTAATGAATATTCAGCCCGTCATTTTATTGTTATGAACGTTTTCGACATTTTTGCGTGTAGAAATTGGTTCTTTAAGACAGAAGAAGGTTCTAGACGATGAATGTATTTCATTTAAAGAGTACTCAACCCGTAGACAGAGCATGTAATGATACTAATAAAAAACGTTGTCGACATTTTAGCGTGTAAAAAGAAATTCTTCAAGAAATAAGAAGTTATAGTCTACAAATACACTCAGTAAGCAGTAAACAATTGAATTAAATTGCTAATTCAGTAAACAATTGAATAAATCTCTTTATTGTGCTACAATAATTAATATTTTTGAAACAATGCAATGAAATGATCCGTTCTACTACAGAAGTGAAATAAACATTGTTAAATGCACTGAAGAGCATGAATTTCGATTAATCAGAAAAATCTGAATATTTCGAAGTCTGAACAAAATTTAAATTTATAGAAAGGATTGTGAGTTGTTTATGGAATTTTCAAGGTAGTTCTGCGCGAGAAACCAATGCGTCATTAGAAAATTTCCAGAACTAGACTCCTAGTGAGGTAAAGTTTCGAAATTTTTAAATCCCTTACTACCATTTTTCGCCACATTTGAATGCGTAATATGACGCAAGTCAAAGCTCACCTTCGTCGTAATGAAACAGCTTTCATTTGCTTCCACTTTCACTGTAATACTGTGTAGAAAGTAACACGTAAAGATATAGGCAATTTCTAGTCTACAATCATCAACAATCACACTTTTTTCGTTTTAGTCTTGTGAGTCATTTATAGAACTTTCGAAGAATTTAGTTCTACTCAATAAACCAATGATTTTTTCCAGAATGTTCCAGAACTCAGTTATTATTGAAGTTAGAGCTTCCAAACTTTGGTAACCCTAAACTACACATTTTGACCAAATTCGTTCGCCAAGTCGCCAAATTCGACGCCAAGACCAAAAATCTACGCTGGCTACTAATTTGCGATATGGCGAAATTAGCGATAAAATTTTGCAGCAAATGTTGATTCGGGATAGCCAGAAGCCATTTCTCAATTTTAACCGAGTTAATTATTTTGGTATAATTTTTTGTTTCCCGCAACTAATTTCCAATTTTTGCCAAAGAGAACAAATCTGGATCATCTGTATTCGAATGAATTTTCAATGTACTCTAAGTTGTGCATTTGCCAATGTGATATTCTGTAACAAGCCGTACAGTACTATCCCTGAAAAAACTAGTGTATTTCTCTCCACCTCATATATAATTGTATTATCGTGACATTTTTGGTTCGAGTAGTTTTTTTCTTTTTTTTAAAGAATGTTCGTGGACTGAAACCTGCCTAATTATTTACGAATCATTTACCTTACAAAAAACATTTTTTTTTTTTTTATATGTATATTCTTATGGTTGTATAAGAATGTCATGTCGTGTTCACATCAGATTTTTATAACTGTATACATATATAAACATATACAACTTCAACATATATTTGCACGATTGACTTTATTTATTTATTTTTCATTTTATACTCTCTTTACTTATCTATATATATAAAATAGTTTATCCAGAGTGAGTGCGTGAGTGAGTGAGTGATTCATCCTGACCCAGCACGAACCCCGGGACCTATACGCATGATGTTTTTTGACAATGTTCCTTACATTACGTAGACATACTCTAAGAAGCGATTTTGCAAAATTCGCCTCCCCCAAAGGGGGGGAAAGGAGTGCAAAACATTATTTCACTTAATCCTTCATATCTCAATAAATAAATAAATAAATAAATAAATAAATAAATAAATCAGATATCCGTCCAATTTCGCTTTAAGATATAGCTGACACAAATATCTAAAAATCAATTTCTGGAATTTTAGAAATTCGGTTCCCAAAGAAGGGAAGTGGCAAAACGTGCTTTCACATAATCTTATGTATTTTAAAACAAAAAAAAAAAACAGTTATACGTGAATTTTTTGCTCTAAAATATAGCTAATCCAAATACATAAAAAACAAATTTTGGAATTTTAGAAATTCAGCCCCTAAAGGTGGGAGGGATCAAAACGTGATTTCAAATAATCCTTTATATCGCAAACAAAAAAAAAAAAAAGAAGAAGAAGAAGATATGTGAGATTTTTGCTCTAAAATATAGCTCACATTAATGTATAAAAACTGTTTTCTAGAATTTTAGCAATTCGTCCCAATAGAAATACAGTTAGATCGTTCGAAATTGGTACATAGAGGTTTTTGATACCTACAATTCAATTGCGGATATTTTCGAATTTGTAAAATTGTTAGGAGAACCGGGAAGGTTGGGCAGGGGGGGTGTAAAGGAACAAAACAATAGAAATAGAGTTAGACGTTCAAAATCGGCACGTATAGGTTTTTGGGACCTGCGAATCGAATGCATATATTTTCAAAAGGAAAACATTATCAGGTTAGATGGGAAGGGCATGGGGAGTAAGGGCAAACATATAGAAATAAGAATTAAAGCACTGAAAATTAGTATTATTAAGTTTTAAGGCCCGCTAAATCGATTGCGAATAATTTCGAAAGTGTAGAATTATTACGAGGGGCGGGAAGGGACTCGGGCGCAGTGGCAATTCAGATAGAATGTTGGAAATTAGTATTATTAGGTTTAAAAGAACGATAAAATGATTGCGGATATTTTTGAAAGTGTAAAATAATTTGGCGGAGCAGGAAGGGTGGGCGAAGGAACACGCGAGTCGAATACTTCTCAGCCTGTAAAGAAATCCCCAGGCATACAACACATCAAATTACCACAGTAAAACATTTTATCAGCGTCTGAAGAAATCCGACCGATCGTCAGAAAATCTCTAAGAGAAAGAGATTATATTGAATACCCACGTATAAAGTCGCATTTGAAACATTCATCAGTAACCCAGATCTACAAAGATAATGTTTGCAAAATTTGATTTGATAATTTTAGCTGACAAATATGTTTTTCGATGCCTGAAACAGCCAATTTGAAAAATGAAGCCAGTCAAACCAGGCGAAGCCAGCCAAATGAAGCCAGATTTTTTCTATCACATGTAGATTTTTGTCGATAACAGAGTGTGTATCAATAGAATTTGTTCATTTTTGGAATTTTTTAGTTTGTTTCTATGATCGTTTTAGACAATTTTTGAAACATACTATAAAAGTTACCATACATTTATATATGTGAAAGAGTTACGGAAGAAATTGTGTTGGTAGACTCCCACTATTTGCAAAAATCTATGCCTGATAAAGAAAAGCTAGCTTCATTTTCGGTTTCAGCACATCAAAAAACATAAAGATCAGACAAAATTATCAAATTAAAATTAAAATTCTGTATAATCGGAACTCAATAAATTTTTGTTTCGTTTACGATGAAGTTCCAATGAAAATGAATTGCTGGTTGTCTATAATAGATGAAATTTAAATGGCAAAAATAAGCAAGCGACGACAACATACTTTATAATATATATTTCTGATTAGAGATAGATTTAAAAAATAAAAAGCAAGTCAATAGAATATTGAAATACAATCATTTTTCGTAAAATATTCTCTGGGGTTTAGTCGAGATATCTCATTTCCATTCGGTTATAAATCAATATTAAATTCTTAGATCTTATATTATCGGTTGTCTATATAATAATACAGGAAGAATGTACCGTTTATAATAACATCTTACGTAACATTTTTAAAATGTTTGTGCATGTGTTTTTTAAATCATTGTATTTATAATTTATACGGGTATAGTTCAAAGAATATTCACAAAGAAATACACAAATTATAAATCCACTTACATTTTTGACCACCGATAATCTAAATTCAGTGCCAGCCAGTAAACACTGTTGGCGAATGCAATAACAGAATACGATGCACGTTACTAGTACTGCATGGCGTTACCAATGTACTCATTCAACAAATGAACCTGCTTAAAATTCTATTGAAAATACTTCGGAGAATATTCGTTAATTTTAAATATATATGTGGTAAGTATATGTCGAAAATTGATAGTTCCCATCTTATTTTTAGATGATATTTTCTTATTGAATTCAGGACGAAAATTGTTCAGAAGAACATTGTCACGTTCGATCACTACAGCCATTCGGTCATGTGAATAGTCATGTAAAATATACCAGTATTACTAACATTAGTTATGATTTTTTTTTTTTTTTTTTTTTTTTAAATATCGGTGCATTTTTTCCGGAAAAAATCACGTTATTGACTCACATTGTGACAAGAAAGAATAAATTTAGTAAAAAAAAAATGTATATATATATATATATATCAATCAATTTAAAATTAATGATTATACAAATAATTAACTAATGACATGTAGCATGGCAGTAAGCTGTTTTTTAACTTGTTAAATTCAGGGTGATTATAAGTAAAGTTGTGATTTTCAAAACGCTATAATTTTAAAACTATTGCTTAGAATAACTTCATATTTTACCAGAACAATTGTTAGACAATGGAATTTTGTTTGAAAAGAAGTTTGAAAATGTAACGTTAATCAATCATAAGATGTTTGTTTCATGAAGCTCCTCTTTTTCTCTTGTCACTATCACTGTTTCATCTGTAAACACGTGTTCTTGTTTTTTTTTTGCTAAAAATTTTGTCGTAAACCCGAAAAGTCTATTGTTTCCTGTTATTCTACTCTATTGCTAACAACATTCCTGTGTATAATGAATCTATTTAAGTATTTCTTTGAAATTACCTTGACAGCGCCATATTTAGGCATATTTTATAAATACGTTTTTCCTTCGCCAAATAAAATTACATTGCCTCACGGTTGATCTGGTAAAATATCAAGCCCATTTTGACCGTTAGTTTTAAAATTATATCGTTTTGAAATCGTACTTTTAACTGTAATCACCCTGTATTTTGAAGTATATAAATTAGGTAGAAAATTTTATGGAAAAAAAAATCATTTCAATAAAATAATTTTCTTTAATCAATTTTAATTAACGCCATTGAAGAATTTCATTAAGAATTTATTAAATAAATATGAAGAAAATTTTATTTTGTTAGAAATTGTTTAAAAACTATTACATTATCGAAAATCAATAATAAATTATTAATGATTGAAACAGAATTTATCATTAAACACCCCCATCTAAAACTATATTTACTGATTCTAAGCATTAATTATAAAAAAGATAAAAACTCTATTGTTTGTCTATCATAATTTTTACTAACTATATATTTTTATAAATAAGAAAGTATTTCAACTTCAACCACACAACGAAAAAATACATAAAACTATTTAGATATGCTAAAATCAATTAAAATATGTAAACGCTATTTTTATTCATTAATATATATATATATATATATATATAATGAAAATTTGAATACAATTCAAAATTAAAACTTTTTTTTTCAAACATTGCAGTTAAGTTTTAATAATGACTGATTCATTTTTTATAATTTTATTTGCGATACATTTGTTCTAAATTACAAATTATATATATATATACATTTAGCATTAAGGGAACAGAATCCTTTTAATATTCTTTATATATATGAAATTAAAAAAAAAATTAGTTTAGTCTAATCTTTGTAAAAAAAAAAAAAAAAAATGCAGTTCATATGCTTTTATTTATCCTCATTTGATTTACAATTTTACCAAAAGAATAAATATATTAATAACTATTTCTTAGATTACGTATTAGAAAAATATATTTATTATTAAAATTTCTGTATCTGCTTACATTAAAAGAACAGAATGTCTGATAATTCAATAAATATTATTCATTTATAAAACGTAATTTTAGATTTTCAAATTCTCAGATCCAAATAATATTTAGAGAATTTTGCATTATATTAATACGAAAATGTATATTTACAACTCATTTTATATGTCAATTTATTGTTATAAATTTTTTACTAGCATTATAGGTTATTTTTATCCTATAATTTCTTTTTAATTAGTTTGAATAAAGGATAAATTTGCGCAGGTTTTATTTTTAATTAATAAATTAAATCGTTAATTCTTGACATTCGATATAAATTTTCATTGTTTTAATTATATTTTAAAGCAGATATGATATTTAATCCTTGTTACTTTAATAAATTAAATATATTTTCAAATACTTAGAATCGAAATCTAATAAATTATTTTTAAAGTATGGTATAAAAAAATTTTGTACCATTTAAATTATTTCGAATATAAAATATATTTCTCTCGAGGTTTTACGTTTAAGTCTAAAAATTTTACTGAATACTTTATCGTTAAACAATGCAGAAAATTATTCTACTCTAAACTATAAATGCATGTAATATTATCAAGTTTATAATGTGTGGTACCTATTCCGTAATATGTATAAACTGTAATTTAACAACACAAGATGTTTCCTTTTTTAAATATATATTTAAAAAAATGAGTACAATCTATCAAACAAGTTCTTTACTATTTCTTTTTTTTTCTTTTTCTCCCTATAAAAATTACAATTAACTATACACAATTCGTAAGAAAATATTAAAAATAATATGTTCAAGATTTACATTTATATTTATATTTAAAATATTGCTTGCGTTATAAGAAATAAAAATAACATTTAAAAAGTAAATGTTATAAAGTTTACAAACTTATAAATTGAAAATATACAAATTATGTATAAAAACATCACAATGTTGGTATAAAAGTTTTATACGACATATTTTACAATTTAAATTATTCATTCAATAGTAAACTTTATTATGTCTTTTATATCAATTAATATCTTTTATACACTATCTATCAATAAGTATCATATTTGGACACATTCCAATTTAAACGTTTTGTCAGATATATATAAAAGCTCTTCAGGAATCATCTTGAAACTTTGGTAGTGTAAAGAGCATATTGTGCTTCATATATTTCAGCAAAAGTTGTGTCCTGAAGCGAAAAATGGAACCCGTAAAAAGTTAATCAAAAATGAAAATCTTTGGATCATGTAATGAGTAATCATTGTAAGAAGTAATGGAAATAGTAATGGAAAAATAGTAATGGAAATAGTAATGGAAATAGTAATGGAAAAATAATAATGGATATAGTAATGGAAATAGTAATGGAAAAAATAATGGAAAAATAATTGTACAAAGTAATTATTTAAAAGCGTTTTGGCTGTAGAATGTAATTACGAGGATTTTTGTTATTATCTGCAAACATTTCTATAAGGCTACATAGTCACAGAAGCACAATAGTTTCCTTCAAAAAAAATGAAAAAAAATCTCCCTTTTTAATTATAACACATAGAGTGTTATACCCAGGGCAAAACCATTTTTAGGAAATTATGCATACTATAGACACAGCATACTAGAATCAGAATGCAAAAATGTTAAATATCATGCAAAATATTGGCGTTTGTACTAAATATTTTTTAACTACGCATAACCTAGCTTTTAAAAAAATTCATTTGCATAATTTAATACCAAAAATATTGAGCACCTTATATGAAAACTCCAAAAAAATATCATGTAAATTCAAAACTTTATGAGAGATAGAGTGAACAGAATTTCAGTTCTTCTGAAAAAAAAAAAGAGTAATATGATAGGGAGTTTTATCAATATTTATTTATAAGCGGCGAACTTTCTATTACCATTAGGCATTAATTGAATCAAAATAAAAATATGAGTAAAACTTTCTCTTTTCTTTAGCTTTTATTTTGGGATAAGTGAAATTCTGTTCGATCTATTCATACCTTTTTTAATGTTCCTGATATTTGCTTGGGGTTTTCATGTAAGTTGCTCAATACTTTTGGCTATGAAATTATGTATTTTGTTTAAGCATGCGTAGTTTTTTAAGCATGCTAGCGCATGCGTAGTTTAAAACTGTTTAACAAAAATGCTTATATTTCGTAAAGTACTGAACGTTTTTGCATTCCGATTGTAGTGTCTAATCTGGTATGCCAGATTTTCTGAAAAGGTCCGGGTCTAATACTCTACGTGCTATAATTAAAAATTTGGAAATTTCATTAGCAATACATACATATATATATATATATATATATATATATATATATATATATACATGTGTGTGTGTGTGTGTGAAAGCCTCATAAAAGTTTATACGCATAATGAAAAAAATCTTCATAATCACATGCGACAACCAATACGAATTTCAAGCAATAATTTTTGCAGGGTGATGCCAAAATATTTTTTTTTTTGTTTAATTTTTTAATGGCCCCATTTTCCTCCTAAGGACACATATTTTGCTTAAAGATATGAGGTGTAACAGGTTCTATACACTTCCAAAGTTTCAAGAAGATTCCTAAAAACTTCTCTACATATTTAAGAAAACGTCTAAATTTGAAAGTGTCCAAATTCGTATTGGTAGATAGTGTGTAACAACATACTTGCCAACCACCTCATTACTAACCGTGCAATTGTTAACGCCTCTTGAGGAAACGCCCCTTTTTCACACCAATTTATTTTTAGAGTAATTCTCTCCAAATGTTGTTACAATTAAATAAGAATAAAAATAATCTAAAAATGACTGGTGAAAAGAAGAAAAAAAATTAGGGTGCTAAAAATTGTACTGTTCATAATGAGATGATTAGCAGGTCTGGTAACAATTAAAAAATATTATATTTAAATTTATTAGTTTACATTTATATCTGAAATTTTTTATTGTAATTTTTTTTTAAATACAATTTAAATTTACTTCATCTAAACTACGAATATTAATACACCAGAATTAACTAAATATAAATGAAATTTTAAGAAAAATTTAATATACAAAAAATATAGTTCATTTATTTGTTTCCTGAAAGAATAAACGTTAAAAATCATTAATATTTCAGATTTAAAGCATCAGGATAATATTTATTCTCACATTTAGTTAGGTAAAAATCCTTCTTATTCTCAAATGAATAGAGTAATATATAAATTATTCAGCTTAAACACATTCATAACGTTCTTAGAAAAGAATTCTAAAAATAGGAAACAGTATGAATGTTTCATGAAATGAATAATTTTTCGCGTATACAAAAGAATAACCCACATTCTAGCTTGCATTTTGTTAGATTTTCAGGAATACTACAATACTTATTATAATTCTTGGAATAAAGTCTAAAAATTAATAATGCTTAGAAAATATAATATTTAACGTATTCTATTGAAGCTTTAATTTTAATATGTTTTGTTATGTATATATGTGTTATGCAATATTTTTATTTTCTTATATATTCAATAGAAGAAAATATTGGATTCGTCAAAATTTTCGACGGATTTACATGATGTGAGAGGTCTAGAACATGATTGGAACATTTTTAGAAAAAGCCTGTCTGTCCGTCTGTCTTTCTCACTGTGTGTATGTGACAAATATTTTGTGGCAACTGTATTTCTAGAACTACTGCTCAGAAGTGTAGGTGTATCTTGTGTAGGTGTACCTTATATAGGTGTGCCGTGATCTGATTTAGTGTTTATCAACTTTTGGTGCTAACCGCTCAACAAGTGACGCTGCTATCCAGCGATATCATTTAAGAGGAGGCTATATCTCCTGTTCAAATGTATAATCAAACAAAACTTTATATATAACAAGGCCATTATGAGACATTATGCTGATTCAATTTGAATGCTTATCGCTCAACAGGTGGCGCTACTATACAGCGATTTCAGCAATTTAATGGAAGGCTATATCTCAAGAACTGCTGCTTATAATTACACATAAATTTATATGTAGATTCACCTTGACATTTAGTGCTTTTCAACTATTGGTGTCATCCACTCAACAGGTGGCGCTGCTACAGAGCTATTTCTGAAATTTAAGGGAAGGCTTATACCTCAAGTTTTATTGTGCATTATAAAAAAAAAATGATATGTGAGAAGGCCATTATGAGACATTATGCTGGCTCAATTTGGATGCTTATCATCCAATATGTGGCGCTGCTATACTGCAAATTTCCTCGATAACAGGTAGGCTATCTTCTATGGCATATAACTGTACGAAGATTTATATGTGAGATAACCATTATAAAAACGCCTTTTTTCTGATGTTATTTATAAGCAATAAAACTGTCTTTCATTGGATATTTAGTGTTAGTTTTCTCTAAGATGAAAATCATTTGCATTTATCATGATAGACAATTTTAATAATGCAATAAATAATTATAAATAATTAGCACTTTGTGAATTTGTATAGATAAATATAGAAGAAAGTCTTGCGGTGGCCACAATATATTAGTTTATTATTTTGTTAGTTTAATAACTATTAAAATTTATAATAATATTTTTTGTAATAAAAACAATAAAGAGAAAAAATAGAAACAGCAATATTGAAAGTTTTGTTTTAAAATGTATTAAAAATATTAAAATAAAAAAAAAAAAATCCTATTTTATTGAGTGCAACGTTTTTTAATTGTTAAAATCTGAAATAAAACGTAATACATTAATAATAATATTGAAAGGAATACAAAAAAGTAGACTATATACAATATATACATGTAAATGAATAAATATATGTATACTATGTAACCGCTTTTATAATTTTTTAAATACATTTCTGTTATTATTTGTTATAAAAATGTGGTACATATTTAAACTGGAAGATCTTAAAGATTTTAAAAATGTAATTAAAAAATGTGGAATTATTTGTTTACCATTTTAATGAAAAACTAAGCAGTTAGAACTTTAAGAAATATATTCTAGTGAAGACATGTATATAATTAAATGTAGAAAATATATATAAATATATGAAATGTAGTTTTTATTTTTATATTCCATTTCTCACTTCTTACATTAGAACGGAATGCAACGGAATTTGGTATATAGACTATACACCACATGCTCTCACGGAATTACGAAAAAAAAAAAAAAAAAAAAATCCAAAATGTCGACTAGAGGACCCTTTCCGGAAAAATATTAAACTTAAAACAATAAGCGACCAAAACAGAATACAGAAACAATATTAACAATCCAGAACAAGAATTATGAGTAATAAAATGTAAAACCGGAAAAAGCTGTTAGTTCTAGGGAAAAAAATGTCGAGATTTGAATGCTTGCGAAGTAGAGAAAGTTTTCTGCAAAACAGGTTAGGGTATAAAACGTTTGCCGAGATTCTCATGTTTTATGTCGATGTTTCCGGCTGTAATGATGACGGTATCTTTAGTTGAACACGCGTTATTAACGAAACTGTTTTACGAAAACAAGGAGAATGCTTCTGCTGCAGTTCGTGAATTTCATCGTATAAAGAACCTACTAATGTCTACTAAAGGTATCCGGGCCATGATTAAGAGATTTGAAGAGACAGAGAAATTAGGGGTTTAACCTGGAAGAAGTCGTAAACCTGCCACACCGGTACTTGTTGATGCCGTCAAGACAGATGTTGCCACACTGTCAAAAACATCAGAGTTTGGGGGCAGTAGCGCACATTCAGTTTCTCGACAGACAGGCTATTCTTACAGCACCGTCCAAAAAGTGCTCAGAAACATAATTAACTATTTCACATACAAGATCCACCATACCCAAGAGTTGCTTGATAGGGACAAACCGCAACGTCTCTTATTCGCAGTCAATTTTCTCAGCAGAATGACTGTTGATCTGTCATGGCCTTGGAATATTCTGTGGAGCGACGAGGCTCATTTCTACCTCAATGGTACAGTCAAAACACAGAACTGCCGCATTTGGGCTAAGGGAAATCCGCGGATCCCTACCTTATCCAAAGGTGACTGTCTCTTGTGGATTCACGGCGACATTCATATTTTGGTCATTTTTCTTTGAGGAAATGACTGCACGTGGACCTGTCACATGTTCCATTACAGGCCATGGGTACCATGACATACTGCAAACGTTTGTTGTTCCACAATGCCACAACTACAGCAAAGGCGGGCCCTTACAATTAATATTTTAATGCAGGATGGTGCTCCCCCACTTATCCATGCGTCTGTGAAGGCACTATTGCTCCAACACTTCACAGACGAACGTGTTATTATTTCGTAATCCATGGCCGCAACGTTCTTCGGATCTAAATCTGCGCGATTTCTGGTTATGGGCCCACTTAGAAAGTGTGGTGTACCGTGAAGGTGTTGTGACGTTGAATGACTTAATAAACTCCATAACGCTTCATGTGCGAAGCATCACAACTGATCAGTTACGATCTGCTGCTGAACACACTGTCCATTGAATTGAAATTTTGCAGATGATTGAGGGTTGTTACACGGAGCACCTTTCCCTACATTATCCTGGACACAATTAACAACTGCTCCTCTTGTGCAATTTCGTCCTAAACTCTTCTTGTTTCAGCAAACTGAAGGGTTTTGATTTTCTCAAACAGCGTACTCTTATTTTTTCCTTACCTTTACTTAATGCGGTTCAATAACAAGGTGATCGGAAAGTAGTCAAAAAATGTTAATATTGTTTCTGTATTCCCTTTTGGTCGTTCATTGAGTTAAATTTAATGTCCTTTTCCGGAAAAAACGTCCTCTGGTGGACATTTTGGAACTTATTTTTTCGAAATTCCGTGAGCGCATCTCGTGTATAGTCTATAAACCAAATTTCGTTGCACTCCTTTCATCCATTTGCGCTGTAGGATGCTATTTGTAGGGGAAGTTTAATTATAACCACCCGGTATATTTTTTTCATACAATATTTAGACTGGTATGTTCTGGTTATTACGAAAATTTATTCTGTGTTTTCCTAAACAAATTTAAGCAGTACAATTGATTTACTGAAATTATTTTTCATTATAAATGCAGACGATTTTTCATGTTAAAGAAGTATAACACTAATAGTCATAAGAAAATCAATTTTGCGATGACATTTAAAGGATGCTTATTTTTCCTTTTCTTATTTTTTTTTTTAAATGGATAATTTGTTTTTAATTATCACACATGTATGGTACACGCATTCATTTAGTTCTTTTGAAAGATATTGTGAAGTTAAGAGAAATTGCACACATAGGTGATTAGATGGAAGGAGTAGAGTGCTTGCGCAGTGACTCCGGGTGGTTGTAAAACAGAAATAGTGGATTGTTTACTTTAGTGCGCATGTTGATTATATCAAGCGCTCAGGATAAAAAGTGGTTGATTCTTTCTTCTTTTTCAAACTAAAAGCTTAAATTTTCACTGGGGAAATGCACCAGGGGAAGTTTGTCAAGAGACGGACTAGATTAAATGTATTACTCTTGATACGACAGCTGCACCATTTACAACAATAAATGTATCTATTTTAAACACGATAGCTTAGGTCAGCAAACAATAAAACACCGAAACTGGAACGAAAAAAGACTGATTTTAAGTTAAATGTGTTATCTAGTAACTTTGTGTTATTTTGTACTTTTTTCTGATTCTTCATTTTTTTTACTAAAATTTTTTATTACTTTAAATATTATATATATATTTTTCTTTTTATTAATTGTAAAATTTAAATATTCCTTCCTATTATAATAAAGATTTGTTCACAAAAACCTAACAACTATTTCGTTCAAATGCGGTTATTATTGTTAACAATTTAATTATAGATATTATTAAGATAGTAATAT
Organism: Salticus scenicus; assembly: GCA_963930645.1. Taxonomy (NCBI): domain Eukaryota; kingdom Metazoa; phylum Arthropoda; class Arachnida; order Araneae; family Salticidae; genus Salticus; species Salticus scenicus. The sequence continues at coordinate 90,166,243 of OZ005654.1, forward strand.
AGTTAATGTAACAATATCTGATACCCATGTGCACAATCACAACAACCCTGTACACTACCGAAGTGTGACGTTACTGACCTTCTCTGGGCACGCACCAACCAGTGTGTTCCCGTGCTAATTTTCATTGTCCGAGAGTCAGTGGAAGCTAATTGGTCCGAGAGTCATTTGTGTGTACCCAAAGAGGGTCAGTGACGTCACCAATTCGGTAGCGTATAAGGACAAATTGCGCAAACTACCTTTCCTGGTTTTATTACCGCTGTTATATAAAATTATAACACGACAACAAAACAGCAATAGAAATACATAGAAAAACGGAAAAATTCAAAATTCTTACAAAAAATTTAGTATCAAAATTTTTTATACTATTTCATTAAATGTTACGCAAACTTTCTTAATTAAACCTTATCCTTACTGAAAATTTATACCCTTGGGTTCATTCCCCTAGATATAAGTGATGCTTATACATACAGTATTTTCTTGTTTATAAGCAATAATTCTTATTAATTTCACAGCAATTCGATAAAAATAATTTTTAGCATATATAAATTTATAGAAAATTTCCTCATACCTAGCAATATTAAAAATTTTGAAAAATGGAAGGACAGTGTCTCTTTTTGAGTGATTGATCTCTAATTGTAATTAAACAAATCGAGTTTCAACTAAATATGAAATTTCGTTACATTTCATCTATTGGTTCGTGAGATACTGCATCCCCAAAACTTTGGACACACACGCACACACACACAAAGAGAGAGAGAGAGAGAAAGAGGTTCGTCTAAAAAATTCAAAACATGTTCAGGGCATCTAAAAACGTTTAAATCAATCGAAAAAGGAGGTCGAATTTTTAACGAGTCCAATACTTTCTTTTTATATATAGAAGAAAGAAAATAACAAATATATTTTCGATGAAAGCATCAAACCATTAACAACTTATTGATTTATATTAGCGAACTTTGATGGAAAACATTTTTCTCCTCATTAATTTCGATGTTTGAAATTTTCTTGGAAAAGCCTTTCCTCACAACAGAAAGTAATTTGGTTCTAATCATTTTTAACGTTCTTCAGACAATTAATTTTAGCTTCATTAAGCAACAGATAATAAAGTTTTTATAAAGGAAAAATTAATTTCTATCAAAGGTTAGTTATTAGATTTGTGGAGATCAATTATCTTTACATAATTTATAGATTAATGTGAAAAAGTGGGTGAAAATCGAAATTGTATTTTGAAATAATATATATAGAAAATATTATTTTAAGGATTTATTATTCTAATAGAAACTACGGAATTAGGTATATTATTTATGGTATTTCATTAAAATGTTTTGCTTTTATGAGGTACGATATCTACTAAACACTAATTTTAACAATATACAGATAAATTCCCAAAAATATATATTTATAAAAAAAAAAAAAATAAATAAAAAAAAAAATAAAAAAAATTAAGTCGAGAATAAAAAATGGATAGAAAATGGGACAACATACAAATTTTATAATAGCGGATCTAAAATGACAAAATTACGGCTTATTAATAGCTGTAAAGTTTAAAGTTTAATATTAAAATGTCCAATTTCTAGATTTAGATAGACATTAAAGTTGTATAACGTGTTTAAGTGTTTATGCTAAAACTAAATGTTAAACTTGTGAGGTCTAGAAAAGTGCTACGATTAAAATTCGCGCTTTGCAAGTAAAACATGAATACGAAGGTTTTAGGATTCGATTGAGTAATAGAGTTAGTTCTCATCCTAAACTAAAATTGTAATTGACATTATGCTAATAAGTTTGAAAAGTGATTTATATAAAAGGAGAAGGAAGATTGCTTTTGTGTGTTAGTTGAGAGTTAGTTAGAGTGTTAGTTGCAGTGAGCTAGAGAGTTAGTTGGAAGGAGAGTAAGAGAGTGAGTTGATGGGGAATTAGTTGAAGGTTAGTTGGATGTAAGTCGAGTAGGTAGCAGTGTCAGGGAATCCTCCTGCTATCGAAAAGTTACTGAACCGCGAGGATGAATAAGGTTAAATGTAGTAGTTAAATTTATTGGTGATTAGTTAAGTAAAGTACAAGTAATTAAGAAGGCTGCCCATTGAAATTTATAAAGATATTATATACAATTAAAGTCCAGCGCCCTCATTCTTATTTAAGCTCAATTAAAGCTCATTAATTTTATATATTTGGACTCTGTCATTTCTTCATAAATTAAGTATTTCAGTTTGCAGCATTCAACCTTAAGTCAACTTAAAATTAAGATCATGGCGCCAAATTCTCCACATTGGCGCCCAACTTTGCTCGAATCTCCCCCCCCCCCCGAGCAAGTCTTTTTTGATGGCACCACTAGCGTGCTGCAATTTTTTGAGCAGCTTGAATATTTTTTCCATTTTCATAAAATCAATGTTAAAAAACAATATTCTTGGTTAGCCTATTCCCTAGAAGGAGAACCGAGACAGTGGCATAGGTTAATCGCCTGCCATTCGCTTGGCCCAAATCCAACCTATGACGAGTTAAAAAGTCGGGTCATCGAACTCTTTGCCACTCGGTATGACAAACTAAGATTGCAACATGACCGTTCCCTCCCCCCTCACGAACGTCAGTGGGAAACAATATTAAACCCAGTGGAAAAACCACAAGAAGTTATTAAGTCACAGGAAGCAAGCTCTATTAGTTTAAACCAACCTAAAACTGGCAATGAAAACGTTAATCCTTGTGACAAAAGTCAAACACAAGTTAAACCAAATGAACAAACTTCGCTTGCAAACAGCGATACAGACCAATTTACGTCTGGGATGGAAAATCCGATAAAACCTCTAGCGTAGAGACGGCGGTTGAAAAGGAAAATACGATTGAACCAAATTCTGTAAATGAATCCCTTGATTTAAGTGAAACAAATGTTCAACTAAATTCTACCGTTCAAGCCTCGCATATCCCTCATTCGCATTTAAATGCTGAACCGGCTCAAGCCGAAATATCAAACGTAACTGAAGCTCGGGTAACAGAAATGGAAATTAATACAACTAAAATAACTGCGGCCGCTGAAAACGTTAAACGGACTGACAGTGACAAATTAATAAATGTTACGGCTAACTTTTTTAGTGATTTAAATTCACCTCCTGATAAATTAAGTTCCAAAACAGTCAAGTCGACGAACTCTTTTATTTTCTCAGAAACTGGGGTAAAAGAAAGTGAAAGTGTAAAATCGGTAAATGATACGGTTAATCTTCGTAACCCACCTTTAGATAGCAATCTTAAATCTACCAGCCCTACATTCCACAAAATGGAGCGAAAGCAACCCTCTCCTGGAACTATGAACAGTGACAAGGTGACGGGCTCGAAAACCCCTCAACACAAGGAACAGATTCAAAGTTTAAAACCTCCTCCGAACAGTGAAAACGCTCTGGGTGTGAAACCCCCTCCTGAGAGTAACCATGCACCATGTCCGAACCCTCTTCAGGACACCAGCGATCCTGCAACGTCTCACCTAAATCTCCATGCCACCAACGCTGTAACTCTACAGGCCAGTCTGACCTGCATCTCTTATTTTGCTGCTATAAAGGAATCAATCTGTCAGGTGCTATGGTTTTATATTTTTTCCATTGTAAACTGTAGTTATATCATTGCAGTTATGAAATTTTCGACATGTAGAACTTTCATTTGGACTTTCAGCCATGATCTCAAAGAGATGAACTTTTTAAAATATCACAAATCTAAATTTAAACTTGCTGCATGAACTTTCAACTACCAAAATTTCATGTTTTGGATTACATGTCATAATTTTTTTTTTCTGTATATAATATATGCATGTATGTACGTTAATGCTTTTTTTATTCCTAGCCAACACCAGCAGTCTTGGAAAAAAACCTTTTTGAACATTTTTATATAAATTTTCCCCCCTTTCGTTTTGTGACTGATCTATATATCTGTACTTAAATGTTTTCTGTTTTAGCCATCACCTGCAGCGATTCATACGATAAATTTTCTTACCTTTTAGTATATAAATTTTCTCTAGTTTTTTGACATGATCTATATGTACATACTCCAATCTTTTTCTATTTTGTAGCCATCCACGCCAGTTTGAAAAAACAAACTTTTTGAAATATTTTGTATATATTCCTTAACTATATTTCTCTCAATTATATAAAATGAAATTTTATAAGTGTATAAACATTTTTCTCTATAGTTTTGTAAATGATCTATATGCATGTACGTGAATTTTTTACTTCTCAGCGATCAACTGCAGTTTTGAAAATTTTGTATCGTTATCTATGTTTTCTAAATGTCGTACATCGTATAAAATGAATATTTCTTGTTGTAAACTCTTGCATTTTTCACTAAGAGATTTATGTATATATTAATATGGGGGTTAAAAGAATTTTTTAAAGCTATTTTGCATGTAAATTCGCGTTTAACGACTAACCATATTAATCCACTAACAATTTAGTTTTTTTTCCGTACGCAAATAGCTAGGTGAAAATATCGCTGTCTATAAAATTACTGTCATTTATTTATCTATAAACTGTAGTGGACCTTCTTTTTGATTGATACTGTAAGATGAGTTTTTGTATTCTAGAAGTTCTCTGATGATTCAAACCCAAAGTACGGACGTTAAATCTCAAAATCCAGGCTGTTTCCTTCACTTGTTACGTTTGATGCTAAAGACGGTATTTTTTGGAACTGTGCCAGCGTTTTTCTTCTCTGAAGTCGAAAAAGCTCTTGGACGCTTGCCAGCAGTGGATTCCTCTTTCAATATTCATCCGAGAGTGGACAGCTGCAAATCTTTTTTTTTTTGATAACCACCTGAAATAAAGACTCTTTTTGCTATCAATTTGCACAACTTGAATTTGAATAATGACTCATCGCACTTTTGTTTTTAAGCGATCCTTTTTTGTACTAATTTTTTTTTTAAATTAATGAATTTTTTCTACTGGAGTTCTAGTTAACTAAATTGAGTACAAACGGTTTTCCGGTATAAAGCGACTTACATTGAGCATAAGAAACATTTTTTTTAAAAAGCTATCTAAGCTACTTAAAATTATATGTAAGTGTCCGGTTTTTTGGCCCTGTACTCTTAATTTTTTTTTCCTTATTACATTTTAAATGCAAGTAGTTATTCTTGGGCAGTCTAGTTTAAATTTAAGTTTCCCCCCTCTTTTTTTTTCTTTTCTAAAATATTATGTAGTTGAATTTTAAACAGTAAGTCACTGCAGCTAAATTTTATTTGCATAGTATTGCAATAATTTAAAATTTGCACGGGTAAAAACCCGTTGGGGATTTTTTCCGCGAAAATTTTTCTTTTGGTGAGGAACTGTGAGGTCTAGCAAAGTGCTACGATTAAAATTCGCACTTTGCAAGTAAAACATGAATACGAAGGTTTTAGGATTCGATTGAGTAATAGAGTTAGTTCTCATCCTAAACTAAAATTGTAATTGACATTATGCTAATAAGTTTGAAAAGTGATTTATATAAAAGGAGAAGGAAGATTGCTTTTGTGTGTTAGTTGAGAGTTAGTTAGAGTGTTAGTTGGAAGGAGTGTTAGTTGGAGTGAGCTAGAGAGTTAGTTGGAAGGAGAGTAAGAGAATGAGTTGATGGGGAATTAGTTGAAGGTTAGTTGGATGTAAGTCGAGTAGGTAGCAGTGTCAGGGAATCCTCCTGCTATCGAAAAGTTACTGAGCCGCGAGGATGAATAAGGTTAAATGTAGTAGTTTTAGTTAAGTAAAGTACAAGTAATTAAGAAGGCTGCCCATTGAAATTTATAAAGATATTATATACAATTAAAGTCCAGCACCCTCATTCTTATTTAAGCTCAATTAAAGCTCCATTGATTTTATAAATCTGACTTCGTGTTATTTCATAACTTTATTAATTAAGCAAGTTTCAACTTCAAGTTAAGGTTAAATTGATATGACGAAGTTTAATTCTCCACAAACTTTCCAAGATATTTCAATTTAATTTCAGTAAATAACAAGTTTCTACGATTTGCAATTAAAGATACTGAATATTTACATACTGAACTATAGTAAATTTCCTATTAAATAATATATTGCCCATATGCGCGGAACTAGTGCGACGTAAAACACAACCAACCAACCAACCAACCTTTTAAATAATAATTTTTGAAATTAAGCTAAAGTTTTCTTCAAAAAAATTTCTATTTGGTAGAATTATATATGAAATAAAGAAAAATTAAACAAAGTATATGACGTTGTACGAAATGTATTGAACAGTCACTCCGTAGTTTTTGTTTCTTTGTTGGTCATTTCATTTCTTAATTTTGATAATTTTCCATGAAAAGCAGACTGAGCGTTAAAGTGTTTTTTTTTTTTTTAATAATGTTTTGTGATACCTTGAATGAAACACTTGAAGTGGAAAGGTACCAAATTAGGTACCAATCGGCTTACCTGTTTAAAATGCCGCATGTCACACATAGAGGAAAATTATTACAGCTACGCTGTATACCTTATAGCTACAATGTGTATGTATATATATATATACCGAGTGATCCAAAATTCACAAAATATATCATTCAAAAAGTATTGACTGTAGATCTATACGGTTTTCGCTAAAATGTACAAAAAATCATGGAATTTATGTATATACAGTCGAGCCTCGTTAACGTGAACATTGTTAACATGAATTTCGTTTAACATGAGCCGTTTCGACAGTCCCCATTCAAATGATGATTAGTTTCTGAGTTACTGATAGCATGAAGTACTGATAACCTGAACAGATTTTTATTCCCCTTCGGATTCACGTTAACGAGGTTCGACCGTATATATATATAGCCGTATATATACGGCATTTGCACAAAGAAATACTTAGCTTTTGCTACCTTTGTGACAGAAAAACATTTATTTATTTAGCATGTTTGCATTCTACCAGGCCCTTGATAATGTTAGAATGCAAATAATGACGTTTTCTTATTCCAACTTGCTTTAATTCGTTTAGATTTGACTTCACTTCTTTTTTGGTTTGATTCTTTGTTTTTGATCACATTTATTGTTTAAATACTGATATTAAATCCTCTTAGAATTCCAACTGTATGTGCTGATAATAATATATGTCTACTGTACGTTCTGATTATCTCTCTCTCTCTCTGTCTCTCTCTCTCTCTCTATATATATATATATATATATATATATATATACATATATATATATGTGTGTGTGTGTGTGTGTGTGTGTAAAATTGTTTCATTTTTACCGAACATATCGTGCTGTATTCGCAGCATTCTCTCACATTTTAAATACATCTACCTGATCAAATAATGCCACACTGCAAATACTGTTTTTTTTTTTTCAGAATTTTTCGCACGAAGTCTGCCGGTCATTCTAAAGAATGACCTAGTTACATTGCTGAATGCCCCTGTAAAAATTAATTTCATGATTGTAGCAAGGTCTCATAAAGAAAATTTAAATTGTTTGCTTAATAATTCTTTTGTTACTTAAACAAATCCAATTTCTTTTTGTACATATTAGTGAAAACTACATAGTGGTAGGGTCAATCCATTTTGAGTGATATGTTATTTTATTATTTCTGTGACTTTTAAATTTCCCGGCAAATTTATACATTTACACAGAGAGAGGGTGAAACAGAGCAATAATTACATTTTTTTTTAAATATCAACTCTAATGTATATATATATATATATATATATATATACCTATATATTAGAGTATACAAAGTACAGTACGTATACATATATATTAGTTGGTTAATTAGGTAGGGCGTTTTATTTTATTGTATTTCATTTTAATGCATTTTGTAATTTATTGAATATTTCATATATATTAATTTGTTGTAATTGTACTACTTTTATAATTTTTGTAATTATAAAATTACAAAAATTACGAAAGTAGTACAACTTGTTTTTGGACTTTTTTAATTATATGTATGTCAGATTTATTTTCAGTTAACGGGGGTTTTCTGTTTGGTGAGAAGTTAGGGGGTAAGGATAGTTATTAGCTAAATCCTACTGTCCTTTCAGAAACTTCTCTTTAACCCCTACACTGAGGGGCCTCCCTGATGAAGAGCTGAGTATCTTTTGGGGTTTTATTTCGTTTTATTCATTGAAAATCTATTCCTATATTTAAGTTTTCCCTTTCCTTTTGCAGCAATTCTGTGCATTGGTTTGTTTTGTCCTTTTATGTTTTTTTCTTATCTTTAAACTCAAAAATTCGTTACAATATTTACATATATATTAGAGTATACATATACATATTTTTTCTGTTTCATCTTATTCAATGTTTCTTGGTTTCATTTATTCAATGTTTGAAAAGGTTTTCAATATATATACTTACATATATATATATATATATATATATATATATATATACATACATTCTTTCTCTTTATGTGTCGATTAACTTTAGTTAAAGTATATATTTTAAGAAATAGGATATTTTAAAAAATGAGATTTAAAAAAAAAAATAAATTAAGGTGCGATATAAAACTCATTCACCTCACTCAGAAATTGTAAAATAAGGAAAAGGCATGTTTACACTCAAATGCTCCCCCAATCAATCTTTGTCACTCTCGATGGAAAAAAATTAACCTGCTTTGACACTCTACTCATAACGTAACGTGCATTTTCCTTATATATTTTCGAATCATTATATCTGTACTGATAAGTATAAAGGATTTAAGTCCATATTCTTGATTTTTCAGGAGACGAAAAATAAAGTTTAACTAGCTAAAAACAAATCAGAAGATTCGATTAGGGAAAAAAGTATTTCGTTGATTTATACCCTTTATACCATTCAGTGGTTGTGAACCTTCATTTAATAACGGGAAAAATTGAATTAAATATTTTATACCATACATGAATGGTACATTTCTGAATTGGTCCTTTTTTTACAAATGGATTTTCTCAAAGACTAAATGACATAGAATTAAATCCTTTATACCAATCGATAGAGAATTTTTTTCTGAGTCTGACTATGTACTTAACTCAAAATTGACATTTTTGGACTTAAATCCTTTATACTTATCAGTACAGATATATTCCTTATATATTTTCCTTATATGTTTTCCTAACATATACACTACTGGCCATTAAAATTGCTACACCAAGAAGGAATAATAATAAAAGAATGAAATTCGTTGGACACATACATTATAGTAGAAAGAATAATTGATTAAAATTTCAGGAAATTTGGAGTAATATGTACTGAGGAAACAGTACATAAAGCAGCGACCTCTCTGAGCAATAACAGCACATATCTGCCTAGGCATTCAATCGAACAGCGATTGGATGATATGTACGGGTAGAGCACTTCATGAAGTTTTAACACGATGCCACAATTCATCGATTGAAGTTATTGGTGTGTGATGGCGGGGCAGTGTCTTTTCAACGATTAAACAGTCATTTTCATTGGTGCGAGATCAGGAGAACGCGCTGGCCAGAGCAACAGTCGAAAACAATCTGTATCAAAAAGGTCCGGACAATATAAACAACTTGCGGTCGTGCATTATCTTGCTTAAATTTTGCGCTACGGAGGCCTTGAATACAGGGCAGAGGGGCGGGCCTTAACTCATCAGAAATTTAATGGCCGCTGTTCAGAGTGCCAGGAATACGAACATGTATCCAATGGGAACCCATAAAATAATTGCAAATGATGGACAGTATGATGATGTCGAATCCTAGCTGGCCATGCACATTATTCCTAATGCCGTTAAATACGGATAAGGCAATCTTGATGCTGTAAACAGGATTGTAAATTGTTTGTAAGGTGACTTCACGCTATTCCTGCGTCCAGGTTCATCGTTGATCACAAACTAATGGCGCCCATATCAATGATGTAGTTTTGAGGGTAATCAGAATTTTGATAGCCGCATACTGAGTCACCACCTGGATTGATGGTATGTGGTACCATAGGATACACGTCTCGGTCACCTCTTATTTTCATTCCCGCCACTCTGAATACCAGCCATTACATTTCTGACGAGTTAAAGCCCATCGCTCTGCCCTATGTTCAAGGCCTCCGAAGCGCAACATTTAAGCAGAACAATGCACGGCCCCAAGTTGTCCATATTGTCTGGACCTTCGTTGATGCCGAATGTGTTCGACTGTTGCTCTGGCTAGCGCGTTCTCCTGATCTCGCACCAATAAAAATGATTGTTTAATTGCTGAAAAGCGACTGCCCCCCCACCACTCACCAGTAACTTCGATCGATGAGTTGTGGCATCGTGCTAAAACTTCATAAAGTGCTCTATCCGTACATGTCATCCAATCTCTGTTCGATTCAATGCCTATGCAGATATGTGCTGTTATTGCTCACAGAGGTCGCTGCTTTATGTACTGTTTTCTCAGTACATATTACTCCAAATTTCCTGAAATTTTTATCAATTGTTCTTCCTACTATAATGTATGTGTTCAACAAATTTCATTCCGTTATTATCATTCCTTCTTGGTGTAGCAATTTTAATGGCCAGTAGTATATAGATAGCATCCTACTTAATTTTCTTCCAAAAAAAAATTTTTTTTTGAAAACGAAAAGCAAAAAAAAAAAAAAAAAAAAAAAAAAAAAAAAAAAATGTGCAAAATTCGTATTGATTTGGATTCTGAAATTTCGATGTATGCGAGTTTTTTGCGAACTAAAATTAAAGAATTCGCAAAGTGTACAAGTAAAACTTACTGCTTGTAACTCGAATTGAGTTTGGAATTGAGTTTGGAATTGAGTGGGTTTGATGTCGCACCAGAGCTACGCAACTGAAATTACAGCCGGCAGCAAAATTATTGAAACGACAGCAATATATCGTATTTAAAGGATGAGCATATAATATTATTTTGTTACGCAAATATTTGCTGAGCAATTTAATTAAAAGTTGGGGATTATATTCTGTTTTGGACATATTTATAAGTTATATAAAATAAGAAAAATATTCGAAATCACTATTAAATTCTGAACCATAAAAAGTGTGACGAATCATTCATATATATATATATGTATATATATATATATATATAGTGTCAACTTTCTTTTCTTCAGATTCTTATTACACGGTCCTATTTAATTTTCAAGAACTATTGTAGTCTTAAAAATTAAAGTAAGTACTAATATTAATCTTAAAAATTAAACCAATTTAAGATTTGGCTGCGTTTGTTTCTTTGATGAATTATTTGACTGACTATTCTTCGTTCTCATTCTTTTTCTTTTACTATAAAAGGAATATATATATATATATAGGTTGATTCGCTACCAGTGCGGCAAAATTACACAATATGTAGAGGGCACAAAGACTATTCGGAATCACAGAGCATTGCAGGTCAGAAATGCAATCCTAAGCAGATAGGGGGTTATAAGGGGGTAAAATTGTTAATAAACTCATAACTTATTCTAAGCTTTTTGCTTTTAAATATCATTTCGCGATCACCATGCATTCATAGTTTTCCTCCTAACACTTACGTGAGTGACTGTTAACAGTTTTCCTGTAACAGATATTAACCTATAAAATATTGTGTATTTAAAATTCACGGGATTTTATCACGCCCCTTATTTCTTGTTTTTTATTTTAGAGAACTAGGTAGCATCAATCAGGATCATACTATTAGAAAAACGACGTGAATGGATTAAAAATATCAGGTGAGTGAAAATGCGTATCATTCTTGTGCTTATTTTAATGAAAGTGTCTTGGATATTTAGCAAAAATTGGAACCATCTAGGTGTGTCTTGAAACATTTATGAAAAGGCCAAAAAATCCTCTATCTCGTTAGGATTTAATTTCCGACCCTGCACTACTATGTGATGTTAAATCGTCTTTGGGGCCCCAACATCTCCTGTATCCTTATATAGATATTAGGATTTTCCCGTCAATTCGGCACGTGTTAACATTATCCCAGAGAGTTAAATTTTTGTTAAAATGTGGTTAGGGTCAAATAAAAGAAAATTAGAGGTATCTATCTTTTTTTCTTCTACTTTTGTATAATGTAACTAAATTAGTGTACGAATATTAACCGTAAAATGTACGTTGTTTCTCCCGGCAAATGTTTAACTTTTTTCGGCATGTACTATTTTAGTTTACCGTCCAATTCTTTTGATATATTTCTTGAAGTAAATTAAATTAAAAAGTAACTTTTTTACTAAAATGTTGAAAAAGGTAAAGAAATATTAAAGAAAAAAAAATTATAATATAACATTATTTTATAAAAGTTTACTCATATTCTACTTGAAATCATAGCTTTTTATTAGAAAATTAAGTAAAAATCATATATGTACAATATTTAGTAAAATGGTACGAGTATCGGTTTTAAAATAAATAAATAAAAAAAAGAAAGAAAGAAAGAAAGAGAAAAAAAAAATTCCCATTCAAAGAAATTCTTAATATATATATATATATACAGTGTGTGTATGTGTTCAAAATAATTGTAAACTATAATTAATCTTAGAATGTGAGGTTTGACTTATTTTTAAAGCTTTACAGTGAAAATTTATGTAAATAATACGCGGCATTTTGAGTTAAAATGACTTTATATATCAAGAAAGGACATTTAACATAGCATAAAGTTTTATTTAATATGTCCACGTGAACACATTTAAGTTGAGATGAGATTAAATTAAGAAACCCCTCTTGGAAAAAGCAGTACTTTAATTTTAGCGCAAGATGTTCATACCACTTCAAAAGAACGCGCTGAATGCCTAAGATCTTTTAACTGCTGTTAGGATTGTGCAGTTCAGTTTAATATTAATGTTTAATTGCATCTGCACATTGTTGAAATTTAAAGAGGAAGGTAGGAAAACAGGTAAAAACGTTAATTTTTAGGAACATTTCAGACCATATTTGTATTAAGTATTAATTATATAAGAATATACTTTATGTTTATATTTTTGAAATATCCAGTGCTTTGACTTCAATGCGTTTTTGCAAAGAGTAATGAATATATATATATAAAAAGAAGTTTATTATTTTTTGTTTATATTTGAAAAAGTATTTTAATGAAAAAAATTCTTATATTTTTTATTTCTTTGGATATTTAAAAGGAACAAATACATAAAAAGTTGAATTCTTTATCGTTTGTGGTATTATTTTTATATTATACTGTTTTATCTTCTTTATTACACTTCTGAAAATTGATCTTTCATTTTATTATAATTGTAATAAGGTAGAATTGACAGAATTAATTAAAAAATCGTACAAAAAATGATTTTGTTTTACTTACAGCTAACAAAATAAAAGGTTCTATAAAAATTCAAAATAAGGTAATGATAGAATTGTAAAAATTTCGAGAATTGAATGAAAAGCTAAAAGCAAGGCAATATTTTGCAAATTTGTAAATAAATAAAAAAATGACAGTAAAAAAGATAAATTTCATCGAAAGTTTTGCGATCATGCCTTGATCATTTCGAAACACAGACAACTTTTCTGCTACAAACACTCAATTCTAGCGTAAAACAAAAATGCGTGTTATATCTATCGGCATTTTTGGTCAGTAAAACAACTCTTCAACTTTTGACACGATTTCCAACAAATTAAACTATTGACTTCTTTTGATGCAGTACCTTAAACGTTAACTGAATACCAACAGCGTCATCTGATTGCAACAAACTGCAGCAAAAAGTATTATTAATTTTAGACAGTCAAGTTTTGCAATCAATAGAGTGTCAGAGTCATGTGATCCGTTTATTTCAGTCAAAAATTCTCGAAACCTCTTTCCATTTAATTAGTTTAAACTTACAAAATTCAGTTTTTTTTTAAATTAAGGGACACGATAGTTTAAATAGAACTGTGATTGAATTATTTTTTAATATTGGCTCTCTTTAACTTTTGTATCATTTTGTGCTATTGATTGTTTAACAAAGCGTTGTGATTTAAAAAATACAACCAAATCAAATAGAGTTAAGTTTTAGAGCTGAATGTGGAAAACATTAATTCATATCTTCCAAAATAACGATGATATTTTAATTCTGTTTTTTTTTTTTTTTTTTTTTTTTTTTTTTTAAATATATACGTTAGAATGAAGTGACCCAAAAATATTTCATGCATATTTTTGGTAAGCAAATATTTTTTGAATTATGAAAATTATTAATAAATTCATATTCGAAAAAACTATGAAACACAACCTATATTAAATTTTGCATGAATGGAACGAGCATCATCAAAAACATGGGTTTTCAATACCCCTTCCTAACATTATTTTTTGTTATAATATGTATCTCCTGTAAGTAGATAGCTGCATATAATTTAACGAAAAACTATTTTAATTTACTTTTATGTCATTCATATAGTTTTCTAAGCAACATACAGAAGTTTATTATACAAATTCGCTTATTTTTGTAAAATTTTCGCAATGCAGGCGGGTAATTGCAAAAATAAACAAGCCCCGCTTCTATAATGCTGAAACAATATTTTAAAAAGACTAGGTTACATATTCGTATTTGACTCTAAATTGATGCTACTATGCATAAATCACAATGGCATTTACTACATCGATTAATGAAGATAAAACTTTAATGATTTAATTGCAAATATGCAAAATTATTTTGCTTTATAATGTAAAGTTTCATAAAAATGTGTAAAGGCGTGGCTCACATTACAAGATAAGAACATATCCTGTCCTAATATGTTAAGTCTTTTTTCTTAAACATTAGATAACTTTTACTAGTTTTTCAATGATAAAATTCTGTTTTAAACTTGTTGTCTTTTTTTGTATTTAAATATTGTATGGTTTGTATACCTCAAGTTAAATGCCATGTTTTAGAAAACATGCTATAGCGAGACTTACTGTTTGAAACAGCAATACTCGTTCGACAATCTTTATATTATTTTTACAATTTAATAAATTTTATAACTTTTTTTTACCCCACATTTTCTGTTTTAATCTTGTTGTGACATTTTTGCATTAGTTTACTATACGTTTGTAAGCTTTATGTTATTTAAAATTTATCACATGATGTAACGTAATAATATATTAAATCTTTATTATATGTTTTTAACACATAATCAAATAGTGGATTTTTTTCTTTAGTTTAAAAATCTATTATGGAATCAAAGCTTAGTATTTATTTTCGCTTAATTCTAATCACGGCTAAGTACAGAAGGCTCTTGTATAACGCAGGATATTCGTTCTGGGCTATAGGAAATCATGTTATGTGGGAAATGCATTATCAGACCATAGCTTCATAAACTAGATGTCTGTCGCTTGGCTCGGAAGCTTGGTAGCAGTTGAAGCGGTAGACAGCGCCACCTGGTACAGATTGCGCGACTTTTTTATCCAACAGCCACCAAAAAATTTTAAAAGTGGGATATGATATGCATAAAAGGCGAATAGAATCGAAGAAACGTAGATTATATGTATCATATATCACTTCTTAAAATTATTGATAACAGTTGAATAAAAAAGTCTTGCAATCTGTACCAGGTGGCGCTGTCTACTGCTTCAACTGTTGCCAAATTTCCGAGCCACGCGACAGGCATTTAGTTAAGGAGGCTGTGATCAGACTAATTTATGCAATTTCAGTTCAATAAAATATATATATATATACATATATATATACATATATATATATATATATATATATATATATATATATATATATATATGTTATTTTATTTTTTGTGTTGTTTTATTTCATTTTTTATTGCTATCTGCGTAAGGTTTCAATGTTTACTATATAAATTAACATATTTTTGTAAAATTATCGCACGGCAGCTGAATAATTTTGATGGCATTCCAAAAGAATAACCCACCCTCTGGCTTTTTCTGAAACAATACTTCACTTTAAAAAGTGTTTCTTGTTTCCTTAATTTTATTTTCTTTGACTCTTTATAGAACTCTAGCATAGATAAACAAAGGAGGAAGCTTACCGTTTCGATTGTTGATGACAAAATTTCTGTTATTTAATCATGAATTTGTTAAATAATTTGATGTTTTAGAGAAACGTATAAAGGCGTGACTTATTACTCAAAATAGGAATGCTTTTCAACAATATCTCCTTTTTATTGAATATTAACCCTTTCTTATATTTTTGTTTAAATTTTGCTATCTTTTTGTATATTGTATATTTTAGATTTGTACGCCTAAAATTAAATGTAACACATTATAGAAAAATTTTCATGTGGAGCTTACTGTATAAAATAAAAATATACCCAACAGAAGTAGATAGAATATTTTTCCTTATTTACACACACACACACATATATGTATATAGTATACATATATATATATATATATATATATAATAATTATTATTATTATTGTCATTATTACTATTTTTATTTTATTTTGTTGTCTAAATATTTATAAATATTGTAGGATTCGTATGACTCAAGCTATTTAAATTTTAACGTACGATGTGACGTAGTAAACTATTTCATTTTTATTAAAAATAAACCATTTAAAAATTTTTAATTCATAAACTATTTACAAAAATGTAAGAAGAAAAAATATAAGTCATTTACGCCTCAAAGAAATCAAAAAATTGATTAACTGTATAAAATGTTAAATTTATCTAACACGTTTTACGGGACTGTTTATCGTACTGGAAGAGTACTAGTCTCTATTGGTCACATTTTGCACTTGCGCATTATTCGTGAGTCAACTGTAGTCATTCAGATAATTTTAGAAGCAAACAATATAGTTCTGCAGATTAACTTTATTTTTTTGTTTTATAATTAGTATTTTTATACTTTTTTTTTTCCGGTATAAATCTTAATGATTAATGTCCATTTTAGGGTATATCATAATTTATTTTTTCTAAATGTATAGATGGACCCCTAATACATTTTCACTTATAACTCCCTTCAAAAATGATTCAAAATATATAAATAGGACTTTTTCCGAACCGCCTTTATCTCAGTAATTTGAATATGAAGTCGAAAATATGGGTAGCTATTGAAAAAAAAATAAAGTTGGTGCCTTTTTTAATATGTAGATGACCCCTTAAGCAAAATCAAACTATACCATTATAAACTAACGTTGTTGTAAATCAATTGGTACCAGCCGCATGTTTCTACGATAATATACAGAGAAATTTAATGGGTGGTGGCTTTATTTTTTCTTTAACTGATTGTACAAACTCTTTATAACTCCCACCCATTCCTACTTTGTATTCAAGAAATGAAATATTAATTTAAACTTAACAAAAACACTTTAATTAACCCGATAACGCCCGAATTAATTTTACAAAATATATTTTGATGAATATTTAATTTCTAAATTAATATAGACAACTAACAGTAAAATATATTAAATTTAAACAATTCATCTGATAGTTTCAAATTTAAAGTTTACCCTCATTTGAGGACTTTTAGTGTTCTAGCAAAAAAACTTCAAGATAGAAAAATAACAGATTAATTTCCTATTATATGCTGCGCTCAAAGCTGGTAGATGGGAGGTGCCGGGCTCGATCCCAGGTCGCGCTCATCGACCTAGCCGTTCGGAGTTTTCCGTGGTTTCCTCCGAAACTTGCGTAAATACGGGCTAGGACCCCTTAGAAAGACCCCCACGGAGGGCATTCCCCCTCTAGGCCTAGGACACATCAGGAGTCAATCGGCCTTAAATCCTACAACCAACCAACCAACCTATTATATGCTGACAAAGACCTCGAAAGTAAAGTATTATAATATATATTATTATTCATATTGATTTAAATTGATATATACTATGAGCAAAAAACAAACTTATATGTGACGAATGAAAAATCATAAAATAACAATCCAAATTATGTAATTATGATTAATAGCAGGCAAATAAAACTTTGAGGGATTATTTAGAGTGACGCTATAAACTGTCATTAAAAAAAGCAGAAATAATTCCAAGAAACAACAAAAAATATACCTGCTATTTTATTAACTGTCCTCAAATGAGGACGCTGAGCGTTAATGGGTTAAAGCTCTTAAACATGAGGAAAAATGGGACTACTCTCTAGCAGCATAATAAAAATAAATTATTTCCATTCTTACTTAAGAATAAAACAATAAATGGACCCATATTACCACAAACTTGCCGGCAAAATAACTGACGTCTTTACTCCTCAATACTATGTTTGACAAAAGATAAACTGGGGATGACATCATGAACTGAGACCACTAAACTGCACTGAACAGAACTCTTTGAAAATTTCTGAACACCCAGAATGATTTTAACATGCCTTTTTTACAGAGGAGAACGAATTTTCTTTTCTACGTAAGCTAATTTCCAATGAACTTATTCAAAAACTAATTAATTCCTATACTATTCATACTACACTTTGCTTTTCTGGGATCCTGTGTATAGATTTTTTGCTATATGTCAAACTAAATAAACTATGTATATTACACACACACACACACACACATATATATATATATATAACTTTATGTCAAGCGCTTAAAATTTTCTACATAACTATATATATATATATATATATATATATGTGTGTGTGTGTGTGTGTGTTTGTTTTTGGGGGGAGGGGGGGTATAGGAGTTATTATTTATTAAAAAGTAACTGTACCTCATCATTCAAACTGATGCATCATTTAAATAAAACATTTAAAAATATGTTCAAGAAGATTGTATGTATTTTTATAAACATATTAAAGCAACATTTCAGAAAAAATATCAAGCTTGTTCCGCTAATCCCTTTAAATATTCATCACAAGAAACTGGTAAACTTCACTGCAAAAATATAACGCCGACAAGTAAGAGAATTTTAATCACATTGTTTCGAAATGCATATTTTAAAATAGTTCTGAATATTTACACTCAAACATGTGTCTAACAATGCATCGTAAAGCATACGTTAATTATCTATAATAAGTACTTCAAACACTTTAATCTCGGAGTGCTCATTAGTTAGGCTAGCATGTTTTTATATATGAAAAGGAAACTTTAGCTCATTAAGTATGGAATAATCGTTAATAGCCTTTCACTCAAGTTGCAGTGCATACATGTTAAGCATATTTTTTAAATATATTGTTTGTATTAATCTTTTCTTGTTATAAATATCTTAATTACATTGGATAAGAATTGTATTTGTGTTAAAAAAAGAAAAAAAAATCCCGAGATATTAAGTCTGTTTTTTTTTTTTTTTTTTTTTTTTTTTTTTATGATATATATATATATATATATATATATATATATATATATATATATATATATATTCCATAACAATTGGTTTTAAGGAATATTTTTTTTTTATTTTTTAATACAGTCATTAAATACTTAACTTGAAATTTAAAATCCCATTTGGAATAAAATTGAAATAAACTTTTTTTTTTCAATATATTTAGCACAATTTAAAATTTTTGAAACGGTATTTGTTTGAAATATATATATTTATATGTATATATATATATATATATATATATATATATATATATATATATATATATATTGCCAATTGTTATTGCAAATTTTAATAACTTAAATTTAATAACTTAAATAGAATATGATAATAAACAAAGATGAATGAAACATTTTGCGTTAAACAAAATTACGTAACCATTATAAACTAGTAAAAATTAAACATGCGTTTTTTCCAAAAGATCTTCATCTTTTCTTTTAAAAGAACGCTGATTGAGCTACATTTGTAACAAAAAGAAGTGGAATTTTAGTTTTAGATTGTTTCAAAATATCTATTTTAATCCGTAATTGTCTAAAACTGCGAAAAAGAAAAAAAGCCATTGGCGTTAGATTTCTATTTTGTCGTAAATTATAAAAGGTTCCCGGATTTTTCTATACATACTTATTTTGTTTTTCTTTATTAGTCAAACAGTAATTCTTACACTATTCTATATTCAATGGATGAAAGTATTGGATTCGCAAAAAAATTTCACATCGGATTTTCGGTGGATTTACACGTTTTTAGAATTCCAGAACATGATTTGATCAATTTTAGAAAATGAAGAACAGGATTAGACAAGGACTTATTTAACAAAACCGTATGAAGTGTACTTTTTTTACATAGGAATTTTTGCTAGTGTTCGGACACTTTTGTTAACAACTGTATGTGTATCAAACAAACATTTCGTGGCTACTGTATCATGGGAACTACCGCACAGAATTGCAAATAAATTTATACGCAAATGCAACTTAACGTAAGTTAGTGTCTGTCAACTTTTGATGTCAATCGCTCAGGATGTTACTCTTCAACACAGTGATGTCCGTAATTTGAGTAAAGGCTATATATCAACCACCACTGAAATAAATTTCATATACATTAATATTCAAATGCACCTGGACATAAATTAGTGACTCTCAACTTTTGGTGCCAATCTCTCAAATATCGGTGCTGCTATGCATTAATTTTTGCAAATTTAGAACGCTATATTAAAGGAACTACTTCCCAGAATTGCATATTAGTTTTTTGCAGGTGCACCTTGACATAAGTTAATTTATGTTAACTTTTGGTGCCAGTTGCTGAACAGGTGGCACTCCTTTACCGCTGTTTCTATAAGGAAAGGTTAAATCTGAAGCTGTAATGCATGTAACCGAACAAATCTTAATAAATGAAAACAATCATCATGAGACATTAAGCTGATTAAATTGGTCGTAATTCTGCCGATAGGTGGTGCTGCTATACTGCAGCTTTCCTCCGAAAATGGGAAGAATGTCATCTGCACGTTAAAAATTTATTTCCATTGCACATTTAGTGTAATACCTCTCTGATATAAAAATTATCTGCATTCATTGTGGATAAAAAATAACATATAATTTGTTCTGAAAGAATGTATATAGAAAAATATAGAAGAAAGTATTTTTTTTTTAACGACATACTAGTTTAGCAAGAAAAGATAATAATTCAATTAATAATAACCTATATAAAGAAAAAAAATCTATAATTGTATAAATAAAATATTGTTATACTTACTTTATTAAATTTATAATATACATACGTGAAACGCTTTTGTAAGAAAAAGTTCATAATTCTCTTATTAAATTTGTCATACAATTGTTCCATATTTAGCTTAAAATTTTCACTGAATATTTTAAATATAAAATTATTCAAATATTCGCAGTTTCCGCAACTAACGCAAAAGCCAATGATCACCTTTATTTGAAAGTCGGTGAAATACTGCGTAATTCTGTCAAAACATTACACTGAGGATTCAATGCAACACATCAATTAAAGATATCTCTCAATATAGCCACATTTTTCAACTTTTATATCCACCCTGCCGCTAGTACAAGGTTCCACTATTTCACTAAAGAGCCAGGTACCATTTAGTGGTTAAAATATGATCAAAAATTAAAACTAATTTTATTTTAAATATATGCTAAAATTTATTTATTTTAAAAATCCAAAAATTTTAACAAATGTACAAAAATACTTTTATGTATATATTTTAGACTATATAAAAAATTAATCTTTTTTTTTTTTTTTTTTTTTTTTTTTTTAGATTCATTTTAATAAAATTCTCAAGGCTGTCTTTTGTCTCTAAAATATTTCAGTGTATAATATATCTGTGATATCACTCAGACTTTAATTACGATTTCACAAGTTTTATATTGCATTCGCTGAAAAAGGTTGGTCGGTGGGATTGCGAAGCAGATAGATACAAAAGTTTATAGAAAGATACATAGCTATTTAAATAAAATCCTCACTGTGATTTTTTAAGCATAGAGTAATGACTAAGAACGTCTTTTATACTTGAATGTTAAATTTCATTTTATTTAAACGTTTACTTCAAAATATTGGTCGTGGTTCGACCATTTGGCGATAGTCGTATCATATTTTTTTTTTTTATTTATTTATTTATTTATTTTTTTTAAGTTCATATGATGTATTCTTAGTATGTAATGTGCATAAAAATATGTAAATTATTTTTCTACTATTTATATTAAGAATTTATATTAAGTATACTATTTATATTAAGAAATTCTCTGACATTTTAATTTTTTAACGAAGAGTTGCTTTTAATATTGAATGTTAAACAAAATCTTGCGCAATTTTCTAATTTCAATTTTAAATGTTTATTCTGCATTTTAAAATTAAAAAAAAACATTTTTAACACCTTTTATCATACTTTTAGATTTTACAAATGAAATTAAGGTGGCTTTTTGCTACCTTTACCGAAAAGTGGTACCTGGTCACAAAGGTGTGGATTCTTACCACTTGAAGTAGACTGCGGTCACAATATTGTTAAAAGAATTTTATATATCCTAACAAAGTGGAAACATAAAAGTTAACCTCGGACTTACAATATTTTTTCTATCCATATATGACATTCTTTTACTGTAAAAAAAAAAGAATAAATAAAAATATTTTATTACCCTAAATATTTAATATTTATATATATATATATATATATAAAGATAGATATACCTTAACAGTATACTTTTTTTTTTAAGAATATTAAAAAATATATATTTATTTAAGCAATAAATAAAAACTAACTAACTGAAAAAGCACTCAATTATATTCGTTTTTAAAATTTAAAAAGAAAAATACCCAAATCAATTAAAATAAAATAAAAATCCTTCGATAAAAACAACCAAATTCAATGTAAAATTTTAAATAAAATATCTGGAGGCCAATTTTGTGCATCATTTTTATTTTTATGTTTTATCTTTAAACCTAATTTCAAAATAGAATAATTCTTTGGTTGAATCTTTTTTTTTTTTTTTTTTTTTTTTCAAGAAGAAACAATAAATGAATTACGAAAATTTATCACCGTGTGAAATATATCTTATTTCTTGACTTCTCATAAATTTTAACAAAATATTGTTGACAATTTATCTTGTATATTGTCTTTAGTGTGATATCTCTTGTGTCGTCGATATAGCTTTTGGGTTCGTTTTTTTTTTTTTTTTTGTTTTTGTTCTTGTTTTTGTTTTTTTTTACACTTCAATCTTGTCAAGAAGATAAATCGACTATGTGTGAAACTAATTGTTAAAATAAATCGAAGCTGTTAATGAATTTTTAGGTTTACCGTAGATCTGTAATACATCAGCTAGATATGAGTCTTTTTAAGAATTATATGTATTCATGTATATATAAACTAGAATAAATGTTTGACGAGTGATCGAAAAAAAATATGTAATATTTGATGAATTTTTTCAAGCCACCAACACAAGAAAAAGCAAGACCGAATAATAAAATTTTAAATTTAAAATTAAAGACTTTTTCTATTAGCTTTATTCGCAATGAAAGGTATGAAAATATTAAAATGAAGTGTTGCCACTTCAATTTAGTATTTTAGTTAATTTTAAAAAATATGATTGCCGTGTCGAAAAACTGAACTGTGTGTACCCCTGGATTCAGAAAGATCGGTCCTTTCATCTGGTAAAGAATTTGTAATAAGCCATGGACTTTTTAAAATGACTGATATGAATAAAATGAAGTTTTGTCACCTAAATTTCATACTTTAGTTAACTTTTTAAAATCTAATGGTCGTGTCGAAAAACTGTTTGCACCCCTGGATTCAGAAAAGTAGCCTTTTTCATTTGGTATCGAATTTGTAACGATAGGGCTGATATTTCTAATTTATTTTCTCCTTTTCGGTTTTATCCCGGATTCGGCAGAAGGTTTATGACAGAAAATGTAAGCTAAAAAAGAGGTCTTTGAAAATATTGCGTTTCGAATTGATTATTAACGCTTTCCAACTATACGCACTAGTTGCATCTTTCAACATTCAGTTTTCTTTGCCTACGTGATCACACAACGGACTGGTTAAAGACCTGGCAAAGCTACTAATATTACTAATAATTACCGACTCATTTAAATAAAATGAGGTAAAATGTGTCATTTTATTTGTGTGAACACAAATCACATTAATTTTGCTTTCCATTCACTTATGTAGATGATATTTTGTCCCATCGAGATTTTGTCTCCAACCCACGGGCATCTTCCTTTAATCAATTGTTCTTATATTATGTGTACATATTTAATTTTTGCCACACACACAAATATATATATACAGTCGAACCTCGATAACGTGAACACTGCTAACGTGAATCCCTTTTAACATGAACTGTTTCCACAATCCCCGTCAAAATGAATATTTCTTTAGTTAGAATAGTTACTGATAGCATGAACTACTGATAACATGAACAAATTTTTTATCCCCTTTGAGATTCACGTTAACGAGGTTCGACTGTGTTTATTCCATATGACTGTTAAACTGACATAAAACTTAAGTTATATTGACGTCAATTTTGTGAAATGCATAAGTAAATTTAATTTAGGATATTAATATATACGTGTAAATGAATAGGGGAGACCCGTGTACCTAGGGCCATCATGTACCTAGGGCCATCCCACTTTATTTGAATAATATTTAATTTTAAGTTTTAATACTCAATTGGGCAAGTAACAACACCAATTGCTGCTTTTACAACTACTTTGGAATTTTTGAGAAGAAAGTTTTGACAAGTTACACGTAGAAAACGAATTTACATGGTTTGAAGTAAAATTTTGCAGCTCATCTCTTTTGCTATTTTACAAAAGCAAGTCATATATTTTTCTTTTATTTCTAGTGTATAACTTTGCTTTTTATATTTAGCAATAAATGACATATTTAATTAGTCCTCTCTGCCTTTGGATTTTTCAGTGGACAGTATTTTGAATGAAGTTACCAAAACTTGTACCTAGGGCCACATAGCTACCTTGTACCTAAGGCAGTGTTTGGAACTTTTAACACTTTCGCAACCGCATGTTTTTGTCTTTTTGACAGTAAGGTCCGCCTGTGGGCGTTTTTCTCATAAGTTACAATTTTTCAAAAACAAAATATCCCGTATTCACATTTATATTACAAATGGATATACATTATAATCATACTCTCTCTAATCACAGTATTTGCATCCATAGTATTCTGATTGTACAAATATGAATATTGTGTATGATTTTTGGAAACAAATTAACAACAACACAAATTAACAAACTAACAACACAAATTGCAAAAGAAGCGCCCACTGGTGGAGTTTTATATTTTCAAATGACGTGAATCTATGTCAGCGGTCACAAAAGTATTAAGAAAAACAATACAGTCTGTAGTAACTGGATGCTGGCAAACCCAGGTAAACCAGTCACTATATATGCCTTTACTGAAACTGTTGGTAAGTCCTATCCGCCGGCCTTTACTCCTGTAAACATTCTATCAGACTTTCGTGTATCCGGCATATGGCCAATGAATCAAAACACACTCATTGAGGATGAATATTTAAGTTCAAATGTAACTGAAAGACAAGATCCCTCCATAAAAAAGAAAGAAAGAAAGAATGAAAGAAAGAAAGATTTTCCAGGAAGAAAGTGAACCAACAATGATAAAACTGGATGTCTCTGTTTAGTGTCCTGTTGAAATTTCGAAACATTCAACATCTAACATCTTTTCGTGTGTCATGCTTTAACAGGTACGAACATAATCAAAACCTCCCACATCATAAAAAGATGTGACCGAAAACTAGAGAGATCTAGAAATCCAAGAGACACCCCAGAAAAAAAAAAAAAAAAGGAAAAGAAAAAGAAATTGAAGAAAAAAAACTCTGTGTTTCAAAAAAATTTCGTGTTTCAAATTAAGGCAACAACATGATAATTATTATAAGATGAATAAATATATTACTTGATATTGTTTCTTTTATAAAATACATGTTTATATGCTTATTTTCTATTCATTACAAAGTGAAATCTAAATTTGAGAGAATGGCCCTAGGTACAATGATGTCTGGCCCCAGGTACAATGAGGGTGTTGTACCTAGGGCCACGAGTGAAGTTTTTTTTTAAAACCTTCTATTTGTCGGAAATTATTATTTTAGGTATTTATATTAATTCCAGTTGGAAGTAATTAGTCCTAAAGATATGTACATATCAGTTCGATAATTTTTAACTGGTCAAGGGCTCTGTTTTAGGGCATTGAAAAAAAAGCGGCCCTAGGTACACGGGTCTCCCCTATATCTTCTTTTTTTTTTTTTTTTGTAAAAGGATTCATTAAGTAAATATTTCTGGCATTAGCCTAATATGCTTTAAACTCAATATGAAAGCTAATATAAAGTTTTATTTTTCGTATTTATATTATTTCTAAAAAATAAGGTGAGAGATTTGAAAATTTGTCCTTAAGTAGCATCAGGAAACGTAATTCATCCAAAAGTCTGTAGCTCTGCTGATAACCATTCTAGACCTGCAAACTATCTAGTTTAACCGTAATGGTATTAGGCCCCGCCTTTCTTCCCACCAGAATAGTTGTAGAGTAACATTCAGCAATATGTTCTCATGAATAATAAGAAAATTATTGCTCTACAGCTATTCTGGTGTGAAAAAAAAATGCAACATTACGGATAAACTACCATAACACCATTCCGGATAAACAAAAATAGTTAGTAGGTCTACCATTCGCCTACATAGTGTCAGACACACCCACAAGCACACATATATCTTCTTTTATAGTATGTAGAGATATACATTGATATATTCTCTGTCAGGTTTAAACAGTGATTCCCTGTTTGTAAATAATTTGTTTTGGATTTAGTTTTCCGATTCATATTTGTCAGTATCCCGCATACTTGTTTTTTCATAATTTCCACATATTTAACACAAATGAATGTACTTTAGGGATCCTTATACTGGTGTATGTTAGTGTCCATTTATACTTTGTTTCTTTCTAAAGTTTGTAGTTTTACTTGGGTATAATACAGCCTGTTTTCCTTTCAATGATAATCTAACTTTGAAATAGTTACAGGCAAATAATACAGGTATATGATACAAAGGAAAATGACAGATATAAAAATATCCTAAAAAGTATGTTTATATCTTAAATAAAAGAAATTAAAATTCACAATTAAAGAAAAATAAAACTCTGTCCAGAACATAACGAGACTGATTTTTTAACGTGAAGCAGAAAAACGGGAGCGCGAAGTTTGCGGGCTGTACAGATTTAGAGGACTATCAGAGTATCGAGCTGTGATGCTCATCAGATGTAAATTCTTACCTATATAGAATTTTAATTAGATATTAAAGAAAAATTTTAAATATATTCACAAGTAAATATCGAAATTCACATTACGACATGACAATATCTATGCCACAATGATACTCTCATTGTAGACAATGCCACGAATTATCTAAGTATTATTAATTTTTTTTTCTACAACTGTACCATGGAAGAAAGAATTCCGCTTTTTTGCCACAAGCATTTTTTTTTTTTTTTTTTTACAAAAATGTTTAATTATAAAATCACAAGAATAACTGTAAATGTATGAAAAAAATCTATACGGAAATACTGGTGGCAGAAAAAGCTGAACTCTTTCATCTGTGAACTATACCTAGAATAATAAAAAATATCCTAATTAATTTTATATAAATAATAATTTCTGTTTTGTATTTCTGTATATACTTTGCTTATGATTTTTTTTCCTGCAAATAGTTTTAGTTTAAAAATTTCATTAAATTATTCAAAACATAAAAAAATCTTGATGCAAAATAAATTCATCTCCATACAAAACAGGGAAAACATTTTTAAAGTTCTTTTAATTATGGAATTTAATCTCTCTCTCGATGTTACCGTAGATAATTGATTAAAATTGTTTTCTTGTCTTTGCATTGAAAAAAAAAGAAAAGAATTAACATAAAACTAAAAATTCTAAGAAATTTAATATATTTATGCGAAAGGTTATAATTTGGAAATATTTTTTTTTTTATATATATATAAAAGAAAACGACATTTCTTTTTCCGTTATAATTTTAATAATGAGGAAAAGTTTTCAATTGCTTTTTAAAATGCATATTTTTCTTAAGATATTATATTTTTTGTATTAATGTAATAAATATGTAATGTAATAAACATTAAAAAACATTTCAGCATATTTGTACTACATCTTTAAAAAGTTAAAAGCTGTATATTTACATAGTGCCTAAAATAAAGAATAATCCAGACATTATTTGCAATATTTTTGTCCCAGTTTAGAAAGATGTTTTCCTAATTTGTGTCTACTTTTCAATCATCTTTGTAAATCTTGTGCAAGAGATTACATATTATTTTTGACTTTAAAGTTTCTCTAACCTATCCTACTACCCTAGTTGCATTTTTCCGCCAACCATATTTGAAACGATACTCGAAAAACCATACTTGAAGGCTTTAGTCACAACCGTTGAAATGACTAAAAACCCCAACTCTTGTAATTGCAACGATCCTAAAGCAAATAGTCGCCGTAATTGTGAATCTGCTGTGGGCTGAACCATGGAAGACTGGAAACATCATTTTCTTCGGCAATGTCAACCCCTAGATGCAACTAATGACCTATATGACCTAATGACCTATTTACTAAAAATGTTCCTTGAATACATCCGTAAGCATTAAAAATATCATTTGAAAATATTTCTAAATTCCTGAAATCAGGAAATTTTCATGGATTTTTCATGGAAATTTTCTGAAATCACAAAATTTTATTATTCTCAAGAACCTGCTCTTACCTTATGCACTCCTGTAAGTTTAGCAAGGTTCAGCAAGGTTTGCAAAAAAATGATCAAGGTCTGCAAACGATGCGTTTTTTCAAACGATCAGTTTAACCCTTTCCGGCGCAAGGTAATTGGAATCATTTAAATTACACTGCCACTGGAATTCACGAACAAAATTAAAATAAAAAGTATTGACAACATGTTTTGCGATGTTATAAAAGTAAAATTTTGCTAAAAAATTTCAGGAATGTGTTTTTGCAGTTGAAAATTAAAATTAGGTGATGCTGTAGTGGCATCACCGCCCCTGAAAGGGTTAAACGATTGTTTGAAAACGATCAGTTTAAAAATTCATCTCTCTATGAAATGTTTTCAAACATTGAGTATCTAAAGAACTGTGTCTTTTTTAAGTAAAGATTAGTTTAAAGCAACATTTAGGAGGCCGGTAACAAACTGAGTAAAATTAATAGTCTTCCTCATTTTTTTAAGTAAAGATTGGTTTAAAACAATATTTAGGAGGCGGGTAACAAACTGAGCAAAATTAATAATGTCTGTGGTCAACCTGTATCGTTAACTGAACGAAATGAACTGTAACATTTGGATAGGTTAATACAGATCTAGTTTTATTTATGGATGAATTTGTATGACGATAGCATATTAAATAACGGAGATATAGGAATTTATTTTAAAATTCTAAAAAGAAAAAAACATCAAGTTTGTTATTTATAATATACAAAGTTTCTAACGAAAGTTATTCCCACTTTCAGACAAGTTGAAAAAACACTTTTAAAATAATATACTGCAATTGGAATACAAATATCTCATGAAATATGAAAATTTTTATGCAAAATGTTTTCACTGCGCATGTGCAAAAGAAAAAAATAAAACTTATTGCATCAAGTTAGATATATCATCTCACAAATCTTTGAAAATTAACAAAAATGTGTTAGAGTTACAAGTTTATAAGGGATTTTTCATAAAATGTACATTTAGAGCTCGTTTGAAATAATTATATCTTCAAAATAATTACGTGGCATGTGAAAAAAACCCTTAAGAAATTTCAACTTTTGGAAAATATCTAAAATCTTGCTCGTTCTTTTTTGGATAATTTTCTTAATTTTTACTCGACTCAAATTCACTTTTCACAAAAGTTGCCCAATATATATAGATTTCAACCTATGAAATATTTTTAATTATTTATTTATTTATTTATTTCTTATCTTACGCACATGAGCAGGGAAAACTTTTTTTTCAAAAAATGCTCACATTTCATGAGATATATTCCGATCGCAGTATATTGTTTTAAAAGTGGTTTTCCAACTAATCAGAAAGCTAACATAATTTTCGTTAAAAACTTTGTACATTACAAATAAAAAAAATGTTGATTTTTTTTTTTTTTTTTTTTTAAGTGAAAACTTCTTTAGGCGCGTTGAGCACTTTTGTGTGAACAAAAATCATGAAATTCGCGTCATCGTCAGATAAGGCTTTGAATGAAATTCTGCAGACGTTCGTTACCATGACAACCCAGTCACAGAGAATCTGATCGGTAAGAAACATATTTTTTGCCAATTGACATCACGTGGTTTTCTACTAGGAATAAAAGTTGCAAATTTCAAAATGCTTCAATTTTCTTCTAAATTCTTTGAAAATTACTGTGCGCCATTAACAGCACACGGGATAGTTGCAGTTCAAATTTCATCGATTTTGGAAAAAAAATTACATTTTAATTGCAAAATAAATTTTATTCTAATATGCGTATTTCAATTTCTAATTATGATTAAATGATATTTAATACATCATTCGAAAGATATTTTAAAGTTCTTATATATTATCGAAAGTGGAATTCGAGATTTCACCTGATTTACACGTTTTAAGGTGTCCTGATTGGGTTTTCTTTTGTATCTCAGCTACTAATTAAAATAATATTATAAGTAATACCTCATTAGAGAGCTTTGTTGATTTGGAATCGAACAGTACATTACAGAAATTTCTACCCCAGATGCGCTGTAATATTTTAAAATTTCAATTTCTAATTATGATTAAATTATTTTTAATGCATCATTCGAAAGATATCTTAAAGATATTTTATATTATCGAAAGTGGAATTTGAGATTTCAGCTGATTTACACGTTTTGAGTTTTCTTGAATGGGTTTTCTTTTGTATCTCAGCTACTAATTATAATAATTTCATAAGTAATACATCATTAGAAAGCTTCGTTGATTTGGAATCGAACAGTAGATTACAGAAATTTCTACCGCCGGATGGCGCTGTAATATTTTAAAATTTCAATATTTCAAATTCTAATTATGATTAAATTATTTTTAATACATCATTCGAAAGATCTTTTTAAGTACTTTTATATCGTCGAAAGCGGAATTCGAGATTTCAGCTGATTTACACGTTTTGAGGTGTCCTGAATGGGTTTTCTTTTGTATCTCAGCTACTAATTAAAATAATTTCATAAGTAATACATCATTTGAAAGCTTTGTTGAGTTGGAATCAAACAGTAGCTTACAGAAATTTTTACCGCCAAATGGCGCTGTAATATTTTAGAATTTCAATATTTCAATTTCTAACTATGATTAAATTATTTTTAATACATCATTCGAAAGATATTTTGAAGTTCTTTTATATTATCGAAAGTGGAATTCGAGAATTCACCTGATTTACACGTTTTGAGGTGTCCTGAATGAGTTTCGTTGTATCTCAGCTACTAATTAAAATAATTTCATAAATAATACATCATTAGAAAGCTTTGTTGATTTGGAATTGAGCAGTATATTACAGAAATTTCTACCATCAGATGGCGCTGTAATATTTTAAAATTTCAAAATTTCAAATTCTATTTATGATTAAATTATTTTTATACATCATTCGAAGGATATTTTAAAGTTCTTTTATGTTATTGAAAGTGGAATTCGAGATTTTACCTTATTTACACGTTTTAAGGTAACCTGTTTAGGTTTTCTTTTGTATCTCAGCTACTAATTAAAATAATTTCATAAGTAATCAATATTTTTACCTAATATAAGGCTCAGTTTGATTAATTTGTGTAGCTACGAATATTGTGCCGAACCATATAATATAGATCATAAACACTTCTTTACAAACCAAAAATAATTCGAAAATAATAATCTAATACCTCGACGATACAATTCACAAGTTACTTAGTTTTCACTTCTATCGGCAGTCCCCAAACAATGCTTTGATTTTTTTTTTTTTTTTTTGAGTTTTAAAATAAATGCTTATATCTCCATTATTTAATATGCTATTATCACGCAAATTCATCCACTATTGAACTGGGTGTTTATTGACATATCTTAAAGTTACAGCTAGTTTCGTTCACTTAATGACACAGGGTGATCAGAAACATTATTGGTTTTGCTCAATTTGTTACCGGCTTCATAAATGTTGTCTTAACCCAATATTCACTGAAAAACTTGAGTGCTCAATATTCGCCAATATTGCCCCAATACCGCCCAATATTGGTTTCCATCGCTGTGCTACTGTGGACCCAGTTCTTTAAATACCCAAAGTTTGAAAACATTTCATTGAGAGATTTGTTGTTAAATTGAAAAAAAAAAAACTGATCGTTTGCAAATCTTGCTAAACTTTTGAGCAGGAGTGTATGAAGCAGAAATAATCCGATGCATAAGAGTAAAATTAACAAAAATATTTACATTGTGAGTTGACTCCTTTTTAAATGTCATCTGTGAACAACATTTGATTGTGATTACAAAATATTCTAAATTTATTCTTTTTTAATTACTTATTTGACACTGAATTTTTCCTGTATACAACTATCCATATAGGACTCCCCACATTTTGCTAAGTAACAATTCTAACACCTAAATGTGACAATTATTTGACATGAAGGAAGTCCTAAACTGGCATCACAATCCATACAACTTGGGAGGGGGGGGGGGAAGAGAATATCTTATATCCCATTGTTTTTTCACTGTATTATTATTATTTGTTTTATTATTGTTATTAATCTACTATTTTCACAAAAAAAAAAGAAAAAGAAAAAGTACAGAATATTTTATATCATTTCAGACCTGCCAACATTTTCATTTATTTCAGAGCACAGTTAGTGCCAGCCCATTTTTAACAAAACATAATTTTAGAGTAATTTTCTGCAAGTTTTAATTACGACTAAATCAGGAGAAGAATATCTTTCAAGAAAAGTGGTATAAGCAAAAACCTGGCATTAACAATGTTTCATATTATATTAGAAAGATGCCATATCTGTCTTTTATTTCCTTTTTACGAGTGATAAATATTTTTGCATAAAAGGATACCATGTGTAAAATTTTATGTGATTAATACTTTTTGTGTAAATTTAAATACAATTATATACATTGTGATTTCCTTCTGTTACAGCTATTTGAAAAGAAAATGTCAAGTTAGTTTTAATCTATACATTTTAAGTAAATATCCAAAAAAAAATTATAATAATGTAACACTAAAATATTCAAGTTTAGAAAGTACTATTCAATGACGAAATAATACTTAAAGAAATGAACGAAAAATGAAATTAAAAATAAACAGTTCATTACCCAGCATTGAATTATATCTAAACAATATTTAAGGGTAATAATTCTTTGAAGCTATTTTTATCACACACTTGAATATTCAGCATAACGCAGTTAATTTTTTCAATTTACATTTTTGAGCAGAAATAAAATCTTATGACTCTAAAACAAGTTAAGCAGTTACCTTTACACTTTCTAAATTGTCACGAATTCCTTTATAATGCTTACGTTTAAGAATATTCCGAGGGGTTGTAATGAGTTTTATTTCGTGATAATATTACGTAAGGGAAATTTTTAAATGAGACATAACGAAAGTGCATTACTTTAAATAATTACTGTGTGTGTATTTGCAATGAATGATAATTGTCAAGATAGGAAATGTTAAAAATTATAGATTTTTCAAGTGAGTGTAATAATTATGTATATGTATATGTAATAATACAGTGAAACTTGAATAATTCGAACTTGTTTAATTCGAAATTCTAGATAATTCGAATTTTTTACTCGGTCCCTTGAATTTTATATTAAAATAATGTTAAAAAATCGTGGATAATTCGAATTTTATTTTGGATAATTCGAATTTTTCATACGATTACGTTTAAAATATTACAGTAAAATTTGTTCCCGAGGTTTTTTTTTTTTTTCAGCTAAAGTGCATTATATATCTTAACAGTCTTTAAAAAGAAGGATAAGGAAATACAAGAGAAGCCCCTAACTAAAAGATATGGTGAATATACATGAACTGCGAGTTTTTTTGAATTGAAAGTCATGTGTAATGTAGTAGATTCTATTTTTGTATCAAGTCATATGTCACAAAGAGAAATCAAAAATATCTGACTATTTTTTAAAAAGTGTTGAATGATTAAGCTCGTAAGAAATATTGATTTAATGGGGGATGTAGTATTCTTAGATGTAAAGTTTATGCGTTAAATCTTTGATCGTGGAGTTTAAATTGTTTAATATATCTTTTTTTTTTTTTTTTTTTTTTTTTAACAAAATAGTATATGTAATTCGAATTTTTGGATATTTCGAATTTTTCTCTGGTCCCTTCAACTTCGAATTATCCAAGTTCTACTGTAGTATCATAAATAATAAGTTTGCATAATAAAGTTATACCATGAACTTAATGTAATTTATTTAGTTATTGATTTAACTTACTACTCGGGGTTCAGTTAAAACTTAATATTGATATTTCAATTAAATTTCAGACATTTTTAAGGGTTCTTTTTTTTCTAGAATATAAATAATAAAATGTTACTTAGATAAACTAACATGATTTATTATCTTATAAGAGTTACTTTTTTAAGATAAATAATTTGCCAGTATGTTGAAGCTTTCTATTAAAAATATAAACTTAAAATTTAAATTTATGTAATTTCATGTTTCAATTATGTTACAAAGAGCAAAGAAATCTCTGTGGATGGATACATATTTTAATCCTGGATGCTAGAAGGTTAAAAAACAATGTCAAATGTACCCATTTGAAAAGAAATAATGATTTTGAATCACCTTAATATTTCATTAGAAGCCGAATTATAATTAGAAGAAAACTTATATTGTGCTATGAAACAATAATCACATTTAAACGAAAATGAAGTTTAAGAAAATAAGTTTAAACTAGCATGCAATATTTGACCCTGGCAGTGTCAAATAAGAGTCAGCCTGACAGGGTCAAGTTTACATAAAAGCATATGAAAATAATAATCTCTTTCCAAAGGAATTAAATCTTTTGATAACAAAGAATGACACAAATATTATTCAATATATGAGACAAGATCAAAACCCTGTACATCATACAATTAAATTTGTATTATATTCTTAATACATTTACAATGTTTTGAAAAAAAAATATGACATTCTAAAGATTATTTCAATTATTCTTCAAAAAGACTTAGAATAAAATATTTCAAAAAGTGCAATTTTGATATGCTTATATAATTATTGTAAAACATTATATAAATACATATATTAAAGTTATATAGATTTGTATTTTGAACAAGGTCATTTATTTTGTAGATATATCGCATTTTTTATCACTCTCTATTTTTCCTACTCTTCACCAGTTGAATTTGAAAATTTATTCATAAGGGAAGCTTTGGCAGGTCTTTATGTCAGATAAATTCCCGTCATAAATAATAAAGATTGCTTTGAAAATAGTAAAATAATTCGTTATATTTTCCGAAGCCAGGATTAAATCATGTATATATGGGTTTTGTTTTTATTAAAATCCGAAGCGCTTAGTGATAGAAATAAACAGGGTGAATATTACAAATGCTTAAGAAGTGTAATGAAAAAAATACTTTTCTGAAATATTATAAATACATAATTATAAAAGTTAATGTAAGTTACGTAATGTAAAAATAAATAAATAAATAAATAAATAAAATAACGTTTTCAAACGAATGTCTGATATAGTAATTCAAATTATAGAATTGCTTTTGTAACATTTTTCGATTTGAGCTTCATTTTTCTATTCTTTTATTCTTTTTAAAATATTAAATGAAATCCACATCAAGTATATTTTCGTTTAATAAGTATTTAAACATTTTTAAACTGAAAATATTTTACATCTTGCAAATATTTTGAATAAATTCTATTGCGGCAAAATTTTACAAGTTGTTTAATACTAGCGCACTAGTGTTACACTAACATGTAAAATCTACTTATATACATATTTCTTATTTAAGTATCAGCGATTATTATTCTGTTTCTCCATTTAATTAACTAATTTCTATCACTGCTACTATTTTTGCTGATGCTTCTGCTATTACTACTACTAACAAAATAAATAATTATTATTATAATTGAATAAAAAATTGAAAACTGTAGAGCTTTGTCTTGTCTTTGAACTTAAGAGAATATATATATATATATATATATATATATATATATATATATATATATATATATATATATATATATATATATATATATATATATATATATATATATATATATTGTTTCCGGACACTTTGTCTGAACTCTAGTATTATGTTTCGTAAAAAACAAAAAATGCAATTAATATAATATTAAATAATTTTGATAAATAAAGATTTCATATAAATTTTATATAAATGATTATTTTCAAATAATCACTTAAAAAGTTATTAAAATGTGTATATTTTTTTATTGTTTTTTAGTAAAATTTTCTTGACAAGTGAAATAAAAAATTATAAATTTAATAGTGTCTTGTCTATATATATATATATATATATATATATTAAATAAAACAAAAATATTTTTTATTTTTTCAGCAAATAATTACATGGTAGTTAATTCTTTTACTCATTTAGGTTTTTGCTCCTACTTAAGTAGGATGCGCAGGAATTGAATCCTTATTTTTTTTGTTTTTCATCCCTTAACAAATCAAATTAATCATTTAAATATCATCAAAGAAAAATAATTGCTTTGAAAGAAAATAATTTCACATTCTTTTCTCTTATATTAGAGATAATTAATCGTAAACATAAAAAATATAAATAAAACAAATAAAATAAAATATTTAAAGAAACGTGCGCAGATTTTTAACGAAAAGTATTTATTAACTGAATGATTTCCCACATTTTTTACTTTTATTTTAATCTTATTAGTGTTAAGTCAGACAATTATACTGTTTTGAAATTAGAAGACATGTAGAAATTTACATTCGGAGAATTATGTAGCAATTTACATTCGAAACAAACATATATATACATGTAAATAATTTTATGAATTATAAAATTCAAGTAAAGAAAAAGACATACATTTAAAAGAAAAAAAACAGTTCATTTTTTAGCATTTTCTATTACAAACATACTTGTTAGTAATTAAAACGAGCCCAGTATTCAGTTATTAATCATCTTTGTAATATAACTTGTTATATTTTCAATTGTATAACTTTACCTATTGGTCATAGTCTCTAATTATTAGTATTATTTTTATTATTATTTTGAAAAATTAAAGCTCAAATTTATTTTCAAGGTGTGTCCAGGGTCCCATACTTATTTAAGTTCTTTTTTTTATGTTCATCAGGAAAATGAAATACAAATCTAGAATAACCATAAGTTCTATTTCTGGTAATTTCATATTTGGTTAAACCATTTGTTATGATGCTTTTCGATCTTTTTTTTTTTTTTTTACATTATAAAATTAATTAAACTCGAACTTGCGATCTAACGTGAACTTTAAAAACTACGGACATCCATGCCTTAATCGGAATTGAAGGCTTTAAAGTTGACAATTCGACCACAGACTGGTCTAAGAAGTCATATATAGTGTGCTCCATAGTTTTACAGAAAATTCTTTGAATTTGTATCAGGAGATATTTGTACCATACTAAGGCATATCTAACTCATACTAAGGCAAGAGACTGAAATGTCATATGCTTTACTCCTTATTTTGTGTTTCGATTTTTCGAAAACGGTGTTTCGCAAAATACATACAATATTGCTTCATTTTTTACAATGTAACTGTACAATAAAAACAAATGGAAATAAGATTCATATTTTAAAACTGTTCACACGCTTATTTTAAACTCATTATTTGCGTAAAAGCGCAAACGCTAAAAAAGTAGTTAAAAGCTCAAAAATGAACAAGTAAAAATTCATAAAATAAGTAAATTCTACATATTTAAGCAGACTTCGGCCGGGGCTGATCTATATAAAAGAACTGCTCTAAACAAAATCTAACTGAATAGTGAAATTGAGTTATAGAATAAAAAGAAAGTACTACATAATGTCATTTCTGAACAAAGTGCTAAAAGTCACATATATGTCACCAAAATTGAATCAAAGAGGAATTACAATATTCACGCTATAATGATGCATATATATATTAGGAAAGGAAATTGTGAAAAAAAAACTTTCTTTCAAAACAGAATTTTAATTAAATTACAGGAACTTAACTCTAATAATAAAAAAAATTACAACAAACTACATCAACAACACTTTTCGAAATTTCAAAAAGTGACGAGCGCTAAATAAAGTTTATTTTTAACTGACTTTGTATAAAAATAGTAAGTTCATAACTTTACTCACATCCAAAAATTTTGTTTTAAATATTTAGAGAAAACTTCGAAGATAAAATCTAATTTAAATCAACTGTCATGATTTTTTTTTGTAAGTAAATTGACTGGAATTGCTAAAAGTCACATATATGTCACCAAAATTGAATCAAAGAGGAATTACAATATTCACGCTATAATGATGCATATATATATTAGGAAAGGAAATTGTGAAAAAAAACTTTCTTTCAAAACAGAATTTTAATTAAATTACAGGAACTTAACTCTAATAATAAAAAAAATTACAACAAACTACATCAACAACACTTTTCGAAATTTCAAAAAGTGACGAGCGCTAAATAAAGTTTATTTTTAACTGACTTTGTATAAAAATAGTAAGTTCATAACTTTACTCACATCCAAAAATTTTGTTTTAAATATTTAGAGAAAACTTCGAAGATAAAATCTAATTTAAATCAACTGTCATGATTTTTTTTTGTAAGTAAATTGACTGGAATTGCTAAAAGTCACATATATGTCACCAAAATTGAATCAAAGAGGAATTACAATATTCACGCTATAATGATGCATATATATATTAGGAAAGGAAATTGTGAAAAAAAACTTTCTTTCAAAACAGAATTTTAATTAAATTACAGGAACTTAACTCTAATAATAAAAAAAATTACAACAAACTACATCAACAACACTTTTCGAAATTTCAAAAAGTGACGAGCGCTAAATAAAGTTTATTTTTAACTGACTTTGTATAAAAATAGTAAGTTCATAACTTTACTCACATCCAAAAATTTTGTTTTAAATATTTAGAGAAAACTTCGAAGATAAAATCTAATTTAAATCAACTGTCATGATTTTTTTTTGTAAGTAAATTGACTGGAATTGCTAAAAGTCACATATATGTCACCAAAATTGAATCAAAGAGGAATTACAATATTCACGCTATAATGATGCATATATATATTAGGAAAGGAAATTGTGAAAAAAAACTTTCTTTCAAAACAGAATTTTAATTAAATTACAGGAACTTAACTCTAATAATAAAAAAAATTACAACAAACTACATCAACAACACTTTTCGAAATTTCAAAAAGTGACGAGCGCTAAATAAAGTTTATTTTTAACTGACTTTGTATAAAAATAGTAAGTTCATAACTTTACTCACATCCAAAAATTTTGTTTTAAATATTTAGAGAAAACTTCGAAGATAAAATCTAATTTAAATCAACTGTCATGATTTTTTTTTGTAAGTAAATTGACTGGAATTGCTAAAAGTCACATATATGTCACCAAAATTGAATCAAAGAGGAATTACAATATTCACGCTATAATGATGCATATATATATTAGGAAAGGAAATTGTGAAAAAAAACTTTCTTTCAAAACAGAATTTTAATTAAATTACAGGAACTTAACTCTAATAATAAAAAAAATTACAACAAACTACATCAACAACACTTTTCGAAATTTCAAAAAGTGACGAGCGCTAAATAAAGTTTATTTTTAACTGACTTTGTATAAAAATAGTAAGTTCATAACTTTACTCACATCCAAAAATTTTGTTTTAAATATTTAGAGAAAACTTCGAAGATAAAATCTAATTTAAATCAACTGTCATGATTTTTTTTTTTTTTTTTTTTTTTTTTTAAGTAAATTGACTGGTAACAAATTTATAACGGAACTAATACTATATTCTATTTTATTCTGACAATAATATGAAAACTAAGATAAAAAGAGGATTTTTAAATTTTGAATATTTTTATGCATGTTTCTAGAGAAGATTTAAAATCATAAGTTTTAAGAACTGTTTTAATTTTTTCATTTAAGTCTTTAAATGTAATTTATGATTCTCGTGGAGAAAATATATATATATATATATATATATATATATATATATATATATATATATATATATATATATATATATATATATATAAGCAAACTGGTGATAAATGAAAATTAATCCCAAAACACACGAGGGCCTCCTTTGTAGGGAATGGAATATGATATGTTTCTGACGCAACGTGTGCTATTTAGCCAAAAATCACGTTTCGCATTGAAATCACGTTTCGCAAACGCATTGAATTAATACAAAGTATTAAAAAGCAAATAAATTAATAAATAAAATACAAAAATAAATGCATCAAAATAAAAATACAAAACTATAAGTAAATACGAGGACAAACATAAAGCAAGTAGATTTTTTTACCTCTCCCCCCCCCCTCCATCAAAAAGAAAAAACCCGTTTCAGCTGGTAGTGCTACTTACTAGTTCTTTAATGTCGCGTTACATGGATAAAAAAAACCTTAAGTTAGATTGTATTCAAGAAGATATAAATTTTTATCGAATAAAAAAGCAGGATAGCGGTTGCAGTTCAAACGTTTTTGAGATTTTCTTCTAATTTTTAAGATTTATCTTATATATATAATATACTAAAGTTGATATTTGCACGTATAAACACATTAAATACACATATCATGAATTTAATAGGCAAAATTACATATAAACAAGGTATCGTGTGTAACTTAGAATGTTTGTAGGCGTGTTAACAAATTTTCTGAAACAACAAGAATTACTCTAAAAATAATGTTAACACTAGAACAAGTAGCAGAAAAATAACCTGAAAATTTATAGTCGAATTCAAAGGCAAATTTAGCAAAGACTTATCTAGGAATACCGAAAGTTACCTAGGGTTACCGTTTCAGTGAAAAATTAATATTTTCATTTTGAAATGTATAGATTAGATTAAAATATAGTTTAACCTATTGTATTGAATTTGACATTGATTAGTTAATATAATTCTCTATTTCTTCTCATCTGTCTGATGCAATACAGTTGAAATTTTATATTTTGTTTTTTATTTTAAAACATTATTTCCACATAAATGTTTTAAAATTGTGTTTACATAGATAGGGGTAAAATTGATCGCATTAAAAATGTGACTCCAAATGTGAGAACTTCTTTTCAAATGGAGCACTGATCCAAGTACATATCATAAATAATATGTGAGTTTTCTAATTTTTGGATTTTTCTTCTATTGGTTTTATTATTCACTATTCAATTATTTAAATAAGGCATGTGTCCATTTAATTAATATTCTCTCACTCTCTCTCTTCTTTAACGAATATTGAATTCTTCAACTATAAAGAAAAAATTCCTGTTAAGATTTGTTATACAAGATTTAAACATTTAAAATATATTCCAAGTTTCGGAATATCTACATTAAACAATCTTGCATAAAACACGACAGATGGCTTTTTATATATCACTAGTTTACTTTGTACTTTGCAACCATAATTTGTTTTTCACAATTTTATGTTAAATATAGAATTAAAATTAATGAATTTTTTAAATAATGAATTGAGCTTGCATATGAATTTAAAGTTTGTATTTTTTTTTTTTTTTTCAAATAAAATGCAGGTTGTTTCACATCACATTTAATGAAAGAAAGATAAATTACATCATCAATTGATGTTGTTCATCTAGAATTTTATATAATATCCGTTATAAAGACAAATAGAAAGAAAAAATCGAGACATAACAAT
This sequence comes from Salticus scenicus, assembly GCA_963930645.1. NCBI lineage: Eukaryota > Metazoa > Arthropoda > Arachnida > Araneae > Salticidae > Salticus > Salticus scenicus. Next base: position 90,207,605 of record OZ005654.1, read on the forward strand.
TATTGTAATATTTTCATATGTATATGTACATATATATATATATATATATATATATATGTATAATTTTTAATAGGTAACATAATATCATAATTAGATTTTGTTTTTACTTGCCTGAGTTTATTGTACAATGCCGGCAAAAAAAAATCTTTACACTTGAGCGGGAAAAAAAAAAAAAAAAATACATGTCAATTTCTGTTTCCGCCATAAAAATGTATCGAAACCCAGTGATGACACGTGGTTTTAGTCGATCACGGACGACCTTATCCTATCCTATCAATACTCAGTTCGCCTTGTGCACTTTGGAGTAAGGCAATGATCTCTAGCTACATCTAACTACATCTAGAATGGTTTGCCAGATCTCTAACTACATCGACCACAGATTCCTCTTTCTCTTGCAGAGTGAAGGCATGGGTCTTCTCTTCCCTTTTAAACTTCTTCCGACCCACTGTATGGTGTGGGAATAACGATGTAGGTTCTCAAAGTTTTGACAAATAAACGAAATATTGGACAGCGGGAGCAAAGAGAATATAATCTGATTGTAAAAGTCCACGAGATGAACTGAGTGTTCATAGGAAAGGGAAAGTTCGTCTGTAACCGACTAACGTCACGTGTCATCACTGGAGTTCAATACATTTTTATGCAGGAACGGCAATTGACTTGTTTTTTTTACCGGCACTGTACATAACTATGGAATGTACATGTTTGTTTTTCACCGTATTTAATTGTATTAAAAGATATTATAATGGGTACATATAATAATATTATGATAAAATAATTTATAATTATGTTTATAATAGATTTAAGAAAAAAATTATAATATCTTCGTTTTTAATTAACTTCATTTATTTCAGATGCTTTTTTCAAGATTAAAGTAATATTTCTGTGAAAGAAAACGATAGATAATAAAAAATACTGGCCTACGAGACAGTGAGAATTTTGTATATCTATACTCTTTTATTTAGCCACAAGTTATTATAGAAATTCACTGACTTGGTAATCAAGGAGTTTAGTTGATTATTCGAATTCATATTATTATGTTTCCAGATTCTTTTTTTTTCTCATGAATATATTTTGTAACTCAAACATAATGACTTTTATCTGATGCATTATCTTGTAAAACATTTTCTTTAAGATTCATAAGACATTTGCTAAGTTTAATCTGACGATATAATAATTTTCTATTCTATCTATATATATATTTATGTAAATAAAGAATGTACTCACAAAACAAGTATACATTTAGCAATAAAAATATCAATAAATATTCAAAATTTTTTATGGACAAGGACATAAAAAAAATGAATAACATTTGATTAGAATTTGTGACTTAGTTGATTACTGAAAACAATAAAATATTAAAGTTACATACAGTTTACATAATAACATGTAAAATAAAACAAAAATTCATCTTTTTTTTTTTTTTTTTTTTTTTTTTTTGAAATAACACTTTTCTATACTACATGGGTCAATGAAATTAAAAAACTATGTGTCTTATTCTCTTATGAATAGTCTTATTTCAAATTTGAACACCGTGGAGTAATTTTTTTAATTTATACGAATTCCAGATGTTTTTAGTGTGAAACACAAAAAAAAAAAAAAAAAAATAACAATGAGATATAATATTTATTATTATCATTATTATTATTATTAATCTTGAAAAAATTGTTCTTTACATAGTTTTTAGCAATTATGTTTCACATTTTACTGCTGAAAAATCTGGTAATAGGATTTCTTTTTTATCAATTGTACAGTTTGGTATATGGCTTACGTAATTAACAATTTAGTCCAAAGCATGAGAAGTTTTTAAGTATGTATTATAAACATAAATATTAATTAGATATAAATACCTATTTTATTGTACATGATGTGAAACATATTTAAACATGAATGAATGGAAGCTTATTACATTCTATACTTTATTTATAACTCTCTTATATGCAACGACTTGTAATATTCTTTTAAATATATATATATATATATATATATATTAATACTTAATTTAATTGAATAATCTCACGTTAATGAAAAATTATTAATTTCAGAAGTATTGATCATTTTTTATAAACGGAAACAATATTTCATTAAAATAGGGAACTCCATAAAAAAAATTATGTTTATTTCTGTCTATATTTAAAGAAAAATCTAGAAAAATAGTTCAGGCATATTATTACCTACCTCCTGTCAAGGTATTTCAAAAAATAATAATACCACACTTAATTAAATAAGAGGGATAAGAATGTTATCATCTATTTTCTAGTTCATTAATTCAAAAATATCGGCCATAGCTTAGCCATGTATTCAATTACATCACTAGAGCAATTTGTTGTAACATGCAATCGCCATGTGCATAAATTTGCTAAGTTTAATATAAAAGTAGCTCTCCTTTTTATTTCCTTAATAAATTATTATCGATTGAATTTCAGTATTTACTCAAAATAGAAAACATTGTATAATATATATCCATTAATAATAGTGTATAATGTATATCATTAAAATTTTTATAATTTTTATACTTCTGTTTAATTTGATTAGACATTTTAGCAAAGGAACTTTCTAGGATAGATAAAACATATAAAATCCCAAATCTTAAATAATTCTTTCTAACTTTTAAGAAGAAAGAAAAATGAATAAAATACTTGTAAGGAAATATGTTATTTATCGTATTACATGATATTTTAATACAGTACTGTGTTAATTAATTGTGCGTTTATGTATCCTTATACACGTATATATATCATAATTATCTATTATTATTAAAACAGAAGCTCTCTTAGTTTAATAAAGTGTACTGCATATATATTGAAGAAAAAATAATAAACCCCAACTTATAAAAAAAATAATAAAAAATAAAAACACTTTTATATAAAAAAGTCTTTTCTTATTATATATTTAAAAACCGAAAAAAAATCTAAATGTTTAAAAAAGTAAGCTACGCAGATAACATATTGTCAGTTTTTATGGTATTAAACAATGGGAACAAAACAGATATTTGTTTTTATTTATACATGCTGTCAAATAATGAATATTTAAAAAAGAGAATTCTTTAACTAATTAAGTGAAGGAAATTGCTTTGTACTTGGAAGTTCAATTAAAAGAAAACACACTTTTTATTGATTATGATTATTACTTTTTACTCATGTTAAAACAAAAGTAAACATATATATATATATGTATTTTAATTCTATTTTTTACGTAACATATTACTATATATTTTAAGAAGAAATAAATTTTATTTATTTAAATAGTTGATAAAATTTTTAATAAGGTATTAATATCGTCGCGTACACATACATATACATACCAATGGAAACTGTGGATCGAACAGACTTAAAAAAAGCAGATTTTTTTAAATAATAATAATAATTATAATAATTATAATATTGTCCAAATATATATATATATATATATATATATATATATGAGAATTTTTTTAATCAACCAATAGTTTATTATATCTATAAAGCTTAGAAAATACATTTTTCAATATAGTAGTAATATTCTGTGAATTTTTAGTTATTATCAAAAGCGCTTGTACATGAAGCAGGCACTAATTATTATAATAACTAATTTAAAATAAAATTAATACTAAATTTCGATACGATCTCAAAAACTGTAAAGGAACGTGTGGTAGTGAAACAAGATCAGAGAAAAATCTATTATGACAAGAACAGTAGGAAACTGTATTTTACTCCTGGTCAAAAGGTTTGTGTTATGTTACACCCTATCAGCAAATCCCATAAAAAGAAAACATCGAAATTCATGCCTAAACGTAATGGACCTTATGTAATTCTAACTTAAAGATCCCCAGTGTCATATAAAGTTGTCACATTGGACAACCCTGACATACCAGTTGGGACCTATCATGTTTCTGCCCTAATAATCCAATCTCTATCATATTTCATCACGACATATTACTATAAAAGCAGTAAATATTTCTATGTAAAAACATAGTTGCAACAGAAATTTCTTATTCATGAAAGTGATCTGAAAAATGCGCGCAGTATACGGCCCCTGCATTTTATTTGGAGTGGAATATTCTCCAAAATATATATATGCTTGAAAAAAAAAAATGAAAAATATTTTTTAGATGTGACAATTATTATATGACAATTATGTGACAAATATGACAACATGTAAAAAATAGGGATATGCCAATTTAAATCATTACTGACTCTATTGCGTTTACTTTTACATAAGATTTCACTTTTGAAATATATGCATAGAATTAATTATAAAAATTAAATTCAAAATTGAGTGAACTAAATTTTTTAAAGTTGTTTAAACTTTCAAATACATATTTGCACACTTAAAGATGTTTTACATATACCTACGCTTTTTTAAAATAAATGGACTTAAATATTTTATGACCCGTTTTAACAATTCAAAAATTGCTCGAACACAAAAGATAATTTCGTAAATTTCTGAAAATAGATTATATAATTTTTGTAATAATAATAATAATAATATAAATTAATAAAAGTTTTTGAATAAAACTGAAATAAAATTTGAAAATTTTGCTATTATCTGAAATTTTATAACTGTAATTAGTATAATTAACAAAAAAAAAAAAAAAAAAAAAAAAAAAAAGAAAAGAAAAGAAAAAAAAGAAAGAAATACATAATAATAAAAAATAATTATAAAAGTTAATAATAAATGAAAGAAATACATTTTATATTGGTTTTTCGCTAACACTATTTAAAATAGGCATTAAAGCTTATGATTTAATCGTCACCATATATCCTAGATATTCGACGAATGCCTGTTTTGTTGGTAAAGTTTATTTAAAAAATGCAAGGAAATTGTTTGTCATAATTTTTATGTTTTTGGTCATTAGAATAAAAAAAAAGTCTTCAAATTTTGCATTTGTAAAATTTTTACCATAAAGGCACACTAATGCGGTGCCCATATCATATAAACAGGTAATAGAATTTGAATATCTGCTCGGATAATTTCAAAGCTTTAAAAAATATTTAAGTAAAAATTTAAATAGTGAATGTTAAACCATTAAAACAGACTGGCTAAAGGACTGAAAGACAGACAGACTAACTGAATTTTTTTTCATTCTTAAACATTGTTGGGGAAACGCTTATTAAATTCCGTTTATGGATTCGTGAGATACAGGATCCTCAAAATGTTTATAACACAGACAGACAGACATTTTTCTGAAGATGGCCAAGTCGTGTGTATGACATTCCAAAATTTGTAAATCCATCAAAAACTGGAGGTCGGAAACTTCCACGAATCCAATACTTTCTTTTCATATAAGTTAAAATCTTATTTTTCAAAAAAAAAAGTAAATCGAAAGTAAATACGGCAATTTAACTTTTCAGCAATTTCCATTTTTAGCTCGTAATGTACCAAATATTTTAGTGCACTCTGAAAATCTTAACATTAAACATACTATATTCAATGAAGATGAAGAAAAATGGCTCAAAAATTATCGTAATGCCAGAGTGGACATTATCCTAGCAAGTCGTCCAAGTGACCTAATGTCACATAAAACATTGTACGACTCCAACACGAAGTATGGGATAAGTTGAAAGAAGTTTGCGAGTCGAAAGGATCGGAAAAGAAGGCCACACTATTGAAACAAGTCTTATTCAAGGAAATGATCGATAATGATAACGTGTCAGACCACCTCAATGCTTTTTTCGATATTGTGGACAGGCTAAAAGGAATCGATATACATTTAGCAGAAGACTTGTTATCGATTTTGCTCTTGTACAGCATTCCGGACAGTTTTGGAAATTTCAGATGGTCCATAGAAGCAAGAAATGAATTACCGAAACCTGAAGCTCTAAAAATTAAAGTGATGGAAGAATATGAAGCCAGAAAAAATAAAAAGCATCAAGAATCCTCAAATGCATACTTTACCACTAACAAGAAATATTTTCAGGAAAAGAACAAAAGAGAAAATCTAAAGGCTGTGCAGAATAAGAATACGTATGGAGAGAGAAATTACACAACTTTTTAATGAAATGATTGTTCAAAAGTCGGGCAAAAAGCCTCTGAATGCCGAAAGAAGATGGCAGATAGAAATTTCACTACATCGAATAAATATAAAGAAAAGTCTTTCGTGGCTGAAGACAGCGCAGAATTTACGATTGTGGCAAGTAATTCTTTTCAAGAACATTCTGAATGGTGCCTCAATAGCGGTGAAAGTTACCACATGATTAATGACAAGATTTTATTTACAGAGTTCGAACCCAGAAGTGGTTCATACATTAAATTAACCGCAGATGAAACGGCGGAAATTACCGGTGTAGGGACCGTCAAATTAAAAGTTCCTGATCAATAGTGAATAAGGAATTTAACGCTGAAGAATGTGTTGTTCGCTCCAAAATTGTATAATTTATTATCCACCTCTAAGGCTACTACAACCAACCAACCGCTGTGTTATATTTACGGAAAAGAAGAAAAAATCATTGAGCCGGACGGCTATTCGATTATAAGTGTCACGAAAAAAGGCGATCTTTATTTTTTCTGACGCAGATGGATATAGGAGCAACAACTCGGGTAAGAAACTTTCATAAATGGCATTTAAAATTAGGTCATATAAATGGTTGTTGTTGTTGTTGGTTGTTTGGGTTTAAGGCCGATTGACTCCGTACGTGTCCTAGGCCTATAGGGGAAATGCCCTCCATGGGGGTCTTTCTAAGGGGTCCTAGCCCGTATTTACGCGAGATTCGGAGGAAACCATGGAAAACTCCGAACGGCTAGGTCGATGAGCGCGACCTGGGATCGAACCCGGCACCTCCCATCTACCAGCTTTGAGCGCAGAACCGCTCAGGTCATATAAATGAAAAAAAAAAGATTTAAAATTGTTAAAATCTGAAAATATGCTGAAAAATTTAAATTTTAGTGAAAAATATTCCTTAAAAGATTGTAAAATATGCATCCAATCTTCACAAACTGTGAAACCATTTTGTAAAGTAAACGAATTTCACAGTAAAGAATTGTTAGAAGTTATTTATTCTGACCCTATGGATGTTAAATCACATGGCGAATCACAATATTTTATTATTTTCTAGATGATAAATCGTGTTATATTGAAGTAAGTTTCTTAAAAACAAAAGATAAAGCGAAAAACGCGTTCCGGAAATACAAAGCAGCAGTGGAAAATCGCTCAGAAAATATAATTAAAATATACTGCACATATACAACGATTTAGAATATTGTGACGAGGAATTTAATAAATACCTTGAAGAATGCAATATTGAACGCGAATATTCATCTCTTTTGTCGCCCCAGCAAAATTCTATAATTCAGAAACAAAATCGTACTTTATGCGAAATGGCAACATGTTTATTAATGCAATAAAATCTTCCAAATACATTCTGGGCTGAAACAGTCAATTATGCTGCATATATAAAAAACAGGTGTTCTACTAAAGGGATTAAGGGGAAAAAATCTCCCTATGAATTATTCTTTGGTTACAAGACAACCGTTAATTATTTTAAAATTTTTGGGCAGAAATGTTTTGTCCTAAATAAAAAGTCAAAAGACATATTTTATCCTATGTCTCATGAACATATATTCGTAGGTTATTCAAATAAATCCCAAGCATATAGACTATGGGATAAGTCTGCAAGAAAAATAGTAATAAATCATGATGTACGATAGATGAGTTTGAAACAAAAGCCCCTAACAATCAGTTAGAATTAATTTTTCCTTCTCAGAATAAGCGCAATCCCTGTAATATTAAATCTGACCCTTCTTTTCCTTCTGATATTCAAACTGCAGAAAATCATCCTAATCAAAAGGGGGAAACGGTCGGCTCGACTTCCTGTCCCCCTACTAGAAATAGCATAGACCTTATATAGATAGACTACGCCACCAATAGGACTTCCCATTATAGTGAATGTCTTCAACATGAGGGTGTAATCTGATACCTTCATCCTTTGCGGTCAGCGCCGTATGTCACGTGACACAGAGTTGAGGGAGATTCTTCCATAAGAAAGCACTTATTTTTGTAAGAATCAAACAAAAAATTATCCCCATCAAAATGGTTTTTCACAAAAGAAACTTTTTTATAATTAATCTATGACATTTTAGCTTTCCAACGATACGTAAATCTAAAGACTTAAATAAAAAAATTTATGCACAGTAATGAAATTAAAAAAACTCAAAACTACATTCTTTCCTTTGGAAAAATAACATAATATTCATTCTCGTCTCTCACTCCAGGTCCGCATCACGTGATAATTTATCTGGGGAAGCTAGATCATCTCGCGGACAGATAATTAGGGGGATGCGTGAGGAATGAGAAAATTTCTCTTCTTCAGGAGGGGTGGAAGAAGAAGGTATGCGGAAAGAGTGGGAAAATAATAGCACAGACAATAAATGTAAACAAGAGGAAGATATTGATCAAAATAATCTCTCTTTTAAACACGCCCGAGTCAGGCGAAGAAAAATTAAAACAGCAACGTTGGCAGACCACGCAAAGAATCTAATATACACCAAAGGTAGGTACAAAACATAAAGATGAAATTTCTCAATTAGCTGATAATTCATTGTTCGAAAACAATCCAGATATAACGAATACACTAAGCTGACCCAATGCTAAGAATTGGGAGGATGCAGTGCAATTAGAATATGATTCAATATTTAAGCAAAAAGCTTGGGAAATAGTAGATAGACAGAAAAATTAAAAATGTAATTGGGTGTAAATGGGTTTTAAAAACAAAATTCAAATCAGATGGCCAAATTAACAAATTTAAAGCCAGATTAGTGGCCAAAGGTTGTTCACAGAAACAAAGCATCGATTTTGAGATTTCACCAGTAGCAAGATTAAGTTCTATAAGATCTGCGATCGCGTATGGTATCCAAAAGGGTTTCACAGCCTATCAATTAGATTTTATTATGGCACATATAAAGGTTATTTCATTGAAGAAATTTTTATAGAGCTTCCTGAATTGTTTGAAAATGATATACATGAAAATATAGTTTGTTTATTAAAAAATTCTTTTATTGATTAAAACAATTAGGGGCACAATGGTTTAAGAAATTAGATGAAAATTTAAGAAAAATGAAATTAACGCTTTGAATTCCGATAAATGTACCTGTCACTCGAAATATCCTTTTGATGCCGTCATAATCGTCACTCTTGACGATTTAATTTGTCTTACTAAATGTGAAGAGCACTATTTTTGTGTTAGAGATCAATTAGCAGAATCTTACAAAATGAAAGTTTAGGGCCTTTTGCATTATTGCTTAGGCACTGAATTCGATCAAGATAGGGATATTATCAGCATTAAGCAAAAGAAATATATTGAAGATTTATTAAATAAATTTAATATGCAAGATTCTAGAGTAATTAATAAACCTTTAGACAATAGTGTGAATTTAATGAAAGAAATGTGCCCCAATACAGAAGAAAAAAATCACATATGTGTAAAATCCCATATAGGCAATTAGTCGTTTCCCTCATGTACCTGTCGGTTGCTAACAGACCTGATATTACCCATGTAGTGAATTTTAAGTCATTTTAATAATAATCCAGGAAAACCCCACTGGATAGCAGCTAAAAAAATTTTAAAGTATCTAAATGGAACTAGAAATCTAAGAATTGTTTATTACAGAGACAATAAACCATTAGCATCATTTGTTGATGCTGATTAGGCATCAGATGTAAATAATAAAAAATCTTATACCGGAAACGTCTTTAAATATGCCAGTGGTCCCATTTCCTGGGAATCAAGAAAGCAGCGAACCGTTGCACTTTCCACTAAAGAATCTGAATATATGAGTCTATCCAAGGTCGCAAAAGAGACTATTCATCTCAGAAGTATCCTAAAAGAAATGGATCCCGAAATAGTGTCGAGTTCGACGGAAGTCATGGGTGATACAAATCAGCACAAAAGTTAGTCAAAAACCCTGGTCATCACGATCGTACCAAGCATATAGATATCCGTCATTATTTTGTTCTAAAAGTTTACAATGATAAATTAATAGACATTAAATATATTACATCAGATTAGCAAGTTGCTGACATTTTAATTAAAACTAAATTCTTATAACCCTAAAAGTGTTCCAACATTATTGGACTTGATACTTAAGACTGTTGACCTTTGTTCCTAAACTGTTTGCTCATTAATATGTTCATAGTAGAATTTAACCATATTTATCTATATATTACATACTTTATTAACCATGCTTCTTTCTTTAAAATTTTATCTCTTTACTAGAAGGCTACGCCCGCTTCTCTGGTCACTATATTTAAATGATTTTTCAAAAGAATTGAATCACTGTTTATTTTTTTATATCACATTATAAATAAAAATTAAATATATATATATATATATATATATATACCTGCATTAAAATCTCTCTAAACCTTCCTTAGAGTACCTGCTGCCTACGGCAAATTTTTTTCCGCCCGCACTACTGCATCGGGTCCAGGTTACCACTGCCTGTATAAAACAATCTATTCCGGGTACTTCAATTTGGGTATTTATCGGCAATAGGTAGTTTTGTTATTATTTAGAAACTACGATGTTAAAGATGACTGTATCTCAACATCTGTTAAATATTTTAGTTTCATTATTCGGTAGCAAAATTTCATTTTTCGCGTGATTTTTTTTTTTTTGTCGAAAACAATGAACTGGAAAACTTTTTTGGCAACAATTCAATTTAAAACTAATAGTTAAATGGCTAATTTTCAAGAAATTATGAGGAAATTATTTATATATTTTAATTATTTTTTTAAAAAAATCAAAAATCTGACAAATATAAAAAGGATCTTGAACGTTGTTCTCGGATGCTTTTTAAAATACTTTGATTAGTTAAACTATTTCAACTCTTGCAAAAGTGAAATATCTATATTTTTCTTTAAAAGTTTCTTGTTGATAACACGTTGATTTTTTATAGTCATATCTCTTCAAGAATAAATATTTATTTTATGATTTTAAGAGCCCCATTTTTTTTTCACTTAAATTTTTATTATCTGCGTTTTAGTAATTGAAAGAAAGATTTTAGAAAATCTAATCCGAATTTCTTAGAATACTGTGAAAACAATGAAATGTTTTCTTTTACAACTGTCATCTTATCTATTAATTATCTGCAAAAAAAGTCACGCATCCGCCACCAAGTACCGAACCCATGACCATCGCATTAACAACTTGACGCTTTAACTGACTGAGCCAGTGACCAACATAAAGAATGTCTCACAGTTACTTTAAAATAGAAACGCCTTGTTTTTTAGCGTGACACGGAAAGACTATGGCAAAATCCAATTTCAATAATAATAATAATAATAATAATAAAACTTCTAATTAAAAGAAAACTAATCAAAAGTTCGAAAATCGGGCTTCAAGGTACATTAGGAGAGGTCATTACGAACCTCGATGCAAATTTGTATAGCTCTGCGATCAGCCGTTTTCCTAAAATGCTCCGCACATACAATGACACACACAAACATCTTATTTTATTATATGTAGAGACTAACACGTCTTTTATTTTGAGTGATTTTTACATAAAAATAATTTTCTATAATTCATATTATGCTGCTATAATGTATAGATATATTTTTATTTTCGAAACATTTGTTGAAAAAGGGGGAAATATAGGAATTTTAACACATGTTTCCTTATATCTTGGCTATTTAAGCAACGTCAAATGTGACGTCAAATGTGACGCCTGCATGACATAACTAACAGAAGAGAGCGCTTCATCGCTCCTCAATCAACCATTGTAAGAAAGCTGTTCGCGATACCGGCAATATGTATGTTTATCCTTTTCTTAATCAATTAAACGTTATTTGTGAAAATAACGTTTAATAAACTCTGTAGTCCCATTTAAACCAACAATAATTTCGAAAATATGCACGTATTATATTAATTTATCTACGTAACATTTAAGTTATGTATAAATGTAAAATTATTTTCCTTTCATAAAGAAAACAAAAATCTACTTTTAAATTCTTAAAACAAAATGTTCGATGACTCTGCAATTTTTAACGCATTCCAACAAAACTGAAAATTTGTTTATGACTTCGTCTTCTCTGTCTGTTCGCGCTCTAATTCCTGTAAATATCCATAACATTTCTTGAAATTGGCATATCTTACTTAAGTTTAATGTGGGATGTTTGCTATTAAAAATAGATCTAGAATATAAAATTGCTAGAATTGCATTGTCGTTTTTATTTAGCATTTTAACAATTTTTAACAATGTTTAAGGTAGATATGATTTGAATTAATTTAGCTATCTGTCTGATTGTTGGTCTTCCCTCATCTTGCGTCGGTAAATGTATTTAGAATTTCTTAATAATAATATATAATATTCAAATTCAGTATAAAATGTTCCATATTTAAGATGGCGTTAGTAGAGTCGGTGCAATTAATTTGTGTACCGGGACATGCAATAGTTGCATAGCATTGTGTTTTAGGAGAAAAATTTTTATAAATCATATTCATAGAAATGTGTACTGATTATAACATTATAAAATTGGAATTAATTGTTTACATGCTAAAATGATGCTTTGTACAGCATAAGATATGCTTAACGTTCAGATTTACAGCGCTAAATTAAATTACTCACATACATTAAGGCTATAATTTGGAATTGCTGGAATTTTATTTCTGTTTGTGTTAAATATTTTTAACACTTCCCAACAATGTTTAAAAATTATTGTGGATTAAATTAAATTATTTATTCATTAATATGGTGATAGTAGTATTTAACCATAATTTATCAATATTTTACATAATTAATTAACCATGCTTCTTTGTTTATAATTTTATTTCTTTACTAACGCTTCCCTCATTTTAAATGATTGTTAGCCTAACTAGTCTACGTTGGCCTTTCTGTCCCTGTCTCTGTCTGTTATGTGTTAGCGTAAACAAATAATATTGAAGGTCAAACGATGACACAAAAGTTCGAAAGTTATAGAAACGGAATGACATTTGGTTTTTATTATTTTAAAACACAGAAAGTGAAATAGGGTTTTAAATTATCCAGTGGGGATGAAATTTTCTATATCGTACAATAATGATTTATTATTAATTTTTACCAATACCGGTTATAATAATAAATATAGATTGTCTATTAATATTAATATGTTGCTTATTTATACGTAAATATAAAAAATTCTATTATATGCTCTATAAAATATTATAAAAATTCAATATTAATAGTTTAAAATAATAAAACATATAATCTGTAAAATTATATTACATATATTTATACAATTTAGACTTTTTAACACTTTTCAACAAAGTTTAAACTAGTTTATGACATTGGCTTGTCTCTCTGTCCACCTGTCCCTGCTCTGTCTCTCTTAAATATTTATGGATTTTTTTTAAACTGATATATATTTCTCAAGAAACTAGTATGGGATGTTCCCTATTGAAAATAGGGTAAATACCGGTATTGGTTTGTATAAAGTGACTCCCAAAAGAATTCAAAGCATTGCGTTTTATGAAAGGTATTCCCATTAATTGCATATTAGTACTTTTATCTTGCACAATTCATAATGAAATTCACATTTAATATCCATATGTAAATGAACTTTCTATAAATGTAATGAACTATATGTAAATGAACTTTCTATAGAATAAACATGATAAGCATTAAGATTTACGAAGCCACACAAAAATATTCACTTGCATTAATTGCTAAAATTGGAAATTTCTGGAATTGTATTTTTGTATGCTTTAGTGATGTTTAATACTTCTAAAACAATGCTACCAAATCTAAATTAAAAGTTATAAAATTAATAAGCACAATTGAATTCATTATGACTAATCTTGACAAAAAATGATAAACATAGCCATTAAACTCTTTTAAGCGAAATTCATAACACGTTTTGTGGTAAATTTGCATGTGTTGTCATTACATTTTGTATAGCATTACTAATAATTTCCAAATAATTCAAATAAAATGAGGTAAAATGTGTCATTTTATCTGTATAAACACAAATCACATTAAATTTGCTTTCCATTCACTATGAAGGCGATATTTTGTCCCCAACAAGAAGTTGACGAACTAAGCGAGTCGAAGAAAGAAGCCTCCCTCGGGGTTTGGTGAATGGAATGAGCAGGGAGCTGAAATCCCAAGTTAAGAATAAAGTTATATCCGATGAGTGACGCAATTGATGAAGGAACTACTGGAAATCCATAGCCTAACTAGCCTTTACATCTGTTGTTAGTCATTAATTACAACACTCAACCTATGTTTTAAATTTACATGACATATGCATATCACATTCACTACAGAAACATTAGTCTTCCTGATGATTTATAATTTTAATCTTTCAATTTTCTTATGTTACATATGTGATTTATTTTCATAATCGTCACTCAACTATACCTTAATAAATAATTTAGAGATCTGCATTTCATTCATATAGATATATATAATTTTTACACTTTGATTTTACTGTAATATTCATAAAATTATTTAAATTTATCTTCAAAATATCTTAATAATTTGTCATATTCAACTAGCATGCTTATTACAAAGAGTGCTATATTTATTACAGAAATGTTGGTTTTTATATTTAATAGCAAATTTAAGTTATAAAAGCTGTGTATTTATATTTCTGAATTAAAAACAAATTGTCATTATAAAATTAAATCATACTTAAAACTATATAGAAATTTAAAGAGATATAAAGAAGTGTATAACTTAAATTAGTTTAACTTAAATTAGTTTAAATTTTAGTATAGTTTAAATTTTAATCCGCATAAATATGTTATTAAATTAACTAGGGGTAACTATTCAAATTTATTAAGTTATTTGTAATAAATATATTAAAGCAAGTCTTTAAAAAGGGTGTATTTAAAAATTTATACAGATAACTGAAATATAAATACAGAGTGTTAAAAAACTAGTCAAAATGAAAAGTTTATTTTCCTCAAGTGGCACAGATAATATGATAATTTTTAAAGCATTGTATATAGCATCATATATAGTTTCAAGATTTTTAATTTACATGATTCATACATGATCCTTTATTATCTATAATTTAACGGAGGCGCACATGTTACTTCTTAACCACAAAATAAAGCCGATTTGCGGATATCAAATGTTTCGGTTACCTCAATAAATTTGCCAAGTGTGCACAAACACTTTATTTTTTAGTATTTGCCAAAAAAAAAAAAAATAAGTGTTATTATTTAACAGATAATTTTCGTTATTTTGTAGATTTCATTGAATATTTAAAAATAAATCAAGATTTCTTCAATTTGAGTACGTTTTGTTTGAAAGACCTTTTACAAATAAAACTTGTTTTGAAATCAATAAATAATATTTTTGTAGTAAATATCTTTTTTTTATTTACAGATTAACAGATTAATTTACTAAAAGCAGGTAATATTCTTCTGGAATAAAATGTTTTTAATCTTCTATTATTATAATACAATCACAAAAATATATGTTCTTTTTTTTTTTTTTTTTTTTTTCGACAAAATTTAAGATATAAATCTGAATAACAAAATATTTCGAAAAACAAAACAAATATATATATATATATTAACAGCTTAAGTTGCTTTTGTGCATTTTTTTTTTTTCACTGAGCAAATCTCTTTCTAATCTCCTACCAGTTTTTTTGTAAACAGCGTTTTAAAAATATTTTCGTAGAATGTAATCTTTCAGCAAAATTCTAAATACAAATCTTTAAAAAAGCTGAAACTTCTATAACAGTTTATGTTTCGAGATTTAGAATTTCCTTTTATTTATTATTCTAAATAACAATATGATATAACATATTGTTACATGTCTCAACTAAGAATTTTTTTAAACAAATTAATCTGAGTGAAATATCTAGATACCATTTGTTTACAAATAACATTTCGAAAAAAAAAATAAAATATTACCTTTTAAAATTATTTTAAATAATTAAAGACTATATTTTAAAATTTTAACAAGAAAGAAAATTCATTCCACTTGCATAGAATATAACTCTTTACATCTATAGATGCTGGTTTTATTGTTTATCCTGATTGTATTTTACACTCGGCAGCAAAAGTATTCGAGAACTAACAATAATCCCTGTCTAAATAAAGTACACTTAATACTGCTTTGTTAAAAAAATTCTTGTCGAGTCATGTTTAAATCAGCCTAAGAACATGATTCGACAACTATTTATTTATCAAAACTGTATTCAGTGTACTTATTTGTTATTGGAATTATTGGCTAATGCTCGGATACTTTTGCTGCCGACGTTACCTCCGTAACGACACTTCCAAATACACATTGTTTAACAATAAGAGGTAAAATTATTTAAAAATTATGTGTACATATTTTTCAAAGAAAAATTATACACTAGCAGATTTTGTGAAATCCAGAATATCGTCTAAAATTAACAAGTCTATTAAAATATGTTCACTTTTAACTATGACGAAAATAATCTCACAAAAGCATCTTCATAATTTTTCAAGGAGATATCATGAAACGTATTGTGTTGCACGGCTTTATATTTCATCTAAACTTGCATAAACACCATACAAATATGAACTATAGAGTGTACGAAAATAATTCATTACAGTAGTGAAAAGTTATATTAATCAAGTGAATTTACATGTTAATATATTTAAAATACTTTCTGAGACAATATAATAGAAACATTTATTGTATTCTTACTTTATTCTGCAGAAAAGATGGATTCATGTGTATTATATAAACTACTATGAGTAATATTTCATACTAAATTTAAAAAATACAAAAATATTTAAGTTATTCAAAATACATTCGTAATTGCAATAGAAAAGCATACTATCTTCAAAAAAATTTCCTACATTTATTTAAGAAATATCTTTAAACATATGTGCAAAATTATTCTTCAAAAAACTTGTAACACCCTGTTATTGACTTTGCATTATATCATTACCAATATTTTACTTTTGAGAAATGTGGCTTCTTGCACACTAAAAAGCTATTCGGTATCTGATTCAATTTATCCTTAATTCTATATTATAGGATGCATATATATATATATATATATATATATGGGTCATTCCACAAGAATCGGGTAACTTTAGAGGTGGATTTGAAACATACTACATTTATCTCAGATTAGAATTTTTTTAAATAAAATCTATGAGAAATAAGTTAATTTTATTGTATTTGTACAGCAACACTCAATTATTTGAACATTTTTGAAAAAATCGATTTTTTTTCAAAAAGTAGATTCCAGGGGACTGACATGACTTCCAGGGGACTGACGGGAACAGGCGAATTCATTCTAGAATGAACTTTTTAATGAATAATAATAACTTTTTATTAATAATTAATAATAATTATCCAAAGAAGTAATAAAAACATGTTTCATACATAACCTCAATACATATATTTTCCTATTTAATCATCTTTAACTAATACATTTTCAATTATTTATTTTAATTATACTATTAATTATACTATAATATATCTTTATGAGTTTTCATTTCTGAATAATTTGCAGAAAGCTGTGTTTGCAGGACTTCACCAAAGAGAGCTTTCTTAACCAACTCTCGCTTTTGATTAGGATCATTCGCCATTTGCTCAATTTTACTTTGAGGTGTGAGATCCCCTTTTTTCGCATCAATACTTCGTTTTAGTCTTTTACAACGCTGTTTGAAGCGATTTACTTGCTTTTTTAACTGAGCAGTAACTTCATCATTCTTCTTTTTTTCCATATATCTCTGTAATCTTCGTTTTTGGCCTGAACCTTTTTGAGATTTAAAACTTCACTTTGTGCTGGCGTGGTTAAAATACAGTTACTAGTGGAGTTAGAATTATTTATATTATCACTTGAAGTAGGTGCTAAAGTTTCTTCTAAACCATTATTGTTAATTATTAATGTATTTTTTTTTCCTATACTTAGAGGAATGTGTTCTCCAATTTTTTCGGGTTTTTCTTTGCTCACGTGGAGTCATATCTTTAATACTTTTTCTTTGACCTTTTTCTTTTTTTTTTAAGTATTTCAGTCTTTCTTTTGCTCGTTGTTCAGCTAATTTAACAGGATCACTTTTAATTTTGAGCAAACGAGCTTTCTCCTGTTCTCTTTTCTTCTGTAAGATTTCATCTCTTGATTTTTTATTTTTAATGGGTGCCATTTTGTGCTGTAATAAAAAAAATATTAATTATGGTAATTAATTGTTTATTAATAACAGAACTTATAGAAATATGTGAAATTTATATAACAATGATGTTGTTTAGCATCCATTAATATATTTAGCTGTCTTTTGCCTTTACGTCAGTCCCCTGGCAGCATTCCAGATGAAAAACTGCCATTGCACTGATGCCAGGGGACTGACGTTTTTACTATAAAACTCAAAAAATCTACTTATTGGAAGCAAATGCCATATTATTCTGTTCTAATATTAAATCTAGTAATAAAAAGACATTAAGATCAGCATACATTAATAATAATTATTTATAAATTATTAAATTATTACTTACCAGGGGACTGACAAATTGAGTGTTAGCATTCTGTTTGTTGACACAAGAATTGCGAAAAACATTGAATAAAAATGGATGATGTATAAATAAACGTCGTCAATGCCATCTTTATATGATAAATAAATATGAAACAGTCAATAAAGTTATCAACAATGGATAATATCAGAAATTTTTGGAATTTAACATGAGCCAGGGGACTGACGCGCAAAGTAGGGGTACACAACTTAAAATTGAAAAAAAGTGATGAAAATTTTCAAAAAATCACATTACACACATACAAAGTTATTAAATAACTATCTCAGAACACAACAACGATCATTTTTGTTGCCTAAATCGGTTAGTTTAAAAATAATTAGCACTTAACTCTTCACTTTTTCGAGTGGTACATGCCAGGAGACTGATTTTTTGGGCTTAAAAACCTAATTTTTAATAAAAAAAATTTTCAAATTGCAAAATATTATACATGCTCCTAAACAGGATCAATGCTGTCTATAAATGGGCATTATTCAAAATTTAAAAATGTTGAATAGTAAATAAATTTTTTTACAATTTCACGAAGTTACCCGATTCTTGTGGAATGACCCATATATATATATATATATATATATATCATCATTGCAGTTACATACTTATTTTAAAAAACTGTTTAAATTTATCGCGGCATTTTATGTATATAATTCGTTAAATGGAAATAACACTGCGCTGAAAAATAAATAAATAAATAAATAAATAATAATAATAATAATAATAAATATATATATTTACCCCCTTGATTCTATTCTTGATGATTATTATGTAGAACGGCATCCTAAATCTTCATATGACTACCATTTTTCCCAGTCACCCACCGTTTTCTCGGGACAACCCCTCATCCCCCAATTATTAGTGTTCGGTAATTTTATGGCAATGAACTTGATTTGGAGAATAAAAAAGAATTAATTTAACACTTAAAAACAAAAATATATAATGTTTAATAAATAACATTAATAATAGATTACAAAAAATATAAGAAATGTAATACATAATTTCAGTGGCCTAAACTTTCCCCTTGCCGCAAATGTAGATGTTTTAGAATTTTCAAATTCTGTAACCCCTCAGGGGATATTTAAAATTTAAAATAATATTTCTCCCCTCCCTCTAAAAATCAATTTTATAGCAATAAAATTACCGAAAAGCGATAAAAATAGGGGGCCGTCCAAAAACAACGGTGGGTGGTAGGGCAAAATGGACATCATATTCGGATTTTGGTGGTCATTTTACGTAAGAATTTGCCAAAATGATGTTGGGGGCAATTTTCATGCCGAGTGATACAATTTTTATGTAATTTCTCAACATAATTTTGTAAAATGATATTTGTTTTACATTATTTTTAAGTTTTTTTTTTATTTTTATTTTTATTTTTTTTTATTATTATTATTATTGTTAAGTGGGAAAATAAGAATATATTAATAACGTAGGTAATTTACTTGCAAAATTGTTGTACCACTCTTTCAACTTTGATTTAAAAGAGACCACAATCACATATTCTCCCAATAATTTTCAATAAGAATTGCATATTGAAAAATAAACTTATTTGTTCGAATTACACTGTTCTACTTGAAAAACACTTTTTCTTTTTATATATGATTATTCGTAGAATAACTTTATTTAACGTTAAATTTGTAAGTAATTTTTAGAGCGGCAATTACAAAACATGTGTAGAACGTAATTCTATAGTTTTAAATATTTTTTTCCGATTTTTACAGGGAATATACACAGTCCAGTCACATTAATGTGACCACTTGTCAAAAGCCGGAATAACCACCTTTCGCAGAGCGGACTGCTGCGAGACGTGCAGGAAGAGAGTCACATAGGTCCCTGAAGGTGTTCTCTGGGATGTTGAGCCATGCCGACTCTAATGCCGTGGCCAGCTGCGCTAGATTACGCGGTTGAGGATCCATGGCGCGAACAACTCGATCGAGATGGTCCCACAGATGCTCGATTGGGTTTAAGTCAGGTGAGTTTGGTGGCCAGGGGAGGACGGTAAACTCATCCTGGTGCTCTTCGAACCATGCACGTACACTGGCAGCTGTATGGCACCTCGCATTGTCCTGCTGGAAGATGCCATCATCCTGAGGAAAAACAATGCGCATGTAGGGGTGAACATGGTCCGCAAGGACAGATGCGTACTTGTATTGATCCATTGTGCCTTCCACAATGATCAGTGAACCTAGAGAATGCCAGGAAAACATTCCCCAGACCATAATGCTCCCGCCTCCAGCTTGGACCGTTCCGGCAATGGTTGCAGGGTGGTTCCTTTCAGAGGTTTCACGCCTTATACGCCAACGTCCATCTGTCCGATGGAGCATAAAACGCGATTCATCCGAAAACGCAACCTGTCGCCACTCAGTGGACGTCCAGCTGCTGTACTGGCGTGCAAATTCTAGCCTTCGCCGTCGATGAACAGCAGTCAGCATAGGTGCACGAACCAGGCGTCTGCTTCGGAGGCCCAGACGCAGCAATGTTCGCTGAATAGTAGTTTGGGAGACACTTTTGGTAGCCCCTTGGTTCATTTTGGTGGTCAGTTGCTCAACGGTAGCCCGTCTATCTGCCCGAACGCATCTCCGCAACCGTCGTTCGCCTCTGTCATCTATGGCCCGTGGTGCACCACATTTGCCACGTCGCTGATTTTGGACAGTCCCATTTTGCCATGCACGGTACACTTTTACCACGGCGGCACGCGAACAGTTCACAAACTCAGCCGTTTCGGAAATGCTTCCACCCTTGGCCCGAAAGCCAATGATCATGCCCTTTTGGAAGTCGGATAAATCGCTTCGTTTCTGCATTACGCCAACGATTGAAATGTTTTCCGAAGCCCTCACACACCCTTTATATACGCTCAACTGCACTGTGCTGCCACCTGCCTTCTGTGATTGGTTATTTAACTCTGACATGGAAAGTAGGTGGTGGTCACATTAATGTGACTGGACTGTGTATATAAAAAACAGAAGACTTTTAAAAACATTGCTCTTTTTTAAAATTCCGTGATCTAAAATTATTTCTTAATTTAATTTGTACTATAATGCATCTTTATTACATATTGTAATCTCCTTTTACTTTCTTTTACATATATTTTTGCCTGAAAAGGGTATATAAAACATGTAACAAACAATGTTTCTCAATTAATTTTTCACATTTTGTTATATTTTTTGTTACATATATATTTACGATTCTTTTGAAAAAGAAAGAGAAAGATTGAAAATTCATTAAAATTTACTGAAAAATGGGAACGGAGAAAACATGATAAAGCTACTGAAAATTGAAAATTAAATTGGAAAGAACGAATTCTAAGAGATATATATCGCGTGGCTTCGTTACCGAAAAATTGGTTTTCTGGAAAGATCTGATAACACGTTTACGGCGCTCTATTCTTAAAAACGTTACCTTTTACTTTGTTTCTGTAATTTACAGTTTTACTACTTTGAACGTTTTTTATTTGCATATATTTATGGAATAGAAATAATTTGAACAAGGTACACATATTATTTTGTAAATAAAAGAAAATATATAAATATTTTTTGTATGATTTGAAGTTTAAAATATATAAGAATTATGTATTATGTCAATTCTTCTTTTTGTAAATTTTGAGACAAAAATTATTCTTTCGCTAATTATGCCATACTTATTTACGTTTAACAGAAATTTTTGAAACAGAATACTTGTATAAACAAATTAGGTTCGGTTTATAGAAAAATGTGAAAAATTAAATATAAATAAAATCACAAATCATTGATAGTACAGAAAAATATAAATATTTAAGCTCTTTTAGATATTTTTTGACTGGTGTACACCATACTTAAATATTATCTGACCAATAAAAACATGTAATTGGGGAAAACATGAATAATCTATTGAATATGGTATGGGTAAATATGTGTGTTTATTCAAACGGATATGCTTAGTGGAAAGAGGAAGATTGATGGAAATTAAGCGTTTATTTACCATGGAAAATTCAGAGTACGAAAAATTGCACATTCCATAATGAGACCACTTAAAATATTAATTTAACCGCAATATAATTGAACTGAAATCAAAATTTGATTTCTCTTGAAAGAAAAAAAAAAAAAAAAAAGAAACAGTGTGAAATGAAGCGAAGCAGAATAAATAGTGCGCAAATATTCTGCAAGTTCATTATTTTTACAACTTTTAAATCTTCATTGTTACACTATTTCATTATTGCTGAGCTAAGTTTCTAACAGACGAAATTGCACTCTAGAATGTCACCCCCGGTATGCTAAGTACGGCAGTATAGATGGATATTTTTGTCTTTGCTTCATCAAGATCAACTCTTGACCTACCACATATCGCTTCTGTCAATTATTATGCACATTGGCGTTGTTGAAATTCAAAAAAAAATAGTGGAAGAATATTACAATGTTTTAAGAAAGAGGCTATTTTAAATTTAAGAGTTATTATATTATTGCTCTCGTTGTTATCTCCAAAGAAACTTCTTATAGAGACATTAAGAAAATAAATATTTTGCAGCGTACAAAATTCCCAAGTCTTACACCGACATAACAAAAATTACTACGACAAACCATTTATCGGAGTCTAAATAAATGTGTAATTGCGGTCATCAGATAAACACGAAAATAACCGAAAAGGAATTTCTGCCGAAATCCTACGTACAATTCTTCCACTCAGAAACATTAATCGTTAACCGATGAATTTTGAATGATAAATTTTCAATAATAATGATTTACTAGTTATTTCTATTCGATTAAATGTGAATTAGAAAGGTGAATAAACGGGGGGGGGATACGCTTTATTAAAAAAAAAAAAAAAAAAAAAGTTTGATACGATTTAGATAAAAGAAGCCGATGTGGGAGGGAAAGGGGTAATTTGATATTTTTATGTTGTTTGGAAAAGATTTTTGTTTCAGTTCCATCTAGTTATAAATATGTATTATAAGCTTACATCTTAGCTTCCCGTCTATGTAATTCAAATTATAGTAATGATTTATCGTTTATACTGACATATTACACCATCTTTTTAAAATTTGACGCATGTGCTTTTTAAATCATTTTATTTATATACATATGTATTACGGCCGTAGTAATGAGGTACGTATAATATTTAAATTGAAATACATAAATCATCAATCCATTTATTCTTTTTATTAGAGATAGTTTAATATCCAATGTGAATCAGTAAAAACTAATCGTAAATGCAATAACAAAATACGTGGTGTGCATTACCAGTAGTACATCACGTTACCAGTGTGCTCGTTCAACAAATAGCCGGCTTGCAGTTAAATTAAAATTATTCCTGAGATTATTCATCGATTATAAATACATATGCGATATTTTTGTCGTAAAAATATAATCTTGATTTCATCTGAGAAACTGACAGTTTCAATCTGATTTTTTAATGAATTTTTCTTATATGAAATTTGACTTCGACAATTTCTCGGATAAAAATTGTCATGCTTGGCCTCAACATTAGGCCATGTAGGTAAACACGTAATATATATTTATGGGCATTACTTAGTTTATTTAGGAAATGTTTGTGAAATATCAGCATTTTTTTCAGTAAATAATTTTATTATGATGAGATAGCGAAAAAAAGAAAGATATTTAGTAAAGGTTTAATAATTTATTAATCAATTTGAAATTAGTGATTATAAAAAAATAATAATAATAATAATAACAAATGTCATATCAGCATACTTGCCACCATCGTAATTAATATTCCGTAGTGCTGTTAGTCTCGATCTTTTTCTCACGCCAATATATTTTTAGACTGATATTCTCCAAATGCAATTATGATTAAATAAGAAGGCAAATACTCTAAAAAGATGCTGGTTTAAAAAAAAAATACGGGGCTAACAATACTACGGAATATTAATTAGTATGTTGGCAAGTATGTATCAGTAATTTATTTTATAAACTTGTCAAACAATTGACGCATGTAAACACAATAGAAAATTTTGAATAAAATCAACACGATGAAACAGATTTTCTTTAATTAATTATCAATTTTTGATTAACCAAAATGAAGAAGTTCATTAAGAATTTATAAAATACAAAAGAATCAAAATTTAGTTCGTTTCAGAAATTGTTTTATAACTATTACATTATCGAAAATCAATAATAAATTACTAATTATTGAACCAAAATTTATCATTAAACACATTCTTCTAAAATTATATTTATTGATTTTAACCCTTAATTATCGAAAGAAGAAAAAAAAAAAAAAAGATATTCTTTGTATATTATAATTTCTACTTACGATTGTATTTTACAAATAAAGAAAAAATTATAACTCAACCATTTGGTTGAGTTATAATTATTGTTTATATAACGAAATAACATAAGAAACTATTTAGACATGCATAAATCATTGAAAAGATGTAAACAACCTTTACCATTTATTACTTTTAAGCTTTATATAATTATATTCATTCAATAAAAATATTTTTTAAATAAGAATATATTTCAAAATTAAAACTTTTTTTTTCCAAACATTGCAATTGAGGTTTAGTAATGACTGATACCAGTTTTCGAATTTCATTAACAAGATATTTTTCTCTACCGATTAATTATACAAAGATATATATATATATATATATATATATATATATAATGAGTTACATTTAGCATTACGAAAACATAATCATTTGGATATTCTTTATAAGAATAAAAACTTTTAGCATATTTAGTTTAGTCTGATCGTTGTAATACATAAATGTAAAATTCATGTAGTCCACGTAAATACTTATAAGTGTGTTTTGTTATCTGATTTATTTTTTGAACAACAAACTACATATAGTGCGACCACGTTTCCTACGACTAGCAGTGAAGCCGAGTCCAAAAGTTTGAAGGGATGCAAAATTGGCCGAGAGATAATTATTTGGCAAACATCCAGTTATTCGGTGTTCCCTTATCGCTTGTTTTCTCTCAGTCACCCCTATTTTAACACTGGACTCGTTCAATTAGCTCTTGCGCAGAGGCTTCCATGGTCGCAAGAAATGTGGTTAAAGAATATATTATATACCCTTTCTTAATTTATTTATTATAAATTTGAATGTCTTATATGTGTTTAAATTTATAAAATAGAATTTTTTAATTCAATTAATAACAATCATTAGGTAAAATATATAGTTCTCGATTATTAAATGCTCAAATGAACAAAAAAAAAAAAAAAAAATCGATAACTTTTGAATATGTAAATATATAAGTATAAAAATGATTACTTAAAACATATTTTACAAGTCAGATAATTATTATAAATTCTTACTAGCATTATACGTTATTTTGTGTTCTAGAATTTATTTTAATTGTTTAAATAAAGTATGCATTTGCAAAAGTTATACTTTAAATCATAACTCTAATTCTTTAGCTCAAAATTCACAACAATCTTTCATTATTTAAAACCCAAAAGCTCAAAAGAAAGATACTTTAAATAAGAAATAATTTTAATGATATAAATATTTGTTTTAAACCAATAAAAATATTTTATTACCTTTAATTCTAAATATATTTATTTAAAAATGCACTTTGTTTATTAAAGAGCCAATGAATAATTATTAAATCTGCTTTAAAATATTTTTTTTTAATATGAAATTATACTGAATATATTATCTTTAAATTTCAGAAAATTATTCAATTAACTGGCAAGGCATGCAATATTATTAAGTTTGTTTAAATATGTTTTACCTATTTCGTACATAGGATAAACTATAATTTAAAACCGTAAGATATTTCTTTTTTTTTTTTTTTTTTTTTTTTTTTTTTTTTAATATACCCCTTCACCAAAGATGGAATGCTTTCTCAAAAATAATTTATTAACCAATTACTTTTTTCTTCTTTCCCCCTTATTCATTACAATTAATTAAACAAAATTGGTAAAAAAGTATATTCGTAAGAATCCGTAAGAAATTCAAAATTGCATATATATATGTTTGCGTTATAGGATATAAAAATAATAATATTTAAAAAGCAAATGGTATAAAGTTTATAAACCTATAAATTATTTTTAATTTATAGGTTTATAAACTTTATACCATTTGCTTTTATATATAGATATATATAATCACAATCTTGGTAAACAAATTATACAAGGTATATTTTTTAATTAAATTTATTAATTCAATATTGAACTTTATCATGGTTTTTGCATGAATTAATATCATATGCAGCAAACTTATGAAATATTATAGTTTACATTTATCTCTGAAATTTTCTATTGTAATTCTTATTAAAAATACGTTCTTTTAATGTAAATTACAAATACTAATACTCTAAAATTAATTAAATATAAGTGAAAAGAATTATATATGAAGTATATAGCTCATTAATTTATTCCCTGAAAGAATAAATGTTAAAATTCATTTATATTCCAGATTTATAACAATAGCATAATGTTTAATCTTACATGTAGTTGGTGAAATCCTTCTTATTCTTAAATGAATAGTGTAATACTCCTATATAAAGTATTCCACTGGAACACATTCATAACGCTAAACTCTTAGAAAAGAATTCTAAAATAAGAGACTATATCAATGTCTCATGAAATGAATAATTTTACGCTCATATAAAAGAATAGCTCTTATTTATAAATCTTATGGTGTGTTAGATTTTCAGAAATAGTATTGTCCTTTATTAGAATTCTTGGATAAAGTTCTCCAAAAATTAATAAATGCCTACAATTTTAATTTTATTTAACATATTCTACTAAATCTTTATTTAAATCTGAATTTAATAACTATTATATTTTATAAAAACATATTTTTGTAATATGAATAAAAAGATTTCGAATAGTATAAAACAACTCAAATATATATATATATATATATATTACTTTTGACTTTAAAATGTAATTTTAAAAATCATAATAAATTAATTGTTCAATATATATTTTTTTTTAATCGCATGCCTTTTCAGTCGTTAAAAACTTCAATTAAACGTAATGCTAATAAAATGAAGAAAGAAAAGAATAAACGGATTATATACATGTATTATATATATATATATATATATATATTACATCGTCCATTCCATGTAAAAAATAGACGTATAATTTATAATTTCATATTTGTTACCTAATCACTTGTTATACATCACGTGAAGAAATGGCAGTTCTATGTAGTTTATGAAGGCAAAAGTGTATTCCTTGTTACAATAATACAATTGAAGAAGTATTTAAGAAAACTGAAGAAATATTAAATTTAGAATGGGAGAAATATTAAATTTAGAAATAGTTAAGCTTTAAATTAAAAGAAAGGGATATTTTAGATTGTTATCAATAATATTCAAAAGATCTTTTATTTTGGAAGAATGTGTATTGCATGTACAGTCGATAACAAAAGTGTCCGAACGTGAACACTAGCAAACATTCCTATGTAAAAAAGTACACTTCATACTATTTTGTTAATTAAATCATTTTCGAATTCTGTTCTTAATCAATGTAAGAAAATGATTCAATAAGGATCTATTTAACAAAACCGTATGAAGTGTACTTTTCTTACATAGGATTTTTTGATAGTATTCGGACACACATGTTACCGACTGTAGTTAATAAAAACCATAGATATTTTTTGTCAATTACAAATTTAAACCCAAACAATATTAATTAGAATATAATGAATATATTTCTGTCATACTACCCTTTCATGAAGTTATTTATGAGTGTAACAAAAATATTATTTCATGGAGAAATTTGAAATCGTAATATAAGATTATGGTTCAGTAAATTCAGTTTAACATGGTAAGTTTTCCAAAGTAATATCTCTTTATTACACAAACAGTATAGTAACGGATGTGACATAGTCCTTGTGTCATGTCTTACAAAATAGTTGTTATATTTTTTAAAAGACACGAAATAAGTTCCAGAATTAAAACATAATATAAAATATCTAAATTAGGTATTTCTGGGCCGAAAATGTTTCAGTTCCAGTTAAAAGTGTAAGAAATTTTAACTTTTAATTTTCAAAGATTTATGTAATTTTTATTTTTTTAAAAAAAAGGGCATAATTCTAAATTTGAAATATTTTTCCAATTTCCATATGAAAGCTGTAGTTCACGGTTGGTTGCTTTTTTTTCTGGCGCAAGGTCCACAACGAGACATGCTTCGCCAAACAATTAGGTAAACATTAAAACATAGCTTCTTGGATGGAGACACCCATCCAGAATGTCATTTAACACGCAAATTACTGAAAACATGAAAAGGTAAAAGGTTAAAATATTAAATGAATGTAAAAAAAAATAATAATTAAGCTAAAAAGCGTATAAAATAACACGTGTACACAAACAACAACTAAAACAGTGTACTGAATAAGTACAATGTAAAAAGTTATGGGCAGTGTATATAATAAAAGCAGATGAACAGTGTAATAATAAAATTAGATGTAATAAAAACCAGCTTATTTTAAAAAGTTTGTAAATAGATGATGAGGATTAATACCTAAAATACTTGTCAGATTTAGTGAAGATGAGTTAAAATGTTCTCGATACAGATGACGAAACAAGGGCAGTCGGTGAGAATATGATGAATGGTTAGTGCACTGTAATGACATTTCGGACAATCAAGTTCTTGTTGTTGAAGCAATATTTATGTGTAAATCTCGAATTCCCAATTCTTAGTCGAATAACAATGACATCGTATTTTCTAGGGCTGAATGTAGGCCAGATTGAAATTTGAGGTTTTATGCCTTGCAATTTATTATTGTTTTAGTTATTCCACTCCCTTTGCCAAATATTTTTTAAATAGCTTTTAAGTGTGTGCTTAACGTCATAATAAGAAACAGGACAGTTTAAAAGCATGGAAGCCTGCCTTGCGGCTTTGCCTGCTGCTTTATTGCCTTTTATGGCTACGTGTCCAGGAACCCAGCAAAACAAAATGTCAAATCCCTTTTTCAGAAGGTCGTCGTAAGTTTTTTAAATTGAAATAAAAGCCAGGTTCCAAGAGTTAGAAGAGAGAGAATCAAGAACACTATTCGAGTCAGTGTATATTATGAATTTTCTACTGTCAAGCGATGAAATAATGTTAAGAGCAACCTCAACAGCAAAACACTCTGCAGAGAAGATGGAAAAGGAATTAGGGAGTTGATAGCTAAAAGCTTGGTTACTAATGACAACACCACAACCGACTTTATTACTTGTCTTGGAGCCGTCGGAAAAATCTCGACGTAGTCCTTATAATGAGAGCAATGAAATGAGTAAACGGCCTGAAAAATAGAAGCATCTGTGTTAGGTTTGTCAAATCCATTAAATGGATGAAGACAAGAAATAACCTGGAAATTCCAAGGCGTCATGATTAAAAAAGGTCGGGGACGAAATTTGGTATGAATATGAGAGGTGCCAGCAAGAAAGTTCTTAATTCTAAGAGCGAAGTGTGGGATGCAAGATGGGCAATTCACATAAAGATTATGATTGTTACTATGTAAATGAGAGTAAAGTGGACGATTAGGAGTTAGAATGAAAGTCTTTGTCTAATGTCAAATTAGGCTTCGGAGCAGATTTATTTGACAAGTAATTCTGTGTGATCGGGGCTACTCTCCCCTCAACGCCCCGTTTCATTACTGTAATTACATTTATATAGAATTCAAAATTGTTATTAAATACAAAAGTTCATTTAAAATTATGCAGACAACTTTCACACCAACATTCCTTGAAACTTATTAATCTTGATCAAACTTTTCTTGTAACAAACACATTAATTTCAAAATACAATAATTTGATCACCTGAAATTATTTATTTTTAAATTACTCTAACAAACACAGAAAAAGATCAAACGTTAAAAACTTCACATATTGGCAGCCCTGTTTATCTTCTGAAAGTTATGTACGTATCACATGATGGACATAAACATAATCCTATATTAATAACACATAGCACAACCTGAAGTACACTTCCATCAATTTTCAAGTATTGTCGCATTATAATCTAGTTCTTTTTTGTAGCCCTGTAAACGAACAGTAAATGATTTCTATACCATATTCTACATGAAACATGTTTTTACGTATATAAGATATCATTTGATTTAGTGTAGTCTATAGATGTTAAACTCAGCTTACCTGCAATTTCCTGATAGACATAATGTATTTGAATTCTCTTGGGTGCCCCTGTACATGAACCATCTGCTTGATCTCTACGAAAAGTTTAGTGTAGCATCCCTACATCTTTCACATATAGAATACCAAGATCAGATTTGCTGATATAATTTGTTTTGTAGATATAATGATAATAACTTGACACACAGTCCAACCGCTAAAAACAAAACTTTTGAATTCGGGGCACCACAAAACGTGTAAATGTAACAAAAACTCAATTTAAAAAATTTGACCCATACACAATACTTTCTCTACCTTAATGATAAGAGAAATAAAAAATCTCTAAGAATTTTTGGAAATTTAAAACAGCCAAATTTAATATATATTATATTTTAAATTGTGAATAAAGATTAGACAATTATTTCTATTAATTAATTTTTCTTTATATATATATATATATATATATATATATATATAAGGTAAATTTTACATGAATTGTTTAAACTGTATAAATTTGTTAAATAATCTTATTTACATGTATTAATAAAATTATAAAATACATATGTTACTATTTATTTATTTTTTATTTATCTTTTTTTTTCGGATGAAATTGTTTTTTATGCATTTTATCTTTTATACTATACATGTATAATTTTTAAACCAGTAGCATGTTAAGATTTTCTTTTTTTCATATATTATGCTTTCTTTTGACTAATACAGAAGAATATTTTTTGAAAAATTACAAATAAAGGAATAAAATCTAATTTGTTTTAGAAACACAATTAAAGAAATTAGGAAAGTTATGAGAAGAAAGGTTAAAAATACTTCTGACAGTTTTGATATTCGTTTTATAAAAGGAAATGCGACGTTATACATTCTTCGATAGAACTGGGTAGAAACGCTTTAAAATGATTTCTTTTATATTCTATGCAGATATATTTTTATATATATATATAGATTTTGTAAGAATGAGTTTAACAAAAATAAAATATCGAAAGTAATTATAGTAACGTATTTTGAAAATCAAATTGAAAAATGTAATTTAGTAAATACTTTAATGTGACGTCTCTTATCAAAGTAAATTTGCTTGTCTTGCATGAAACGATTTTTCCTTTAGATATTTTATTTTGTTCTTATTCTACGTACACTGAAAAAAGTTACGTAAATTTAATAAGGTGAATTCTATTATTTCATTTTTTAATAACTTTTACTGTTTAATTCTGTATATAGCGAAATATATTTTAATTTACTTAGAGAATTATTTATTTTTATTATTTGAAAATTCGCTTAATTTCTTTCAAGGTTGACTTTCTTTTAAATTTCATTTGGATTAAAAATTCAGTCTCTCTAATTTGACTTAATTTGTGATATACATTGTATTTTCGGTCCACAGTTTAAGTTTATTGTTTTAAAATTTCAATTCTTTCATTCTATGTTTTGTTTTTCAAAATGTTTTTTGCATTTTTTTTATAAAAATATTGATTTTTTTTTAAAATATATTTTATGTAATTTATAACGATTTAAGGAATTTTTTTAAAGTGTGATATTCATTTATTTCAGTTATTTTATCTTGAATGATTCTATATTAGAAAATAGATAAGTAAGATCTAAAAATAGAAGTCATAACAAAACTGGATTTGATTCATATTAAGAAATTGAAATACATGCGTTTTAAATATTTGATTCATTTTGCGTATTTTTCATTTGCACATTTTTTTTTCTTTACTTTCTATTCTTATAGTCTGTTCCGTATCCAATGAAAAGCGCTGTTGCAGCACCGCCATCTGAGTTGAGCAGTGTGAGTTTGTGTGCCGACGTGAGTAGGCGTCGTTTCGAGTTGTGAAAATAAAATTATGAGTTTAGTGATACAGTCCACTAGAAATGTTTTTGTGTGAGTATTTTAAAATTTAAACACATGGTCAGTGTGACCGGAGTAAAGATACTGAGAGACCTATGGATTTTACGTTTATGCAAAATCAGGAGTTTTTTTATTTCGATTTGAGTTGTGATGCGAAGCTGTTAAAAACCGCACCGCACGCAAGAGAAAAATGCTAACCAGTAATGAAGTAGGTGCATGAGTTTTTTTTGGTTGTTCACTCCCATAAGATAATTTGTGTTATCTTTTTTTTTAATTAATAAGATAATTTGTGTTAATTATTTTTAATTAAGGGTTCATTGTGCTCAGATTTGTAATTAAGTTTTGTTCTCAAAATGTTTAAAAGCGCGCGAAAAGCAGATTTGCAGCTTGCTGCAACAGAGTTAGGAGAGGTAATAACAGATAAAATGTCGGTTATAGATTTGATTAATCTTATAAAGAGTACTGAGAAATTCAAAACTGAACCCGAATTTGTGTCTAATCTCATAGAAGGGATAATTGAGGAACGGAAAGTAGAATTGGAGACAATCGAGAAAAATAAACAATTAGAATTACAATTAGAACAGATTAAATTAGAGAGAGCGAAAGCTGAATTAGAATTGTCGCACAAACGGACAGTTAAAAACATTAGCGAAGACGCTTTAGAAAATAAAACTGAGCAATACGAATCTTTGGATTCACTGATAAAAAGTATTAAAACTTTAACAATTAGAATTCCTAGTCGTCCAGAAGGGTGGAGTCTTTTTTTTTTTGCTTCTTTGGAAAGATCTTTTATAACAAAAAACGTACCCGATAAATTTAAAGCGGAAATTCTTTTGAATTTGTTAGGTGAGAAAGCTTCGAACATAATTTCGTACATAAGCGATGATGAGCTGAGTGACTACGATAAAGTAAAGAAAATTGTATTAAGAGAGTTCGAACCGAGTCCCCAGTCATGTTTAGAACAATTCAGAAAAGCTACTAGGCAAGCAAATGAAACTCATTTGCAATTTGCATCACGGTTAAAAACTAGTTTTGATTATTATTTAAAATTAAGAGAAGTGTCGGATTTTGAGAAATTAAAAGAATTAATTGTATCAGATAAATTGTTTCAAACGCTTGATAAAGAAACTGCGGCCCACATTAGCGTCAGACAAGCAGATAATTGGTTTGTCCCTATTAAACTAGGAAAGGAAATTGATCTTTATTATGCTTCGCGAGGAAAATCATTAACGGAGAACTATAATCAAAAATCCTCTTCGAGAAATGTGTCTAAGATATTTCTAGCTGATAGCAAGAATTTAAAGTGTATATTGTGTTCTGAAAATAATCATCCCTTATATAAATGTAGAAATTATATGGCATTGCCTGTTTCTGAAAGGGTAGAAGTTATAAAGAAAAATAATTATTGTTTCAATTGTCTTGGCAAACATTTAGTAAACAACTGTAAATCACATTTTTTTTGTTCTTTGTGTAAACAAGAGGGAAGAAAGAGGCGTCATCATTTTTCCTTACATTTTCCGAGAAATAATGAGTCATTGCGTAATGAACGTGAAACTGAGGCAGGTGGCCGGGAATTCCATTCCCCCCTACAATCATCGGAACTTTCTGTAAACGCGCCGACATTTCAGTCAGTTGGCACCGTATTAAGTAATCAAAATAATAATTCGGTTCTCTCTTCACGGGTAATAAATCAGAAAAAAACCGTTTTGTTGAGTACAGTGAATTGCTTATTAAAAGATGAGAGCGGAAATAATTACACAGTTCGCGCGATTTTAGATCAAGGAGCAATGAATAATTATATGACTTTCGATTGTGCGAATAGCCTTAATTTAAAAAGAAAGAAAACTAATTTGACAGTTTGTGGTATCGGAAATACATGCACAACGATTAAATATGTTGTTAATGCGTCGATTTCTAATTTTGAAGGAAATTGTGAAAAAGAATTGGATTTTTTGATTGTATCTAAAATTACGGATTTCATGCCGTCAAAAAGGTTAAAGATTAATATGCCAGAATTAAAATATATAAAACTCGCAGTTGAAAACTTTAATTTGCCGGGTCGTGTAGATTTGCTTTTGAGTGCCGAAACTTTTTATGAATTGTTGCGGCCAGGTCAGATTTGTCCTGCTAATAATAACATGATTTTCCAAAATACTGTTTTTGGATATGTAGCTAGTGGAAGCGTTCCCGTTGAAACTCAGGGAAGGGTACATTGCGGCTTCATTGAGAATAATGCTAGTTTAAACGAAACTATGGAGAAATTTTGGGAATTGGAGGATGTGCAGATTGAGGTACCCAAAAATAAAGAAGCAATAATTTGCGAGGAGCACTTTCAGAAAAACGTTAAAAGAGATAGTACAGGGAGGTATATTGTAAAAATGCCGTTAAAGGATGATCCAACGTGTTTAGGGAAATCTAAAGATATTGCCCTTAAAAAATTAAATTCGCTATGGAATCGTTTATAAGGAAGCCTGAGTATTTAGCATTATATAAGGAATTTCTACGCGAATACGAAAATTTGGGTCACATGACAGAAATTTCAGAGTGTGAGGAAGAAGAGGGAACATACTATATACCACATTTAGGAGTCTATCGCCCTGATAAAACTACTACAAAGCTAAGGGTGGTTTTCAATGCCTTCTCACAAACAACTTTAGGGAATTCTCTTAACTCCTTACAATATAACGGTGGGGTTATGCAGGAAGACCTATTTAATATAATGACGAGATTTCGTAAACATATTTATGCGTTCGTGGCTGACATTAAACAGATGTACAGGATGATTTTAATAGATCCGAGTCAAACTAAACTTTTGAGAATTCTTTGGAGGGAGGGAGTGAATGAACCAATTAAGACTTATGAGCTCAAAACTGTTACTTATGGTACAGTAAGTGCACCTTATCTCGCTACTAGAGTCCTACTTCAGTTATCCAGAGATGAGAGCCAGAACTATCCTTTAGCGTCCCCAATTTTAGAAAAGGATTTTTATATGGATGATGTCTTGAGCGGTGCAGACATCCTAAGTGGAGCAAAAGAACTGAAATCTCAATTAACAGAGGCTCTCAATAGTGCAGGCATGATATTGCATAAATGGTATAGCAATAGCCCAGAATTAAAAACAGGACCTGACAGTAGTTATAATTTTCAAGACGAGACAAAAGCGCTAGGTGTTACGTGGAACCCTACCACTGATATATTTACCTTCCAAATTCATATAGAAAACGTGGTTCCGCCTACAAAGAGATCAGTACTCTCAACCATAGCTCGGATCTTTGATCCTCTTGGTCTATTGGGTCCCGTCATAACAAAGGCAAAAATCTTTTTACAAAAACTGTGGTGCTGGAAGTTAGACTGGAGCGATCCGCTTCCGGAAACGGAGGCGCAACAGTGGAAAAACTTCATCGAGTTATTGCCAGCAATAAACAGTGTTAGTGTTCAGAGATGCATATTAACCCTCTCAGCGTTTGAACCGGAATTTTGTAACACGAACAAACTCCCTCGAAACGGTTTGAGACTGATTCTTGTAATGTAAGAAATCTCTCTCTAAATCGTGCGAACCTGATTCTTGTAACTCTAAATAACTACTCCAAAATCGTTAGAGACGGAAACTTGTAACTGACCCTTCCCCCTTTTACCAACACGGACTGACAAGGGGCGGGCAATGACGATAAGGTAAGCTGACAGTTGATATGCTTCTTTGTTGAAAGAGAGGGTTGATAACAAAAGAATAGAATAGTGAAAAATGTTCAAGAAGAGCTGTTGATAATTTGTAAAATCAGTTAAAATACTGCTTGGCTAAACAGAACTTCGCATAAAAACTTTTTATTTTTTCAATTTAAATTATATCTTTTAGATGACGATTTTTTTTTTTCATAGGAATCTTAAAATTAATAATAAAAGACATTATTGTTAGAATAAAATAATGACAATTATTTGTTAAATCAGCAGCTTTATTATTATTGTTATTATTGTTATTATTTATGAACTAACCGAATATTCTGCATAAAACAGTGTTTTAATTAAATATTAATGTAAAGCATTTTAATATCCTGAAACAGGTTTTTCTCTTTTTATATTCAGTACCTGAATTACAGTTTACTTGGTTTCATTGTAAAAATTATTCATAGTGTAATACAATGATTCGTTTTCGGAAGTGTATTATATATATAAAGGTAACTATTTTAACGAATTTATGAGTTTACAGATAAGAAAAAGAAAAAAAGAGAATTGCAAGCCAATGCGCAGAATTGCTACAAAAGGAAATGCAAAACTTAAATATAGGAATAAATTATCAATGAATAAAATGAAATAAAACCCCCAACCCCCTCTGCCCCCCCCCGAATATATATATATATATATATATATATATATATATATATTTGTTTGTTTCGGGGGAGCGCTGGCTACCAGTGAAATCTAATTTTCATGGAGATAAGACAAATTCAAATCGAACTATCATCGGAAACCCCTAAATCTAGCAATTTCCTAGAAAATATTCTTCTAGGTTTTGCGTTTACTAATATTTAAATCTGTTACCTAATAATGAGATATATTTTACGTTTCAAAAATATATCTGAGAGTGTTGGAGATTCCAACATTATCTATATTATATATATATATATTTATTTAAATTGTTCTAGCGATTTCCAACAAAACCAAATTTCTGTCATATTTTTTCCGGATTTAGTGCGAATTACCAGTGAACGATAATTCCTAAAGATCAAAATATTTAATATAAAAATATCGTCGAAAAAACACATAAACTCTATCTTTTTTTTTTTTCTAATCTTTCAAGCATTTTCGAAGAAAACGCAGTCTTAGCTACTTTTTTTCCCCCTGAAAAAACGCGGGTTTCCCGTGAACGCTAATTTTACTGAAGAAGAGCACAATTCAGATTAAATTGTAAACTCAAAATATCCCTAAATCTGAATTTATATCAAAATCATTCAAGTAGTTTCTAAGAAAATCACGTTTCTGCCATATTTTCTCACGGACGAAGTGAAGGTTAGCAATGAAAAGTAATCTTCGATAAAAAAGAGGATAAGTCAGATGTGTTTCTAATCTAGAAAAACTTATTTTAGTCACATTTTTCATATAAAGACATGCAGGAACTCTTTCATTCCCTTGCAACGGTTACTATATTCATTTCTTAAAATTACTTTAGTACAGCTTTAGCACAGGGGCCCCTTGGCAGTTTTTATATTTTTGTTTTCATTTTGACGATAAACTAAAATGGGTATCGCAATTACGTAAGTAAACATCTTCGTGAGAAGCGACCGAGCTATTTTGGTGATAAATTTCAAATTTTGCCAAGAAGTTCAAGCTGCTCCATTGCTTTAGCAGAATTTTTTCAATTTTATTTAATTATTTTTTTAACTTAATGCCAGAGGAGGGGGGGGGGAATTATTGGTCTAAATAGACAAAATATCTCCAGATAAAATACTATCAGTTTTTCATTCTGTTTATTAAACGAAAGAAAATGACCAAAATAGTTTTTTTCAATATCGTTGACATCTCTATAAATTGAAATTAAAATATCCAGTACTTTTTAATTTCAATCTACATGCGCACTTTTTATTTTCTAAATTAAATATTATCTAAATCTTAATATACATATCAAGGTGTAATAAAATAAAAGGCGACAGCACAAAATCGGTGTCTGAAACAAATAGTCCTATCGTACTAAAAATAAAATAAAATAAAATAAAATACAAAAATAAATTTTGCTTCAGGTATTCGCTACATTCGACAGTGTTCCTCGCCGGTACTGCGTTGCCAAGGTCCCCACTACCGTCAGTATCTTATCCGGACATTTCAATTTGGTTTTTTATGGAACAACAAGTAGCTCTGCTTTTATTCAAGAAGTGTAATTTTACAGATAACTATATACCAGCTTCTATTAAACATTTTAGTATTGGCACTATGTATTAGTGAGACATGATTACACGTTTTTTCTAGATTTTGCTTTCTGATAATAAAATTGCACGTGCAAAAAATTACAATTATACTGCTATTAATTGTATTATAAATGTATAAATAAAAATAAATTTTAATTACATTTATAATTAAAATAATAAGTTTAATTATTTTCACTATATAACAATATTATTTCTATAAATACAATTAAATAAATAAAAATAATTAAATTGAATAGTAATCATTGCTAAATGTGAATATGAATTAAATAATAATAATAAATAAATAAATTATAATTTGATTGTGAGATGTAAGAAATGTGACGAATAAATTATTACTTTTTTTTTTTCGAAACATAAAATGATTTAATCCTACATGGAAAACATTTATTACTTTGTAACTTAGATTAAAATCTGCTTTTCTAAATTTAACCCTTTGCCAGCCCAGACGCTCCTAAGTGCTGTAAACATTGTCGCCAAATTTAGTAACACCTTTATTCAACTATCATAAATAATTCTGAGCAATAGCATTTGATATACAGATTGAACGAATTACCTTCGAAGGGATTAAGCAACCGTTACAGTTAAAATTTTGTGGTGGATATTGAATGATAATATCCCTGAATTTGTCAACACTGGTAAAAGAAGTTGTATTAAATAGGACCGGCAAAGGGTTATAAATAATTTTAAAATATCATAATCATAACAGTACCATTAAATAATTCTTCAGCTGAAAGATTTATTATTTATTATTTTCCCTTTTCTTATCCCATAAAAAATACGCTAAAAAATGCCTATAATATATTGAAGGAATAGATGAATTAAGCATACTACACTGAAAAAAAAAAAAAAAAAAAAACCTAAAATATATCTGTTATAATAAGAACTTTATTAGAATGTTTTTATACTTAATCGGTTTGTCATCTGAAATTTTCTTTAATAAAAATTAAATATAGAATTTTCATGGAACGTTATAGTTTTTGTTGTAAGTATAAGGCAGATTGACTGCACTAGGGTCCTAGACATGTAATTGGAATGCCCTTCATAGTGGTCTTCCTAAGGGGTCCTAACCCGTATTTACGCGAGTTTCAGAGAAAATCATGGATAACTCCGAACGACTAGTCGATGAGCGGGACTTTGATCAAACCCAGCACTTTCTGTCTACCAGCTTTGAGCGCAGGACCACTCAACTGCTGGCCCCTCTTGGAATTTTCTAGAAACTTCATGAAATCTTCTAGATATTTCATGAATCTTCTAGAAACTTCATTGAAATATTTAGAAACTTCATGAAATCTTCTAGAAACTTCATGGAGCCTCCGTGAAAGCATCTAGAAATTTCATGGAACCTTCTAGAAAAATTTATTTTTCAAAAAATTTCCAGAATTTTCTAAAAGGTTCCGGAGTTACACAGCTAAGATAGTTTTTTAGCTATGTAACATAAGTTACACAATTAAAAAGTTAAAATAAAAGAAGAAAAAAAAAAGTGATATTTTAAATAGAATACGTTTATAGAGGAACCCAAAAAAGTGGAAAACCATGAAAGTTTTGAAAATTGTCGTCAGAATAATGAAAACGAATGAATCAAAAGATAAAAAAATAAATAATAATTGAAAAGTATCTAAACTTGACGAAGGTATAGTTACGCCTAGACAAAAAGAAACTACTTAACCTTTAATATTTTGAAAAAAAAATATTTCATTTTTCTTGAAGCTGACCATAATTTTTCAAAATTTTCTTATTTCTAATATTTTAGGAAACTTTTATAAATGTTTATTTTCAGAAATGTTTATTTTCATAAAATTTGTTTATTTTCAGAAATTTCCATTTCCTTTATTAAATTTAAGACTTTCGCATTTATTTTAATGTATTAAATGTTGCCATCAATATTTTAGAAACTTTCCTTTCAATAATTTAAAAATGTTAATTATATAAATATTTTTAAATAAGTTTCTCAATTAACTAATTATGTTATATCTTTCTTTAAAAATGATAAATAAATGCAAACGTACTTTCCTTATAATTATGTTCAACATTTTTTTTATAATAATAAATGGAAAGGTTTGTCTGTCTGTCTGTCTGTCTGTTTGTTCTTTTATACGTACAGCCCCTATTGAACGCAGAAGTACAAGAATTCACATACGGATGCTCTGGAGCCTTTCCGATGTTTTCTTAGAAACAGAATTTAAAAATCTTAATTAGTTTCGGAGATATTAATTAAAGTGTTGACCCATGTCGATCGAAAAATGACCCAAAATCCTTATTGCTTAAAAAGAGGCACTCTATCAGCATTCAGCAGACGATTTTAACGGCTGCCTCTAACGGAAGCAAAACATGTGAAAGTCATTAATGCCACATGATCTTTAACTGGGGTTAAAATTGCAAATTTCAAAGTGCTTCAAATTTTCTTTTTCGTACACAACACTTAATATACAACCTATTCAGCACAAAACCAACCTGCATTTAAAATTTCATCAATTTTCATTAATAAAAAAAGCAGTTACATTTTAATTGTAAATTAAATTTTATTCTAACACGTAATCTATCTTTCAATAGACGATAGGAGTTTCCATAGCAACAAAATACATTTGAAGGAACTAAAAAATACTTTTTATTTTTCTTTTTACTTCCATTACCCGACTACAGTGGTATATATAGGTTTTGGGAATGTCCTGATTAGGTTTTCTTTTGTATCCCAGCTACTAATTAAAATAATTTCATAAGTAACACATTATTTGAAAGCTTTGTTGATTTGGAATTGAACAGTAGATTACAGAAATTTCTACCGCCAGATATTTTAAAATTTCGATATTTCAAATTCTAATTAAATTATTTTTAATACATCATTCGAAAGATATTTTAAAGTTCTTTTAAATTATCGAAAGTTTTCTACAGATATACACGTTTTGAGGTGTCCTGAATCAGTTTTCTTTTATATCTCAGCTACTAATTAAAATAATTTCATAAGTAATACATCACTAGAAAGCTTTTTTGATTTGGTATCGAACAGTGGAATACAGAAATTTGTACCGCCAGATGGCGCTGCAACATTTTAAAATTTCAATATTTCAATTTCTAATTATGATTAAATTATTTTTAATACATCATTGGAAAGATATTCTAAAGTTCTTTTAAATTATCGAAAGTTTTCCCCAGATTTACACGTTTTGAGGTGTCCTGAATCAGTTTTCTTTTATATCTCGGTTATTAATTAAAAAAATTCCATAAGCAATACATCATTTGAAAGCTTCGTTGAGTTGATACACATTTTAAAGTACTTTTACATTATCGAAAATGGAATTCGAGATTTCACCCGATTTACACGTTTTGAGGTGTCCTGATTAGGTTTTCTTTTGTATCTCATCTACTAATTAAAATAATTTCATGAGTAATACATCCTTTGAAAGCCTTGTTGATCTGGAATGGAACAATAGATTACAGAAATGTCTACCGCCAGGTGGCGCTGTAATATTTTTAAATTTCAATATTTCAAATTATAATTATGATTAAATTATTTCTAATACATCATTCGAAATATATTTTAAAGTTCTTTTATATTATCGTTAGTGGAATTCGAAATTTCACCTCATTTACAATTTTAAGGTGGCATGATCAGGTTTTCTTTTGCATCTCAGCTAATTGAGTAAGACCGTTCAAAATTGGTATATGTAAGTTAATTAGGAGGGGCTGGAAGGGTGGGGAGAAGGAATTCTGCGCTACCGAAGGCAGTGGGGACCCGGTCCGACAATTTACCTGATGAGAAATGATGTTTTTAATTTTCTTTTCTTAAGAATAAGAGTTTGATTTTAGAAGGAATATGTGCGCGCACTGCACATATATTTTAACATCTGCGCGCGCAGCGCGCATGGGTTTGGGACCCGGTGCGAGTTTTTACCCGATGATAATTTTTTTTTTTAAATTTTATTTTCTTAATAATAAAAGTTTGAGTTGAGAAGGAATATGCGTGTACAGCGCACGTATATCCTCAAACGTGCACGCGCAGCGCGCATGCATCTGCGCTGCCGAAGGCAGTGTGGTCCCGGTGTGAGTTTTTACCCGATGCTAATTGATATATTTTTTTATTCATTTTCTTAAGAATGAAAGTTTATGAGTAATAACACGGATTTTTGAGAAGTCATAAGGATGGTGAAGGAATACGTGCGCGCAGCGCACGGGTCTACGCTGCCGAAGGCAGTGGGGACCCGGTACGACATATTTCCCGATCAGAATTTTTTTTTTCTCTTTTTTTATCACATGATAAAAATTAATGCAATTTTGAGAATTCATTAATTATTGTGATTCATTTAAAAATAGTGACCAGCGAAGCGGGCGTAGCTTGCTAGTATATAAATAATAATAATAATAATAATAATAATAATAATAATGCATGTGTACCATTCTATACTGTCTCAGTTCTTTAGCACGATTCTTCTCAATTTTATTTTAATTATTTAAAAAGGAAATATGCTTGCAGGTTCCCTCCCCCCCCTCCTTTTTGCTTTTCCCGACATAAAAATAAATATTTTTACTTCTTCATTTATTTATGTTTGAAATCACTATTTTTTTTCTTTTGATTTTAAAGTTATAACGTGCTTTTTATTTAATATCTTACGAATGAATATCCGATTGAATAAGCGGCCGAGCGCTTCTGCGCTCAAAGCTGGTAGACGTGAGGTGCCGGGTTCGATCCCCGGTCGCGCTCGTCGACCTAGCCGTTCGGAGTTTTCCGTGGTTTCCTCCGAAACTTGCGTAAATACGGGCTAGGACCCCTTAGAAAGACCTCCACGGAAGGCCCTCCCCCTCAGGCCTAGGACCCCAGTGTTGTCAATCGGCCTTAATCCCTAACACCAACACCACCGATTGAATAAAAACATACAGCATTAACTATACTTGGTTCTGATTAATAAGTGTTCGAATTTTTGATAAAATCTAGTAATTCGAACAGATACGATGGCGATTTTTTAATTTTATGTATTTAAAAAAAAACAAAAATATCTGCACGTTCATTGAAGGTGTAATACAAAATATGGTGACAACTCATAGTCATTGTCAGAAAGAAATAGTACTACGAAAAAAAAAAAAAAAAAAAAAAAAGCAAAAGTGATTTGGATGTAGATAGATTTTGAGAGGATTGCAAATTTGTGAAAATGCCACACCCCTCTGATATCGTACACAAATCGGATTAGACAAAGGAACATAACCAACTTTGTTAGTGATATCACTTTAAAAATGGATTAGGAGTATTATACTGGGTAAAATCATTTTGCACATTGCACTGTAAATGTAAAAATAGCCAATTAAAAAAAAAAAAAAATGTTTTGTCAAATTTGAATAAAAATTCTGAATATATATATATATATATATATATTCTTAATGATACCTGTAAAATCAGAGTAACCCAATATTTGTTTCAGAAGGAATTATTTAAACTAAATGCATTGCAGAGCTTTGAAAGGTATTTAATAGAAAGATAACAATCTGTGTACTGTGAATTACTGCGGTAAGAATCAAAAGCTTAAGTTTTAATCGCATACTCTTTTTTCTTTCATTTCTTTTAATTATTTGACAGAGATTAACAAAATTTCTTGCAATTACAAAGTCAGAGCAAAATATGTAAAAACTAAATATAGTACAAAATGGTCAAATTTTCTTTAGCCATGACTAAATGTCAGAGTTTTTTTTTTTTTTTTCTTCTCTCCTGATTTATTTCTGAAATCATTTTTAATCGTAAACGTATAAAACTTGCAGGTATATGTTTTTTTTTTTTTTTTTTTTTTTTTTTTTTTTTTTTTTTAAATAGATAATTGAATTAATTTAAATAATTATAATAAACAACCGTTTTTCGAGAATAAAATGACAAAATGCGCGCATTAAGCCGG
Organism: Salticus scenicus; assembly: GCA_963930645.1. Lineage (NCBI taxonomy): Eukaryota > Metazoa > Arthropoda > Arachnida > Araneae > Salticidae > Salticus > Salticus scenicus. Next base: position 90,251,667 of record OZ005654.1, read on the forward strand.
CTTATTACTTTCTTCCGATTTTTTTTTTCAAATCTTTCAACTAAATTTTATTGCAAAGGCAACACTTGTAATTATGCTTGCTTTTACGACAAAAAAAATAATGTTTTTTTTTTTTTTTTTTTTTTTCTATAAAGACATGAGATTTTTGGGAAAAGATTTCAGAAAAGGTGACATGAAAGAATGTCCTTTTGAATTCTGTTATACTCACTGAAAAATAAAAAATGTCATTAGCTTATTTTCTATTTCATTAGACAATCCGCCAAATTTTATTTATTTATTTTTTGGAAAAATAGGTTTGACATGTTAAAAAATATATATATAAAAAAAAAAAAAAAAAAAAAAAAAAAAAAAATGTAATTAAAAAATATATATATATATGTATTATTTGCGATGAGAAAGTGAAGTCATAAAAATTTGAAGTACTTGCTATTAATAGTTAAAAACATTAATAAAAAAATCGTTTTTACTACGATTTTCAGGGTTTAGTGATGTACTAAACATAGCTCATTTGATTCTATAATATCCTTTATAAAAGTTTCCAATTTATCATATATATTTTCAACAAATATATAAAAAACAAAATTATATGCAGAATGCATTAATTACGGAAATTCATAAATATAAACGTGAATTTAACAAATCATAATATAATCATTTTCTATATACTCAAAAAGTTTCACACCATAAGTTAGTTTTATGAAGGAATATGAATTTCAAACAAATAAAGTTGTGTTGAAATATAGTCTAATACTTTTCCCAAACAGCTATTTAATTATATATTTTTTTTTTCCCCTTTAGTAATTTAACTGAAGTGTTGATGTTTCGATTTATTTTAAGGAAATTCTTTATCATTTCCTTACTATTATTTTTGTTGTAGTTGAACTTTTGAGAGCTCCTTTCTGCGTCTGATCACGTATGTTGCTGTGTTATTATAGTTAAGAAATAATTCATATAATGGAATAAATTTTCTTTGTAAATTGGTTATTAGTAAAATATTAAAAGAAAAAAAAAAAAAAAAAAAAAACATTTTTTTTTTTTTCTAACTTAATAATTTTGCTAATTTTATTATATTTCATTATTTATTATATATTTATTGATTAACCAAATTAAGCTGTCATTGAAATTAACTTTACTAATTAATGTAGATTAACATAGTTACAATTTTGAGAAATAAAATCGAAATATATACATTTATTTCTGTTCCTTATATCAACAGCATTTTTATTTTTATTATAATTTTAAAAGAAAGTGCAATTAAAGAGAATAAAGATAGCTGTAAAATATCATATAAATTAATTCATTCATTCAAAAAAAAAAAATAATAATAATAATAAAAATAAATAAAATAAAAAAATAATTTAAAACATTTATAAATTATTATTATTATTGTTATGGTATTTGTATAAATAAGAAAGTTTTACAATTCATTTTTGCATACCATTTTAATTTAAAATATCTATAAAATTAGTAAATATTACGTTCAAAGTGTTTATAGTTTGTGCTGCATATAATTAATTAATCATTTATGATTTCTGATAATAAAAGTTATGGAAATTTAAATTTATGAATTGGAAATACAATGCAGACTAAATTTTGCGCTGCTAAATCTATTTTAAATTACAGCTTTAATTTTTTCTGAACTCATGTTTCTTGCATAGAAATGATAAAGTCTGTTGCTATATTTCCAAAAGGTTTTTGAAATATCAATCCAGTTTCTTCTACATCTACATGTACATTCTCTTCCTAATCCCAGTTTGGAAATATCTTCGGTCACAAAGGGCTTTTGTTCGTACGGACACACCCCCAGTTGTGGGGGAAAAATGTTCGAAAATTTTTGGTGTAACTTCAACGGACATAACAGGGGATTTTCAAGGTAGCTTCCTCCTAACAATGAGATTATTTTTGAAGTAGAAACGTGACATTGAGTCAAACGCTGAGAGGGTTAATAAACAATCCAGTACATATTGAACTTCATGGATTTGCGGACGCTTCCGAGTCAGCTTATGGTTGTGTGATTTATTGCAAATCAACGTCAGTGGATGGAGCCTTCGAAGTGAACTTGGTTTGTAGCAAATCACGTGTATCACCTCTTAAGCGTACGACAATACCGAGGTTGGAGCTCTGCGCTGCCGTCTTATTAGCAAAATTGCTCACAAAAGTGAAGAGTGCCTTACAGTTTAAGACAGCTGACATCTACTTATGGACCGACTCGATGATTGTACTTTCCTGGATACAAAAAGAGCCGTATCTTCTAAAAACTTTTGTGGCAAACCGCATAGCAACTATACAAGCTCTGACAGAAGTTCAACAGTGGCGTCACGTATCTTCTGAGAACAATCCCGCAGATCTTATCTCAAGAGGGGTGGATCCTGAAAAACTGGTCAAAAATAAATTGTGGTTTGAAGGACCTGCTTTTCTGTCAGAACGACAGTATCCCAATCGTGAAATTCCTAAATCCGTCATAAAAGACGAATTTACGTCTGAACTGAAAAATTCAGAAAAAAATGACTTATCTGTATTTACTGTGACTTATAACTCCTTTATTCAAGACTTATTTAATATTAGTAATAATTATATTAAAATATTGCATGTTGTTAGTTATCTTTTCAGATTTGTCTACAACCTGAAGAATCCAAGGGAAAGAACATTGGGGCCATTATCAACAGAGGAGATCCGCAAGGCTGAAAATTTTATTGTAAAGCAAATTCAAAAAACAGAGTTTAACGAGGAACTAAAAAATTTAGTTAAAGAAAAAAATGTTCATGAGAAAAGTAAGATAAAATCTTTAAATCCCTTTATAGACAGAGAGGGATTGCTTAGAGTAAATGGCAGAATTAAGAATGCTAATGTAAGTTTTAACACTAAATTTCCAATTATTCTGCCGAAGGGTCATAAATTGACCAAACTTATTATAGAATCTTATCATAAGCGATACTTTCATTTAGGTCCTACTGCCTTGCTATACTATGTTCGTCAAAAATTTTGGCCCGTTCATGGTAAAGCAACGTGTAGAAAAGTCGTACACGATTGTATTAAGTGTTTTAGATTTAAACCCGTAGGAGTGGAGCAATTAATGGGTGAATTACCGAAAGAGCGCGTGACTCCTGACTTTCCATTTAATTGCTCAGGTGCGGACTTTTGTGGCCCATTCCTTGTTAAATATAAGAATCAAAGAAAGGGAATTTATCATAAAATATATGTGTGCATTTTTGTATGTTTGGTCACAAAAGCCGTTCACCTCGAAATTGTCACTGATTTGACGTCTGAAGCCTTCATAGCATGTTTAAAAAGATTTGTGGCTCGTAGAGGTTTATGTTTAAAATTATTTTCTGATAACGCCACAAATTTTATTGGAGAAAACAAAGAGCTCTCTAGGTTGCAAAATTTAGTTATAAAACCAGATGAGGCCCTCGCTGGTTACATGTCAGCTGAGGGAATCGATTGGAATTTTCTTCCCCCGAGAGCACCTAATTTTGGTGGCCTCTGGGAAAGCGGAGTTAAAGCTTTTAAATATTATTTTAAAAGAGTTTTAGGCAACTCCAGATTGACCTATGAAGAATTCCTAACAGTTGTTTCACAGATAGAAGGAATTCTAAATTCAAGACCGCTTGTACCTCTGTCATCCGATTCTGATGTGTATGATGTGTTAACTCCTGCCCATTTCTTAATTGGCAGACACTTAAATGCTGTTATAGAGCCTAATTTAATTGAGGTTAAAGACAATAGATTGTCTAATTGGAAAAAGCTGGCAAAAATAATTCAAATTTTTTGGAAAAAATGGCATATACAGTATCTAAATAATTTACAACAGAGGTCCAAGTGGATGGTAGAAAAAAATAATGTGAAAGTCAATGAGTTAGTGCTTCTTAAAGATGAAAACCTACCACCACAAAAATGGGCATTAGGGAGAATAATAGAACTGTATTTTGGTGAAGATAAACGGGTCAGGGTGGTAAGGGTGAAAACCCAATCGGGTATTTACAAAAGACCCATTTCCCAAGTTTGCATTTTGCCAAAAAATGTGTAATTTTATATATTAGTGTCTATATACATATTTTTTAATGAGTCATGTAATGTTATTATTGTATTGTGTTTATTTTCTATTTTCATTTGATATAACTGTATAATTTACTGGTTGAATGTAAACATTGCAACGTGGGGCGGAATGTTCCGTATCCAATGAAAAGCGCTGTTGCAGCAGCGCCATCTGAGTTGAGCAGTGTGAGTTTGTGTGCCGACGTGAGTAGGCGTCGTTTCGAGTTGTGAAAATAAAATTATGAGTTTAGTGATACAGTCCACTAGAAATGTTTTTGTGTGAGTATTTTAAAATTTAAACATAGTCTAAGACTTCTTGTGAATGCTCCGAAGGAAGTAATTCAACTACCTTAGTAACACAATTGTCCACAAAACATCCTGAGGAGCTCCATAGGATTTCCCTTTTATAAACAGGACATCCAGTGGATGCTTTTCGGAAAAGATGTGTTGTTGGGGTACGAAGGAGTTATCCTTCCGCTTACACAATATTTCCTTAGATTACTATTACTATTATCAATAATTTTGATTAATTTCACAATCATTTATAAAAATAATTCTTATTATTTACATTTCAGTAAATTTTGCCTATGCTACCAAATAAAGCTTTAAGAAAATGGGATGACAGCACAAGCTGTTGACCGATTGATTTCCAAATGTATTCATCATCAATTTATGTAGATGTCCAACTAAATTTCCAATTTTGTTAAATCGCATCTATTTATTAAGGAGATACAACGTCGTGAATGTTTGTGTATATATATTCATACACATAGTTAGAGACAAAGAATTTCATAAAATGGCTAAATTTTGTTCAGAACATCATAAAGCATGTTAAATATTCAAAAACCCGAAAATTTTTACGAATCCATTTTTTTTTTCTTTTATTCCAAGAAGAAATATATATATATACAGCTTCGATGGAATCATCAAACCATTAACAGCTTATTGATTTTTATTATCGAACTTTGATGAAAAACAATTTTCTCCTCATTAATTATGATATATTTAAAATTTTCTTGGAAAAACCTTTCCTTACAGTAGAAAGTAATTCGGCTTTAATCATTTTTAACGTCGTTCAGACAAATAATTTTAGCTTCATTAAGCAGCTGATGATAAAGTTTTTATAAAGGAAAAATTAGTTTCTATCAAGAGTAAGTTATTAGATTTGTGAAGATCAATTATCATTACCTAATTTATAGATTAATGTGAAAGTACGGAGGAAAAATCGAAATAGTGCATGAAACAATGTAAATAGAAATTAGTATTTTAAGGATTTATTTTACTAAAAGAATCTTACGGAATTTTGAGTGGTTGAGTTATCCATGATACTTTTAAGAAAATATCTTAAAATTTATTTAAATTTCATTTCTTAATTTTACAATTTTTCTACGCAAAAAAGTCTTTCAGCGACATGTTTTGAAATAAATAATATTTTCTGATACCTTGAGCACAGTTCATCAATTGGATATGTACCAAATTTGGTATCCATCTGCATAATGTTTAATATGTCGCATGTCGTTCAAATTATAACTACGCTGTATAGTTATATCTACACTGTGCGTAAATATACATAAGTTTACATTTATACAGAGAGAGGGAGCAGATACAGAGGCACAGTAACATTTCGCTTTTTTCATATAATGACTCTAACATACAATCGGAAGCAAAATTGTTGCAGCAGTAACAATAATTCGTATTTAAAAGATGTGCACCTAATGTTGTTTTCATGTGTGAGTATTTGTCGAGTCTTGATCTTAGTCTTTATTCTGATTATGAAAATGTAAGTCGATGGTAAAAATTAGTGATTAAACTAAAAATAAAATAAAATAAAATAAATAAAATAAAAATGACGATGTGTGTTTCAATAACTTTGCTGCCGACTGTATGTATATATATGTCAGAACTCCTTTTCTCTCTCTCTACCTGTCGATTAGCTTTTGCTGAAGAACATTTTGTAAGAAATTTTATATTTTTAATAATTAATTTAAAAAATTATCGTTATGTTTATTACATTTTTATGAATTTCATTTACTTCAACTTTCATTTAAAATAATAATAATAATAATAAGTCATTACGTATATAAGATATGTATATTCGTTTCATTTGGTTTAGTGTAGTCTATAGATGTTGAACTCTACTTACCTGCAATTTCCTCATAGACAAAATGTATTTGAATTCTTTTGGGTGTTCCTGTACGCGAACCATCTGCTTAATCTCAACGAAAAGTTTAGTGTAGCATCCTATATCATACACATTTAGAATAACCAGATTGGACTTGCTGAGATAATTTGTTTTGTAGATATGATGATAACAGACAGACACATAGACCAACTGCTAAAAACATGATGTTTGAATTCAGGGAACCTCAAAAAGTGTAAATATATCAAAAACTCAATTTCAGAAATTTGACCCAAAAACAATACTTTCTCTACCTTAATGATAAGAGAAAGAAAAAATCTCTAAGTATTTTTGGAAATTTAAAACAACCAAATTGAATATATTATACTTTAAATTGTGAATAAAGATTAGACAATTATTTCTATTAATTAACTTTTCTTTATGTATGTATATATATAGTATATATACATATATATATATATGGTATATATATATATATATATATATAGTATATATATATATATATATAGTATATAGTATATATATATATATATATATATATATATACATAATATGTAAAATTTACATATTCATGTAAATTTTACATGAATTGTTTAAACTGTATAAATTTCTTAAATAATATTTACGTATATTAATAAAATTATAAAATACATATGTTTTTATTTTTTTCCCCGAATGATATTGTTTTTCATGCATTTTATCTTTTATACTATACATGTATAATTTTTAGACCAGTAGCATGTTAAGATTTTTTTTTCATTTATATTTCTTTCTTTTAACTAATATAATAAAATATTTAAAAAAAAAATTACAAATAAAGGGATAAAATCTAATTTGTTTTAGAAAAACAATTAAAGAAATTAGGAAAGTTACGAGAAGAAATGTAGTATATATAATAAAATGTAAAATATTTCTGACAGTTTGGATATTTGTTTTATAAAAGAAAATGCGACGTTATGCATTTTTCAAATAAACTGGGTAGAAACGCTTTAAAATGATTTCTTTTATAATCAATGCAGATCTTTTTCCTTTTTTTTTCCCTAGCATTTTGTAAGAATGAATTCAAACAAAAATAAATCATCTAAAGTAATTAAAGTAACGTATTTTGAAAATCAAATTGAAAAATGTAATTTAGTAAATACTTTAATGTGACGTCTCTTGTCTTGCATGAAACGATTTTTCCTTTAGATATTTTATTTTCTTCTTATTCTACGTACGCTGAAAAGAGTTACGTAAATTTAATAAGGTGAATTCTATTATTTCATTTTTTAATCAATTTACTGTTTAATTCTGTACATAGCGAAATACATTTCAATTTACTTAGAGAATTATTTATTTTCATTATTTGAAAATTCACTTAATTTCTTTCAAGGTTGACTTTCTTTTAAATTTCATTCGGATTAAAGTTTCAGTCTTTCTAATTTGACTTAATTTGAGATATGTATTGTATTTTCAGGCCACAGTTTAAGTTTATTGTTTTTAAATTTCAATTCTTTCATTCTATGTTTTGTTTTTCATTTTTTTTTTTTTCTTTTTTTATAAAACTATTGAATTTTTAAAAATATATTTTACATAATTTAAAACGATGTAATAAAATTTTTATTTGATTCAGTTATTTCAGCTTTAATGATACTATATTATAAAATATATAAAAAAGATATAAAAGATATAAAAGTAGAAGTTATAACAAAACTGGATTTAATTCATATTAAAAGAAACTGAAATACATGCGTTTTAAATATTTGATTGCTTGAGCGTATTTTTCACTTGAACATAAACTTGTTTTATTATTATTATTATTATTATCTTTTGTTCTTATAATCTAAGACTCCTTGTGAGTGCTCGTAAGGAAGTAATTTCCCTACTAGGGAGTTATCCTTTCACATACACAATATTTCCTTAGATTACTATTACTGTTATCAATAATTCTTATTAATTTCACAATCATTCATGAAAATAATTCTTAATATTTACATTTCAGGAAATTTTGCCCTATACTACCAAATAAAGTTTTAAGAAAATAGGATGACTGCACCAGCTGTTGACCGATTGATTTCCAAATGTAGTCAGCGCCAGTTTATAACGATGTCCAACAAAATATCAAATTTTGTTAAATCGCATCCATTTTTTAAGGCGATACAACGTCGCGAATGTTTGGATATATATATTCATACACATAGTTAGAGACAAAGAATTTCATAAAATGGTTAAATTTTGTTTCGAACATCGTAAATCATGCTAAATACTCAAAAACAGGAAGTTGGAAATTTTTACGAATCCTTTTTTTTTTCTTATATTCGTAGACGAAATGTATATGCATATAAATATATATAGATAGCTTCGATGGGAGCATCAAACCACTAACAACTTATTGATTTATATTAACGAACTCATTAATTATGATATATTTGAAATTTTCTTGGAAAAGCATTTCCTTGCAATAGAAGGTAATTCGGCTTTAATCATTTTTAACGTCGTTCAGACAATTAATTTTAGCTTCATTAAGCAGCTGATGATAAAGTTTTTATAAGGGAAAAATTAATTTCTCTCAAGAGTAAGTTATTAGATTTGTGAAGATCAATTATCATTACCTAATTTATAAATTAATGTGAAAGTACGGGGGAAAAATCGGAATCGTGCATGAAACAATATATACAGAAAATATTATTTTAGAGTTTTATTTTTCTAAAAGAATCTTACGGAATTTTGTGTGGTGGAGTTATTCGTGAAAATTTTAAAGAAAATTTCTTAGAATTTCTTTTACGTTTAAAATTTCATTTCTTAGTTTTAAAAATTTTCTACGCAAAAAAGCCTTTTAGCGACATGCTTTGAAATATTTAATAAAAAAGCACCACAAAACTAGCGTTGCAAAAATTATTACTTACAAACTTTGAATAAACACCATTAAATGCAATAAACTCTCAACAATTGTTTCGGGTCGAAAAAACACACGACCCTTCATCAGGCGAATAAAGTACGCACGAGTGCTGCAGTCAAAGCACTTAGGTTATATTGGCATTGGTCAAAGCATACAGTCGGTAACAAAAGTCTACGAACACTAGCAAAAATTCCTATATAAAAAAAGTACACTTAATACAGTTTTGTCGAACAAATCCTTGTCGAATCCTGTTCTTAGTCAGTCTAAAAACAGGATTCGACAAGGATTTATTTAACAAAACTGTATTAAATGTACTTTTTTTACATAGGAATTTTTGCTAGTGTTCGGAGACTTTTGTTACCGACTGTACTTAGGTTATATTGATCAAACTCAGAGGCGTTTGAAATACAGAATAAATGAACACCGTCGGACTGTTCGTAATGAAGAGATTACCAAATCTTCTATTGCTTCCCACTGCTGGTCTCAAGGTCATCGTTTTGATTTTTCCAAAACTAACATAATTCCATCTCCTGTCTCCTATTTGGATATTCATTAAGCATTTTACATATTTAAAAATTGGAAAAATCTTGTTAATGATATTTCTTCCACTCCATTCTTCTCTGATGCTTGGAAATTACTCACGTAACTTAGATCATCGTTTAAATTTTGATATCGTTAGATTGTTATATGTTTAATCTCACTCATTTATTTTATTTTTTTGTTTTCTTGTACAATTCTACTCACACCAGTAGCTATATTTACTTTCTACTTTATAAAGTTTTCTTTTGTTTCATTTTAGACGATTTTGCGTGTTGCCGCTTTGACTGCAGCACTCGTGCTTACTTTATTCGTCTGATGAAGGGTCGTGTGTTTTTTCGACCCGAAACAATTGTTGCGAGTTTATTGCATTTTATGGTGTTTATTCAAAGTTTTTAAATAATAATGCTTTGAAATAAAAAATGTTTTCTGATACCTTGAGCACATTTCTCCAAGTGGATATGTACCAAATTTGGCATTCATCTGCATCCTGTTCAGTATGTCGCATGTCGTTTACAGCGGATGCTGTATAGTTATATCTACAGTGCACGAAAATATACATAAATTTACAGTTATTCTGAGAGAGGGAGAAATAGATACATAGACACAGTAATATATATATATATATATAATAACTCTAATATACAATCAGAAGCAAATTTATTGCAGCACTAGGAATAATAAAAGATGTGCATGTAATATAGTTTTAATATGTAAATATTTGTCGAGACATGGTCTTTGTCTTTATATTATTTATGAAAAAGTAAGTTGATGATAAAAATTACCGATCAACCTAAAAAAAATTAAAAAATATGGATGCGTGCTTCAATAATTTTGCTGCCGACTGTATGTATATATATATAGCAGCACTCCTTTTCTCTCTCTCTCTCTCTATCTAACTGTCTATTAACTTTCGCTGAAGCACATTTTGCAAGAAATTTGATATTTTTAGAAATTAGTCTAAAAAATTAATTTTATGTTAGTATTATGTTAGAAATATTAAACCAAATAACTTTATGTTATTATATTTGGTTTATTATTTCACTGGTTTGTTAAAAAACTTTTGTGTGTGTGTGTGTTTATATCAATACATTATAAAATTATTACATTTTGATGAATTTCATTTACTTCACATTTCACTTAAAATATCAATAATAATAATAATAATAATTTGTTTTCATACCGGTCTTTTACTTTGTTATATTGCTTTCTGAAAATAATGATAGTTTTCCTGTTAGGAAGTGATTTTTTTTCCTTGTTAGTTTTACTTTATTATATATATATATAACTATATAACTATATATATATGTATAATATATATATAACTATATATATATAACTATAGGGATTACATTTATCTGATATTTTGATATTTTGATTGGGCATTAATATGTATATTTTAATAATGTCATGGTTAGAGATATTCGAAAATTTACCTATATTTGTTTACAATTATTACATTAATGCCCCTGACGATTGTTAAATATTGTTTGCTTTATTTGTTTGTTTGCTTTATTTGTTTGTTTGCTTATCTTTTCCTTTCTTTCTGAATTAAATCTTACGCTTTTTTCCTGTGATAATTTTCATTTCTTCTTGTGATGTGTTTGAAACAGTTTTAACACACACACAGTTATATATATATATATATATATATATATCGCTAAAAATAAAAACTTTCATTATATTATTTTTCTTTTGTGCTTATGAAGACGCTTGAGAATCAAAGACTAAATAATAAAATTTTTTGTATTTAAACAATGGAATACGTAAAAGGTTCTATTAAAAATATATTTATAGATTAATACTTATTTAATTGTGATTTCATTGTGTCCTTACAATTTTTTTTTTCTTTAGACACTTTTTGAGTTTGTCAAATTTAATAAATTCTTATAATCGCGGTTAGAGTGAGGTGAATGGGGTTTACATCACTTAAATGCTACACTTCGAGCGGTTGGCAACGGCGTGGAACCACCCCTAAGGATGATGCAGAGAATATGTTGTCATAAATTTGGTCCTTCACACAGGATATGGTTTCCCACTTTGCTGACCTCAGGAGATGAATGGCAATGGTCTATAAACATGGTATAATTTAATTATATTATTCAAATATAAATTTCGAAATAAAATTTTCTTATATTAAATAATATGTCTTATAATGAATTAGAAAATTATAATTTTAATAAAATTATTAAAATATATTACGTATTGAATCATATTTTGTTTTATTTCATTTACTTACAGCCAAAATGAGATTATTTAAGCATATACTACAATCGCATTCCTAATATTTGAAGATTCGGCAATACGAGCTTACTACAGACAACCAAAGAAAACAAAAAGATTTCGTAATTTATTTATTTACTTATTGCAATTTTTAGGTTGTCGCATCTAAGCTTTTTATTGACAAATACTTTGAAATAACGTCACCATTTAGATCGCTGACAGTGCATTTAACTGTTGTCTTATCTTTATGATAAATTGTTTTTAAAACGTCGAAAAATGTAATATATATATAGTTTGTAGGTTGTGTTTAACGTCGCACTACTTCTGCGCTATTACGTGACTGTACAGTGTATTAGAGTACCTTCACAATATATTAGCATTAATAATTGTTACAATTATCTAATTACAAAGACATAATTTATACTAAATAATCTTAAACGGTAATAATTGTGATAAATATTTTCCATTCTACAAGTTTTCAAAATTTAGGAAAACTTTTCAAAATATTTCCAAAACTTTTCAAAAGGAAAACTTTTTAAAATATGGACTGTCCTCAAATTTCGAGGACATATGGTCACCATAGGTAATTGGCGACGATCTGGGACTCACCCCTTAGGAGGTTCCAGAGACATGTCATCTCAATTTTGATCCTCCACGGAAGTAAAAAATGGACAATTGTCTTTCCACTTTATTTACAAGCATAGCGTACCACCAGTGGGATGCAAAACCCACTCACCTCACCTCATCTCAGTTTCCAAAAATTAGAAAATATATTTTGAACGATTGTCGCATCATACGTAATATTCGTGAAATTAAGAAGGAAAAAAAAAACTCAAAATGCGAAAATATTAATGAAATTGTGCTGTCGGTGAATTTTTCTACGAAGTAAAATTAAATAATTCGTAAACTATGGAAATAAAATTTATATCTGGCATCTCGGTTTGAGGTTGAGGTTGAATAGATATGATGTTGCATCAGAGCTACGCAATGGGATATTAGAAATAGTCTAGGACTCCCTAGTGGTAACCCGTAGACTTGTCATTACAATATTGTTCTGAAATTACGTTATCGACTCGCGAAAGGTAGTGTACAGAAAGTAAAGGTTTGAGTGATGTAACCGCGATGTCAAAGTTAAACTTGCACAATAAGTTTTTTTTTCCTCGAATCTCGTAACAAATACGTCAGATATATTTTTTTTTCTCCTTGAAAAGACACGTACACACGTGTCTCTTGAATCCCTAAAAAATGAATTACATTAAAAAACTTCACAGACGTCGCTTTCAAAATTGACATCGGAGGCCAAGGTGCCCAATAATGTAATTCATTGGCTTTTCCGATATTAATGTAATTAAAAACTGGTATATAATTTCAGTTTTGGACACATTTGTAATATATACAAGAACAATATTCCAAATTACTGTTAAATTCGTGATTATAAAAATTATGAATGCAAATCATTTATATTTATATACATATATATATATATATATAATTTATGACAGTTTAAAATAATTATAAACTTTATTAAATCTTAGAATGTGAGATTGGACTTCCTTCTTAGTGCATTACACTAAAAGTTTATATAAATAATATGTGACATTTTAATTTAAAATGAGGTTATAAATAATCCAAGGATATTTAACACAGCATACAGCTTTATTTAAGATGTCCACGTGAACATATTTAAGTTGAGATGCGATTAAATTAAGAAATCTCTTTTGGAAAAAGCAGTGCTTTAATGTTAGCACAAGATGTTTATACCGCTTGAGAAGATCGCGTTGAATACCTAAGCTCCATTAAAATCTTTTAACCACAGTTAGAACTGTGTTATTCAGTTTAATATTAATGTTTAGTTACTTCTACACATTGTTAAAATTTAAAAATGAAGAATTGAAAATAGGCAAAAATTTTAAACCTTCTGAATTTTTTAGTCCATTTTTGTATTCAGAATTAATAATATAGGAATATATTTAAAGTGTATATTAGGGAAATATCCAATGTATCGACACATGGTTAAAATTTAAAAATGAAGAATTGAGAATAGGCAAAAATTTTAAACCTTCTGAATTTTTTAGTCCATTTTTGTATTCAGAATTGATAACATAGGAATATATTTAAAGTGTATGTTAGGGAAATATCCAATGTATTGACTTAAAATGAGTTCTTGCAAAAAACTTAAAAAGAAATAAAAGAACAACTAAAAGAAAATTTTATCATTTTTCTTTTGTATTTGAAAATGGGTATTAATTAAATAAAATTATTTCAATAAAATAGAAATTTTTATAGCTAATATGAATATTAAAAAAAAAAAAAATAGCAATACATAATACTTGAATTCATCATAAGTATTGATGTTATTCTTAAATTGCACAGTTTTATCTTCTTTAATACTTTTTAGAGAATAATAACTCCATTAAATTATAATGATAAAAAGCTAAAGTTGATAAAATTTAATAAAAAAAAACTGGAGTGACTCCACTCGACTTTCCGAACATTGAGTAACTAACAGTTTTGTAGATAAAATAAAGAAAGAGGTGTTGCTAAACAAACAAAAAAGAGAAAACCATAACAGAGTATTTTTCTCCATATATCACACGAGGTTTTATTTAACGCTACTGAACTTTGAGCCCTTAGATCATAAGGATAAAGAATTTTTCGTTGTGTCCCTGTAAAAATCTATAATTGCTAGATTCACCTAAATGCTTATAGTTAGTGCAACAGTGATTTATAATATTCATACAAATTTTCAGCTCAATTGAATAAGGCGTTTAGATGCCATCGCTGGTCTCATAGGCCATAAAGATAAAGAATTTTTCTTTGTGTCCCTGTAAAAAAACTGTAAGTGCTAGATTCACCAAAATCTATACAGTTGGTTCAAATGTGACCTATAACATGTGTACAAATTCTTTGCTGAGATTAATAAGGCGTTTAGACGCTATCACACTTTTAAAAATTTGGCAAAGAAATTTTCTTTGTGTCCCTGTAAAAAAACTATAAGTGCTAGATTCTCCAAAATCTATACAGATTGAGTATCTGTGACCTATAATATGTGTATAAAGTTTTTGCTCAATTGAATAAGGCGTTTAGATGCTATCGCACTTTTAAGATTTTGGTCCCTTGGCCATAATGATAAAGAATTTTTCTTTGTGTCCCTGTAAAAAAACTATAAGTGCTACATTCACCAAAATCTATAGGTTTCGTACTATGGTGACTTACAATATACGTACCAACTTTCAGCTTATTCGAACAAAGCGTTTAGACGCTAGCGTGTTCACTCACAGACATACACACATACATACACACATACATACACACATACATACACACATACATACACACATAAATACACACACACATACATACACACATAAATACACACACACATACATACATCATCGTAAAAATAGTGAAAACGGACTCATTGGACCTCGAAATGTATAGAAACATCAAAATCTCGAATTCGGATTTTTGACATGATTACAATACTTTCCTCACTATAGTGTTCGGAAAGTAATAAGTACGGAAAGTTATTTTGTTTTATTTGTAGCTAAAACATATTCTACAAAACTGACAAAAAATGCTCTTGTCAGAACGCAGGAGACGGAAGTACTATTTATTCTATGAGGATACGAAAGCAAGACTTACTTTAAAATTGGCGAACAACTTATTTCAAGTTTACCCCAGAATATAACAGGTGGAAATTAATTTACTAATTTTGACGATCTACGTGATTTTTTTTTTTTTTTTTTTTTTTTTTTTTTTTTTAACGAAATAATACAAATTTTTGAGTTGAACAACGTCCTGATATCCTTAAATTTCAGATTAAAAACACAGTTTAAAAGCCATTTTAAAAACTTTGGTTAACAGAATTACATCTCGAAAGTTGAATAAGACTCTTACATATGCAGAGTTTAAGTGTTAAATAAAAGAAAAGAAAAAGATTTTTCATCAACCGTTTTTAAAGCTAAATTCCATCAAAATTTGTATAGTCACGTTTTCACCATTTTAAAAAACAGACAATTTTTATGCAACAAAAACTCAATTATGTTTTACAAATAAATTTCATGTTGTTTCTGGCGGCACTATTGAAGATTCGTTATTCAAGATTTCTAAAAAATCAAACAATTGATTTCTTCTGAAGCAGTAGGGGAGAGTGGGGTACAATGGACCGCTCTCTATAATTTATTTATATATATATATATATATATATATATATATATTCGTATTTTGGTACATAGATAACGGTACTGCAATGATGAAATTTAGCTAGCAACTTCGTGCCTAACAAACAATTTAGCCATTTTATTCATTAAGTTTAGTTTACGGTAGCCAAAAGCAAATATTTTTGGTTAAATATTTTTTTTTTCTTTTCGTCTTTCAGGAATAATGATATGGAACAGGCTATTTAGTACAATAAAGAGCTAAGGTCATCTATTATTTTATTTAATCTCATTAAAATATTTTTTAAGAGGATTTTTTATTTTTTTTAATCATTTGCTGTCAGAGGTCCAGACGGGGTACAATGCACCACTAAGAATCGGGGTACAATGGACCACGGTCCATTTACCTCAGTTCTCTGTCATAAAAAACTGATTTACGAAATCTGCATTTTTGATATGTTAGCTATAAATTAAATATAAAAATTTCAGAGTTAACCTTAATTAGATCTATTATGTCTTCAAATTTGGTGAAAAAGACGGTTTTATTTTTTGTTGGTTTAATCACAGAATCAAAAGATAAAGAATCTGTTTTTGTGAGATTCATGCTACGAAAACTTAATTCAGATCTCTGCATTTTTTTCCTGAGAATGATGCTACATCTCTTGTAAATTTTCAAGCTATTGTAATGATGAGTTTTCTAGACCCTACAACTTCACAAGAAAATAGCAGATTTTGAGTGACACAAAAATTGTTTAGCGTATCATTTTCTAATTTTAATGTTCATTAATTTACATTATTTGTATGAATCGAAGACATAAATAAACAAATATAAGATATTCTACATTTTATACAATTAAAAAACATACTACATTAGTATGCTTTTTAAATTTGACTTGTGGTCTTTAATACTCCATGTCAAGTACCATTGTACCCTGCAGTCGGGGTACAATGGTCCATTTTGTCAGTTGTTATTAAAAATATATATATTTAAAAAAAAGTAAATATAATTATTGCTTTTGATTGAGGGTCACATATGACCCAATATATAGGTAATATGCACACATATTTTCAATAGCGAGAAATTATTACTTTGTGAGTAAACACTTAAAATTTCCAAAATTGGTCCATTGTATCCCACTCTTCCCTACCTTAAACGTTATCTAAATACCAACTGAATTACCTGATATCAGCAAACTGAAGCAAACATATTATTAATTTTAAAAGGTCAAATTTTGAAAGTTTATGGGTCTTAGAGTCAAATTTATTTATTTTATTTGGTAATTATTAAAACATATTTCCATTTAATTTATTTAAAATTTTAAAAATTCAGTTTTATATAATTCAAGAACATGTTTGTTCAAACATAAATATGATGGAATTATCTTTAAAAATTTATTCTGTTACACATTTGTATCATTTTATGCTATGCAATGTTTAACAAGGCGTTGAAATTATGCAATCAAATTAAATATAGTTAGGATTGAAGGTAAATTTAGACCAAATTTATATGTTTAAATACCGATAAAATGATACTGATTTTCTAAAAATTCTCACTCACATTTAGGTATCTTGTAATATTGAGTCTTGCACTTCAACACAACCTTTTTCAGTTCTGTTCTTAACGCTGCATCTGTAAGCATAAGCCACCTTAAAAGACTAAATTTATATCTCTATCTAGGAACGAGCTGCTATCTCGAGAAAAGTATAATTTCAAAGACTTTTGTGAATTTCAACATTAAAAAGAGTTATAAATGTCGAAAATGAGACACTACCACCAACATATAGAACTAGCAACAACTTTTTTTTCAATCCTTATATATTGTAAAATTAAACAACTACGTCTTATATTTAATGTACGTGTTATTACTGTATATAAGTGAAATTTAGTCTAAAACAAGCTACTACAATTACACCCTTTAATCTGTAAATTAATGAGGAAATAATGCTAAAAGAGTATAATCGTATTATATATTCGTGCCAACATTTTAATTAATATTCCGTAGTATTGTTAATCCCGCTTGTTTTTTCACACCAGTATTTTTTAGAGTTATTTAATCGCAGTTAAATTTAGAAAACATTACTGTTTAAATTTACTGATATGAAAATAAGGGCAGGACTAATTAAACTACGGAATATTAACTGGGATGTTTTCAGGTATGGTTACATGAAAGTGATATGTAGTCGATAAAACGAAGTTAACAAGGCTAATCTTGAATTCACTTAAACCAGTGTAAGCAGAGCTAATTGAGAAGATATTTAAACCGACAAATACCACTTATTTCAACCTCTGATAAAGGCTTTCTCCCGTACAACATGGAATACTAATGTAATACAAAATACTATCCAGTATTACGAGATGCAGTTATAGTTTCTCTTAAACTCTCCCTTGACACTCCCACATACACACGCAACCTTACACACACACACACATATGCATACCCACAAACGTATTATATACGCACACTTTAACTAATTGAGAAACATTTTTACATTTCAGTTAATATTGAGGGAGAAGCACTCATAAAAATGTACAAAATAAGTTTTTTAAAAAAGAATCTCATTATTATTTTCATTCGTAAGTTGCTATAAAACTGATCCTACCGACGACAGGGCAATGGTATCTAATGCCATTATGTGTTACATTTAATGAACGTCTTATTACTGCATATAAGTGTAATTTAATTTAAAACAAACTATTTCAATTCAATCTATAAATTTATGTGAAAATAATGGTAAAAGAGTATCATTAAGTAAGCACCTTTTTAATAATAAGAATAATTAAGAGTATATTAATATCATTAATTAATCTTATCGATAAATATAAAATCTATAATAACAAATTCTATGTAAGTACAATTCTTAAAATTTACCAGAATTCTTTTTTTTTCCACGCCGTATAACAAATGTTTAAAAAGCTAGAAAATTCATCCAGGATAAGAGTTCCAATCTCGAAATTAATTATAATTTGAGTTATAACAGAACTCTTTTAAATCTGACTATGTATCTGATCATGATCTGGGTTTGACCGTGTAATCTACAAATCTACTGATGATTACACGGTAGCGTCAGTACATACACGGTATCATCTGTACATACACGATGTACTTGAGAAGCACACATTCATCCTGTTTCTATGCATTATGAATGTATTGCTCAATGCTTCTAAAATATCTGTCTGAATATTTACTTTTACTTTTCTCGGTTTTTTTTTTTTTTTTTTTTTTTTTTTTTGTGTGTGTGTGTGAATGTTTTTTTGACATACACTTTTAAAAAACTGAAGTTTTAAATTCAATCTGATTTCACTGTCGTTCATCATACATCTCGAACTGAAACCCCTTAACTGCATTGAACTGAACTCCTTGAAATTAACTGAACTCCATTTTAACATGCCTTATATAAACTGGATAATCCATTTGCATTTATATGCAATTTCGGATCCAACTAACTAATTCAATAACTAATTAATTGCGATTTCTGAAAAACCTGAAGTTTTCGTCTTAAAATCAGCAATACAATCTATCCTGTGTAAAGTACCTTTTTGAATCAGAGTTAAAATTTCTAAACAAACATAACTTCTTTGCAAGTATTGCTTTGCGAATTTCTTACGAAAATTTTATGAATCCTCATAATTATTACACATTAAGTTACCAAGGATGTCTTATAAGGTTGCCTCCGAACTGAGATTTACATCACGGAAGATAGGTCGATTACTGTCGGCAGAAAAATTATTGAAGAGCTAGCAATAATTCGTATGCCGGTTTCGTGCATCTAAAACTGCTTTGTTGAGTAAGTATTTGTCCAGTCATGATCTTAGTTTTTATGCTGTTATAAATTGTAAGTTAATGACAAAAATTAGCGATTAAACTGAAAAACAAATTAAGAAAAATGGGGATGTATGCTTCAAATATTTAGCTGCCGACTCTACTCCCCATCTGTACTATCCCATACATACTAAAATAAGTGTTTGTTGGATGCAATAAACCAATTTTCCAATACGTAAAGCTTACTTCCCAGTCATTATTATAAGAGGGATTGCTAGGATATGACATGCATACTTTTATCACTTCAGTGACTCATTATCTCAATAAATTATATCAACATTTGCTACAGTCATACTAACAATATTTTAACCAAAACTTCAGTTATTGTCAAAAAACCTCAAAGTTTCAAAATAATATTTTGTAAAAGCAATGTACTATTATTTTACACCATGAATGTTTTCTAAAATAGAATATCAAGAATACATTTCGTATATTTCAATTATAATATTGTGTATTATGTCCAATAAACAATCATTTTTTCAAAATTTATAAAGGTTTCTACGATTTAAAATGCATACTATGCTTTTCTAGAGCCTGTAAATATATTATTTTAGCCATATATCGAAGTAGATAAACTACGAATTATATATGTGCGAATGTGTATACTTTTATAAATATATTAATATTTTTATGTCAAACATTTAAATATATCTACATTTTTTGTCTTATTATTTATTTAGAAAGAACGGTATATCAATATTCAAAATGACGCATCATTCAAAATTTCATGATGCATTTTTAAAAATATTCAAAAAGATTATATGCATTTTTTCAAACGTATTACATTAAAAGAAAAAAAATCAAAATTTTCCGTCTAATTCCTTAAAATATTCCTCACAAAACAATAGTAAACTTCACTGTAAAAATATGAGACAAGAAAGAGTATTTTAATCACATTGTTTCGAAAAGTATATTTTAAAACATTTCTGAATATTTATCCTCAAAAATGTGTCTAACAATGCATCGTAACGCATACTTTAATTATCTATAATAAGCACTTCAAACACTTTAAGCTTGGAGTGCTCATTAGTTAGGCTAGCATGTTTTTATAGATGAAAAAGAAAATTTAGTTCATTAAGTATGGAATAATCGTTAATAGCCTTTCACTCAAGTTATGTTGCATATGTTAAGCATATTTTTTTTGTTGTTGTTGTTCATTTTCATCGTATTAATCCTTTCTTGTTATAAATATCTTAATTACATTGCATAAGAACTGTATTTGCATTAAAAAAAAATCGTATGATAATAAATCATTCTTTTGTTGAAATATTTTTTTTAAACACCTGGTTTTAAGGAATAAATTGTACATATTGTCCAATATAGTCATTAGATAATTAAGATATAAAAAAATAAAATTCAAAAAACCCATTTGGAATAAAATTGAAATAAATAAATGTTTTTCATAATATTTAGCACAGTTAAAAAAGTTTTAAAAGTTTTTTCTTTTTTTTTTCCAGTACTGAGTAAAATTTCAACTAACAATCGACGCCACGTGTTATTACAATTTTTAATAATACAAATAGAATATAATAATAAATAAAGATTCATAAAAATGTAAAGTGTAGTGTTAAATCAAATTATATAAGCATTACAATAAACTAGTAAAAATTAAACACGCATTTTTTCCCACAATATTTCCATCTTTCTCTTCTTTTAAAAGAATACTATTTGTACTACATTTATAAAAAATAAAACATGATATTCCAGGATTGGATTGTTTGAAAATATCTAATATTGGGATATAAAAATACTTTTTAATCATCGGCATTAGGTGTTAATACATTTATAGTAAATTTTGAAAGACTTCCCAGAATTATTAATGCATACGCAATTGTTATATCTTTATTACAATAATCTTTATAAGTCAAACAGTAATTTTTACATTCTTCTATATTCAATTGAAGAAAGTGTGGGCTTCGTAAAAGTTCTCGACTTCTGTTTTTCATGGATTTACACGTTTTGAGAGGTCAAGAAGACGATTTTTTTTAATGTCTATCTGTCGGTTTGTCTGCGAAGAATATTTGTGGCGACATTATCTCAAGATCTACGGCATCGACATGCATATAAATTTATATACATATGCACCTTGGCATATATTAGTCTCTGTCAACTTTTGGTGTCAATAGCAATTTCCCCGATTTCAGGGAAGGCTACACATCAGGAACTACTGCACGAAATTGCATATACATTTATATGCAACACCATGACATATGTTAGTGCCTGTCAAATTTTGGTGCCAATCGCTGAAAAGTCTTCACTACTACTGTACATCGATTTTTACAATTTCAAGGAATGCTATATCTTAGAAACTATTGCATAGAATTGTATATAAATTTATTTGTATATAAAAAATGACATAAATTAGCTTATGCCGAATTTTTGTACGAATCGCTCAACAAGTGGCGCTATTTTACAGCGATTTTCGAAAATTTGAGGGATGTTCTATTACATGTAACCGAACAAATCTTGATATAAGAAAAAAACCTTATGCGACATTTTGTTGATTAAATTGGGCGCATATACGATAGGTAGTGCTGCTATTCTATAATTTTCGCCTGAAAAGACGAAGGATGATATCTGAATGGTAAAAATTCACTTCCATTGCACATTTAGAGTAATACCTCTCAGATAAAAGTACTCTGCTTTAATAAAGAAGCATCACAAAACTGGCGTTGTAAAAATTATTACTTACAACTTTGAATAAACACCATAAAATGCTATAAACTCGCAACAATTGTTTCGGGTCGAAAAAACACACGACCCTTCATCAGGCGAACAAAGTAAGCACGAGTGCTGCAGTCAAAGCGGCAACGCACCCGTTGCCGCTTTGACTGCAGCACTCGTGCTTACTTTGTTCGCCTGATGAAGGGTCGTGTGTTTTTTCGACCCGAAACAATTGTTGCGAGTTTATAGCATTTTATGGTGTTTATTCAAAGTTGTAAGTAATAAAAGTACTCTGCATTCAAAGTGGACCAAAAATAATGAATATTTTTTAACTGCATGTATTTGTGCGGGAAAATATGGGGGGAAAATTGTGATGGCCATATATATAAAAAAAAAAAAAAAACTAGAATTGTACAAAGGAAATATTACTATACTTACTTTGTTCAATCAATAATACATATATGCAAAAGGTATTTATTAAAAAAAAATGCTCATATTAAATTTGTTCTGAATTTCGCTTAAAATTTTCATTGACTTTGTTAATTATAAAACTATTCAAAAATGTTACCGCAGAAAGAGTAGAGGCCAAGGATCAGCATATTCCTTTATTTGAAAGTCGGAAAGTACTGCGTGATGCTGTGAAAAATTGCAGGGATGCTTTAATGAATTACAGTAACTAAAGATATCTCCCAAAATAGCTGCTATTTCCATCTACCACGCCGCTAGTAAAAGGTACCCTTATTTCATTAAGGAGTCAGACACATTTCAGCCCTTGTAATATCAGCAAAATTTAATCGTAATATTTTTAAAATATATAAAATAATATTTACTTTAAAAACTTTAAAATTTTAATAGATGTTAAAAAATAATTTTACATATTTTTTAGTCTTTATAAAAAAAAAAAAAAAAAAAAAAAATTGCTTTTTTTTAATGTATTTTACTAGCAGGCTACTCCCGCTTTGCTGGTCACTAAATTTAAATGAATTTTCAAAAGAAATGAATCGCTATTTATTTTTTACATCACATTTTGGTCTTTGTAACATAAATAAAAATTCCTTTAAAGGTCAAAAAGTCAAAATAACATATTACAAATTAAATTAAATTAAATATTTCTTCCGTTTTGCACTCGTTTTGCAACAATACTCTATGGTCTTATGTGAATAATTCTCAAGAATGCAACTGTAATTGTTTACAAATTTAATGGATTATGTATGGGAAATAAGTACACTGTAATTTAAAAATTGCACCTCTTATAACTTCAAAACTGATGATTTTTAAAAAAGATATTCATTATTCTTTAATATAAGACTGTTTTTTGTGTAATATTAGACTTATTTTAAGATAAAAGCAATCGAATGATATCGCGTTGTGAAACTTTGCACCGTAATGTCTTTAAATCTAATAACTTGATGTATACAGTGTCCTCATAAAATCACTTTTTAGAGCTCTTTTAAAAAAGTATAACATGTATCAGTATCTTTTTTTAAAAATTCATGAGTTTTTACTAAACAAAAATAGCCGACCCTCATCAAAAACAATTGAATAACATTGCGTCTTGAAATTTTGCAACGCAATGTCAAATATATTAACTTGATGTATATAAATGTCTTCACAAAAAAACGAATAATTTTTAGAGTTCTTTTAAAAAGTGTAACATCTGTGCAGTATCTTTTAATATCATTCATCAGTTTTTACTAAAGAAAATGGCCAACTTTCATCATTTAAATAGTTAAATCTAGACCAATCCAAAATAGGAATTGTCCACCCAGATATGTTCCGCCGAAAAACTCTTTGGTTTATTTATATAGATATACATTTTAAGGAACTCTCAAGTCTATCATTTGTCGTAAAATATATGTGCAAGAACATTGCATGTATGTTGTTTCTCAGAATTTGAATAGGGTTTAAAAGGTTTTACATTACATTCCCTGAAGAAGGTACAGAAGGAATATACATGGATACAGAAGTTCATAGAGATTTGCATATTTATATAAATAAAGATGTTGGCCGTGATTTTTTTTTTTTTAAGTACAGACTAATTACTGAGTGTTTTTACATTGAAAATGTAAATTTTTATATATTTTATTTAAATGCTTACTTTAAATATATGTCGAAATTCAACCATTGAACATTAATTGTATTCAAAAATTTTAAATTCCTGTGATGCATCGTTTCATGTAATGTGCTTAAAACTATGTATATTATTTTATTTAAAATAATCTGGTGTGTCATTCACACGACTTTCTCTTACCCTGAAATTTAATACCATAAATACAGGTTGGAGATGAAGAGGTAAGATATCGAGTACTGTTATGTAACTCTATGTTAAGCAATTCAAATTAGGCTTCAGAAGAGTTTTATATGATAATTAGTTCTGTGTGTGGGGGGAGGACTACCGCCCCCTCAACCCCCCGTTTCATTATTGCACCTACATTTATATAGAATTTAAATCTGTTATTAAAATTAAAATTCATTTAAAATTATTCAGACAATTTTCACACACATTCCTTGAAACATAACAATCTTGATCAAACTTATATTAACTTCAAAATACAACATTCGGATCTCCTAAAATTATTCGTTTTTAAGTCACTCTAAGAGACACAGACAAAGATCAAACGTTACAAAAATTGACTACGGTAATCATTAAGTCTCAAATTGTGTAAATATGCAAAAAGCAAGTGATGAATATTTATCTTAAAAACATACATTATTTACGATATCTCTATGAGGAATTCATTTCATTTCCTGAACAGCTTTCCTGGAAACGGTGAAATATTATTGTAAAGCACATCCACTAACAACAAAAAAATATTCTATTGCTTAAATATTTGCAGCCCTGTATATCATTCGAAGATTACATACAGACCACATGGTGCACCTAAATACAATCCTATAGTAATAATACATGGCCCATCCTGAAAAACAGTTCCATCAATTTGCAACTATTGTCGCACTTTTATCTAGTTTTTGTGTAGCCCTGTAAACTAACAGTGAATGATATCCCTACCGTATTCTACATGAGACATGTTTTTACGCATATACAAAATATATATTCATTTCATTTGTTTTAGTGCAGTCTTTAGATGTTAAACTCTACTTACCAGCACTTTCCCCCATAGACGTAATGTATTTTAATTATCTTGGGCGTCCTTGTACACAAACCATTTGCTGAACCTCAACGCAAAGCTTAGTGTAGCATCCCTATATTATACACATTTATAATACCAAGATTGGACTTGCTGATATAATTTGTTTTGTAGATATGATGATAACAGACAAACACACAGACCAACCACTAAAAATATGATTTTTGAATTCAGGGCACAACAAAAAGTTTAAATATAACAAAAATTCAATTTCAAAAATTTGACCCAAAAGCAATACTTTCTATACCTCAATGATAAGAGAAAGAAAAAATCTCTAAGAATTTCTGGAAATTTAAAACAGCAAAATTGAATATACTATATTTTAAATTGTGAATAAAAAGACTTTTGAGTGTCCCTGTTCATGAATCATTTGCTTCATCTCAACGAAAAGCTTAGTGTAGCATCCCTATATCATACACATTTAGAATACCAAGTTATGTTTTTCTACTACTATTTGTTCTTGAGCTATGCTGATAACACAGACACAGACAGACACACAGACCATTCGCTAAAAACATGATTTTCGGCTTCAGGGAATCTCAAAATGTGTAAATATAACAAAATCTCACGTTCAAAAATTTGGGCCCTAAAACAATACTTTCTCTACCTTATGGGTTAGAGATAGTAAAAAACTCTGACTTTTTTTTTTTTTTTTTTTAACGTAGGTTTATTCTAATATTTGTAAAAGATAAACAAAATCATTTTAACGTTTGCTAAAATTTTCAAGAGAAAACAGTATTTAATTTTTTTTTGTTTTAGTTTTAAAAAATAAATTTATGTTTTTTTTTTTTTTTTTTTTTTTTGTTTCTTTTTCAAATATCTTCACTACAAAACAGTACCAAATCACAGGAGTATGTGTTGTTAACATCTGGGGTGAACGGTGGTTATATTATTGTTATGACTTCTGTGCATTTTAACATTGGTTCAAGTAATTCATATATCCTAAGGAAGTGGAAACATAATGGTTCACTACGGATTTTCAGTATTATTCTTATACAAATATGAGATTCTTTTACTTTTTAATTAAAATAAAAATAAAAGTGTTTTATTAACCAAAATATTAATAGCACAACTTATTATTTAACAATATAACTTAATTCTTTTTTTTTTTTTTTTTTTTGAGGAATAAAGAATTATGTTTAAAAAATTAAAATAAGCACTCACTTCGTTATAAAAAAAAATAATAATAAATAAATAAATAAATAAATCAGAGAAAAATAACTATGTTAAATGTAAAATTCCAAATAAAATACATGAAGGTAATTTCGTGCATCACTCTTATTTTTATGTTTAATCTTAAAACCTAATCTCAAAAAAAAAATTCTTAGATTGAATCTTTTTTCTTTTTTTCCCAAGAAGAAACAACAAAGGAATTACGAGAAAATTTATCACTGGGTGAAATAAATCTCATTGCTTGACTTACCATAAATTTTAACAAAATATTGTTGACAATTTATCTTGTATATTGTCTTTAGCATGATATCTCCTGTGTCATCGATATAGCCTTTATGTTAGTTTACTTATTTACACTGCAGTCTTGTCAAGAAGATAAATCGACTTTGTGTAAAACTAATTGTCAAAAGAAATTGGAACGAGGAATATATCTAAGTTTAGCGTAGATTTGTAATACATTAATTAGATATGAGTATTTTTAAGAAATTATGCATTTGAGTTGAAATTTAGAATAAAACTTAAAAAAAAAAAAAAAAAAAAAAAAAAAAAAAAATCCTTTAAGGAATGTTTCGAAACTTTTAACACGAGATAAAAGTATGTTAAACAATATAATTATATGTAAAATAATTTAGTAAATGAAATGTATAATTTTTAATATTATTAATATTACATTTTGAAACATTTTCAGCTCGCATAATATTTCCTAAATTAGGATTTTTCTTTAGTTTGTTTAATTATAAATATGCATTATTAATAAACAATCTGTTTTCATCAAAGCCGGTATTGGCAATTAACTGTTTATTTATTTATTTATTTTCAGTATCGTACGATATAAAAAATTTCTTTTAATTTAGGGAATTTTAATCCTTATTTCACTTATTGTTTATTAAATAAAAATAAATGCAAAATTTCGAAGATTTTAATTTTAAAATTTTAAAATGTACTTTTTTTTTAAAGAAAATATTCTAACACGTCTACATTAATCAAATATTATGCAATTAAACTAATATAATATATATAGATTTGAAAAAGTCCATAAAAATATATTTACATATTTAAAAAAGTTTCACATTTATAAAATCAAGTATGTGCAACAGAACATTAAATATATATTGATTGATAAGTGTTTGGTGATAAAATATAAGCAAACTCATATTCACAGTATTAAATAGCTTTTCCTTTTTTTCTGCTTTAATAATTTAACATTAAAGATGAAGTATATGCATATATGCATTATGTATGAATGGAAAAAAAAAGTATTTTCATCATACTCTACATAAAAAGGTGACAACAAATAAAATATACAATAAAACAAAACAAGTAAAACTTAAATACATTCGCAAAAGTTCAAGAAAACAGAACTGTAAAAACTCTTGCGGGGACTTAAAATACAAGACGTGGGGATATATGTATATATACACATATGTGTGTATGTGTGTGTGTGTGCGATGTTATAAAAATCTATTAATAATTCAATCAAATTTAAGTAAATAAAGTCAGTTTTAGCTTAAAAAATACATTCTATGTTTAAAAAAAAGAAAAAGAAAAAAAAAACTTATAATGATTTTTAAAAAAGCGTAAATTGAAATAAGTAATCAACAAAAAGTGTGCTTTCTTTTAATTAACTTCGTAGTACAAAGCAATTTCCTTCACTTAATTACTTATAGCATTTTCTTTTTTACACATTTACTTTTTAGCAGCATGTATAAATAAAAACAAATACTTTTTTTGTTCTCATTGTCTCAACATAAAGTCTGACAATATACTAGTTGCGTAACTTACATATATATATATTTATTTAATCATATAATGTAAAAGGAAATTTTTTATATAAAAAGGTTTATATATATATATTATAAGTTGCCATTTATTATATTTACTTCTACATATGTATTCCTTATTAAACTAAGAGAGATTCAGTTATTAATAATAGTAGATAATTAGGAGATAATATAAATTTATGTGAATAAATATCAAATTACAATTAATTAACAGGTACTGTATAAAAATATTGTATAATACGATAAATATGTTTCTCGGAAAATATTGTATTCATTTTTTTTTTTTTTTTTTTTTTTTTTTTTTTTTTTGGAAAAATTTAGACAGAATTATTTGAAATTTGGAATTTAATATGCTTATTTCTTTAACTATTCTATAAATTTCTTTTTTTTTTTTTTTAATATCTGGATAATCTATATAAAAGTATAAAAGTTATTACCATTTTAACAATATTAATGTCTCTAAGTATTATTATCTTTAAGTAACAACATTATTATCTTTAATATTGGAATTTAATCGATAATTATTTATTAATGAAACAAAGAGATCTACTCTCATATTAAAGATAACGAATTTATGCACATCGCGATCGCAGGTTGTACTAAATTGTGCTAGTAAAGTAATTGCATACATAGCTAAGCTGCGACCTATATTTTGGTATTAATGAAGTAGAAAACAGATGCTAACATTATTTTCCTTCTTATTTAATTAAGTAATGGTATTATTTTTTTCCTTCATTAAATATCGTGGAAGAAGATTGTTAATAATATGCTTGATCTGTTTTTCTGTATTTTTCTTTAGATAGTGACTGAAATGAAGGTTATTTCGTATTACGATGTTTTCTATTTCAGTAAAATATTGATTCAGTTTGAAAAATGACTAGTAATTTAAAAATTATTTATTTTTCATTAAAAAAAAAAAAAAAAAAAAAAAAAAAAAAAAAAAAAAAACGATTGTCCATTTACATTAAATGTCAATTAAAAATACTTTTAAAATATTATAAATCATGTTGTATGAATATTATAAATAAAATTTAGAATATTATAAACTCTCATGCATATTTACATATATGTATATATATTTTTTTTTTTTACATTATATACAATAAAATATGTATTTTTACTTAATTAATATTTATATGTATACTATATACTTGAAGACTTCTGATGTTTTAAAACAAACGGTAGATTGTGTATGATGCACATTAGACTGTACAATTGGTTTTAAAAAAATTCCCTTTTTAGATTTCTTAAAAATAAAAATTAAAACACAATTGCTAAAAACTGAATGAAGAATAGGTTATTTTTGCAAGATTATTAATAATAAATAAAAAATAATAATAATTTATATTTACATTTTTTTTTGTATTTAACATTAAAAACACTAGTGACCTGCAGAAATTAGAAAAAGTACTTCGCTATGTACAAATTCTAAACAAACAATCCATATGAGTATATAGACACATCGTTTCTTAATTTCTCTACCCATGTATTGTAGAAAAGTGATATTACGTTTTTATATCACATGTGTATGTATGTATGCATTTCTACATAAAGTCATCACCTGTCAGAAAGAGAGACTAGTTAAAACACGTTTATAATTATATAGTTTATTCAAAGATACTTTTAAAACACGTAGATGTAAAATATTATATTTAATTAAAACTTATTTACAGTTAAAATACATTGTTTTGAAGTTTTTTTCCTTTGCTCTTAAAGCATCAACAAAAAAAACTTTTTAATAAGTATACTGAGAAATAAATAAAATAAAATAAAAGTAATAAACAATTAATTAAATATCTGGTTCTAGAAGATAATACCAGATTTTTGTTAAAGTTACAGAATATTTATAGTTTATTACGTTTCTACGTTTTAAAATATTAACAGCTTCGGAAATAACTAGTTCTTGAAGATTTTGCGGAGTTAAAAAAAATTCCATTATCCCAGAAAGTTATAGCGCAAAGGATCTTAAATGAAATTAACTAAAGATGAACTTATTTCTTCTTTAACTTTACAAATGTGCTCTTGAATTCTTCTATTATGAGAAGTTCTTACTACTTCGTAAATTTTTGCCAGTTATTATTTGATCAGGACAAATAACATCCTATCCTTGCGACGCCTTCGAGTGGTTGCCCCCACTATGACGACCAAAGACAACATTCCATCATGAAATCTCTTAATCCATCTTTTAAAATTACTTAAGTTTATTGTGACAGAAAATTACAAACTCGAAAAGACTCCTTTATTCCAAAATGTGTTCTGTAAAAAACGAACATTATAATAAGAACAAAAGTGTGTCTGTTTTCACCCTCCCAACTTTTCATCCCCTCCGTGGTGTGAAGGGGTGAAGATCTATTATTAGAACTGTACCACGTGACTCCACACCTGTATGTTTTCATCAGAATAGATTCTGATACTTTTAATTAGTGTTTAATTTTGAATATGTAAAGTGAGATCATTTCTCGCTCCTTTCTTTTTTATTTTACTTTTATTTTTCCTTTTCATTAAATATACAAGTTAATTTCCAAAGATGGTCTCAGAGTGCTTACTTCACACAAAACTAATAGAATTATTATTTTACAGAGAAGAAACAAATTATAATAATAATAAATACAAACATTGAGCTATTGGTTCACGGGACAGCCGACTCCTCAGAACAGAAAAAGGTAAGCTCATAATTTTCATTACTTCTGTTTTTGAATAAATGATTAATTGCTATTCATTTTATTTAATAAAGAGCTAAGAATGCGCCACCGAGTAATTAAATATTTATAAAAGATTATGAACGACTGATCATGTTAAATAAATGAAAAATGTATCATTGTTCTTAAGTAACATATTAAAGCTTACCTAGATTATAAATTGTCTGGCTGTCCCGAAGATAAAGGGAAAAGTATATAAAAGTAAATTAATATGAAAATAAAACATGAAGATTAAATAATATTATTATTTAACAAAACAAAATTATTTTTGTTTAAAGTAAAACAAAAGTATATTCAGTGTTTGAAATCATATTAAGTAAATGCAAAATAAAAATTAAATGCATTTATACATTTTTTTGAATTACGAAAATTACGAAAATTCGTTTTTCTAAAAAATTGAAGAATTAATAAAAAATATCATAAAAACAAAATTTTTCAAAAATAAATTCTTCTCAAATATATAGTATTTACTATAAATAAAAATAAATCAAAAAATGGCATCTTTTAAAGAAAGTCCAACAATTGAGAAATTGAATTCTGAAAATTATTCTGTTTGGAAGTTTAAAATGCAAATGTACCTCATGAAGGACGAATTATATGAAGTCATTACAGATGACCCGCCAAATCCTATCACAGACATATGGCGAAAAAAAGACAATAAAGCGCGAGCAATAATAAACTTGTTCATTGATGATTCCGAAATTATACATATTAAACAATGCCAAACAGCACTAGAAACATGGAACAAATTGCGTGATATCCACGAAAGAACAAACTTAAGTAGTAAATTGTACTTATTGAGAAAATTGTACAGTTCGAAACTAGAAGAAGGTGGTGATATGCAAATCCTTATAAATAAAATATTGGACATTATAGATAAATTGAAATCTATTGGGGAAGAAATTAAATTCGCGCACATTTCTGCATTATTATTGTGTTCAATACCCAAGAGTTATGAAACCTTGATTATAGCCCTTGAAGCTCGCCCTGAAAACGAACTGACACCAAACTACGTTAGCAGCAAATTGCTAGACGAGTTCAATCGTCGAAAAGAAGCCTCCGGAAACAACACAAATTCTTCTAAAGCTTTTCACATAAATAAAAAACAGCAGTATAATAGCAATTTCAAAAAGGAAAATAAATACTGCACTTATTGTAGGAAAGCAAATCATAATAAATCGGAGTGCTGGCATCTGAAAAATAGAAATGCTGATAACACTAAAAACAAACAATTTAGAAATAAATTCAGAGCAACCAATTCCTCACAGCAACCAATTCCTCACATTCAAAACAAATGAAGCAAATAACATCACAAACAAAACAAATGGCTTTCACGACTCAAAACGCCATGACGAACAATTTTATAATTGACAGTGATTCCTCATCGCACATAAGCAACAATATAGACCTTTTCGTTAACTTAGATGAGTCACAAAAATCGCAAGTATGTGTAGCAAACGGTAACACCCTCACTTCACTTGGTTCAGGAGAAATAAAAATTGAATACCTGGATCCAAATAAACAAAAAAGGGAACTAACACTAAGGGACGTCTTGTATGTTCCAGAATTAAAGGCAAACTTAATATCTGTACACAAAGCCACCCAAAATGGATGTAAAGTCACATTCACTAAACAAAAGTGTTGCATATCTATGAAAAATGAAACCATTTTAGAGGGTACAAAAAATAACAACTTATATGAGTTAAATTTGCCCATGCCAATAAACAAATATAACACATACCTGACTGAAGAATGCCAAAATCCTAACTGTATTACTCTATGGCATAAACGCATGGGACATAAAAATTTCAACTCTATTAAAGAACTAAACAAAAATCAATTAGTTCTGGGAATAAAAATCAATAACTGCAAACACGAGATAACATGCGAAACTTGCATCAAAACGAAACTGACTGATACCCCGTATCCAAAAACTGCAGAAAATAGGGGAAAACAAATACTAGAATTAGTACATAGCGATGTTTGCGGACCTATTCAAGTACCAACAATAGGCGGTAAATCATATTTCTTAACTTTTGTTGACGATTATTCTAGGTATACAATGATTTATTTTCTAAGTAAAAAGAGCGAAGTAATCGAGAAATTAAAAGAATACGTCAACTTTACCACAAACAAATTTGGAAAGAAACCGGAAACAATAAGGTCAGATAATGGCGGTGAATACATGAGCAAAAATGTAGAAGAGTTTCTTAAAGAAAATGGTATTCACCATCAGATCACCGTACCACATTGCCCAGCCCAAAATGGGGTTGCGGAAAGAAAGAATCGTACACTAATCGAAATGACACGTACACTTTTATCAGAAGCCAACTTAGACAAAAAATTGTGGGGGGAAGCCTTAAACACCGCCAATTACCTCCAAAACAGACTACCTACAAAAGCCACTACAAAAACTCCTTACGAATTATGGCATGGTAGCAAACCAAATTTAAGTCACTTAAAAACTTTTGGCTGTAAAGCCTATACTTACATTCATAAAAGTAAACGGGGTAAATTAGATGACAAAGCCCAAGAAGGCATTTTTGTCGGCTACGACAACAGCGCTAAAGCGTATAGAATCTACCTGAAAAATGACCACGTAATACTTGCAAGAACAGTTAAATTCATTGAAAATACTATAAACAATTCAGGAGAAAACAATGAAATAAAATTACTTTCAGAAAACAATACAAATGAACACTCAGACACAGAATCGCATATAGGGCGCGAAATTGTCAAAATTGACATAAGTTCACCAGATCAAAATATCACTAGTGAACACGACAGCACAAATGACACCTTGAGAAGGTCAAATAGACACAATAAAGGTGTACCTCCCGAAAGGCTTATTTACTTAACAGAAAACTTTGAGGCTAATGAACCTAAAGATTATAATGATTTTCTCAACATAACAAACCCACAAGAAAAACAGAACTGGTCAAACGCAATGCAGGAAGAAATGAATTCCTTAATCCAAAACAAAACATTCATATTGTTAGAACCTCCACCAGGAAGAAAAGTAATTGGGTCCAAATGAACTTAAAAGGTCAAATATGACTCCTCAGGCAAAATAGCCAAATATAAAGCAAGATTGGTAGCGAAAGGCTTCAGCCAAAAATATGGCGAAGACTTTCACGAAACTTTTGCCCCGGTGGTATCCCATAGCACAATTAGAGCTTTTTTAGCCAGTGCTGCTCACAGAAACAGACAGGTTCACCATATTGATATTAAAACTGCCTTCCTGCATGGAGACTTAGATGAAATAGTATACATGGAACAGCCTAAAGGCTATATTTCACCGGGAAACGAAAATAAAGTATGGAAATTAGGAAAAGCCCTTTATGGTCTTAAGCAAGCCGCCAGATCATGGCATTTGAAAATTGGTGAAACTCTAAAAGAATTCGGTTTTACACAAAGCACAGCAGATGCCTGCCTGTTTAGGAAAGATGAAACAAACCCCATACATATAATTATTTACGTGGACGACCTTTTAATATCAGGGTCGGACCAAAAAATAGAAGAAACTATTGAGAAACTTAGTGCAAAATATGAGCTCAAAAATCTCGGGGAAATAAGTTACTACCTCGGCATCAACATACAAAAATCTAAACAAGGAGAATACTTTATAAACCAAAGATCTAAAATTAAAGAACTCGTAGAAAAATTCAATCTTCAAAACGCTAAGCCCACAAATATACCTATGAATCCTGGCTATCTGGATAATACTTCAGATGATAATATTCTAAACAACAATACAAAATACAGACAAGCCATCGGATCCCTATTATATATCGCTACTATCTCTAGACCTGACATTGCAGCAGCTGTCAATATTCTGAGTAGACGCAATGAGAAGCCCAGGCAGCAAGATTGGGATGCTGCGAAAAAGATAATATGTTATTTGAAAACCACTGAAAAATTGAATTTGGTTATAAGTGGAAAGGAAAAACCTATCCTAACCTGCTATGCCGATGCCGATTGGGCCGGTGATAAATCTGATCGCAAATCGATGACAGGAAACCTATTCTTAGTAGGAAAAACACCAATCCAGTGGATATCCAAAAAGCAAACGTGTGTAGCTCTGTCTTCTGCAGAAGCAGAATTCGTATCAGCCGCAAATGCTGGACAAGAGATATTATGGCTCACCAGGGTACTAGAGGACCTTGACTTACCACAGCAACTGCCGATAAGATTATTTGAGGACAATCAGTCAGCCATTAAAATGATTGAATCGCCCAAACACACAACACGCTCCAAACACATAGATATCCGTTTTCATTGCGTGAAAAACCTGTGTGAAAATGGAACAATTTCTCTACAATATCTGCAGAGTAAATTCATGACTGCAGATGTGTTGACCAAACCTACTCCTAAGCCGATTTTTCTGAAACATCGAGACAATTTGGAACTAAGACACTATTCCTCGTTTGAGGAGGGCTGACAGAAAATTACAAACTCGAAAAGACTCCATTATTCCAAAATGTGTTCTGTAAAAAACGAACATTATAATAAGAACAAAAGTGTGTCTGTTTTCACTCCCCCAACTTTTCATCCCCTCCATGGTTTGAAGGAGTGAAGATCTATTATTAGAACTGTACCACTTGACTCCACACCTGTATGTTTTCATCGGAATAGATTCTGATACTTTTAGTTAGTGTTTAATTTTGAATATGTAAAGTGAAATCATTTCTCGCTCCTTTCTTTTTTATTTTACTTTTATTTTTCCTTTTCATTAAATATACAAGTTAATTTCCAAAGATGGTCTCAAAGTGCTTACTTCACACAAAACTAATAGAATTATTATTTTACAGAGAAGAAACAAATTATAATAATAATAAATACAAACATTGAGCTACTGGTTCACGGGACAGCCGACTCCTCAGAACAGAAAAAGGTAAGCTCATAATTTTCATTACTTCTGTTTTTGAATAAATGATTAATTGCTATTCATTTTATTTAATAAAGCGCTAAGAATGCGCCACCGAGTGCATAAAATTAAATATTTATAAAATATTGTTCATCTTTGTCATCTAGGTTTTTTAATCTCTATTTATTCAAAAACTCCAATTCAATAACAGAGTGTTGTTTCATTCTAGATTCCATGCTTTTTATGTATGTGTCTAAAAACAAAACAATTTTTTATTATATAATGATTCATGTTAGAGTATATATTAGTGCTGTGTTTTAATATACTCAAATTTAAATACTGTTATGGTATGATAAGCTTTGAAAAAGAAAAAAACTTGTATTTTAATAACCCAATTCAAATTTCATACATTACTGAAATTTCTTGAATATATCAGAAAATATATGATTTCAGACTAAAAATTAAATCAAATGGCCTTAATTTTGATTTATTGCCGAAAGATCAGAGGAGACTTCTCTATAGAAACTCAAAATATTTTGGGTTCCGTCTGTTTGTCTCTCTCTGTCGCGGGATAGTGGCCGCAAAAATCACGCTTCTGACTTGCAATTTGTTACACATGTTCACGAGCCACATGGAATTAGTTGTATAGTTTTTGCTGTGTATTCCATTTGTCGTTCGGGAACAGGGACACAACAAAGTTTTCCTTATCATTACAGCCTATGGACAGAATTTGTATGTATCGCGATAGCGACCGCAAAAATCACGTTATAGACTTGTAATATGGTATACAGGTTCATGATTCACATGAAATTAGCTGTATCGTTTTGGGTGTGAATTCCATTTGTAGTTCATGTACAGGTACACACTAAAGTTTTTCTTATCATTACGGCCTATGGACAGAATTTGTTTATACCTCAAAACTGCCACAAAAATCCTCCGACTAACTAGCAAGTTGGTACACACTTTCATGCTTTATATAGAAATAGCTGATTAAATTTTCATGTCTATATTGCTTATGGATTGTGTACAGGGAAGTGTTACCAGACTGGGGACATTTTTTATTCAAATCTCACCACTACGTTTGAGAAGTAATGGCTGATATATAAAATAGGTGACAAATCTTCGAATTGATTAGGCAACCGTTACAAAAATAATTTAGTGGTGGGTATTGAATAAAAAGAGTCCCCAATCTGGCACCACTGGTACAGGGAAATGCCAGAGTTGTTTTATCTTTACAGCCTACGGGGTGAGTTTCGTTTAAACGAATTTTAACATCGTTATTCTGCATACAACAAAATGAAATTAGCGTTCATTACTGATATACTTAAACTGATATTTTCTGTAGAAAATATGTGCTTTTAGGCTTCCTAATTAATATACAGGATTTTACAAAAGTGATCCGACTATATCATATAATCATCCGAATTATGTCAAATTTCGAGCAATTATTCATGAAAAACGTAGAATGAGATGAATAGTTGTTACTGATGTATACAATGAATATGATTCGTTTACAGAAACACACAAAAGAATTTCATGATGTTATTTGCCTATAGAAAAATTTTATTTACGCGTAATTTAACGCGTTTATGCTGCATTTAACATAATGGATTTAACATACATCATAAAAATGTATACAAGCATATTTACTCTAAAAAATGGATATATAGACAGAATGATTTATTTACGGGACCACACAAAAGAATTCGGATGACATTTTGTAATCATCCAAATGATGTCAAATTAAGTTGAGATATTAATACGTTATAAATAAGTAAATAGATGTATTCTTTTTTAATATATCACGGAGTCTCCTTCTCTGGGATACATAAAAGAATTTTATACTATTACGGTCTATATTTGGTATTTCTTAAGAGTATTCTAACATGATTATACCCCATTAAATATAGTGAAATTTTATTAGAATTTTAAAAGCATGTTTTTCTGAAGAAAAGTGTGGGCGTAGAGTTGGTAATTAATTTACAAGGTTACACAAAATTATACTTGTTAAATTATAATACAAATATGTAATTACAAAAGGTTACTTGTAATTCCGATATGTTATGTAATCATTTTGAATGAAATTTTGTTCAAGTATTTATGAATTACAAGTAATTAATACAAGACCATCCATTATTAGGTTTAGCTATATATACAGATGTATACAGATGTATACAGATAGTTATAAAAATAGAGATAAAAATAGAGATAAAACGGTTGAGAGGAGCAGCAGCTCCCTCAGAAACGCTTCTGTTTATGTAGGAAGTCAATCGAATCAATATATATATTTATATATTATATATTAAGGAATAAATAAAAATGATCTATTGAATAATGCGAGATGCAAATAGGACGTTAAAGCTTCTGGTCTGAATATCCACTCGTCTTTATCCATTTTTACATTACTATTTATACATCACTGTTTACATCACTTTTTACATTACTGTTTCTACATCGTTATGTGTATATATATGTATATAAATCATTTCAGTTCACATATTATGTCACACCTACAAAAAAAGTGAAAGAAAATTTAAGTTTTGTTGGTGATCGGTATAGCCACAATGACACTTTTAAATTGAAAAAAAAAAAAGAAAATCGCACATTTTTCGAAGAACGCTGCTTCACCAACTAAAATGCATTCTCTAATGAAGTATTTAAGTATATACGTGTTTAAAAACCCAAAATCAGGGATGGCCAAGATTCTGTAAAAATGATAACGCTGTATCATGAATTATTTTTATAATACTTTTTTTCTTAAAACATTTCCAGTGTAAAACAGTAAAATTTTGTCTAATTTTTGTAGGATCTTAATTTTATTTTTCTAGATTTACAGATAAACCCCTAACACATTTTTGGTGAATATTAAAATAAAGCATACAAACTGCATACATTTTTCCCTCTGCCAGACTCTCAGGAATTCAATTATGAATTCAAAATTGGGTGTTGCTATTGAAAATACTAATGTTGGCGCTGAATGCAATATGTAGATGACCCCTAATTAAAACTTTTATATCAAAACGTGGACTTAATTTCCCGTTGAATGGTGTTTATTAGATTTTTCTGAGTCAATTAGTAACGAAATTACAGCGAGTGCTGCTTTTTTTTTTCTTTTGAGATATTACATGCATTTTTTGAAATTTTCCAGTACGCAAAACTTGAAACACGTATAAAGACATACAAAACAGAGTTTACATAGCCAGTTAAAAAATAAGAAATAAAGTAGATAGAGTTATTTCTTTAAACACCAATTTCCGAGATCTAAACTGAACTACCTAATCAGAATGACCGTTAATATTCCTTTAATAACCACGTAATACACGAGAAAGGGTATCTAATATGGATTAATGAAACAATTTTCAAGGCAACCGTTAGAGCCGTTTTTGAGATACCAACTTTTACTAAAACTTAGTATAATCAATTATTGACTGGAAAACAATAATTACATACAAAAGGATATTTAAAAGGGAGTTAATATGGCGAATGTGAAAAAAATCCGTACAGCCGTTTTTAAAAAAGCGCACTTGCGAGACCTGAAATTGAGCTATTTGTAAAGGTGCCTATCAATTTTCCTCAACTAACCAACTATATCGAAAGGACATCTAACAAATTGTTTATGTTGCAAATTTGAAGAAAATCGTTAGAGCCGTTTTAGAGAAACGGACTTACGGTCTCACTTCCGGTTTCTGAAGTCCCATTTCCGGTTCTCCAATTTTTACCAATATTTGAAAAATTAATCTGTGCACCAGTCCTGTCTTAATTCGAAAGTTTCGTAGCTGTATCTTTATTAGTTTTGGAGATATGATAGTTAGAGATTCTCCCCCCCACACACACACACACGCACACTGACCAATTGTCAAAAACTACTGTTTTGGACTCAATAGACCTTAAAATACATAAATCAGGAATGAAAATTCAACATCGAATTTTTGGACCAAATACCTTCCATTTTCTACGGTAGTCGGGTAATGGAAGTAAAAATTACTTTTCATTGAAAATTCTCTTTACGTTCATTTAAACATTACAACTGTGCAGGGAATGTTCTTACAATTTAGAAATATTTTCAACGATCTATAATCACTATACGAATACAAGACATAAAATTTATCTATCATAAAATTGTAAAATATTACGTATACTATATTTTACGATTATTTATATTATTTATAATTATTTATAACTATATATTCTTTACAATTAATTAATTAATTATTATTTAGAATTATTTATATCTATAATTTATTTTTAATCTATACTTTAAAAAGAAATGCGTGCTTAAATGTACTGTTGGGAAATAAGAGTAACTCAAAACATATATTTTGTTCTTTGTTAATAAATAGCGTTATTTTTAAATTCTTATAGCAAAAATTAGCATGCATACTTTTTTTAAATGAAACTATATATCAGTGTACATGTCACATATTTCTACTTTCAATACAATATGCCTCTATTTTAATGCAATAAAAGTCTGTTTATATTAATGGAGTCAGAAACAGCTCTTTTTGTAAAAGACTTCAAAGTTATTTTCTTCTGATATATTTATAAATTGAATATACCTTAAACATTCTGGAATATTAATTAGCTTGTGACTCTCTGTATATTTAATCTTAATGACAATAAAACTATATTCTATAGCGAACTGTTTGCTTTCTTTTCTTTTTCCGTATGTATAACGTTACTCTCGCTATGTTTTGTGTATTATAAAATTAGTCATGAATGCTTTAAAGATATACCTAAAGAATACTATAAAGATATACCTATATATCAGAGTATTTGAAATATTACTGTACATAATTGAATTAAATCTTAGAATATTACGTTTGACCTCACTTTTGTAGTTATATACTAGAAATTTTCATTAAGAATAGGCTGCATCTAAAGTTGAAATGACTTCGTTAATCTGCTAAAGAAAATTATGACAACTTAACTCTTTATTTTCCTTGCCCTCAAAGGGACATTTAAATAGAGACAGGATTTAATTGAAGAAATCTTTTTCAGGAAACGGGACATGTAAATGATATTGTGGGATATTATATGCCGCTTGGGATGAATAAAATGAGTACCTGAGAGCCCCAAATTTACTTTAACATCTCTACTGATTTACGCTTAATTAAACATAGAAAAAATAAATAAATAGATAGCAACGAAAATTATACAGAAGTTTTTCTTTTTTTTTTTTTTTTTTTTTTTTCTTTTTTCGACGCGTGTAACAATTTTACAAACAGTAAATCTATATAAATAAAGTAAAGTGTTTCTCGGCGGAATACATCTAGGAGGACCACTCCTATTTTTGATTGGCCTAGATTTAACTACTTTGGTGATAAAAGTCGAACTGGTTAAAACTGGTGAAAACTGGTGAATTTTTTTAAATACTGCATAGATGTTATACTTTTTTAAAAGAGCTCTAAAAAACATTAATTTTTTGTGGACACTATATATTATTCTGCCACATTTCATGAAACCATGAAAGCATCTGCGCAAGCGCTAACTCAACGAGTCCAGTGCTGAAATAGGGGTGACAGTCAACTGACTCGGAGAAAATGAGCAATAACAGAGCACGGAATTGTTGGTTGTTTTCCAAATTTCAAGCTGGCATTACTCCAACATTTTGGACACGCCCTCATGACTTGTTTTAGGATATGTGGCTGCACTGTACATCAATTTATCAGATTTAAAGATATTACGTTGCAAAGTTTCACAACGCGATATCATTCGATTTCTTTTATCTTAAAATAAGATTATGAAAAATACAATATCAAATAGTACATATTAATATTAAATACATATCTAATATTAAACAAAAAACAGTCTATTATTAAAGAACAATGAATAACTTTTTAAACATTATCCGTTTTGAAGTTCTAAGAGCTGCAATTTTTAAGTTACAGAGTACATTTTTCCCATACATAACCGATTAAGTTTGTAAACAATGGACCATATTCCCACTTTGGGTTCGAGGCTACAAGAATATCAGCTGGTTAGGGAAACAATCCTCAACTCTACCATAACAAAGCATTGTGGCTTGCAAATTTTTGTCTTGCAGTATTATTTATAAGAGTTACAGATTATATGAAACTGAAGTAAGAGTGATAGAGTGATAACTTTGTTTTGTTTTTAATCCAGTTTTAGTAATATACTTTAATATTAATCAACATATGTAATATTAAAAGTTGCCATGTGAACTGTGGCGATGTTAACAAATTTAAACGGATGTTCCATTTATTAAATTCCTTTATTAAGGTGATTGAAATTCTAATTATTTAAGCTTTAATGTCTATATATATGTGTGTGTGTATAAAATGTTCTTATTAATCTTTTATTCATTATATATATGTATGTGTGTGTGTATACATAGAATGTTCTGCAATTTTACGATATGGAATAGTCTTCACTTTATCATTCGATTCAGTTGTTTACATTTCTCTTTTGTTCTTGTTTGAACATCATTATTAAGTTTCACTGCAGAAATATTTAGGAAAATGTTATGCGTAACAATAAAATGGCATCTTGAATCTAATTTGTTTACAAAATATCGGCCACGTGTTCGGCGATTTTACCTACGGTGACGTCACAGGAATATTGTCCATTGTTGATAAATTCTTGAGAATCATTCACATAAGACCATAGAGCATTGTTGGAAAACGAGTGGAAAATGGAAGAAATATTTTATTTAATTTAATCTGTAATATGTTATTCTGACTTTTTGACCTTAAAAAGAATTTTGAATTATGTTACAAAGGCCAAAATGTATTATAAAAAATAAATAGTGATTCAATTCTTTTAAAAATTCATTTAAATTTAGTAACCAGCGAAGCGGACGTAGCCTGCTAGTATTAAATAAAAGAGCATAATCTTTAATAGTAAGTTTTAAGAGCATTATCTTTAATAGTAAGTTTTAAACATATGTATCGGTAAAGCAATTTTATAAAACGTAGTTCGTTAAAAAAGTATTTTATTTTTGAAATATATTATTAAATATGAATACAATTTTATAAAATGATTCTTTATATTTAATGTTTTGATAATATCTTATTAATTACGAAAATTTGG
Source organism: Salticus scenicus (assembly GCA_963930645.1). NCBI lineage: Eukaryota > Metazoa > Arthropoda > Arachnida > Araneae > Salticidae > Salticus > Salticus scenicus. The sequence continues at coordinate 90,294,844 of OZ005654.1, forward strand.
CAATAGTAAAAATTGAAGAAAAAAATTAAAGTTAGTTATACTATAAAGCAAAAATTAAATTTATAAAAACCTCTTTTTTTCCAGAATAAATTTCCTTACTAAAAATAAAATATAATCTCGGAAGTATATATATATATATATATTGTAATAAAAGTAACTCGATAAAAAATAATTAAAAACGTGAAAAATCAAAATTTTAATTAGCCATTCAAGAACATATTTATCAAATCAAAATCCACTATATCAAAAAAAAGAGGTTTGCTTGTATTTGCTTGTATTATTTAATTAAATAATCTGTTTTCAAATTTTGTAAGGCATAAAACGTAATAAATGCCCTTTAATATAATTACAAACTTGTCAAAATGTCTGTTTTTTTTTTTTTTTTTTTTTTTTTTTTTTTTATGGATCTATTAGCAATTTTAAAATAATGTACTAATAAGGTTTGCATCCCTCCGACATAAAATATTAATTAGGATTTTATTTTATGATACAGCTTTAATATTAATAATTAAAAAATGTTAAAATTATATTTCTCTACTTGCAAGTAAAGAAATGCTACAGATTTTTTCCAAAGATATGCTCTACATATACGCAATATACACACACACAAACACAGATGTATATGTAATTTAAATTGTTTTTGTCTCCTATTGGTTCTTAATCTGTAACGCAACATTTTTGTGTCAGTCTTACCTATAAGTTAAAATCAGTTCTATTTTTGTTGTGTTGGTATTGTTTTGTATCTATTAATTGCTAAATTTTAAGGTTAAATTTTATTATCTATCATTTAATATCTATCATTTTTTATATCTATCATTTATATTTGCATTTAAATTCCATCTGCTGCTTATGCGCAATACATTTAAATGTGTCTTGTATAATATAAACAGCTTTTACATTAATTTTAAAATCTTGTTTATGTTTAATTGTATATATAATTATATATATACATAACATTGCCAATTTGGCTTTACCATTATTTTTTAATAGAATATATATATATATATATGTATATTATACTTGTATAAATGCATATATGTATACTTGTATAAATGCATATATATATATTTTTTTAATGTTCATTTTTAATGTTTTTTTTTTTTGCGTTTACGTTTACGCTTTTATGTAATAATTGTGCTTAAAATGAGTATGTGAACTGTTGAATAAATTAGCCTATTTTTTCTTTACTTGTAATATTCAAAAATATAATTAAAAGATAGTAAACCTGTACGTATTTTGCGAAACCGCAGTTTTCCAAAAAACACGACCTGCGTTACTAACCGTATAGTATTTGCCCATATGTATAATTACCAGTATTTTTTCATAGAAATATTACATATTAATTTTCATCGATTAAATAAAAGAAATATTTTTTAGAAAATTTCTGGTGTGAAGTCTCCCGTCTAAATCGGAAACTTTGCAACTATGTGTAAGATAATTATCACATGGTTGTCAACGCTAACTCTAACTCAAAATCAGGGGAAAAGTATATAACTTTTCAATCTATCTTTTATTTAAGAGCGAGCAGCACATATTTCCAGCATGCAACATTTTTAAAAAGTACTAAATCACGTGACACAGCATAAAACTGTGTAATTAATTTCAACTTTTTAAGGTTGTGTAAGTTAATACTATGCACTATTAAAAATTTCAACAGAAAACTCTGTGTAATCTATTATCTTAAGTCTTACGTAAAATTACAGAGAAAAATAAACGGAGATGTTAAAAAACTTATTTTATACATTCCTTTTAATAACTAATATTAATTTAATTAATTATTAGTGACAATATATTTCGGACTTGGAATGCTTTTTCTAAAGTAGAAACAGTCATTTTTAATTTTAATTATAAAATTAAATTATAAAATACAGAATAAAGATTGAGAATCTCGCTTATTCACTTTTATCTCAGAATTCGTGTAAATTTACAGAGACTCTGGATAAATATTTACATTAAATTTCCAGAAATTTTTAACAGTGTGTACTGCTCAAAAGGTGGGTCACTTTTTATCCCATATAACACAAAAGGGTTAAGAATCAAATATAATAGCATGTAGTTTGGACATAAATGTGTTCTAAAGTTCACGAAATTTCTGATTTCATAAATATATTTTCCTGAATATAAATATTTTCTGAAACAATTTCATGAAATTTCTTTACCCCAATAAGAGTACGCTACATCTATTTGCTTAGTCAAATATGTGGTCAAATGATTATCTTTTTGTCCTTCAATTGCTAGGTACTGAGTTCGAATTCTGATTCAGCCATATGTGTCCATAGAGTTTCGAAAAGCACTTTAAAAAGTATGTTTCGATTTAAATAACTTTAAAGTGTAAAAAATGACCGTAGTGAGTCAGATCAAACCGTTTACGCAAATGTGAAAATACTAAAGATAGCATTAAGGTTTTCAAGGTGATATTTATTTATTTATTTATTATAATAATTACATAAAAACTGGCATCAAACTTGATTATGCTCCTCAATACTACATTTCAGGTACTTTAAACTCAAATAACTATCACGAAATGAAATCCTTCTCTCTGCATCCCTCGTAATGGACAGTTTCCGAAACCACAAAATTGATCGAACCCTGGGTACGATTGTAACCTCACTTTCATACACTGCCGAGATAATTTACATTTATAGCAACCTTATTTTCAACAAATTTATCCAAAAACCAATAGCTTGATAAATTTTGCAACCGCCAAAGTTTTCCTTTAAAACTTGCAACTGCTGACTATCCTCCGTGTAATACTTCAATAAAAATAGTAAATATTTCTCTAATACGACTGGATTACTTCACAACTCCCTCTTTGTGAACCTCTTACAAAAACTTGTTGTAACCTCACAAAGCAGCAGAACTCCAGTTATGAACGAAAATGGCTCATAATCACGCAATCCTCATGGAGTAACCACCGAAAAATATTGTATATATATATATATATATATATATATATATATATATATATATATATATATAGAGAGAGAGAGAGAGAGAGAGAGAGAGAGGGAGAGAGAGAGAGCAATATTGTTAGCGTACTATCCTACTCAAAGTTTATGATTTACAAGATTATATGTATGTTGCTACACCGATATTTTTTTTAACTCAGTGCCAAGTTTAAGTTTTTTTTTTTTTTTTTTTTGCACGCTTTTTTGTGCCAAGTTGCGCGCCATGTCAGCCATTCTAGATTCTAGACATTTTGTCATATATCTCTAAAAGTACTGAAGGAATCATCTTGAAACTTTAGGAGAGTGTAGAACATGTAATAGGATATAAAACTAAAAATATTACATTGTTTTAAGTAATTATTGAAAAATTCTTAAAATTTGCTTAATTTTTATTTTTTACAGGAGGAATCATTATGGAATTTTAATGGATTTTAAGAATCCGATTGGCGCTCAGCGTGGTAACTGATATTTTGATCACCTAATACACAGATGCCTTATGATATATTAATTTTATCAATACTAAATAATTATTTTTTGCTTAGAAAAAAATCGTTTAGAAAATGCTTTATTGTCTATTATTAATATTAAATTTGTCTTCGAAATACTTTTACTAAAGATAAAAATTAAAAACAGTAACACCTAAAAAATAATAACTTTTTCTTTTAATTAAACTTTACACTGAAAAGTAATTTCCTTCGCTTGATGACTTTTAGAAATTTGTTTTCATAACCTGAAATACTTGACAACATGTATTAATAATAACAAGTAAGTTGCGTTTAGTTTAAAAAAACTGCAATGTATTGGCTGAGTGCCATACAATGTTTCACTTTTATACTATCTTTGATAACACATTGTTTGCTGATATAAAGAAATGACACTTTTCTTGGTTAAAAATAAGATTTTTTTTTTTAACATAATGTAACGCATTTTTAAAAGAACATTATTGCTATTTACATGTAATTTTCAAGTAAAAAAATAAAAAATACATGCATCAAAATAAGCTTAATAAGAGAAAAATCATTTTTTTTTCTTTTTATTATTATTTTTATTATTTTTATTATTTATTTATTTATTTATTTTTTTAACTTTATACACATGCTCAAAACAGCAATAAAAACAAACATATATAAGTCAATTACGATGCATTATTTAGGTATATTACAAAATTTCTTTACATTTCTGTATGAATACCATAAATAAATAACATTATTTTAAAAAATAAAAACTTCTCAATACCTGTCAGATGTATTTATCAATTAAAGATTATACACAGGATGGACACATAGGATTACCATGATTTAACAATATTCTTTCTCTTTAAATATTATACTGATTCTTTATATTGTTTACAGAAATGTTAGTCCAATCATAATGTTTTTTATTATGTCTGAATACATATGCAGGTGCCTCATTAAAAACGCTTTTATTGTTTCATCTGAAAACATAGCATCAGTATAAGAAAACGCGAAGTATGTAATGTAGTTTGCTGTGACAAAATCAAGGAAAATGGTTTAATACACAAGTTTTATTATATTGCAAAGAAATGTTTATAGTATATTAATGTTACTAATGTGCTTTAAAGTAAACATTAAGCCTTAAATTATTTTTATTTATATCGTCGTGATCAAAATTAAAATCGAATAAATCAAATGTACACATGTAATATTTGTTTAAACAAGCTATATATACATATATATTAACGAGATCTTTCTAGTTAACAGTATTAATAAAATAATTTAAATTACCATTTCATCTTTCTATGAATAACATATAAAACTAAATTTCTTGTTCACTTATAAAGCATTAAATGACACAAATCTTTAGTAAGATTAAAAAGAATAGCATTTTTTTTTTCTTATTTTCTAAATTCGTATTGACATTTATATGAAAAATAAACAAACTCCGCAAACTTAATTTAATTAGATGCAAAACTTTTTCCGAAACTTTGTTAATATAAACATTCTCCCATTCTAGAAATTTTGTTCATCGAAAAAACAAGAAGTAAAGCGTATATATAAATTTAGATTAATTTAAAATTATGCAGTAAAATCTGTTGTTATTCGTTATATTTGATATGAATCTTAACTCTTTATAATCTCTAAAAGAATATAGATCCGTATATTTATCATAATTCTAAAATATGAATAACAGTTTTAACCTGATCAAAATAACTGGTAAAGTGCATCATCATATTTCAAAATTAGGAAAACCTACAGCTGTGAACTTCATTATACACTATTTATTTCATTTATTTTTTTAGAATTCTGCAAAAAAATTAGAATGTTTTCTTTGCAATATTTTGAAATATATATATACCTGATATTGCTCCAGAAACGTAACCAAAATATTATTAAATATGTTTCTTTTTTTTTAATGATATTATAATTTATTGCCTTTTAAAAACTATTTTAAACGGATCTTGTTTAATTTTATATGTTAATTCATATTATTTATTCATTATTTCATATGTTATTTCATATGTTATTTCATATCTAAATTCATATGTTACTTTCAGACAATTTTTGCAAAAATATTTTTCTACGTTCAAATTGAACCAGGAAGACAAATTTTTAGCGTGTCGGTTGATTATCTGTTCTCTACATGCATTAAAAAGCGATTTTGTGCCAATTCCACTAATTGGTGCCTAGAGGAGGAAGGGGGCAAAAACCACGATTTTAAACTTAAATCTGCTCCTAACATTTCCAGATAGAGACTTTTGGTTTTGGTATATGAGTGTTGATTAAATGTACGAAACATGCACTTTGGTAGAATTTCGAGAAACTTTTAAATTCATTCGTAGGAGCACAAGTGTGAAAAGAAAATTGGACCTTCTTGGGGACATTTTTTTTTCAAATTATCCACAGGAAGGAGATTTTTGGTGTATGGGTTAGTTTTCACACGTCATAATTAATTGTACTTACTTTCGTGAATGTGAATTTAAAATAGGTAGATATGATAAACGTCAGTTAAGATATTTTATTCAATTTCTACAGGTTTTTATTTTATTTTATTTTATTTTTTCAGATTTTTATGGAATGCATTTTATGTGACATGGAATTTTTGAAAATTCCCTTAAATACCTACAGGGATCAACAAAACAGGTAAACCCTGCTAGTCATCAATAATAGTATGCTCTATTCTTTTGAAATTAAATTATTTCAATTCTTCTTATATACGAATGACATTATATATACCGGGTGCGCCAAAAATTCGTGAAAACTTTAAAAATCCATTAAAAAAGAACAAATGATGATAAAAAAAGTGCGGTTTGCACGAATGGCATCAGAAAGAGGGTGTTTTAAGAACAAAGAGAAAAAAAAAAATAGTTTAAAAAATGACCGATAGGTGGGGTGGCGCTGCGGTCCATACATAAGGTTCAGTTATGCAAATTAGGTTGTCAATAAAACACCTGAATGCACATGTACTCTACTGTGAATCATCCAGTCATACAGTACTCAGCTGTCACATGTGTAGTGACCACGGATTAAGACTGCCTATAGGATGAAAAACAAGATAGGGCAGCCAGCGCGGAAACCGGAGCTTTCTATTCCACATCAATTCAGCCGAGTGGAGAAAAACGATCCAATTGCTGCCTTGTGTAGTATCTTTGAAACTTATCGGATGAAAGTGAAAGCATTTGGCTTCTGCCATCATCCGATTTCCGAGAACGACCAATTAATCGCTACAAATTTAAGCAAACTCGCTGATTGGTAGATTGTTAAGATCTCTTCGCCCTCTATCTGTAAGAAGAATATTACAACTTTCCCGTAGCATTCGTAATACATCCTAAATTCTTAATCCGTGGTTGTGACTCTCCTAACTTCCTCCATACAATCTGCTGAAACTCATTTTGAACAACTTCAGCTTAAATAAATCTTTAAAAATGTAGAATTGTATTGGTATTGTTTTTCTGCTCATTATATTTTAATGCATGACTCATTTGTGTTAATTTGCTTAACGCATTCACCATTAGCGCCACCTAACGGTTATTTTTTAATTTTTTTTTTTTGTTGTTGTTCTTAAAAAAATCCGCCCTCTTTCTAATGTCATTCATGTAAACCGCACTTTTTTATCATTATTTGTTCTTTTTTAATGATTTTTTTAATTTTCACGAACTTTTGGGGCACCCGGTATATATATGGCAAGAATAAAAATGTTTTTGAAGTAAAGGCAACTTAGATGCCAAACTGAAAAAAACAAAGCAACAAACTCAAGTAATATGAATTGCATTAATCATCTAACCTCCTTGAATCCCATCTCAATAATTTCCGGTAATCCCTTGTGGTATAGGGAAAGGGTTATAAATAAACGAAAAGCTCGTTATTTATAGAATAGTTTTTATTATCTACATCTTTCTTACATGGAAGTATCACATAATGATATATTATTAAGGAACATAAGACAAATAAATATAAATAATTAAATTGTACGAATTCAACTTAATTCATTATGCGATTGGATAATAAATGGTTTATCCGTAATTATATGTATTATTTGCTGATTAATTGACAAAGCCTGATATACAATAAATAAGTGTATTTGTTTATTTTTCTAGACTTCTATACTGTTGCCAATACAAAAAATTTCTTAGATCACTCAATATAATATAACAGCCTTCTAATATACACACAAAGAAGTCATTTGATACAGATTCACACAATAAAACTTATACGTATGCAGTGTAATACACTTTTAACAAATAGATGCTGAAATATAGGTGTATGGGAAATAGAATATTCCGCACTACCTGTCAGTCTATCTAAACCCACATCAGATAAGCATAATGTTTCATAATATTCATCTCACATATTAAATTTGGTGCATTTACGTAGCATAGTAGCTGAGCTACAGGCTTCCTATAAACGGAAAAAAAAAGTATCATACCACCGCCATCTCGGTCTATATGCCTCTTGTTTCCCACAAACGGAAATTTTGATACTAGAACTTCTTAGTAATACCAATTACTTAAGAGGCTTTTCATTATCACTCTCTCGCATATCAATTTTTGTGCAGTTATACATTATAGAAAATGAGTTATAGCTTTCTCCTAACCTTTTCACGTTGTTACTTTTTCGAAACCGCCCTGTCTTGTTTCTACCTCGTCCATTCTACTTCTTAAATGATCCAAAGGTATAACGTTTTTAGATTTCTTTTACTGAAATCTTCTCATTATAAAATTTTATGAAATTACTTTCGTTGGTTCTTTATCTAGAGCAGCTACAATTTTTGTAAGACATTTACAGTCACACAGACACAAAGACAGACAGACAGACATCACTGCAAAAATGGAAAAATCGCGTCCAGGACATCTCAAAACGTAAAACTTATCAAAAATAGAAGTCTTTTTTTATGAATACAGTACTTCCCATACTTTATACTTTTGAATATAAAAGAAATAAAAATAATAACAGTAAGCCTGTGTATAAAGGAAATAAAGAGAGCACAATACCTATATTCACCGACAGCCAAAGTCTGTATTATTCTATGGAGAAATTTTTTTATAGAGTTCTCACTATCGAATGTACGTATTTATTTCGAAATTCCGTTTTCACATTCAGTAAATTTACAACTCAATAATTTGTTCTTGTTTTCAAAGTAATAATAATAATAATAATAATAATAATAATAATAATAACAATATATGTATATATATTTTTTAATTTCACTTCTCTGCATGAAAATCTGCCCTAATACCATTTACGCATACTCTTATGTAAAATGACTTCCTGAATTCGAATATGACGCCTATTTTGTCCTATCACCCACCGTTTTGGGGGAACGCCTTCCTATTTTTGTTACTGTTCTGCAATTTTGTGACTATGAATTTGATTTGGAGGGGGGGAGAGGATTATTTTAACTGTTAAATATCTTCTTAGGGGCTACATATTAGAAAAATTGTGAAACATAAAATATTTGTAGCAAGGAGGAAAAATAGGATAAATTCGCCACTGAAATTTGAAATTACAATTCTTTATTTTATTAATCTATTATTATTACTTCTTATATCTTAATTTTTTTTTTCTGTTTTTAAGTGTTTTAATAATCCTTTTTCCCCCTCCAAATCAAATTCATGGACTTAAAATAACCGAATAGTGATTAAAATTAAGGGAGTACGTGACATCCCGCAATCACGGGAGGTGATTGGCACAAAATGCGGATCATATTCGGATTCAGGAGGTCATTTTAATTAAGAACCTGTAAAAATGGTATCAGGGCTCGAATTTTTTTTTTTTTTTTTTTGTGTGTGTGTGTGTGTGTGTGTGTGTGTGTGTGTGTGTGTGTGTGTGCAGCGCAGTGTTTTTAACATTTCATTTTGGAGCTTAAAAAGAAGGAAGACAGAAAAAATGGACTTTTTTTATTTTATTTTATTTTATTTTATTTTATTTTATTTTATTTTGTATTTTTTAACTACAAAATAATTCATTAAAAGATTAAAAATAAATTTTTGAAAAAATAAATAAGCAAAGAAAGAATAAACAAAGAAAGAAAGAAAGAAAAAAGTTCAGTGTTTTACATTTTCTGAATGTGAAAACCGAATGAAAAAATAAATTCGATAATGATTTATTATAAAATATAATTTCTCCAAAACACAACAGGGAGTTTAGCTGACAGCGAAGATAGTTTTTGCGTTCTGTTTAGTACAAACGTATATAACTCACTTAACCATTTATAACTCACAATCTTTTATATAAAAAATCTTTACTCATCCCTTCATGTGGTTATAAATAGGATATTTCATAAACGTTTAAAATATTTCAAAAAATACGAAATAAGAAAGTAAACATTTATTGACAAACAAGTAGTAAAAAATAAATTAATTAATTAATTAACAAATCCATATAGATAAAACAGTACTTCCACTCATTCACTTACTCACTCACTCACTAATTCATCAACGCACAGCAAAATCAACTAGAGCCACTGACTCGAAAACTGGGTCAGAATATAGAACATATAGTGTAAGCACCCCCTAAGAAAAGATTTTGCGAAATTCGCCCCTCAAGGGGGGAGTAGGGGGCAAAACGTGATTTTGCAAAAACCGTCATATCTCAAAGAAAAAAAAAAAGACATTCGTAAGATTTTTGCTTTAAAATATAGCTAATACAAATATCTAAAAACAATTTCTGGAATTTTAGAAATTCGGTCCCCAAGGGGAAAAAGAGGGTAAAACGTGTTTTCACATACTCCTGTATATCTCAAACAAACTAGTTGGCATAGGTGGACTCTGCTCAGTTCCCCATCATATTTATGTTCTCACAAACTTCTACTGGGAGACATATTATAATCATGTTAAAAGAAATGAATTTGGCCAAAGCTTGATACAGTGACAGAATGAAATCCCCGCCTAATAGGCTATCCACCGTCCACTTCGATATATTTATCTTATTCTAGTCTATTAATTTATTTTATCAGGGTCAATTCTGTTGTTTAGTTTTCATGCTACTATTTCCAATGCAATAATCCTCAAAATTCATATTTATATGAAAAATTGACAATTTCGCTATGTCGATAAAATCGTAAATTACGAATAATTTACGAAATTTTCCTATTAGAATATTCGTATTCAATCATGTTCAAACAAATATCATAAATATAATTTTGAAGTTGTCTAATGTATTTATGATCCTCGAAATGGAAGTTTATGCTCAATTTTGCCTTATTCTTCCATTTTAAGTAAATCGTAAATTCCAAATAACTTACGAATTTTTTTAATTGGAAAAATCAAAGTCTATGATATTCATGCCAGTATCCAAAATAATATTTAAACTAATTGGCATAGGTTGACTCTGTTCAGTTCCCCATCATATGTATCTTCTCATAAATTTCTTGTACAGGACTTATTATATACATGTTAAGAGAAATGAATTTGACCAAACGCTTGACACAGTGACAGAACGAAATCCTCGCCTAATAGGCTACCCACCATTCAGTTCGATATCTTATTCTAATCTATTAATTTATTTTATTGGGATCAATTCCGTAGTTTATTTTCATGCTGCTATTTCCAATGCAACTTTTCTAAAAAGGCGTATTTTTATGAAATATCTCCCCATTTTGCTATGTTGATAAAATCTTAAATTTCAAATAACTTACGAAATTTTCCTATTAGAATATTTGTAGTCAATCATGTTCATACAAGTATCATAAATGTTATTTTGAAATTGTCTGATATATTTATGATCCTTAAAATGGACGTTTATGCTCGATTTTGCCTTATTCTGCCATTTTAAGTAAATCGTAAATTCCAAATAACTTACGAATTTTTTAAATTGGAAAAATCATACTCTATGGTATTCATGTCAGTGTCCTAAATAATATTTCGAAAGTTGTTTGACATCTTTACGAGGAAAATATCCCTCAAGATTGACGTTTATGTGAAATTTTTATCTATTCTGCCATGTTAAAAAATTCGTAAATTTCCATTAACTTACGAAATTTTTATATTGGAAAATTCATAGTCCTTAATACTCATGCCAGTGTCCCAAATAATGTTTCAAAAGTAGTCTGACATCTTTACGATGAAAATATCTCTAAAAATTGACGTTTATGTGAAATTTTGCCCTATACTGCCATGTTAAGAAATTCGTAAATATCCAATAACTTGCGAAATTTTCAAAGTAGCATATTTATAATTACTGATGTTCATTCCGGCATTAAAACTGATATTTTAAAACTGGCCTGACATTTTTACAGTAAAACGTTTCCATTTAATGCACATTTAAGTGATTTTTTGTCCTATTCTCCCATGTTAAGAAAATTGTAAATTTCGAATAACTGCTGAAGTTTTTAAATCCGAATGTTGCAAATGAATAGGGTTCTTGCCAGTGTCGAAAGTAATATTTTAAAACTGATCTGACCTCCCTGCGACAATTTGTTCTTGAGATATCGTGTTAACAGACTAACAAACTAACGGACTAACACACTAACGGACTAACACACAAACAGACACCCTACAGACAGACACCATACAAATTTTGTCATTTTCGGATTCCTCACACCTGAAAACGTGTAAAAAAGTCAAAAAACCGAGGTCGAAAATTTTCACGATTACCTAAGTTCCCCATACCTATAGTATGATGGGGAACTAAAAAAGCAAAACAGATATACTTGAAATTTTTGCTCTAATATATAGCTAATACAAATACCTAAAAACCAATTTCTGGAATCTTAGAACTTGAGCCCCAAGAGGGGGGGAGGGGACAAAACGTGATTTGAAATAATCCTTTATATTGCAAACAGAAGAAAAGATATATGTGAATTTTTTGCTCGAAATTATATCTCCCAGAAAAACCTAAAAACTAATTTCTTTAATTTTAGAAATTTGTTCCAGGTTGGGTGGGAGAGGAATGTGCTATGTGACCAAAAAAAAAAAAAAAAAAAAAGAAAGAAAAAAGAAAGAAAAATAAAAATACAGTTAGACAGTTCAAAATTGGTACAGATAGGTTTTTGATTCCCGCAAGTCGAATGAGGATTAGGAGGGGTTAGGAGAAGCTATTAGGAGGGGCGATAAGGGGGGGGAGGAAGGGCAAAAAAATATAGAGAGAGTTAGATCGTTCAAAATTGGTACGTAGAGGTTTTTTCATACCTGCAAATCGATTGCAGATATTTTCGAATTTGTAAAATTATAAGAATAGAAAGGAAAGGGGAGAGGTGAAGATGCAAAAATATAGAAATAAGAGTTAGAGCGTTTAAAATTAGTATTATTGGGTTTTAATTCCCGATAAATCGAATACGGAAATTTTCGAATTTGTAAAGTTATTGGGGGAGCGGGAAAGGGGTGCGCAGTTTAAAAAAATATATAATAGAGTTAGAACGTTCAAAATTGGTACATAGAGGTTTTTGATACCTACAAATCGATTGTGGAAATTTTCGGATTTGTAAAATTAGTAGAATAGAAAAGGAGGGGGAGGGGCGAAGGGGCAAAAATATAGAAATAAGAATTAGAGCGTTGAAAATTAGTATTATTGGCTTTTAAGGCTGGATAAATAGATTGTAGATATTTTCAAAAGTGTAGAATTATTACGAGGGGCGGACGCAGGGTTTAAAGTATAGAGATTCAGATAGAATGTTGGAAATTAGTATTATTAGGTTTAAAAGCCCGAGAAAACGATCGCGGATATTTTTGAAAGTGTAAAATAATTAGGAGAGGCGGGAACGGTGGGCGAAGGAACAAGCGCACCGTGCGTGCGTGTATACGCTGCTGCAGTCAACGGAGGCCCGGACCGATTATTCCACCGATGACAGATTTTTTTTTATGTTTTTCCCTTACAAAAATATAGTGATTCATTAAGAGTGACGAATATAAATGCGCTGCCGGAGGCAGTGGGGACTCGGTGGGACATTTTTACCGATGAGAATTTTTAGTGGCTCATTAAAAGCGTCGAACGTAAATGCGCGCACGTTGCACACAAAGGCCTGCGCTGCCGATTGCAGTGGGGACCCGGTGCGGCATTTTTCCCGATAAGATTTTTTTTTTCTATTTCTTTCACATGATAAACATTAATACAATTTTCAGAAATCATTAATTATATTGATTCATTTAAAAATAGTAACCAACGAAGCGGACGTAGCCTGCTAGTAAATAAATAAAATATTTAAGATTTCATTATATATATATATATATATAATAAGTGTTAATATAAAGCCAAAGCATACTCCATGTATCCATATATATATATATTTAATAATCTATGCAAACTTTTTACATATTTATTATTTACGTTTTAATCATTTTTATTGATAAATTAAATATTGATATCAAAACATAACAATGTGTCGAGAAATCTTGGGAATTTGTGTTGACTAAAATGTTGCATGATAAAATCGCTTTTTAAAGCTTGCTCTACAATTAACCTTGACTTTTGCATATATGAAAAAGATTTTATTTCATATGATACTTTTTTATTATGTATTTATTATGTAAAATGCTCAAACGTTGGTGCCCGGCTTCTTCATTATATATTTTCAATAAGCCGGGGAATATCGAAGCAAAGCATGTATGGGAGAAAGCAGCGAACTGAGCATGCGTCCAAACATAGCATACTCCCATTTCAAATAATCCATCGCAATATAATACAATTAATATGGAAGTTTTAACGGCATCTGTTGACTATTAATCTAAAATATACACTTTCATAAATTTAAAAAATACCCTGTCTTTTTTTTTCAGAATTAGATTTATTTATTTATTCAGATTTATGAAAATATACATTTTTAAAATCACGTAAATGCATATGACAAAACAATTTCATTTAAAATACTATTTATGTTTGCATTTCAGTTTTTTTTTTTTTTTCCTATTTATAATTTCATTTGTATTTGGAAACAAACTATGTTACTTGTGTACCATATCTCAGTATCACTCTTAATATCCTAGAATTTCCTGGAATGAGTTTCACAACATTAATAAAAGAGAGAATTATTATTATTATTATTATTATTATTATTATTATTATTATAGTATAAATACTTTATTATAAAAATATGGCACAACATTAACAGTATTTAGGTATTTTATGTTACACTTGTTCATCAAAACTGTGCATTGAATTGCAGGGATGCTTTAATGAATTACAGTAAGTAAAGATATCTTCCAATATTGCCTCTGTTTCCCGCTTTTTAATCCACCACGCCTCTAGTAAAAGGTACTGTTATTTCACTAAAGGGTCAGGTACATTTCAGCCCTTATAATATCAGCAAAATTTAAAAATAATTTTATTTAAAATATCTAAAATTTTTTTTTTTTTTTTTACTTTAAAAACACAAAAATTTTAACCGATGTTAAAAAAGTATTTTTCTTTATATTTCTTCTAGTTTTTATAAAAATAATACATTTTTAGATTTTAGATTCATTTTAATAAAATTCTCAAGGCTATCATTTGTATTAAAATATTTGCAAACAGAATATGCATGTGTGTTGTTTCTCAGAATTTAACAGCCTTTGCATTTCATTCCCAGAAGAAGATCTGTCACTCGGAATGAGAAGAAAATGGATACAGAAATTTATAGAGATTTGTATCTTTATGTAAATAATGAATGTTGACCGGGATTTTTTTTTTTTTTTTTTTTTAAGTATAGACTAATTAATAAAACGTTTTTAAACTGCATTTTAAAATTTCTACATACTTCATTTAAATGTTTATTTAAAAAAAAAAAATTGTCGAGTTTCCACCATTGAACAATAGTAGTATTTATATATTCTTTTAAGTTCTTATGATGTATAGTTTGCATATAATGCACGTAAGACTATGCATAATATTACATTAAGTACTCTGATATTTTAATATTTTTTAAACGTAGTAAACTCTACAATTTGTAAAAGTTAAACAAAACCATTTTAACATTTGTTGAAATTCACAAGCAGGGATGGAACACGGGCGCAGAATTCATACCACTATCAATGTAAGAAAATTTTCTACTTCTTAAATCAACAATATTATAGGTAGAGAAATTTCTTAAACGGATTCCGGTATGAATTTTGCGCCCGTGTTCCATCCCTGCACAAGTTAAAATAGTAATTTTTTTTTTTTTTTTTTTATTTTTTTTTTTTTAGATTTTAAAAATAAAATTAGGTATACTTACGAATTTAAACATATAAAGCCACAAATTTAATCAATAAACAAAAAAACCTTTCTTTAGCTTTACCGATGTGACTCTTTTTGGCGAAGTACTTTCTTATTAGGGCCCCCCCCCCTCATCGTCATCGTCGGTGACTCCATTCTGTGCGCTTCTGAAGATTTTCTGTAGGTGTTTTAACTTCTTTCTTCTTTCTCAGGATATGGCGACAGGTGGCGTCTGTACCTGTTGCTGGTTGGTCCAGGTTGCATGCGTTCGGTTGGCTAATAATTTCAATGGTTTCTCGAAAAAGTGCATAGTTGTGACTGTTATAGTTCGCGATTTTTTCGGTATTTAGAAAATCTATTTCGATATTTTCATTTTTATATGTTTGTGCTAGCGCGGTGCCGTATTTGCCAAATTTTATGTCATTAGTATGTTCCTTAATTCTTGTGTTAATTTTTCTCTTAGTCATTCCTACATAGCAAACGTCATTATTGTCTTGATATTTAAAAGGGATCTTGTAAACGCCGGCGGATTCGAGGGGGGGAATGTTATCTTTATCGTTTCTGATTATTTGATAGATATTTGGGTTTGGTTTAATTGGAATGTTTACATCTAGTTTGCTTGCGATATTTTTAATTTTCACTGCGGCTCCGCGATCGTAATGTATTGCACTAGTGTATTTTTTATTTGGTTTTTGGTAGCTAGGGATATTATCGATTTTCTTTATACGTTTTTTATAAAGTTTATCTACAAGGTTTTTAGGGTAGTTTGCTTTTATTGTTAAGTTTCTGATGTAGTTGATTTCGTTTTTAAGGTCTTCTGGTGCTGTACATATAAGTATTGAGCGATTAATATAGGACTGAATGGCGTTTAATTTATATTTATAGGGGGGTTTACTATTGTAATTGATAATTTCTTTACTGGAGGTAGGTTTTCTGTAGACATTTGTGTTGATTGTATTGTTCATTCTTTTGATTTTGACATCGAGGAAATTAATTTCATTGTTTAATTCTATTTCGTTAGTGAATTGTCTATTTTTATCTAAGCTGTTTAAATCGTTTAGAAGTTCTGTTGTGTTTTGTTGTTCATGAATTATGGCAAAAATATCATCTACATATCTGTTCCAGTATATTATTTTCTGTTTTAATTTTTCTGAAATTGTATCCTTTAATTTTCTCAATTTAAACTCTGCTACAATCCCTGATATAATACATCTTAGAGCAACCCATAAACATAAAAGATAGTATAGCCAAAATCGAAACTGCCATTAACAAAATTCCAACTCATAATCAAAATATAATAAGAAACACTGCTCAAAAAGAAATAACAAACCTGATGAAAAATAAAAACATTAACAGACACGATCTAAAAGCATTAAAATCTTTGAAAAATAATAAAGAAATAACCTGCACAATGACAGATAAAACAGGCAAAATAGCAATTTTCGACCGAGATGATTACATCAATAAAATGAACGAAACCATCCGCGAAATCAATGCCATAGAAACAAAAAAGGATCCAAATAAAAAACTTAATGAAAAAGTCAACGAACTAATCAAAAATGGCCATTGGCCCAATAACCAACCTCCAAAAATAGACAATCACGCACCAAACACCCCTAGACTTTTTGGAAAATACAAAGACCATAACCCCCCCCCCCCCCAAAATCAGACCCATAGTTAACAAACGCGAAAGCCCAACTTATAATTTAGAAAAATATATGACAAATATTTATAGGAAAATTTTCCCCCCATCACAATATAGCTTAAACTCAACTGAGGATTTCATCAGAAGAATAAAAAACTTTGAAATTCAACCAAATCATAAATTTCTTAGTTTTTATATAATTAACCTATATCCCTCTATCGACACCGATGAAATAATTAATACAATTAACGAAGAAATAGAAAGAAATTATAGTCCACTAATAGCCCAAACTTTAAAGTCTACAACCAATTTAATTTTAAAAGAAAGTTTTTTCAAATTTAATCAAAAGGTATACCAATAGGTCAAAGGGGTTCCGATGGGGTCCCCTATATCAGGGATTGTAGCAGAGTTTAAATTGAGAAAATTAGAGGATACAATTTTAGAAAAATTAAAACAGAAAATAATATACTGGAACAGATATGTAGATGATATTTTTGCCATAATTCATGAACAACAAAACACAACGGAACTCCTAAACGATTTAAACAACTTAGATAAAAATATACAATTCACTAACGAAATAGAATTAAACAATGAAATTAATTTCCTCGATGTCAAAATCAAAAGAATGAACAATACAATCGACACAACTGTCTACAGAAAACCTACCTCCAGTAAAGAAATTATCAATTACAATAGTAAAACCCCCTATAAATATAAATTAAACGCCATTCAGTCCTATATTAATCGCGCAATACTTATATGTACAGAACCAGAAGACCTTAAAAACGAAATCAACTACATCAGAAACTTAACAATAAAAGCAAACTACCCTAAAAACCTTGTGGATAAACTTTATAAAAAACGTATAAAGAAAATCGATAATATCCCTAGCTACCAAAAACCAAATAAAAAATACACTAGTGCAATACCTTACGATCGCGGAGCCGCAGTGAAAATTAAAAATATCGCAAGCAAACTAGATGTAAACATTCCAATTAAACCAAACCCAAATATCTATCAAATAATCAGAAACGATAAAGATAACATTCCCCCCCCCCTCGAATCCGCCGGCGTTTACAAGATCCCTTTTAAATATCAAGACAATAATGACGGTTGCTATGTAGGAATGACTAAGAGAAAAATTAACACAAGAATTAAGGAACATACTAATGACATAAAATTTGGCAAATACGGCACCGCGCTAGCACAAACATATAAAAATGAAAATATCGAAATAGATTTTCAAAACACCGAAAAAATCGCGAACTATAACAGTCACAACTATGCACTTTTCGAGAAACCATTGAAATTATCAGCCAACCGAACGCATGCAACCTGGACCAACCAGCAACAGGTATAGACGCCACCTGGCGCCATATCCTGAAAAAGAAGAAAGAAGTTAAAACACCTACATAAAATCTTCAGAAGCGCACAGAATGGAGTGACCGACGATGACGATGAGGGGGGGCCCCCTAATAAGAATGTACTTCGCCAAAAAGAGTCACATCGGTAAAGCTAAAGTAAGGTTTTTTTTGTTTATTGATTAAAATTAGGTTTGTTTTTTGGAAATATTTTCACTGAAACATGGCATGGAATCTCAAAAGTGTGCATTGTTAGCATCCGAAGTAGACGGTAGTTACAATATTGTTAAGATATTTATGCAATTTGACATTGGTTCTAGTCAGTGTCGAAGCGTCCATTGAAGGGATGGATGCAGCGCTTCCCTTATTTATTTATTTTTTTTTAATATAAAAGAATGGATGGTTGGGTTTTATGTCGCACTAGTGCTGCACCGATGGGCAATTGGCAACGGTCTGGGACACACCCCTAGAGGCGGTCCGGAGACATGCCATCACAATTTTGATACTCCATGGAAGGGATGGCTCTCCCTCTTCGGTGACCTCCAGAGGTATAATTTTTGATGGGTACATGAAGGACATTGCTTCCACGACAGATTTTACGTACACCGGCCACCATTATTGTACACGACGGTCTTTGGCCGGCTCGAGTACCGAACCCACAATCTTCCAATTGCGAGGCCGGCGCTCTACCGACTGGGCTACCGCGGCCCTAAAAATAATCAAGAAACGACTGGATTGATTCTTCCTCTGCTTTTGGAAGCGCTTCGCTTCGGCGCTTCCATAGTTTTCTAAACCACGTCTCGCCCCTGGTTCTAGTAATTCTATATCCTAAAAGAAGTGGCAACATAATTGCACACTACGGACTTTCAGTTTCTTTCTTATACAAATATGAGATTATTTTATTTTGGAAATAAAATAAAAATTTTGTATTAGCCAAAAATATTAATAGCACAATTTCAGAAATTATTTCACAATATAACCTAATTCATTTTTCAAAAGAATAAAAATAAATATATTTAAAAAACTAAAATAAGCACTTACTTCTTTAATAAAATAAAAAAAAAAAAAAAAAAAAAAAAAACCAAATCAAACCAAATCAATTAAAATAAAGTAAGAATCATTAGACAAAAGTAACTATGTTAAATGTAAAATTCTAAATAAAATTAATGGAGGTAATTTTTGTGCATCACTTTAATTTTTATGTTTTATCTTGTAACCTAAACTAAAAAAAAAAAAAAAAATCCTTAGGTTGAATCTTTTTTTTTTTTTTTTTTGAGAGAGAGAGAGAGAAATAATAAAGGAATTACGAAAATTTATCACCGGGAGAAATAAATCACACTACCTAACCTCCCTTTAATTTTAACAAAATATTGTTGACAATTTATCTTGTATATTATCTTTACTATGATATCTCCTGTGTCATCGATATAGCCTTTGTGTTAGTTTACTTATTTACACTTCAGACTTGTCAAGAAGATAAATCGACTTTGTGTAAAACTAATTCTTAAAGTAAATCGGAACGGTGAATGTATCTAAGTTTTAGCGTAGATTTATAATTTATCAATTAGATATGAGTGTTTTCAAGATATTATACATTTAGTTTGAAATATAGAATACAACTTAAAAGAATAATCTTTTTTTTTTTTTTTAAGGACTATTTCAAAACTTTACACACAAGGTAAGAAAAGTGCTAAATAATATAATTATATGTAAAATAATTTAGCAGAATAACATCTTAATTTTTAATATTAATAATCTAATTTTATTATTAATAATACCAAAAATTGATGTAATTTTTTATTATAATTAATATAATACAGTCGAACCTCGTTAACGTGAATCACAAGGGTGATAAAAAAAAATTTCATGTTATCAGTAGCTCATGATATCAGTAACTAATCTTCTTATAACTAAAGTAAACTTCATTTAGACGGGGATCGTGGAAACAGTTCGTGTTAAAAGTATTTCACGTTAACAGTGTTCACGTTAACGAGATTCGACTGCATTACTTTTAATATTATTAATATCATCATCATCTTCAACGCGGCTGAAGGCCACAAGCCTGTTCAGGCCTCAATCCATCTTTTACGTGGCCGACAATTACGACGATGATATAGAGAACAACATAAATAAGTTCCAATACATCTGCAGGACTATAAGAAGGGGCCGACGTGGCCGACAATTACGACAATGATATACACAACAACCTAAATAAGTTCCAATACATCTGCAGAGACTACAACATCCTAATTAATATTCCGTAGTGTTGTTAGTCACGCCCTTTTTTACACACCAGTAAATTTTTAGAGTAATAGTCTCCAAATTCAATTACGATTAAATAACAAGAAAAATACTCTAAAATGATACTGGTGTGGAAAAAAAGGCGTGGCTAAGAATACTACGGAATATTAATTAGTATGTTGGAGTCTCTGCATCTGTAGGACTATAAGAAAAACAAGAAAAGGTACCTGAATAAAATATTTCAAGACAATGGTGTTACCAACTATACTATATAGAAGCGAGAATTGAAAGCTCAAAAAGAATGAGGTAAGAGAAATAATATCTTCAGACATAAAATTTCTAAGGAGTGTGAAGAGGTGTCCTATAATGAATAAAATAATAAATGATGACATCGGGATGAATGAATGGATGGTTGGGTTTTACGCCGCACTAGTGCTGCGCAGATGGTCAATTGGCGACGGTCTGGGACACACCCCTAGAGGTGGTCCGGAGACATACCATCACAATTTTGATCCTCCACGGAAGGGATGGCTCTCCCGCTTCGGTGACCCCCAGCAATAAAATTTTTGATGGGAACATGGAGGACATTGCGGCCACGACAGATTTTACGTGCACCAGCCACCATTAGTGTACACAACGGTCTTTGGCCGGCTCGAGTACCGAACCCGCAATCTTCCAGTTACGAGGCCGGCGCTCTACCGACTGGGCTACAGCAGCCCAATAAAAAATAATGACATCGGGAAAGAACTAAAATCTAAGCCAATAATACATACTGTAATGAACTATAGAAATAAGCGGAAAGAACATTTAGAACGAAGGTTTGACATTATACCGAAGGCAGCCCTGAAAGCCTAGGCCAAAGGGAAAAGAGAAGAGACAGTGGAAGATAGCATAATATTATCAGTATAATTTTTAATGTTATTAATATTACAGTTTAGAACATTTTCAGAAAATATTTCCTAATTGAATTTTTTTATATGATTTAATAATAAATATGTATTATTAAAAAACAATCTGCTTTTATCAATGCCGGTATTGGCAACTAACTGTTTATTTATTTATTACTTTTATTACCAGACTACCGTAGGTAATGGAAGTATTGTATTCGGTCCAAATATTCGATGTTGAATTTTCACATAATTTGCAAGTTTTAAGGCTTCCTGAGTCTAAAAAATGTAGTTTTTGACAATTGATCAGTGTGTGTGCATGTATGTATATATGTATGTGCGCATCTATGTGGGGAATTTCTGACTGTCATATCTCTGAAACTAATAAAGATAGAACTACGAATATTCAGAATTGAGGCAGGAGTGACGTACAGATGAAGTTACCAAATCTTGACAAAAATTGAAAACCCGAAAGTGGGACATTGGAAACCAGAAATGGGACCGTAAATCTGTATCTCAAAAACAGCGCTATCGATTTTCTTCAAATTTGCTATATGAACACTCTATTAGACGTCCTTTCGAATGTTGTAGTTGGTTAGTTTAGAAAAATTGATAGATGCTCCGTATAAATAGCTCAACTTCAGGTCTCGCAAGTGCATTACTTTAAAAAGAGCCGTACGGATTTTTTTTTTTTTTTTTTTTCAAATTCGTGATATTAACTCCCTTTTTTTTTTTTCTTGAAAATTGTTATATAAATCCGTTTCAGATATTCTCCTTTCTCATATATTGCGTGGATATTACAGGGAAATTAGCTGTCATCCTGATTAGGTTGGTCAGTTTTAGATCTAGGAAATATGTGTTTCAGAAAATAACTCTATCTTTTTTTTTTTTTTTTAACTCGCTTTGTAAACTCCGTTTTACATGTCTTTATATATGTATATTAACTTTCCGTTATAGGAAATTTGTTAGATGTCTACTTCGATAGGTTAATTTTATGTCTTCTGATCACACTATTTCTAAAAAATGCATATAAAAAGTGTAACAGTGGATAATGGAAGTCGTGTGGTTCTTTCACACATTTTTTTATTTAATTATTTTTTCTTTATCATACGATATAAAAAATTTCTTTTAGTTTGGGTAATTTTATTCCTTATTCTGCTTACTTTTTGCTAAATAAATATGAATCCAAAATCTGATGATTTTATTTTAAAAATTTTAAAGTGGACATCATTTTTCTGTTTGAAAGAAAAATATTCAAACACGTCCACATTAATTAACTACTATGTAAATAAATTAATATTATATGTAAAGATTGAAAAAAGTACATAAAAATATATTTACGTATTTACAAAAGTTTCACAGTTTTAGGAAGATATACGTGCAAGAGAACATTAAATTTATATTTATAAGTTTCTATAATTTTGATGAGAGAAAATAGATATAAATTCAAATTCACCGTATTAAATACCTTTTTTATTTATATATATATATTGCTTTAATAATTTAACATTAATAAGGAAGTATATACATACACTGCTCGACATTGAAAATGCAACACCAAGAAGGAGTGGTCAGAAAGTGATGAAATTTGGAAAATAGACAGAGACAGCAAGGTACAATAAGTGATCTTTATTTCAAAATGATAGTCCGAATACAGAGCGAGAACGGCGTCGGCTCAGTAGGATGTAGGACCACCGCGGACAGCGATGCACGAATAAACACGTCCAGGCATAGAGTCAATAAGAGTGCGGATGGTGTACAGAGGGATAGCTCTCCATTCCTTTTCAACCATTTGCCACAGTTCGTCTTCTGAACGAGGCAGGGGCAGAGTCTGCAAACGGCGTCGAATCACATCCCACACATGTTCGATTCGTGACAGGTCAGGAGAGTACGGTGGCCAGGGAAGCATCTGTATACATTGCAGAGCATGTTGGCAGATGCGAGCACTTTGTGGTCGGGCGTTATCCTGTTGAAAAATTGCATTAGGCAGCCCCTGAAGGTAGGGGATTGCCACAGGCCGCAGTACATTATCCAAGTATCGTTGGACCGTCATAGAGCCCTGAATACGAACTAGAGGTGACATGGAATTATACGCAATAACGCCCCAAACCATTATGCCACGTTGTCGTGCGGTTGGGCGTTCCACAGTTACTGCAGGATTAGATCTGTCTCCATGTCGACGCCACACACGTATGCGGCGACTGTTACTGGATAAACAGAAGCGTGACTCATCTGAGAATACGACGTTTCGCCATTCTGTCATCCACGTCGCTCTAGGCCGGCACCATTCCAAACGTTGGCGTCTATGCTGTGGGGTCAATGGCAGTCTTCTTAGCGGGCGCCGTGAGTGCAGGCCACGTGCAACCAATCGACGGGTAATGGTTCTGGTTGGCACGGAAACATCCAGGGTATCTTGCACATGCTGCAGAATCGAGGAACAAGTGACTTGCGGGTCCGCCACAGCTTGTCGGCCGATGCGTCGATCCACGCGTGCTGACGTCACTCTTGCTGCACCTGCACCCCTCAATCTTGCCACATTTCCTTGTTCCAACCATGTTCGCCACAGCCGATGCACCGTGCTTGCATCCATGTGGGTATCAGCTGCTATTTGACGTAAGGACCAACCCCCCCCCCCCCCTTCTCAGTCCGATCACCATACCCCTCGTAAAATCGTCTATCTGCTGGAAGTGCCTTCGTTGACGGCGGACTGGTATTCTCTCTTATTACACGTATCCTCCGAAACAAAAACAAAATTTCTTCGATAATTCGTCTGGCAGAAATAACTACACGAATATTGCAGATTCTGCAAGTTCCTTCCCTTTTATCTTACTCCACGTGCGTCGGAGAGCTGCGCATTTCACATCATTCGCATAACTCAGTGACGTGCGTCTACTCTAAAATTTGCATCAATTTCTGACCACTCCTTCTTGGTGTTGCATTTTCAATGTCGAGCAGTGTACATGCAATATGTACGCATTATACCAAAAAAGATCTTCATCATACTCTACATAAAATATTTACCACAAACAAAACGCTTAACATACAGTCGGTAACAAAAGTGTCCGAACACTAGCAAAAATTCCAATGTAAAAAAAGTACACTTCATACGGTTTTGTTAAATAAATCCTTATCGAATCATGTTATTACATTTACTAAGACCAGGATTCGACAAGGATTTATTTAACAAAACCGTATAAAGTGTACTTTTTTTACATAGGAATTTTTGCTAGTGTTCGGACACTTTTGTTACCGACTGTACTTAAAATAAAACCAAACTAAATATATACGCAAAATTCAAGAAAGCAAAACTGTCAAAAACTCTTGAAATTGAACTTGACTTGAACCAAACAATTAAATGCATACGCAAAAATTCAAGAAAACAGAACTGTCATAAACTCTTGGTGTGACTTAAGATACACGACTTCTGGATATCTATATATATACATATGTGCGCGAGTGCAATAATATTAAAACTTTATTGATACTTTAATCAAATTTAAATAAATAAAATCACTTTTAGCTTACTGCATATAATATGTTAAAAATAAAGTAAAAAAATTTATATTATAAGAGATAAAAAAAAAAAGACATATATATATATATGTGTTAAATATGCCTGTTAAAATTAGTAATCAACAAAAAGCGTGCTTTCTTTTAAATAAACTTCCTAGTACAAAGCAATTTCCTTCACTTAATTACTTATAAAATTTTCTTTTTTAAGCATTTATTATTTGACAGTATGAATAAATATAAGCAAATACTTTTTTTTTTCTCTTTGTATCAACATAAAAAAAGACAATATATTAGCTGCGTAACTTACTTACATATTTTTATTTTATTTTATATATGTTTTATATCATTTATTTTATTTTAACTTTTCCATTTTTTTTTCACTTTTAATTCATATAATTAGAAAACACGTTTTTTATATGAAAAGTTTTTTTTTTTTTTTTTTTTTTTTTTTGAGTGGTTATTTATTATTTCTGCTTGTGCGTGTATGTAGTACATCTTATTAAAGTAACAGATATTCAGTTATTAATTGAGAATGTATGTAAAATTACAATTAACAGAGAACTGTATTAAAAATATTGTATAATACGATAAGTAATATGTTACTCGAGAAATATTTTATTCATTTCCTTGTGAAAAGACAGAAAAAATTATTCAAAATTTGGATTTTTATATCCTGAATTCTTTATCTCTTCTACAAGCCTCCTTTTTTACTTCCATTACCCGACTACCGTAGATTATGGAAGCATTGTATTCGGTCCAAAAATTTCATATCGAGATTTCACCTTATTTACATGTTTTAAGGTTTGCTGAGTCCAAAAAAGTAGTTTTTGGCAATTTTTCAGCATGCGTGTGTGTATGTATGTGGAGAATCTTCTGACTATTAGATATCTGAAACTAATAATGATAGAATTGCGAAAATTTAGAATTGAAACAAGTGTGGTGTACAGATAAAATTTCCAAATTTTTGTGAAAATTGGAAAAACAGAAGTAAAATCCGTATCTCAAAAACGGCTCTAACGATTTTCTTCAAAATTACTGCATAAACACCCTATAAGATGTTTTTTTTTTTTTTTTTTTTCAAATGATATAGTTGGTTAGTTCAGGAAATTGATAGGCGTCCTATATAAATACCCAAAAACCAGGTCCTACAAGCTCATTCTTTTAAAAACGGCTGTATGATTTTATTACAAACTTGCCATATTAACCCTCATTTAAATATCCTTCTGTATGTAACTGTTGTTTTCTGGTCAACATTTGATTATGTCAAGTTTTGATAAAATTCGGTAAGCAAAAACGGCTCTAGCGATTTTCTTAAAAATTTTACATAAACCCATTTTAGATATCCTTTATCATGCTTTACGTGGTTATCACAGGAAAATTAATAATCATCCTGATGAGATCGATCCGTTTTAGATCTCGGAAAATGGTGTTTAAAAAAAAAAAAAAAAAGTACCTTTTTTTTTAACTCGTTAAGTAAACTCCGTTTTGTATGTCTTTACGCGTGTATTAACTTTTTCTCACCAGGAAATTTTTAATTGTCTATTTCATTAGGTCAATTCTGTGTCTTCTGATCACTTTATCTCCAAAAAGTGCATATAATATGGTAATAGTGGGTAATGGAAGTCGTGCGGTTGTTGCACACCAGATTATTTAAATATCTGGATAATCTACATACAAGTAAAAAAAAAAAATTACCATTTTTACAATATTGTTATCTTTAACAAGTACTAGAATTTAATCTATAATTATTTATTAATGAAACAAGGAGATCTACTTTCATACTAAAGATAACGAATTTTTGCACTTGGCGATCACAGGTTGTAACAGATAGCGCTAGTGAAGTAATTGCCTACGTGGCTAAGCTATGACCGATATTTTGCAATTAATGAAGTAGAAAACAGATGCTAACATTCCTATCCCTCTTATTTAATTAAGTGATGGTATTATTTTTTTTCTTCATCAAATATCTTCAATGAAGATTGATAATAATATGCTTGAACTGTTTTTCTGTATTATTATTTTTTTTTTCATCTATTTTTTTTTAGATAGTGTTTGAAATAAAGATTATTTGATATTACTATGTTCCCTATTTCAGCAAAATAATGTTTCCGTTTACAAAAGGGACAGTATTTCAAAAATTGTTTAAATTTCATTAAAAATAAGATTAACCACTTATATAAAACTGGAAAAGCCCCGGTTTGTGAACGAATCGAATTCCGAATGCGACGAAAATTTCAAAATCAAACTCGTAATGTACAAAACTCGCTCTGAAGCTGTTTGCGTGCCAATAGATCAAAGTTTGTTAACGAAACTATTTTTAAATTCATGAAATCAATGAAGGTAGTGAAGATCTGGTCACTAAAAAGATCTCCGAACAGAAATAAATGACGATTTCAGACCACATTTTTATAGTACAAAGAACTAAATAAGACTTTATTTAACCAAATTTATCCAAATGAAAGTTTAGCCGAAAATTTCCTTATACGGAACGTTTATGGTGAAAACATTTTCGCGTTTCTTAATTAAACGTCGTTGTTGGGGTGTATTGAGAACTTTCACCTTAACGTCTAAAGAACGCTTGACTGTCGAAAATGCGACGTACAGTTGACCGTGACAAAAAACAGGTTCAGATAAATAAATGTTCTCTTTTTCTAAGGTTTGACCTTGTGACTTGCTGGTGGTCATGTCTTTGACAGAAGACTGTCTACGTCTCCTCTTAAATGGGAGTTCTGTATCGGAGCTAAAAATGTCAATGCGGGGAATTAGAACCATCTGCCCAGTTACAGACAACTGATGACTTTGGCTTCTGCGACATTACTTCTCATACAGTTGACGACCTGCTTAGTGTCGTTGCAAAGCCCTTTCTTCGTATTTAAATTGCTCAGTAGCACCACCACGGCTCCAACTTTTAAAATAAGCTTATGATGAGGCATTCCTGAAGGATCGATACTATTGGGAAATTCTCTCGTGAAGTTTATGCGTTCAATATCGTCTTCTGTTTTAGCCGCATCTTCCCTTAGATACGTCACTGATTCCCCTTCTAAAATGTTGATGACTTCCTCGTTGATTCTATTCACATCAATATTCTTTGGGCATAGATTTGCCTTTACTGCCAATGATTCTACCATATGAATGAAAAATTTTTCCCCAAAGATTTCGTAAACTAAATTTCCGTGATACAAATATTCTGCTGGAATTTCAATGATGTCATCAGGAAGGCAAAAATCATTTATCAAGTCACGATTACCAAGTTTCAGAAGCCAAGCACTGTAGCCCGGATCGACAGAGCGCATGTTGGATATCAGGCTTATTTTCTCAAAATACTTCTAGTTCTCACTGAATGGTCACCTATGAAGAGAATGTTCTTATTATTTAGATATAGTTAAGAACTTTTATTACCACTAGACACATATAGGACATAAAATTTATCTGCCATAAATTTGTGAAATGTTACGTATACTATTTATACTTTTAAAAAAAAACTATGCGTTTAAATATACAGTTGGGAAATAAGAGTAACTCAAAACATGCGTTTTGCTTTTTAATAATAAATAGCATTATTTTAATATTTTGACAGCAAAAAGAAGGGAGAATATTTTTTTTTAAAAAACGAAAATATATGTCTGTGTACACTTCACATATTTTAACTTTCAATAAAATCTGTTGTGATACATTAAAAATATGTTCTGTTTTTATTAATGGAGGAAGAAATAGCTCTTTTTGTGAAAGAGTAGAGTCAAAATTATCTTCTGCTGATATATTTATAATTTGAATATACCTTAAACATACTGAAATATTAGATTGTACGGCTCTGTAAATTTAATCTTATTGGTAATAAAACTAAGGTAAGAGCACCAGTCGTGGACACTTTAAGGACATTTTCTGGCTATTTTTTGTGTAATTCTTTAAATTTTAGACTCAAAAAATAATTAAAGTTGTCCACCTTTATTAATCCTTTCTTTATATGACTGCATTACGAAAATTTCTAATTGTAGTATTTATATATGTAAAAAAATAAAAAATAATAAAAAAAATCCTGAAAGCTTAAAATGAGCCAGTAGTCGACACAATAAAACCCAATAGATTTTAGCCATTAAATTTTTGCTTTAAAATTACGGTGACCAAACGTTCCCATTTCTTGAGGACAGACCGTTTTTACAGATTTCCTCCACATAACTGAATCTTCGTTGGGGATCACATTTAAGATTAAAGTTTGAGTGGGTTTTACCTCACACTAGTGCTACACTATGGATAATTGGCAATGATCTCGGAATCCCTAATAAATCTAGGCAGTAGATATATCAACACAATTTCCTCCACAAAAAGAATGGCTCCGCTGCTCTTGCGATTTCGAGAGGTATGATTTAGGAGAGAATATTGAGAATATTGGGACTGCGACATATTTTACGTGCACCAGCCAGCATTAGTCTACAGGACGGTCTTCAGCCACCTCGAGTGCGAAACTCACAATCTTCCAATTACGAGCTCGATGCTCTACCGACTACGACCAGGTTACTGCAACTCGGACCACATACAGAAAAATCTGTCTCCAACTGTCTCCATTTTTTCACATTTCTTTAAAACAATCGATTTTAATGACATTTTATAATTTTTTTTTTTTTTTAATTATTGGCTAAATATATGTGCTTCTTATTTTAAATATCTTTCCTTCGTCTGAATTGTCTACTTAGTTGTTCTTATGCAAATTTAGTATATTAATCTCGTACAGTCGGCAGTAAAATTATTGAAGCTCTAGCAATAATTCGTATTTAAAAGATGTGCATCTAATACAGTATTTTATAACGAAATATTTGTCGAGTCATGATTGATCTTAGTCTTATGCTGTTTATAAAAAAGTAAGTTCATGATAAAAATTAGCAACCAAATTAAAAAAAAAAAAAGGAAAAATGTGGATGTGTGCTTTAATAATTTTGCTGCCGACTGTATCTATGACATATATATATATATATATATATATATATATATATATATATATTCATGTTTCAAATCATTCATAATTTGTCCTACAAAAACTACAGTTGTATATCATATTCTACAAATTTGCTACTTGAAGGAATTTTATATAAATTATTTCAGCATGAGTAAAATGAAATGTTTTTAAAACTAAAATATTGTTTTATTTTATTTTATTTATTTATTTATTTATTTTTATTTATTTATTTATTTATTTATTTATTTATTTTTTGGACAAATTTTGTCTCACTTCTTTTTCTGAAATTGGGGACATCACGATTTGTTCCCCCTTTTCTTTTAGAAAATTTGGTCGCCTTAGTGTACGAACATTTATTACTAAAGATCGTTAAGGGATCGTAATTACTGAATTTGTCCCCATTTCTCTTTAAAAAATTTGGTCGCCTTAGTATTCGTACATTTATTATTCAAAATCGCTGAGGGATCTTAATTGGTGAATCTATTGATACCATATACATCATATTTGTATGCTTGTCTCGTAATCCGCTTGTAAATTTTCATTAGATAATTACAAATAGCACATGAAAGAATTGCAATACGAAGAAATGAAAAAACACCCAGGGCCTGCGCGGGTATCGAACCCGCTCTCTTACGTTCGAAGGCAGTTAGCAGTGTGGGGACATAACCACTAGGTCACGAAGGGCCAAATCTAATGAGGAAAATATTTTAGGCTGCCTATAATTCCAATCTCATCAATTTAGAGACATTGAGGTTGAATGGTTTTGACGTCGTACTATAGGTAACTAGTTGGCTATTCACGATGATTTGGGAGTCATCCCTAAGTATTCCCCAGAGACAAATCGTCATATTTTGATCTTATACTGAAAAATTGGCTCCTCTTTTTGCACCATGACGTCTTTCACGTGTAATTGATAACTTGATGAAGCATAATTAATTAACGAGAACACATCACGCCAACCTCTCGGACCCTATGTAAAACAATCATGAGAGATATATCTCTCTAAATACAAATGTCCTCCATTTCCCCATCCAAACTAAATCTCTGGGGGTAACCAAATGTCTCCAGACTATACTTAAGGGTGAGATTCAGACCGTTGCTGATTGCACACAGTGTAGCACGTGCGGCCTAAAATTCATTCATCCTCACCCCTCTAAATACTGAGCACAGTTATGCTATTACAATGTCGATAGGAACCGAACTTAACCAACTGGTCCAATAGGGAGCCCAGAAAAAAAAATTTGCGAATAAAAAAACTTAAAATGTCTCGAGATTATCTCATGATTCAAGGGAATTCCCATTTTGTTCCGTCTTCTAAATTTGGAAAATCATGGGATTCATCCTCTCAGCAAAAGATCAAAATTGTGATGGCCTGTATCATTACAACTCCTAGGACTGAGTCCCAAACCGCCGCCAATGGCTCAATGCGTAGCTTTAGTGTAACATTAAAAACACTCAACTCAACTCTAAATTTTGCAAATTACAGAGTTGTGTCCACTACTGGACCTGACCTTAAAAATCAAGTGAGTCAGTAGGGGACAGGGTTGCCCACTACTGGACATGATGACATTTTTGGTAACAGTATTGGACACCCATAAAAATACTATATGTTAATACATGATTAAAACAACAGCACAATAAATGAATTCTGCGAACGTATTGTAGTCATATGAAAGGAAAAGGTAGAAGAAATCAGTTAAAAGTAAGCAGAGGCAATGCAAACAAAATGTTATTTTCTTATCCAAAACGATAAGAAAACACTGTAAAATCACAAAGAGTGCATATTTTTTTAGTTAAACTAACGTTATTCTAAAACTGATAACCGGAATTATTTATAGTTATAGACATTAATAGTAGAGGACTATAACTTTTTTTCTGAGCATTGCCCGAACCATCAGACGGTTTCGAAAGCTTACTTTCCGAGTTTGCATTTAAAAGTGTCCACTACTGGTACATTTACCTTATATTCTATAGCAAACTGTTTACTTTTCTTTTCTTTTTATCACATGTGTATAGTGTTACCTTCGCTATGTTTTGTGCGTTAAAGTTAGTCATGATTGCTTTAAAGATGTACCTTTTACACATCATTTTATTCTCATTTTTGTAGCTATACACTAGAAAATTTCATTAAGAATATGCTGTATCTATAGTTAAAAAAATCTTTGTTAATCTACAAAAAAATTTATGGCAACTGAATTCTTTATTTTGTATGTCCTCAAAGGGACATTTAAATAAAGAGAGAATTTAATTCGGAAAATCATTTTCGGAAAATGGGGCAAGCAAATGATATTGTGGGATATTAAATGCTGCCTGGGATAAATAAAATGAGTAACTTAACCTTATCAATACATTTAAATTATTGCAAAAAACTCAAAATTTTCTTTAACATCTCTATTGGTTTACACTTAATTAAACACAGCAAATAAATAAATAAATAAATAAATAAATAGCAAAAAAAAAATAGCAAAAAAATTATGCAGAAGTTCTTTTATTTATTTTATTATTTTTTTTTTTCCACGCATGCAACAATTTTGCAAACAGATAACAGTAAATATT
Source organism: Salticus scenicus (assembly GCA_963930645.1). Taxonomy (NCBI): domain Eukaryota; kingdom Metazoa; phylum Arthropoda; class Arachnida; order Araneae; family Salticidae; genus Salticus; species Salticus scenicus. The sequence continues at coordinate 90,327,512 of OZ005654.1, forward strand.
AAATAAAGGAGAGCTTTAATAGTAGGATGGTTGGTTGTAGGATTTAAGGCCGATTGACTCCTGATGTGTCCTAGGCCTAGAGGGGGAATGCCCTCCGTGGGGGTCTTTCTAAGGGGTCCTAGCCCGTATTTACGCGAGTTTCGGAGGAAACCACGGAAAACTCCGAACGGCTAGGTCGATGAGCGCGATCTGGGATCGAACCCGGCACCTCCCATCTACCAGCTTTGAGCGCAGAACCGCTCGGCCGCTGGTGGGCCTGAGCTTTAATAGTAAGTTTTAAACATTTTTATCTCTGAAGCAATTTTATAAAACATATTAGATCATTAAAAAATTATTTTATTTTTGAAATATATTATGAATAAAATTATACACAATGATTTTTTATATTTAATGTTTTTATAATATCCTTTTAATTACGTTAATTTGGCAATAGTAAAAATTGAAAAGAAAAAAAAGAAATATATATATATATATACTATAAAGCTAAAATAAAATTTATAAGAACCCTTATATATATATATATAAACATACATATTCAATAAAAATAATTAGATAAAAAATAATTAAAAACGTGAAAAATGAAAATTTTAATTAGCCATTGAAGTACGTAAATATCAAATCGAAATAAACAATAACCAAAGAAGGAGAGTTGTTTCTATTATTTAATTAAATGATCTGTTTTTAATATTTCTATCTAAGACATGAAGTGTAATAATTGCTCTTTAGTGTAATTAAACATTTGTCAAAATGTCTGGTTTTCTTTTTTATGGATTTATTAGCAATTTAAAACAATTTACTATTTGTATTCATCCGAATAAAAATATTAATTAGGATTTTCATGCAGCTTTAATATTAATAATTAAAAAAAAATATTTAAAGTATGTTTACATACCTACAAATAATAAAAATGTTGTAGATTTTTTTTTTTTTTTTTTTTTTTTTTTTGTAAAATTTGCAATATATGTCTATCTATCTATCTATAAGTGTGTGTGTATACATATATGAATGAATAAATGCATATTTTTTTTTTAAGTGTTAATTTTTATTTTTATTATTAAATTTATTTATTTTTTATTTTTTACGTTATCCTTTATACAAATAATATGTATAAAATGAGCATGTGAACAGTTAAATACATTACCCTACTTTTTAACTAATAATTTACAGTAAGATAATTAAAAAGTAGCATGCACGTTTTTTTTTTTTTTTTTTTTTTTTTTTGCGAAACCGCCATTTTTGGAAAACCATACCCAGCTTTGCCAACCCTGTGATAGTATTTTCCAACATTTGTAATTTTTAACTCAGGTATCACAACAGTATATACTTATATATGTGTATATATACAAGCGTATACACCAAGCGACAAATGATAGGAACAAAGGTTTTTTTTCTTTGATTTTTCATAAAATAACATTATCTAAATTGTGCTTATCATTCATTATTTTCATAAAATAACACTATTCCCGGATTAATTTTTGTTTTAAGACAAATTTAGAAAAGTTTTATGACTAAAATTTTTCTAATTTAGGACTACACTCCGCGACAGAAAGATAAGAACATTTTAATTTTTCATAAAATAACATTATCTAAAGTGTGCTGATCATTTATTATCATAACAAAATATTATCATATCAAAAACATATTAAGTATTTGAATCATATTCAAAAAAAAATAAAAATAAAAATAAATAAATAAATAAAAATAAAACCTTTGTTCCTATCTTTTTGTAGCGGTGTGTAGTCTTAAATTAGAAAAATTTTAGTCTAAAATTTTTTCTAAATTAGTCTTAAAACAAAAATTAGTCCGGGAATAGTGTTATTTTATGCTAATAATAAATGATGAGCACAATTTAGATAATGTTATTTTACGAAAAATCAAAGAAAAGCCCTTTGTACCTACTTTTTGTCGCGGGGTGTATCTATCTATCTATCTCTCTCTCTCTCTCTCTCTCTCTATATATATATATATATATATATCTGTACTGATAAGTATAAAGGATTTAAGTCCAAAAATGTCGATTTTGAGTTAAGTACATAGTCAGACTCAGAAAAAAATTCTCTATCGATTGGTATAAAGGATTTAATTCTATGCCATTTAGTCTTTGAGAAAATCCATTGGTAAAAAAAGGACCAATTTAGAAATTTACCATTCATGTATGGTATAAAATATTTAATTCAATTTTTTCCGTTATTAAATGAAGGATGACAACCACTGAATGGTATAAAGGGTAAAAATCAACGAAATACCTTCTCCCTAATCCATTCTTCTGATTTGTTTTTAGCTAGTTAAACTTTATTTTTCGTCTCCTGAAAAATCAAGAATATGGACTTAAATCCTTTATACTTATCACTACATTATATATATATATATATATATATATATATATATATATATATTTAATAATATATATTTATGTATATATTTATATATATAATTTTTAAAAATAGTGTTAATGCCAAAATAGGCCATTATGTGTATATATGTAATAATATATACATTAAGCAATAATTTTGAAATAAAGTTAATATATAATTAAAATACATTTAAAAATTTTTGCGCTTAAGCAGCAGATTAAATTTAAATGTAAATATAATAAATAATTTAATTCCTTTACAATACTCAGCAAATAAGAGAAAGATGAAAATACCAACAATGATATTAATATTTAGAAGGATTACTTATAAAGTTATTGTCACAAATACCATTTAAGTAAAATTCACCGATTAGTAAAATCATGTTAAAATACTTACACAGAAGAGAAATGACGTAGATATCACTAATGCCTAAAACAATGAGATAGTTTTTTTAATCCATTTATCGAGTAAATTCAGCAACACAAGATAAGAATTGCAAGAAATAAACCAAAATACTATTGTCAACACTAATCATAACTCAAAATGAGGAAAAAGTATATAACATTTCAATCTATCTTTTATTTCAGTCGAGCAATACATATTTGCAGAATGCAACTTTAAATGAAGTACTAAATTGTGTGTTACAGTATAAAAGTAATTTCAGCTTTTTAAGGTTGCGTAAAAAATAGCTCTTTTGGTAAAATTTATTGCGTAACTTTAACACCATGTTTTGAATGTTACCCAAATGGTGGGGCAGTATTTATCTCACATAACTCAAAAGGGTTAAGAAGCAAAAATCACGAAATATAGTTTGAGAATAAATGATTTCAAAAGTTCAAAAAAATCCTGGTTCTAAAAATAGATTTTCCTTAGTATAAATATGTCTTGATACAAATTAAGTAAATTTTCTATACCGCAATAAGAGTACCCGATATATGTTTGCTTAGTCCATTCTGTGGTCAAATGGTTAGGTTTTTCTCCTTCAATTTCCAGATACTGAGTATGAATTCTAATTCAGTCATATGTGTCCACAGTGTTTCGAAAACCACTTTAAAAAGTACTGTCGGTAACAAAAGTGTCCGAACACTAGAAAAATTCCTATGTAAAAAAAGTACATTTCAAGCGGTTTTGTTAATTAAATCCTTCTCGAATCCTGTTCTTAGTCAGTCTAAGAACATGATTCGATAAGGATTTATTTAACAAAACGGTATGAAGTGTACTTTTTTTTACATAGGAATTTTTGCTAGTGTTTGGACATTTTTGTTACCGACTGTAGGTACTGGTATAAATAACTTTAAAGTGTAAAAAAATGACCGTATAAAAGTGTCAGATCAAACCGTTTACACAAATATGAGAATACTACCTATAGCATTTATGGGTTATTTCATGGTGATTTTTATTTTCTTTTTATGATCATCGCATAAAAACAGACGTCAAACGACTATGCTCCACAGCACTTAGTTTCAGTTCCTTTAAGCTCCAATAACTATAAGGAAACGAAACCCTTATCTCTGCAGCCTTCGTACTAGACTGCTTCGAAGCTAACAAAATGGATCATAATCAAACCCTCATTACGATTTTAACATTCATTTTATACACTGGGTCTACGGTAACCTAGTCGGTAGAGCGCCGGCCTCGTAATTGGAAGATTGCGGGCTCGATACACCAGCCGGCCAAAGACCGTCGTGTACACTAATGGTGGCTGGTGCACATAAAATCTGTCGTGGCCGCAATGTCCTCCATGTTCCCATCAAAAATTATACCTCTGGGGGTCACTGAAGCAGGAGAGCCATTCCTTCCGTGGGGGATCAAAACTGTGATGGCATGTCTCCGGAACAGCTCTAGGGGTGTGTCTCAGACCGTCGCCAATTGCCCATCTGCGCAACACTAGTACGAAGTAAAACCCAGCTATCCTTTTATACACTGATGAGATAATTTGCATTTAACGCAATCTCGTTGTCCCTAAATTTGTTCAAAACTAAATACTTGCTGAATTTCGCAAAGCCCGGAGTTTTGAGTATTTCAATAAACAGAATGAAGACATCTAACAAAACTCGACTACTTCGCCACTCCCACTTTGTGAATCTCTTACAAAAAGCCCCTGTAACCTCAAAAAGCCGCAGAACTCAAGTTATGAACAAAAATAGCTCATAATCACTGAATCCTTGCGATGAAACTACCGAAAAATATTCTTTTTATATTTCTAGCAGCGTACTATCCTATTAAAAGTATGTCCTTTACCCGATATGTATGTTATGTACACATTTTGTTTCCGTCCAATGCCAACTTTAAGTATTTTTCGAAATTATATTTTAGTATTTCAGTAGTATCCAATTAATTTTAATAATTTTTCAACCATTAATCTTGTCCTCCATCCTTTGTTAACTGCTATTTTGATCGCCTAATACGCAAATGCCTTATGATATATTTATTTTATAAATACTAAATAATTATTTTTGCTAAGGAAAAAAAAAATGTTCAGGAAAGTTTTATTCTGTATTAGTAATATTAAATTTGTTTTCGAAATACTTTTAGTAAAGATAAAACTTAAAGACAATAACACATAAAAAATATTTTTTTCTTTTAATTAAAATTTACACTGAAAAGTAATTTCCTTCGCTTGATGACTTTTAGGAATTTGTTTTCATAACATGAAATACTTGACAGCATGTATTATTAATAACAAATAAGTTGCGTTTACTTTAAAAAATCTGCAGTATATTGGCTGCGTGCCACACAATGTTTTACTTTTATATTATGTGTGATAGTACATTGTTTTCTGATATAAAGAATGACACTTTTCTGTGTTTAAAAGAATATTTTTTTTATTTAAACATGTAAAATATTTTTAAAAGATAAATATTGCTGTTTACATGTAATTTTCAAATAAAATAAAAATTGCATGCATCAAAATAGGCTTAATAAGAATAAAACCATTATTTATTTATTTTTTATTTTTTTTTTTTTTAATTCAGACTTTATACACTTATTCAAGAAAAGAATGAAAAATAAATATAAAAGTAAACTATAATGCGTTATTTAGGGATATTACACAATTTCTTTACATTTCTGAATGAATACCATAAATAAGTAACATTATTTTAAAAAATAAGAACTTCTTAATACCTATCACATGCAATATATTTATCAGTTAAAGATTAGGGGAGACTGGGGCACAGTGGACCACTTTTACACTTATAAATTTTTTGCATTAAAAATAAAAAAGCAAGGTACTTCAAAAAATTAGGAAACATTCTTTAAACCTTTCTTGACATATTCTTTTTTTTTTTTTTTTAATAAGAATACTTCGAATACATTACGAATAAAAAATAAATAAATTGTGTGCACTCACAAAGTGGACCAACCTCTGTTGTTCATGTTCAATTAATATAAATTACTAATCTTTTTTCTTCTAAAATTAGTTTCTTATTCAATACTAGTCTAAACAACATAATTCGAACATTTTCATGAAATAAAATTACCAAATTTTAAAGGAAATCAAAATAAATAAGAAATCAAATTAGAGGAAGAATCCTATATGAGATTTCCTTTGTCTTTACGTGTCATCACTAAAAACAATAAGATATATTTTTAATTTGTTTATTAATGTTATATAGTTATAAAAATTATGAAATATATAATTAAACATTATAATTACTATTCAAACATTTTTATTAATTGTTTTCAGATATTAATACTTTACATTACATTTGTTAGATAAGTTTAATTAAAATTATTCTGCTTTTTTTTTTTACATGTTATTTCTAAAAACAACAACAATAAATTTATATAGCCTACTATTTATTATATCACATAATCATTTTACTTATTTTTTTAATGTTAAACAATTCAAGTAGTTATTAAATGTAGATATTCATAATTATTATACTTCTCTTCAACTATTTTCCTTTTTCAGAAATTTATTTTATCATAACATTAAGATTATTATTCTTTTTATTAATTATTTTGAGTCACATTCTATTTGTATACGTAAATTTGACTAAAATAAATAGGATATTAAATATAATTTGGAGTTTTAGGCACACTGGAAGGCGATCCACTGTGCCCCATTTAGAGGTGGTCCACTGTACCCCATGTGCAGACAAAACAAATTATAATATTTAAATTATATATAGACTATAAATATGCTAATATCTTTTATAAATTTAAAAACAACAACATCTTACTTTTCTTAACAACTATCCAATATTTGTAGTCAATAGTTAAGTCCTGATAAAATTTAAAAAAAAATTCAAGCTTGAAAAATTACTTTAAGCATCTCAAAACATAAAAATTGTATAAAATGGCTACCTTAGCATTTACCATGTGGTTTTTTTGGATGTGTACAAGTAATACCATGATGTCATCTATGAGTCTCAATATAAACTAAAAGAGTTAAATATTAAAAGATTTAAATAGGGGTGGTCCGCTGTGCCTCAGTTTCCCCTATATAATGATTACCCTGATTTAACAATATTCTTCCTCTTTAATGGCTGTACTGATTTTTGCTTTTGTTTATAGAAATGTTGGGAGAATCATAATGTTTTAATGGCGTCTGAATAAATATACAAGAGGACCATTAACAGCGTTCCTACTGTTTAATCTGAAATCATGGCTTCTGTATAACAAAAGACGAAGTATGTAACCCTAGCAGCATTGATCCATCATATTTTGCCCGGGCTTCCTTCCATTCCTCGAAATTTGCTCGACTAATAAAAAGGATATATTACTTTGAGCAGTATTTAGTTCGGTTTTCGATGAGGAAAAATTCATCGGAAATATATCTCGAAGTAATAACAAATCACGGTGAAAAATCGATGAAAATCACGTATTCTTTAGAAGTCTAATCTGATTGTTTGACAGGCCAGATTCCTTTTGCATGTTCCCGTCGATCTCGAAAAGCTGCCATCCGCCATTTTCAGTTGTATGCTACTTTGACTGTGCATCGAACGAGCACGATATTCTCTAGCGTTTGTAAGTAGTTAACTTATTTATTTAAATTCATTGGATTTCGATGATCGGATTCAGTTATTCCCGATGAGACATTTCCGGTAAATTCTCGATCAGATTCGTCTCTTCCTGATGAATTACTGATTATTGGCCGTTCATCAACTCATCGAATTTTGATGAGAGGCCGTTCAGTGGCCGATTACATTTTACTACTAGGGATTGTAGTTTGCTCAGAAAAAAAAATCGATGAAAACAGTTTAATGCACAAGTTTTATTGTACTGCAAAGAAATATTTATAGCATATTAATGTTACTAAGGGAACAAGATTTTAAAACTTCTTTACACACCATAAATTTTAAGCCAGCACAACCGGTTTCGAAAGGACATAGCCTTTCATCATCGGGTGCAAAAGAACACGTGCTACTGCCTTGGAGGCAAAAGCAAGACTGAAAGCAGGGAAAAATCCAGGGGGGGGAGGAGCAACACAAACAACCAATAGGAAGCATCATGCAGGACCAATCAGAGAGGAACACACATACACACACAAAAAAAAAAGAGGGAGGGAAGGAATAATCAATTAAATTTTTTGTTTTATTTATTTAATTAATATTATACTATAATAAAATTCATTTTATTTTTATTTTTATTTTATTAGAATTATTTTTAAAAATTATTTTAAAAAAAATATTAATAAATGAATTTTATTAAATTTACTTATTAGTATAATAGTAATTAAAAAAATGAAACGAAAAATTTAATTGATTATTCCTTCCCTCCCTCTTTTTTTTTATGTGTGTGTGCGTGTATGTGTGTTCATCTCTGATTGGTCCTGCATGATGCTTCATATTGGTTGCTTGTGTTGCTCCTCCCCCTCTGGATTTTGCTGTGCTTTCAGTCTTGCTTTTGCCTCCAAGGCAGTAGCAAGTGTTATTTTGCACCTGATGAACAAAGGCTACGTCCTTTCGAAACCGGTTGTGCTGGCTTGAAATTTATGGTGTGTAAAAATGTTTTGAATTCTTGTTATTGATTGTACACCAGTTTTGAATTGTTTTTTGGTTGCTAAGGTACTTTAAATTATATATGAAACCTCAAATTGCTTTTATTTATATCCTCGTGACCAAAATTAAAATCGAACAAATCAAATACGGGCATGTAATATTTGTTTAAACACACTATGTATATAGATATATATATATATATATATATATATATATATTAACAAGGATTCTCCAGTTAACAATATTAATAAAATAGTTTATTTTTACCATTTTATTTTTCTGTCAATAACTTACACAAAAAAATTTCTTATTTACTTATATAGAATTAAATGACATCAATGTCTAATAAGATTTAATAAGAATAGATTATATATATATATTATTAAAACTTCTAATTTTTATTTTTGTATTAGCATTTAAACTTTTTTATTTTTGAATTAGCATTTTTGTATTAGCATTTAGCATACACACACAAAAAAAAAAAAAGAGGGAGGGAAGGAACAATCAATTAAATTTTTTGTTTTATTTATTTAATTAATATTATACTAAAAAGTAATTATTTATATGCAAAATAAACAAACATCCGCAAATTTAATCTAATTAGAAGCAAAACGTTTCCATAAACTTTGTTAATATAAACATTCTTCCATTTCAGAATTTTTTTATGTTTTGCATTAAGGGACATTTTTATTAAATGTATTCATTCTAATTTTGTCATGAGGAAATTATTTAATATTTATAATTATAAATTCCCCATAAATAAATCCGCATTTTTGACGCTTAAACAGTCGAAGGTTCATGGAAAATAATCTATTTAAAAAAACTTTTAAAATCGAAATTCTTAATATATCATATCACATAAATCTTTACAAAATTATTATTTTGCAATTTTTTTTTTTTTTTTTTTTGTGCGTGTGTGTGTGTGTGTGTGTGTGTTAAGGTGAGATTTCAGCGTAAATTTCAGCGTAAAAGAATCTGTACTCTTTTATGAACCACGAAAGTCTAGGCGGTAATGCAGTCGAAGATTCGAAACACGCCTGCTTAAGCTTTTTAAATAAAATCTCTGTGTAGTAATTTTTGGTTCAATTGTTTTTTATTCTTCTTCCAGAAAGAGAGAAAGCAATTCCCTCAGTCGTTTCATTTCTTCTATGACTTCTTCATTGCAATGTTTACTTCCCAACAGTTTAGCAGAATTAAATGCTTCAATTCTAATGCCGTCGAGTTATCTAAATCTACTCAAAATTACATAAGGTTGGCCATAATCAAAGGCTTTATCAAGATATGCATATCAAGTTGCTCTGGTTGTCCCATCTATCGGTCATTACAAACGTAAATTTGCATAAAAACGTTTTTTTTTTTTTTTTTTAAATAACTACAGAATTGTTTCAGAATTATAAAAATATGCATACAATGTTGCTCCCTGCAAACACTTTTTTTTTTTAATTTTTGTATTCAAAATATATTTTAAATATTTTTGTGTACTACTTTGTGAATTTATAGATGAGTTAATTTTTATAAAACATTTTTATGTTTGAATACTAAATATTTGCTTTAAGTTTCAGCATTCGAACATAAAAAAAAAAAAAAAAAAAAGGCTTCTTAAAACAACTCTTTAAAAATTCGTAGGATGCTGCATAGTCAACGAAAAATTTTCTTTTATTAATTGACATATTTTCTACTAATTATTTGCAAAAATTAACACTCCGTGGTAACGAACCCTCGACCACCGCGTTATTAACATTGCGCTCTAATCTCCTGAGCCACTGAGAGGCAAATGAAAAAGCTTATATTTACCTTAAAATGGATGCGCATTTTTTATTAGCTTGAGATTCACAAACATACCGTAGTGAATGATAGTATGTACATAAGAATTTGGGGAAAAATAGGAAATAAATGTACATATAATTTTAGATTTATTTTAAATTATGGGCTAAAATTCGTTGTTATTTGTTATATCTGATGTGAATCTTAACTCTTTATAATCTCTAAAAGAATATGTAGTCGGGTATTTATCATAATTCAAAAATATGAATAACAATTTTAACCTGATGAAAATAACTGATAAAATGCATCCTCATATTTCAAAATTCGACAAGCCTACAGCTGTGAAAGTCATTATACATTAATTATTTCATTTATTTTTTAGAATGGTGAAGAAAGAAGGATATTTTCATTGCAATATTTTAGGAAATACATATACTTAATATTTCTAAAAAAAAAACCTTAACCAAGAAAACATTCAATATGCCTTTTAAAATAATATTATAATTTATTGACTTGTAAAAAATACAGATTTTTTTTTATTTTACTTAACAAAACTCATGTTACTTTCAGATAATTTTTGCAAAAACATGTCTAAAGGCGTAGCTCTGTTCAAATTGTATCAGGAAGGTGATTTTTGGTGTGTTTGTTGGTTATCTGTACCCAACGTGCATTAAAAGTAATTTTCCAAAATTACCACTTCCACTCCTTGGAGCCTGGGTTAGGGATGGCAAAAAAAACGTTTTTAAACTTAACTCTGCTCGTAATTACTTGTGGATGGAAAGTTTTGGTTTTGACATGTGAGTGTTGAATAAGTATCCGCAACATGCACGTTGATAAAATTTCGTGAAACTTTTAACTTCACTCGTAGAAAGAAGGGTGTTAAAAAACATATTTTGGACCTTCCTGGGGATATGTTTTTCTAAATTATCCCCAGAAAGTTGAATTTTCGTGTATGGGTTAGTTTTCGCGTGGGGCAATAAATTGTACTTACTTTCGTGAATGTGATATTAAAATGGGTTGATATCATAAAACTCAATCAAGTTGCTTTAAACAATTTGTGTTCTTTTTTTTTTTTTTTTTTATCTCTATCTTTATTTTTAATTTTATTTTATTACGTATTTTTTAAACTTTTATGGGATGACGTTTTGTGATATGGAATTTTGAAAATTCATTTATATACAATGATCAGCGAAGCGGGCAAAGCCTGCTAGTCATCAGTAATAAATAGTTCGCTCTTTTCTTTTAAAATTAAAATCAAATTATTTCGATGTTTCTTAAATATGGCATTATATATATATATAATAAAAATAAAAATGCTTTTGAAATAAAATGTAACTTTGATGGCATACTGAAAAAACAAAGCCAAAAATCCAAGTAATATGATTTGCATTAAACATCTAACCTCCTTGAATCCCATCTTAGTAATTTTGCGTAATCTCTTGTGGTGAAGGGAAAGGCTTACAAATAAACGAAAAGCTCGTTATTTATAGAATTGTTTTATCTACATCTTTCTTAAAAGGAAGTATTACATGATGACATATTATTAAGGAACATAAGACAAATAAATATAAATAATTAAATTGTACAAAATCAGCTTAATTCATTTGCTTGTGGATTATAAATGGTTTATTCGTAATTCTGTGTATTTTTTTGCTGATTGATTGACAGAGCCTGATATACAATAAATAAGTATATTTGTTTATATTTATAAACTTGTATACTGTTGCTAACACAAAACATTTCTTATAGCACTCTATATAACAGTTCTGGTTACTGATAAACTCACAAAAAAAGCCATTTGATACAGTTTCATACAATCAATCTTTTATGTATGCAGTGTAATGCAATTTTAATAAATATATACTGAAATGCAAATACATGGAAAATCAAATATTATACATAATTTTCGCGCCATCTGTCAATTTACCTAAACCCACATCGGATAAGAATAACTTTTCATAATATTCATCTCATATACTAAATTAGGTGCATGGAATAGAAGCTGAGCTATAGGCTTCCTGTAAACAGAAAAATGTAACATACAACCGTCATCTCTCGGTGTATACGCACCATGTTTTCCACAATGGGAATTTTTGGATACCAGAATTTCCATATAATACTTAGTACTTAATTCTCTTAAATGGATGTCGAGAGATATCAACGATTAGTTATATGTAAAATTACTGTATAAAAATAATGGTATTTAAATTTCCCTTTGTGAGATATCTTTTATGCATCTAAATTTATGTAATCATTATAGCTTTTCATTATGACACTCTCGCATATCAATTTTTGTGCAGTTATACTTTGTAGAAAATTAGTCATAGCTTTCTCGTTACCTTTTCAATTTCTTGCTTTTGCGTAACCTTTCTATCTTGTTTCTAACTTGCTACTTTTTAAATGATATGCATCAAAGATTTTTGGATTCCATTTAATGCCAAGCGCTTTGCATTATAAAATTTTATGGAATTACTTTCGTTGGTTCTTTATCTAGAGCAGTCAAAAAAGTTTTCAGGCATTTGTAGTGGCACACATACAAAGACAGACAGACATTACTGAAAAAATGGGCAAATCACGATCAGGACATCTTAAAACGTAAAATTTGGCGAAAATCGAAGTCTCTTTTTTGTTATGAATCCAGTACTTCCCATACTTTGTACTTTTGAATATAAAAGAAATAAAAATAATAACAATAACAAATCTGCGTATAAAAAAAATAAAGAGAACACAATACCTTTATTCGCCGACAGCCAAAACCTGTGTTATTCTGTGGAGAAATTCGTTTATACAGGGTGGGGCATAAAGATCTCCCCATTTTAAGAGTTCAATAAAAATATATAGGACATTGAAAACAAATATTTTATCTTTACATTCGGAAAAAATAATGTTTGCCATTAATTAATTTTTGCAATCTGTAACAATTTTTGATATTTATGAAAAAGGATATCGTCTAAATGTTTTGTGTTACAGCATCTCTTACTGCTGCCACGTTCCCCGGAGTTCAAACATGACGTGGTCTACTGGGCGACTTTTATTTTAAATATGAACCTATTTCTCCAAAATTAGCAACCCATAATGTATTCTCTTTCTGTCAGGTATTTTTCCATGCCTGCTTACTCCAAAGTGCCTACGAAATAGTCGTTGCGTTTGAATGATAGAATCCGCATTTTTAAAATAAGTTTCAACAACGAACACACGATGTTCACTAGTCCAACACATACTGCGAACTGAAATAGCGTAACCAGGGAAATATAACAGCGCTACTTCGGACACGCCCTCTACACTAGCGCCACCACCGCGACAGCAGCAAATTAAGGAGATCTTTATGCCCCACCCTGTAGAATTCTCGTTATCGAATGCAGGGCCCGACTTAGACTACCTGCAGCCCCGGGGCAAGTCTATTCTGGGGGGCCCCCTTGCAGTGGCATAAGAGCTCTTTAGGTTGCAGAATTTCTGCATACGCCTGTAGGGGGGGCTCTTCCAGAAGGGGGGCCCAGGGCATTTGCCCCGTATGCCCTGCCATTAGTCAGGGCTTCATCGAATGTATTTCTTTGCAATTCGGTTTTCACATTCAGTAAATTTGAAACTGAATAATTTGTTCTTGTTTTCCAATAATAATAATAATAATAATAATAATAATAATAATTTTTCATTTAATTGCACTGCTCTGCACGAAAATCGGCCTCAATACTATTCATGCAAATTCTTATGTAAAATGGCCGCCTAAATCCAAATATGACGTCTATTTTGTCCCATCACCCACCTTTTTTGAGGACGCCTCTCTATTTTTATCACTGTTCGGTAACTTTATGGCTATGAATTTGTTTTGGAGGAGTGGAGAGGATTTTTTTAACTGTTAAATATATTCTTAGAAGCTACATAGGAGAAAAATTGTGAAATATAAACATTTGTAGCAAGGAGGAAGACTAGGGTGAATTCGCCATTCAAATTTGAAATTACATTGCTTTATTTTATTAATATATTATTATAATTTATTATATCTAATTTTTTTTTCTTTATAAGTGTTTAAATAAACATTTTCCACCCTTCAAATCAAATTCATGAATATAAAATTACTGAATAGTGGTAAAAATTAAGGGAAGGGGTGGCGTCCTGCAAAAACAGTGATTGATTGGGCAAAATGAAGGTCATATTCGGATTCTGGAGGTCAATTTACTTAAGAACCAGAAAAAATGGTATCAGTACTCTTTTTTTTTTTTTTTTTTTTTTTTTTTTTTTTTTATGCAGTACAGTGTTTTTAACATTTCATCTTGGAACTTCGAAAAAGGAAAGAAAACAGAAAAATAGACTTAATTGATTTTTTTTTTGCATTTTTTTACTATAAAACAATTTATCTAAAAATTAAAAATCAATTAAAAAAAAAAAAAAAAAAAAAAAAAAAAAAAAGAATTAGAAAGAAACAAAGAAAGAAAAATTTCAACTTTTTACATTTTCTGAAAGGGAAAAACGAAGGAAAACATAAATTCGATAATGATTTATTATAAAATATAATTTCTCCAAAAAACACTAGGGAGTTTGGCTGTCAGCGAAGAAATTTTTTGCATTCTCGTTAGTGCAAACATGTATATGTAACTTAACCATTTATAACTCAAAATCTTTTATTTCTAAAATCTTTACGCATGTCTACATGTGTTTACAAATAGGTTATTTAATGAACGTTTAAAATATTTCAAAAAATACGACATAACTAAGTAAACATTTATTGGCAAACAACTAGGGCTTTTTTACGTTTGTAAAACTACGCAAAATAAAAAAATAAACAAATCTATTTAGATTCTTGTTTTCCAAAGGAAAAAATATAAAAGAATAAAATAAAAGATCTTTCTTCCAGTTTTTAATATCTTATTTTGGAGCTAAAAAAAAAAGAATTGAAAAGAAAAAGAAAGAAAGCAGAAAAATGCGCGTGATCAATTTTTCACATTTTTAGCTATAAAATAATTTATTTAAAAAAAATAATAAATAAATAAAATAAATACCAATTTTTAAAGGGAAAATTTTTTTTTCACATTTTCTGAATATAAAAATCCAATAAAAGAATAAATTACCCTAACAGCACATCCTCTTCAAAATGATATTCTCATGATCTCCTATGGATGAAAATGGATTTGGACCAGTCTGCTGGGAATGGGAAAAATAAATTTGGCATTGATGGTCAAATTTATTTGGCATTGGTCTGCAAAGATTAACATTTTGTAACATTGAATCTATGCGGTTTAAAATATAACGAAAAGTAGAGGAATTACATTTAAAAGTATTAGCTAAGGAGAAATTTTCTGTATAGGTTCAGTTTTCAAAACACGCGAGAAATACTGCACTAATAAAACAGTTAAAATTGATGCAAAAGCTAATAATGCAGCTGAGGCGAGGGATGGAAAGGTCTTCATTCGAACTTTTAAAAATAAATAATTTTAAGCAGAAATTTCACATTTTATACCAAAAGAAGCCATTATTCGACAAATTCTAGACCGCTCTAAGCATATCCGTAATATCTAGCTGCTCGTATTAAAATAATTATTAATACTTTAAAATAATTTTATTTATTTATTCCTTTATTTTCTAATTGCTTCGTTAGAATTGCCTTTATTCGTGCTGAAACCATTTTCCTTAAAAAAAGAAAATAATAATGAGAATAATCATAATAATGTGCAAAAAGTAAATTATAAAGTGCTTAAAAATTTTTTCGAAGCATGTTGAATATCCTTAATTCGACATTTTCATTTCTAAATAAAAATAAATAATCTTGTATCAAAAACATTTTCACTTACATTATTAAACATAATATTGTGAAACTGAAGAAATATATTATTCTTAATTTTAATAAATAATAATTATTATTAATTTACAATAATTAATAATGATAAGAATAAGAATAAATAAGAATATATTACCATTACTATTAGACAAATAATGTGAACATTATTTATTTTTATTTGTTTATGTGAGAATAATATTTTGCAACTAATAATGTGGAGAATTCTGAAAAATTATCAATAGTAAGCTCCATAGACTTTCTTCACAGACATGCATACAATCTTCCAATTTATCATTTAACTGAAGGGTCATCGTCTATATGCGTAATCAACTTTGGTACTTCATACAACGGATTAAACAATTTGAAATCTACAACAGCTGTATTTTAGATCAGGGGTGGCCAACCCGCGGCCCGCGGGCCGCATGCGGCCCACCGCGTAGTTTCTTGCGGCCCGCGAGGAGACTAACGATATTTAAAGTTTGAAAACTTTGGTTAAAGGATTAAAGATTAATAAATAAATACCTTCTGACTTTTCGAAGTGAAAATACCTTTTAACGATTATGGTAGCTAAAGAACTGTTGTAATGATATATTATTAGATCCATTTTTCATTCTTTTTATCATAGTTTTTAATGTATAGTTATTAATTTTTCACGATTCTAATATACTCACAAACATATATGCATATATATACGTATGTACAGTCATAAAATAATAATAATAAAATAATAATAATAAAATAGAAATATCCTTCCCCGACTAATTTCGCCATAAATTATCGTAGAAACATGCGGATGATGCCTATCGATTGGTAATAACATCCAGTTTTTAATACAATAGTTATATTTTGTTTAGGGTGTCATCCATATATAAAAAGTTTCACAAACTTTTTCTTGGGTTTTTTTTTTTTTTTTTTCTTAATGCTAGCACCCATTTTTGATTCCATATTCAAATTTCAGAGGTCAAAGCGGTTCGGAAAAAAGGTATAGTTTCTATTCTTTATATCAAGTCCTCACAGAGTTACAAGAAAAAATATATTAGGGGTAAATCCCTGTATTAAAAAAATTAAATTAAATTATGATATCGCACAGTAACGTATTACATCCATTCAGATAATAACCGGAAAAAAGTATAACAATTTTAAATATAAAAAGAGAAAAATAATGCTAATTAAGAAACGATGTGTGTGTCTAAACTTACTTGAATAACTATTTTAAATCATGCTTATGCAAAGTAATATATGACACAAATGGTAACAAGTGATAGTCCCCGAAGTGCAGTAAAAATTCAAATACCACTATAATTCAAAAAATAATGATAGAAATGAACTGTAAATTTGGAAACCCATATTTTTGATGATGCCCGTTCTATTCATGCAAAAATTAATTTAGGTCATAACCTCATAATTTTTTGAAATATGAATTTATTAATAACTATTATATAACCCCATCAAAAATCACGGAATGTGAAATCAGTTAAGGTAGTGAATCAACGAATGCTTTGCCTGCTTCGTTGGACACTATATTTAGACTAATGTGCAAGTTGCACCTGACGGGACTAATATGCAAGTTGTACCTGGCGGGACTAATATGCAAGTTCACCGAACGAACAAACTATTTCTTTTAACGAAAATACCTACTAACCCAGGACGATAGGTCTAATATAACGTATCATATTACATGTCACATTTATCGTAATATAACTCAGTACTTATTTTGCTTCCTTCTTCAACTCGTTTTAATAACTAATTTTTATATGCATGGGCAATTTTAATATTTTTTCGCGTGAAAACATTATTTCATCTTATGCCTCTCCCCCCTCCCTCAAAAAAAAAAAAAAATTAATTAATAAATAATATATATATATATATAACTGGTAAATTTTTTAGCAACAATCATAAAATTAAATGTCCAATTTTGAAATTATTTTCATATTTTAATTAATTCTAAAATATCTAATCAAAACTTCGTTACAAATAAGGTACCAAGTGAAAGGTACCCTATTTGTAACGAAGTATCCTTAGGTACATTATTTGTAACCTTATTTATTTTAACTAATTTGATAAATATGACGTCACAATCAACTGTTTGTTTATATCAGATAAGTACATAAGTCTGTTTTGAAGCGGTCTAAACCGGAATCGTTCCTGACAGAAGATGGTCAGTATTATTATTAATTAATTTTTATAATTCAAAAAATGTTTTTTCATCAAAAATATGCATGGAATATGTTTGGATTACTTCATTCTAACGTGTAAAAAAATGAAATTTGAATATATTAATTTTTTGGGAATATATGAATTCCTGTTTGTTACACCATTTAACATTAGCATTCCTATATTTTAACAAATTATAACTCTGTAAAAAATTGAGAGAAATAATTAAACTATACCATTTTCTGGGCTGATTTGTTCCAAATAATAAAGAAATCTTGTCGAAAACGGGGGTTGCTTTTAAAAAAGTGAAGCTGATGCCAGTTAAGATATGTAGACACCTCAAAAGCAAAATCTAAGTAAACCATACTAAACTAGGTTCGATCGGCACCAGCTGCATATTTCTACACTGATTTATGGCAAAATTAGTCGGGAAAGGACGGAGGGGGGGGGGGGCTATGACTGCACATGCAGTGTGGCCCGAATGAATTAAATAGACTTCCAATGCGGCCCACCAACAGTTTTAGGTTGGACAGGCCTGTTTTAGATCATGAGAACGCGTGATACTATGAATGAATGAGAGATAATTTATTCAAAAATTTGTCTGTAATATATTTATGGTGTAAAATTAAAGAAAAAAAAATAAATAAAAGTAGAAGAGAATTTT
The DNA here is from genome assembly GCA_963930645.1 of Salticus scenicus. NCBI lineage: Eukaryota > Metazoa > Arthropoda > Arachnida > Araneae > Salticidae > Salticus > Salticus scenicus. Next base: position 90,346,169 of record OZ005654.1, read on the forward strand.
TATCTTTATATTAACAATTAAAAACATACACCCCGCGATAAAAAGATAGGTACAAAGGTTTTTTTTCTTTGATTTTTCATAAAATAACATTATCTAAATGGTGCTTATCATTTATTATTATCATAAAATAACACTATTCCCGGACTAATTTGTGTTTTACAACTAATTTAGAAAATTTTAAAGACTAAAATTTTTCTAATTTATGACTACACTCCGCGACAAAAAGATAGGAACAAAGGGGTTTTTTTAATTTTTCATAAAATAACATTATCTGTCGTTAAATTATTAACGATGTTATAAATAATATCATTTCAAACCATGTCGCTACTTTGGCGACGTTATTTAAATGTAACTTTGCATAAATAGTCATTTTCAGAATTTCAAATTGAAATAAGGTAAATGGCTTACCTTATCGGTCCAGAGTCGTGCGGACTGCCTGCCACTGGTACTTCATTCTTATTCATTGGTGACGATTGAACACGTAATTCCGAAATAAAAGGATCTCAATTACGGTGACATACATTTATTTACTACTACAAAGACGAACACGAAGAACACACTGAGGAGAAAAGAAGAAACAAAAACATTAATATTGGCGAGCCGCGCCATCTACAGGTTTTAGATTTGACCAATAATCAACACATTGGCCCCCGGATGAACATTAAATATATGTTCATTTTCTAATTGTAACTACATCAAAGAGAAATTAAAGTCCACAAAATGTCATAGTTTGTAATAAAAGTTTTTTAAAGTTTGTTTTAGTCTCTTTCACCGATTTCAACTGGATACAATAACTGGAAGGAACGTTTAATCGTTCCATTAGCTGTTTTTAACTCACAAGATCGTACCTTTCCATCCCTACCGGGAAACACTTGAGTTACTACTCCTAATTTCCATAAATGTCTTGGTAATTTAGAATCGTGGATTAGAACAACATCGTTCACCGAATACTCTCGAATACTGGAGTGTCGACTTGTCATGGCGTTTTTCAGCTGAAGAAGGTATTCCTTCTTCCATCTTGACCAGAACTGGTCCAATATACGTTCCTTTTGGTTGAACCGTTTTACATATGTTAGAGAAGTTCCAGGAAGAACATGGGATTTGATGTGCACGATAGGTAAGGTAGTTAGTCGTTGACCTACCAAGAAGTGTGCTGGCGTAATTGGAGAAGGTTCTCCAGAATCCGCATATACATACGTTATTGGACGCGAATTTATGTAGTTCTACTCGCGAATTTTTCAAATCAACATACGTGAAATAGCATCTATCTATTCGAATTTCTAATATATCCTTAATTTCGTTGCACCATTTCATCCAAATTCCCTTAAGATCATCCGGCAATTCGTGATCCCAATCCATACCTCTTTCCCACATTCTTTGAAGAAAACACTTTATCATAATTAAAAAGGGAGATATAATCCCAATAGGATCAAAAAATTTTGCAGCTGTATGCAATACATATCTTTTCGTACATACCGATATATCCAAATTTTCAACTATAGATTTCAAAGCTAATCCCAATTTATCGCTATCTTTATCCCACACCAATCCAAGAATATTTATTACACTATCATTATTTACCTCTGAAAAACAATCATTTTTATCCCACATGTTCTTTAATTTCTGTGAATTCGTACCAAACTTTCTCAATTTTATTCCAGCCTTTGTTAAAATATTTACCGCAGTAGAAGTTAAATCATAGGCACCGTTTACGGTATCGGAGCCATAAAGCAAGTCGTCCACAAACAGAGCTGAATTTAACATTTCATAACTATCCGGATAAATTTCCTTATATTCCTTAATGTGTTTCTTAATTGTTGCCGTTAAAAAGAAAGGAGAAGTTGTACAACCAAACGTCGCTCTGGTCATTCGCATTATTTTATAATTCTGGGTGTCCTCATCAAACCATAGAAACTTCAGAAAATTTCTATCGGGTTCCGCGATTTCTATCATTAAAAACGCTTTTTCGATATCTGCGCAAAACGCAATCTTAAACATGCGAAATCTATTAATTACATCCAAAATTGGTGGTGTAAGACATGGCCCCTTTATGAGACAGTCATGTAAAGATCTACACCCCGAAACTCTACTGGAACAATTAAAAACAATTCGTACCTTTGTTGTTTGTTTTTCCTTCCTATCAATTTCACGATGTGGGGCGAAATATTCTCTTTGTGAGCAACCGCATTCTTCAACGATGCCAAATTGTTTTTGTTCTGTGATTATCTGCCTATATTGCTCAAAAATCCAATTATCCGCTTTTAATGTTTTTCTCCAATTATTGAATTGCCGTTTAGCATTTTCAAAATTATTCTCAAATTTATCAATTCCATGCTCATTCCATAATAAATGAGTAACATAATGACCCTGTTTATATTCTAACTGTTTATCAAATTTATTTATTATTTCCAGATCGGAAGTAGAAATCAATTTATCATCATTTATTCCCAAACAATCCAACGACCATAACCTTTGCAAATCATTAGCCGTACAATCCGAAGATTCATTTTTTTTTCATGCATGGCTGGTTTTCATGTAGACAATTAGAGTTACAACATTCAATCTTAACACAGAGGCGCCAGTAATTAAGCTGTCTGGATTCTTTACTGAATTATTATTCCCTGACAATATCCATCCCAATGATGTGTTAACCGCAAACAACGAACGATTAATTTTATTTTTATTTTTTTTGCAGTTTCCAAAACAACCCTGCGCCGATTAATATGTCTGGCTCCTTCGAATGCAATTGAGAAAAAATATTTCTTTCCCCCTGACTCGAAACCAAAACTTTCCGAAATGATGCGTCATCTAGTATTTTTAACTTCGTGAAAGATATCTGATTTACGACTAATGCCTCTACATAACATTTTTGTTTGTGGTTTTTTAAATGAGACAATTCGAAATTTACAACTGAATATTCCTTTGATTGGGGTTGATCACAAGAAAACGGGTATATGATTAGAGTTTCTTTTCTAATCACCGGCAATTTTAATTCTCGCGCGAGTGATATATTAATAAAGTTTCCCTGAGACGCATTGTCAAATAATATGGCACACTTTAGAGAGTTTAAATTAGAATTATTTGTTATTCTTGCGAAGCAAGTTTGTAAATATATTTCATTATTCTCAAGCGGATTTTGTACAGGACATTTGTAAGACAATACAGAATTATCATTTTCGTAAGCACTGTTCTCAGAAGTATTTGTTTGGGTATGTTCGATGTGATTTTTATCTTTCATTTGAGTCGTTGTTGGAGTTTCCGATTTTTGCTTATAGCAAATTAATGTATTGTGTTTTCCTGAAGGAGGAATAGCTTTAGCCTCGTTCAAGGCGGAACGTTGCATTTTGGTGAAAGCGCCCTCTAGAAAAATACGGGATTCATAGATATTTATATTAGAAGCTAAAATTTTAAAATTTTCAAAATCCGGAATATGATCACTATTGAGAGAATGGATGACGAGTTTTGATTTTAAATCTCCTGTTTTATATGAGCGTTTATGTTCCTTTAATCTAATTTCACCTGTTCTGCCAGTTTCACCGATATATGTAGAATCACAATTTTTACAAGGAATACAATAGATTACACCTAGACGTTTAGATTTACGTTAGTTGCGTTTTAACGTTACGTTTACGTTACGTTGTAGAGACGTTATTCCTGAATATTTAATCTTGCTATGATGTATTATGAATTTTTGTAAATGTTGTTTGTGCTTGTATGTTTGACACTGAGGAGGGCTAGTGTTCTAGCCGAAACGTCTGTCTTGTGTTTTAAAGTTTTTAATTAAAATATATTTTTAATGTTTTAAAATTTTTTGTATATTTTTTATCTCATTTTAAAAGTTACATTGGTTTTAATATATTAATGAGACGTATAAATTATGCTTAATTTTATTAAAAAAATAAAATAAAATAAAATATGTAAATAATTAGAATTATCTCATTTGAAAATAGATAAGAACGTATAACTTACCCGTCTATACTTATTTAACCGTTTGCACTCGAACGTCGCCTCTCAGGCGACATCCGATTCATTACTTCAACTCGAACGTCGCTCGAAAGGCTCCATCACCAATTAAGTTACTATATATCTTATATCCACCAATAATGTTCTACAACTGAAAGTACTATAAACGGTGTAATACTTCGTTAAGAAAGAGACTCCATCTACATTTTTTATTAAGTGTCTTTGGGTGTTGCTTGCCTTGGCCAAAGAATGCTTTGCAAAATATCACACGATGAAAAATTACAAACCACAATATTCATATATAATGCTTGTAATATGAAAATATACATCAGATATAGAAATAAAATGTTTATATTTAAAATTCTTATGTTTCATATTTTGCATTTTTTATTAAAACTATTGTCGGGTAGCTCATTACGCTTACTAAAAGAAGATTCGAATGCAAATGTTAATTTTCCATCTCACTTCAGGGGATCTAGAACGAGCTTATCGAAATCCCCTCGTTATCGGAATTTCTCCGATGTGACGTCACATTCCGACAGCCTTTCTTATTTTGCTAGAACGAACTTATCGAATCGCTTTCATTATCGGAATTGTTTGGCGGAATCGTTTTCTGAAATTTCGACAGGTTTTTTCCGAGTGGATTCGTCGTGAGATAAACAATTCACAGTTCCAATGGCGTCTATCTTGACATTAGGTGTTATTCAAGAAAATGAAAAAACAAGTTTTAAATATATTTAAATCTTAAAAATTAAATGAAATGAAAATTGTTATATATATACATATATATATAGGTAACTGAAATTTGTATTTAAAAAGCATGAAGAATAACATTTCTTAATACTTAAAGTTATTGAAAAATTAATTAAATTTAATGAAAATTACAATAAATACCTATATATTTTTTCTGTAATTGAAATTCATATTAATCATGTATAATATTAATAACATATCTTAAGAATAACAAGCCTTAATATTTAATGTTATTAAAAATTAAGTTTAATGAAAACTGCAATTATATATATATATATATATATATATATATATATATATATATATATATATATATATATTGTAAGTCCCAGTATATAAAACATTAATAAATCTTAAAGGAAATTGCGATAAAGATTTATTTTCTCTGGAACTAAAATTTTCCTTTGTAAATTTTATTATAATTGAATTAAGTAAGTATGAGATACAACACGTCAATTCTATATTCACTTGCAAAACTTCATTTACAAGTAGCTATATAATAGAATCTAATAAGAATCTCCTTTCTTAGTGAGGGAAAAGTGAGCAAATTAAAAATAATAATAATTATTATTATTATTATTTTTTTAAATCTAAATTAGACATATTATGTAAACTCACTTACAAAAGGAAAATTAATTTTAAAAGACTGTTTTACTTTTTCTTACTTTGAAGAGAGATAATTTTTTACGGTGCTTAAATGTTTAAAATTATACAGCATATTTTATGGTATATTGTAAATTCTAAAAGAAATTCTAGAAACAGTGCATACAAGCTTGCAAATTACAAAAAAAAAAAAAAAGAAAGAAAGAAAGAAAAAACTGATAAGTATTCAATTATGTAATTGATTTTAAAATTATCTCTTAAATAAACAATATTTTAATATCAATTGCTTTTATATATTTTTTAAATATGCAGTGCATTTATAGTTATCTAAAGCTTTAGAATAGATTAATAATTAATACAAATCGAAAATACCAAATTTGCATACAGATATGTGAATGATACTGATACATCATATTTTAATATAAAATTGCATCACAAAAGTACTAAATGAAAAGTAAGTGTGCCCAACATGTTCAAAAGACTTTGTATAAAATAATGATTAAAAGAATTAGTAAAATTTTCAGAAGCAAATATTTCGATTGAGATAAATTATTTCACTACTTTCGAGAAATACAAATGTAAACACATCATTTTGTAATCATAAAAATTTTAAACTAGAAACAATTTACACAACATTAATATTTCATTTTCATCTTAGATTAAAAATTAATATTATCATCAAATTGCAGTTTTTTATTTGCTTCCTACAATTACTATTCTAAAAACTCTGATATTAAATCTTTTAAAAAAATGCAAGAAAGTTAAAACCCTCTTTTTTTTTTTTTTTTTTTTTTTTTTTTTTCGGGGGGGGGGGGGGGGATTTGCAGAATATTTTTTTCTCTGGGGAACTGACAGTATGATAAATTCTTTGTAAAAGTAAAATGAAAACAAAAATATACACTATTACGTTTAAGACATGTTAATACAATAAATCATTTATAATAATACATGTACAAAAATAAGTAAATAAAATAAAATAAATAATAATAATAATAATTAAGGAAATTTTAAAAAAAATAATGATGTTAATGTTTATATGGACAAAGTAAAACATATTACCTGAATAACATCCAACGTTTTTTTATTCATAGTAAATAATTTCTCGTTTGTAATTGTGTAAAAAATTAATGCTTGCAACTAACACTATAAGGAGTAAAATCATTTACATTCACGGCCTTAAAATGCTAGTAACTGGCAAAGATTGAATTTCGATAATAACACTCGTTTAATATATAGAAAATACATACGTTATTTATATATATATATATATATATATATATTTAAAAAATGAAGCTAAATACTCTTCTCTTATTAAATAAAATAGAAACACACGTTCACACTATCGCAAGGAGAGGCAGCCATCTTTGTTTATCTAAAAAATCCAAGTGGAATCTCGCGGGGAGAATGAAATGATCCTTGTCTGTGATTGGTCAACTTAAACCGATTTCGAAAACAGTTTGGGTGCTTTGGAAGAAATTTCTATTCACCTTTCCGATAAGGTGGTTCTAGGGCATAAATTGCATGCCGGGATGATTTGGGTTGGAAGGCAAGGATCCCGATATCGGGATGTTTCCGCGTCGAATTCTTTTCGATAGGTTCGTTCTAGAGCCCCAGGCCCGCACATTTGGAAAATACAAAGTGGTTAACATAAAAGAGGTCACTGACAAAAAAGAAGGCGCAGCCTTCGTAAAAGGTGCATTATGCTAGTCTTTTATTACGCGGCCAGCATAGCATAAGGACAGCCAGATCTTATATTAAGGTAGATTAGATTTAGCTAGACTAGCTAAAAAGCGGAAACTACGAACCCTGCTGTACTTCTATATTTTTGAATAGATCTCTTACACAATTCTAATTCTGTTCTCAAGCCACGCCCTTTTAAGAAGCATTTCCTGGTACGAAAAATTATTCCATGAGTACCTGAAAAAATATGAAGGTTTATATGGCGGATCACCAAATATCTGGAAAATAGCTTCGAGTTGTTGGTATAACCTTGCGGAAAAAGCTTCGAGTGTAAATGCTTAAAACCATTACTTTTGTATAATCCTAGCACGATAAGTAAGATAATGATCCCACCAATAGAAAATGAGTTCATTCCAGCTTCCATGAAATAGTATATTCATATTTCAGAAAAATTACAGCAGTCTGATAAATTTACAGAGCAAGCAATTTTGCAAAAGAACTATACAGTTTAACATAAACCTAGATTGTTTTTTTTCTGTAAACTTAAAATTAAAATTAGTTTTATTTTTAACAGGGCCGAAATTTTATATGACTATTCCTGCATTAAGATGACAGTACATCCAGATGATACTAGCGCCCTAAAGCGAGTATAAATGAGTACAGAAATATGCGTGATCATATGTCGTGAGAATTAACATGCACAAGTACTGTCCTAGTGTAAGATATTCATATACTTTGATATGTGATTCTGTTTTGTATTTTCTACTTCCCCTAAAAGTTTGTGCGCTTACTTTTTAATCGCCCTCAATTTATGAATACATTAACATGGAAAAGCGTTTAGTTAATAAAACAATTTACAAAAGTCATGCCCGTATGTCTGTTTCACTGTTAGAAATTAACCAAAACACCTTGTTATTTGAGGCTTAAAATGATGTTTGCGGCCATTAATTCTTGTGCAAGAGCCAATTCCTATGATGTGCTGCTCTAAATCCCCTAAAAATTTGCTACTTTCGGTTTGAATCATTCTGTATATATAACTATAATATATTTAAGAATTAAAAAAAAAAAAAAAAAAAAAAGTTTTTCTTAGTTTGCAAGTTTCTTGTTTTTTAAATACAATTTTTATTTTATTTTAATATTACTTTTTTTTTTTTAGGTTCAGCTGTCTACATTCTAATTATTATTTCGTAAAAAATTTTAGTACCCGCCCCGTTTTCCACACAATTTTATTTTTGTGTAATTCTCTCCAAATGTGATTACTATTAAATAATAAGATTAATTCTCTTGAAATAAACTGGTATGAAAAAAAAAAAAAAAAAACGTGGGTACTAAAAGTGTGTTTTTATTAAAAAAAATCCTGCCTACTGTCTTATTTAAGAAATCGTAAATTTTTAATAACTTACGAAGTTTTCAAATTGAAATCACATTCAAAATACGTATTCGTATTTACTAGCATTCTAATTAATATTCTGTAAAATTGTCAGCTCCTGTCCTTTTTTCTAGCATTATCTCCAAATCCAATTACGATTAAATACGACAATAAATAATCTGAAAGAGACAAGTTATCAAAAAAAAAAAAAAAAAAAAAAAGCGAATTACGTGAAATATTTATTAGATCATACGAAAGCACCCACAGTCGGGTATTTCAAATTATTATCACTGTTTCCTGGTTAAGGTAACAGTTTTCACAGGATTCACAAAATGCATTTGTACTATATAAAAAAAACCTTTACCCAGATATTAAATGTTCATAAAAGATTATAAGCCATTTTCGGTGTTAGTTTTAAATATAAAAGTTTTGTGAATAACATTCATTGTTACATGTGAACATTTAAAAACCTGTCTACAATATTAATAATGGCGAAATATCCATGCGTTTATACTGTAAAAAAGTAAAATCAAAGTATTTTCATTTCAATATAAATGCTGAATATAAAATTTAAAAATTAATTTTTAAACATAACAAAAATTATTCATTTCATATTTTTAACTTAAAGTAAAAATAAATAATAAATTAATTAATTAAATTAAAAATAATAGATTTGTGTGATAATATGAAGATAAATATTACTATTAGAGTAATTCATATTAACTTTAATGTAAAATTGCATTAATTCAAGAAGCATTCGTGAAAATATATTTTTTACGATGATTTACTAATTGCGACTATTTAATCTGCATTTAAAGTATGTATATGTTTAAGGAAAATTAAAAAAAAAAAAAAAAAAAAAAAAAAAAAATAGAATCTGCTAAAACACACTAACAAGAAATTTTCAATAATGGATTCGATTAAAATTTGGATTTTGTTAAATTTAACTTCAATATAATTTAGTATATTAGTCATATATATATATATATATATATATATATAATACAATTTATACATTACTTAATATATTCTTATAGCTGTTATGAGGAGAAATCCTTTTTTTTTTTTTTTCATGAAACATGATTTCAGTTTAGTACATACCATTAAATATTTGTAATCATCCACCCCTTTCAGAAAATTTGAGATAATAATGTCGCATTTTCTTTCTTCTCTGATCTTCTCTATATTTTTATATATAGAAATTAGAAATAAATAATTTACAACAATACTGCAATTTTTCCATATGCTAAATCAGCCATAATAACTTTAAACGAAATGTCAATAATGCCTTTGAAAGCGTTTTAATTCCTTCCTTCTCGCTCCCGTGATATTCACGGACAATGACCACGCCCCACGTGCATTTTTCCTTTAAAAATTTAGGGTACATGAAAGCAGCAGTCAGTACCAAACCATATGTAATGTATTTCAAAATATGTTCAGAATAAATATATATGTTATTCATATATTTATTTTCTTAATTAGACAAAAATGGGGATTTTATGGGCGTATCTTTGAAAAATATGCGACAGTTAAGCGATTAAACATTAATGTCTTTAAAGCATTTAAAGGAAATTAATGTGTTTATAAAATTAACGGGGGGAATAAGTTGTATTCCTAATATAATCACGCCGCCTTTTTTGAGTGCAACAGTTCTAATTTCATGCATATTATTAAATATTTTCTTTACACCGCCCATTTGAAGGTAGATAGTTAAAACTATTTCGAAAATATATATTCGTATATTTCTTATCCTTGGCTCATATTTTAATCGAAATTTATTGGCATTAGAAAACTGCTACTGAAAAGTTGAGTCTATAAAGAATATTTTCATTATATTTATTTTATAAATTTTCCATAAGGTAAGGATTGTATCCCCCAGTCCCTCCCTGACCCCCCCCCCCTTTTTTTTTTCTAGTCACTTTCAAGAATGAAAAATTTCTGTTTTCGTTACTGCCGCTACTTTCATACAGAAGCTTTATCTTAGTTTCATAGTAACATGTTGTGATTATTTACAATCAAAATAATTGTAGAAAAACAGTAATAAGTAACAAAATAGGTAAAAATTTCTAATCTGTGAAATTGTCTTTAAAAAAGGGAGTATGACCCATCCTATAAGGGAGTTACTGAAAAGAGTTTCTGCCAGTAAAAGTGAAACATCTTAAATCAGATTTAAAAAGAAATTCTACAGTATGTGGAAATTTATTTTATTTTATTTTAACAATTGCTTTGTCTATTTATTTTATTATAACTATTTTTTAACAAATGCTTTATTTGCTTATTTATATACTTATTATTATTATTATTTTGTATTAATATATATATATATATATTATAGTACGCAATATTTCATCAGATCATGTACCTGAAAGCTATAATGCTTAATGCTTAATTTTATATTGATGTAAATTTCGTTTGGATGGCTTTAATCAAAAATCGGATGTACTTTTTAAATATTTCATTTCATTTCATAAATTAATTATTCATTTTTTGAACTTTAGAACTGTTTATGTGATTGAGATATGTAGAACTGGATTAGATTAACTCTTTATCAGGGGTCGTACTATCCGCCATTTTTTAAGGACACTTTCAAAGATGAGAAATTTATGCCTTTATTGCTACCAGTAGTTTTATTTAATAAATTTTACCCTATATAATTACAACACATTACTATAAAATACCATAAATGCTTCTATATGTATTAAAAAAAAAAAAAAAAAAAAGATGGTGGCAAGAAAGGTGAAAATTTCTTATCCATACAAGCATACTTGCCAACCATCTCATTATGAACCGTACAATTTTAAAGCCCGCCTTTTTTTTTTTTTTTTTACACCAGTAATTTGTTTGAGTAATTTAAGTCTAATTTAATCCTAACAACAATTGGAAAGAATGACTCTAAAAATATAGTGGTGTGAGAAGTTGAGTGGTGGTTCAGGGGGCGTTAACATTTATACGGTTATTAATGAGATGGTTGGCAAGTATGTATAAGTGTCCTGAAAAGTGGCCGGAGAATACGAACCCTGCTCATTACTGAAAAAATAATTTATTAGAAGTTTCCTAGAGATGAAAACGAATAATTCATACTTGCCAACATCCTAATTAATATTCCGTAGTGTTGTTAATCCCGCCCTTTTCTTCACACCAAAAAAAAATTTTAGAGAAATATTCTCCAAATGAAATTGCGATTAAATAAGAAGAAAATTACTCTAAAAAGATACTAGTGTGAAAAAAAGGTGGAGCTAACAATGCTACGGAATATTAATTAGTAGGTAGGCAAGTATCATAATTAGACGGGGGAAAAGGCAGAAGTAATGTTTTGCAGTACATCAGGATTTCCTGAGCGTGTATTATTTACTGTTATTATGAATGTAATGATCTGTGCGTTGGTGAAAAGTAAACTCAAATGGCATTTCTTTTTTTACTAAAACTTTCTTTTTCATATCATTCGAAAAACAATTGACTTTCATTGTTTGATATACACCTGCATCAGAGCGACATCATGACGCATCGTTTTGCGATTGACCGTCTGAATTCGGTGTACAGGTAGTATACATCTGTTCATTTTTCCTTTTCTTCAATGTATCAGAATAAAAATGTAATGATTAGATTACTCATGAGGGTTTCTGTTTATTCCCACTATATTTATATTTCAGGGATGGAACACAGGCGCAGAATTCATACCGGTATTTGTTTACGAAATTTCTCTGCCTATAATTTCGTTGACTAAAGAAGCAGAAAAGTTTCTTACATTAATAGTGCTATGAGTTCCATCCTTGATATTTATATACAAAACCAAGCGAAAAGATGCTGGTTTAATTTACTATAATAACACAATTATTTAATATATTTCAAATTATATTTAAATAGCTTCAGTTAACTAGATGGTTATTCCAGAAACCGAAACTCCTTAATCACTTATGAAATAATTCTATTTTAGCGCAGCTGCCAATATTTTAATTTATTCCAGAGCATTTTTAGCTCCGCCTTTATTTCGGACCACTTTAATTTTAGAATATTTTTCTCCAATATTAACTATAAGAAAATAAGAAAAATTTTACACTTAAATAAAGGTGGTATGGAATACAGGCGGAGCTAAAAATGCTCCAGAATATATTAAAATATAGTCAGCTATGCTCTAGATCTGTGAAATTCCAGAAGATACTCATAAACAAGGTGAGTGGACTTTACTTGCCTTATAGAATTTATTAAACTATTTTATATTATATTATTTATCAGTAACAAAAATGAAGACAATTAAATATTTAATATTTGATTTATATGATATACTTTACTTTTGTGTTCATTAATATTGTGCTTTCAAATATCTATAAATACAAGCAAGGGACACTAGCGCAGAATTCATACCGGTATTTGTTTAAGAAGTTTTCCTGACTATAATATCGTTGATTTAAGAAGTAGAAAATTTAGTTTCATTCACAGTAGTTTGATTTCGGTGCCAGTGTTCAATCCCTGTAATTAACACTTTCGCGATCGCTGTCGTCAATTCAAGTCATTTAGCTCCACGAGTAAGCTTTTTTTTTTTTTTTTTTTGTTAAAGTTTGTATGTTATTCGTTTTTTTTAAATGTACATAATATTCATACTTGTACGATCGATGTACTATGGATACAAGTACTCTGATTAGAGAGAGTATCATTATAATGTATATCCATTTGTAATATAAATATAAATTCAGTAAATTTTGTTCTGAAATATTATAAATTGAGAGAATAATCCCCTCAGGCGGACCTTACTGTCAAAAATACAAGAACATGCGGTCGTGAAAGTGTGAAAAGAGAACAAGTACGCCTAACATTTTTCATCATACCGCTATTTTAATAATTTTTAGCGGGCGGAAATTAAATCAAAACTTCGTAACTGTAAACTTTAAGAATCTTTTTTTCTTTTAAATCTTTTAAAATTATTCCCTTTATCTTGTTTCATTACTTCTAACATTTTTATCTACATTTATTTATTTATTTCCTTAGAAAATTTCCTTAGTGAACTTATAAATATGTCCGTTCAATATATACGTAAATTTTGTATAACTTATATTTTGACATTTCCCTTGTGTTAAAACACGATATTAGTGCTAAATGCTTATTTAATTAGGTTTAGATGAAGTGAGAAATATTTTACAACAAATGCGTTCGCGTAAATCATAATTTTACAAGATTTTGGATGTGAACTTATAATTACGTCCACCACCAGAGCCTGATTAAGGGGGAGACACACATTATCTCCGCTCTCACCGGAATATTTTTACAATTATTTTTTACTTTATGTCATAGAAATTCCACGCTTTGACGAGGAAATATTTTTTATAAAAAATGAACGGTGTAAAACAATCCAATTTGCTCACCTTTATTAGACACTAGAATTCTTTTAAAATAATTTTTAATGAGAATTTTGTGTTTATTATAGGAGGAAAGTATTTGTTAAAAAATAACAGTGTAAGTATAAATAATGTGTGCTTCCCCCTTAATCAGGCTCTGTCCACCACTGTACAATAAATTTGCCAATATACTGCACAAATATTTGGAGGCTACGAAAGAACATATTAAGTTTCAATATTTGAAGCATCCGAAACTAGAAATTTATTTAGAAAACAGGATTTGAATTGAATTAACAGACACTTTTAAAAACTCGTACATGATATAATTATTTGTTATTACAGGCTAGACATTTTATAGTAGATATTTGTCCACATTTTTTCAAATATACCTAGCAGCATTCTAATTAATACTCAGTAAAGTGTTAGTACACGCCGCTTTTTCTACACCACTTTATTTTTAGAATAATTTTCTCCAAATATAATTACGATTAAATAAGAAGATAAATACTCCAACAAAAGATCAGTATTAAAAAAAAAAAAAAAGGTGGGTACTTACAAAATTGCGGAATATTATTTAGAATGTTGGCAGGTGTGTTTCCAAATTTAAAAGTTTAATTGTTAGTTATTATGTTAAACAAACAAACAAAAAAAAAAAAAAAAAAACATTGAACAAGAAAAAATGGGCAAAAACTTTATAAATAAAACGATTTACAATAGCGAAAGTTATAGAAAAAGCAGAATAAATGCAAAATTTAAGTAATAAAGTAAAAAAAAAAAATAAATAAATAAAAATCACTTTTAAAATTTTATTAAATAATTTTAAACAAATTGACTAGTTACAAATAAATAAAATGACAGCGAATTTGGTTTGAAAATATTTTACCTTCAAAGAAGAATTACTTTACAGGCTACATTAAAAAATCTTACAATTAAATGCATCTACAAATTCTTGTTGCAAAGAAAAATCTTATCTTTTTCTTTATGAAAACAAACACTATCTATTATTAGAATATTCTTTCATATTATTACTTTCTTCAGTTGAATACGGAAGAAAACAATATTATTAAATAATATTCAAATAATAGATTATGTTCAATGAAAGAAAGTATTGGATTGGTAAAAAATGTTGACTCTCAGTTTTCATTAACGCTTACAGTCGCAGTGTTCCCGCTGATGGAACACCTAAGTTTAATTCTCAAATGCAAAAACTCATCCCGGAAATTTTTTAGCAAAAACTTACATTTATAACATAGCAGAAAATGCCATTTTTTTTTTAACGCGAAAATTTAAAAATTCTTCTACTTTAATTTTGTTCGTAAATTCTGGTGGCAGTGTAATTTAAATGATCGAATTACCTTGCGCCGCAAAGGGTTAACACACGTTTTTTGGATGTCGAAACACGATTTGACAATTTTTAGCAAAATGCCGTCTGTCTGTGTGCGATCAAAATTTTATGGTAGCGCTCGCTCAAGAATTAATGCTATGAATTTTATACAAATTTAAATGTAATTTTATCTTGACAAAAATTAGAGACTATTAACTTTTGGTACAATTTGCTTAAAAGGAAGCTTATCGACTGTTTCATAAATTTGTGAATATAACTGTATAGGATAAATTTCATATAAAAAAAAACACAGTGAGAAAGCATTTTTAAGCAATTATTGTGAAATAAGAAAGTATCATTTTTAACAGTAATTGAGAAAAATAAAACATATTTGTATATGTAAGAACATCTTTTTCCTTCCTTCGCGTTGTTCAAATATATCAAAAGGAATTAGGTATCTAATTTTAATAAACTAAATTTTTCAAATTTCAAAACTTATGAGAAAAAGTATTTTGTTAAAGAGTTTACTTATGTAATTCAAACGTTCTTCCTAATTACGTATGCATTAATTTCAGAGTGCGGATTATTTTAATCTGAAATAAAGAACAGTAATTAAGGTACATGATTAAAGAGCTTAACGCATTTCTATGTCCTGAAATAGAAATTTTCGAGAGTAATTAAAGACGTAATAGTATTTAATACGACTCTAGTTAAATCTGAAAGAAGGATGAATGTTACTTAAACATTCTCTTGAAATATTAAAAGTACGTTTAAACGCTCCTTGTTTGAGTTATTTTCATTATTTTATTTAGAAATAACAATTTTGAAGCCGTTAAGTGTGCATGTATATACATACATACATACTGTCCCGTCAGGTTTTATAAATTTCATAAGAAAGAGGATAAAATATTTCTTACCCGACAGGTCTTGTTCTTTTTCGCCGGCTTATTCTAAGTAATCACAAAGTAGTTGAAATGAACACAGCTCAAGTTTCACGACACAAACGTTTAATTAGACGCACTATTTACATTTTATGTACATAATTGTTTCATTAATATCTGCAGCTATCACAATATTTAATATTAGCTGCCAAGCATTTAATATTAGCTGTCGAGCGTCAGAAGAACGCTCTTCCATATCCTTACGGATTCACATTCCTTCTTTTTACAACAGAAAAACAAAACTTTTTTATCATCAGAAAAAAACATGTTGCCAATCAATAAACATAAAAAAGGCAGACGATCTCAAGTGGAAGAACAGCCCGCCTCCTGACGGCAAGAATGGGTCATCCTCCCACCTTTGATTTTGGCAATCTTGTACAAAATCAAACTAAAAAAGAGAAAAAAGACATATTAATAAACATTACATCAAGCAAAAATGAAAAGGAACAGAGAGAAAAGAAAAGAAAAAAAGGGTAAATAAAGTTCTATCAGTCAATTATAAATTCAGTCTATCTGAGCTCTAATGGATCTACCCCTCCTGGTAAATAGTGGTTTTTCGTCAGGTATCTCAACAGATTTCTTGACATTCTTTGAAACAGTTCTAGACAGTTCAGAGGGATCAGGGCATCTTTTCGGTGTAGAACGAGTAGGTATCAAAGTTCCATTTGCAGCATACTTTGCACGAAAATCACTAGATTCATCAGAAGAGATCTCTAACGGATAAAGTCTTTGAACTGGGCGTATCAAAAACCCATTTCCTGTCTTGATCTTTGCCACTCGAACTATTCCGTCTTTACCAGGATAAGTTTCCACAACTCTGGCTAATGGCCAGTTGATTCTTTTTTGATTATCATGACCGACGAGAACTATGTCTCCTACAGCAATTTTTTTGTCAGTCTTAGCGATACCCTTTGAATTTTTCAATTGTCCTAGATATTCAATTCTGAATCTTTTCCGTAAATCTTTCTTCAATTTTAGCAAATATCGAAGTCTTCTTTTTAAATTCACATTTTCGAAGTTATCTAGGTCAGGAAGACCAGTTTCTTTAATTCCTTGCAAAAACATGCTCGGAGTCAATGGAATTAAATCATCGGGATCCTCAGAAATAGTAGTTAATGGTCTGGAATTCATCAAACATTCGATATCACATATAATTGTGTAAAGTTCTTCAAAATCTAGAGCTGCTCGTCCTAATACTCTTCTCAAAATTTGCTTTGTACAGCCTATTAATCGTTCCCACCAGCCACCCCACCATGGTGAAGCTGGGGGGATAAACTTCCATATTATGTTCTGTACTAGGGCTTCCTTCCGTATTTTTGCAAGTATAGGATCAGTAAATAGCTTCGAAGCTCCTGAAAAATTTGTGCCTCGATCGCTGTATATTACAGAAGGTCGACCCCTTCTCGCAACAAATCTTCGCAGGGTTTGCAAAAATGCTTCAGAGGATAATGATGTTAATAATTCAAGATGTACCGCTCTGTAAACAGCGCAGGTGTACAGCACAATCCAACATTTTTTACCATTTTCCAAGTACAAAGGTCCGGCTAAATCAACCCCGGTAATTTCAAAGATAGCAGCATCTCTGATCCTGTCTTCCGGCAAGGCGGTGATTTCAGGCTGAACAGAATTTACGGTGAAGCGTTTGCATCTTATACAACGTAAGGTAACTTGCCGTATGGACTTTCTGCACCTGAGAATCCAATATTTTTCTCGGAGATGGTTCATTAATATTTGTACTCCTGCGTGGTTTAATTCGTTATGTTTCCATTCTATCAATTTCTGCACGATGTAATGATTTCCTGGTAAAATGATAGGCAAACGAAAGTCTGTATTATCTTTACTTCTAAGTATAAGAGACTTTACCCTTAGAAGGCCATCTTTGTCAACGGTGGGATGAAGTTTTCTTAAACGATCATCTATTCCTTTAGGAAAGTCTTCCCTTTGAACCATCTTTAACAGGATTAATTCAGCATGTTTAAGTTCTTTATTTGTAAGATCCCCAGGATTTCGTTTAGAATGATTTCGAAGATTCGAGATGAATCTGTATATCCATGCCGTAACTCTTAATAATTTCACGTAAGACGAGTATCTCTCATAAAACTTCTCAGTAGTTTCAGTACTTAGAGCAGAAATGATCGACCTTTTTTTTTCTGAATTGACAATCTGTATTTCGGGTGAGATTTCTTGTCTCGGCCATTGACTCGTTGGTGTCTTCAAAAATTCCGGACCCTCCCACCAAAGGGATTTGAGTAAAGCATCAGCATTGCAACCTCTTGATGGAAGGTCAGCTGGATTTAAGTTACCCGGGACGTATCTCCAGTCGTTGGGATGACTCAAAGATCTTATTTCTCTGGTACGATTCAGCACAAATACTCCCCATGGTTCTTGATTTTTTATCCAGAACAATGCGTTCATGGAGTCAGACCAATAGAAAGTTTGAACTTGGCTGTCACAGAAGTCTCCTTTTATAGAATTCATTAATCTAACACCTAAACAATATGCTAATAATTCTAGTCTCGGTATGGAGACTGATTTCAAGGGTGCTACTCGAGCACGAGCTTGAACCAATTGACATCTCACATGAAAATTATTTTCTTCTCTGATATATATACAAGTTGCATAAGCGTGGCTTGATGCATCACAAAACACATGGAATGACACATTTGTATTTAGAGCATGATTTTCTAATATCCTTCTAGGGATTCTAATGCCTTCCAAGCATTTTAATGCATTTTCCCATTTCAGAAATTTTTTCTCGATGTCATCTGGTAGCTTGGCATCCCAGGGCAGTTTCCTACGCCAACATTCTTGCATTATGATCTTTGCAATTAAAGTGACAGGACAGAGAAACCCAATGGGGTCAAAAATCTTACTTGCTAAGGACAGGATAAATCGCTTACTTAGATTTGCATTTTCGCACTCTTCAAACCTTAAACTACAGTATAGAGTATCTTCCAGAATATTCCAATTTAAGCCCAAAACTGAGGCAGTCTCTGGAAAATCTTCTTCAGGAATTCCGTACACACTTGGTGGTAGACCATTACCTATCCATCCTCTAAGATCAAAACATCCCGCTGACATGATTTCTTTAGATTGTGCCATAAAATTAACTACTTCTTCTTCGGAACTGCAACTTGTAACACAGTTGTCGACATACATAGAGTTTTTAAGTTTAGAAGCAGTCTCTTGCAAATAATCTGGAACATTACTTAGGTGGAAATTTAGAGTAGCTCCTAAAAGAAATGGGCTGCAGTTTACCCCAAATACTACTCGACGATGTCTGTAAATCTTCACTTTATTAGGATCACCGCCCTCCCACCACAAAAATCTTAGAAAATCACAATCTTCTTCATTTATTCTTATTTGTAGAAATGCTTTGCGAATGTCTGATACTACCCCATACTTGTTCAAACGAAATTTATTCAAAATGTTAGGAATCAACTCCAAGTAGTTTGGACCTTTAGCTAGGCAATCGTTCAAAGAGTAACTGTTCTTTTCTTTTGCAGAAGCATCGAAAACAGGACGAATTGTTGTCGTTGAATGCTCTTTTATAACTGCTCTATGAGGCAGATGATGGCAATCTATCTTCTCGAATTCATCAGTATTTACTTCTTCAATTATTTCTTCACCAAGCCACTGACAAAAAACTTCTTCATAATCTTCAATAAGACCCTTATTCTTCAGAGTCCTCACAGTTGATTTTAGCCTTCGTTCAGCAATTGTTTTGTTATCTGGGAGTTCTTGGTTTCCTTCTATCCATGGTAATTTTACAACATAGCGTCCGTCATCATCTCTACTTAGAGTTTTCTCAAAATGATTTTTGGATGCTTCTTCAAGTTCTTCCTTTGACTGTTTCTCTGCAGGATCCTTAATTCCTAGGACATCTAGTTCCCACAGATCAGAAATTTTTACTTCTCTAGCTAACATCGAAGTGACTACAAGGTTTTCAGTATCTTCAGTAAACTTCTTAGTGCGTCCTATAACAGTCCAACCTAGCCTTGTTTCCATAGCGGTCAGGCCGGATTTCAGATTCTTCAGCTTTCCTGTCATTAATTTGCCAGCTACATCTGCACCTATAAGGAGCTCTATGGGGTTAAGGCAATCTTCTAAATATATCCCCGTACCTGATAAATCATCTTCACACAGTTCTTGAGTGACCGGTGGCATAGTAAAACAAATTGTAGGCTGACTCAAAACTTCAAAATTGCAACGATAAGTTTCGCTGACATCAGAAAGGTAAGCTTTGTAAACATTGTGTGTCAAAGTATTCGTGTTCGAACCACCAAATAAGGAATGCTTCAGTTTTTCTTTTCTTATTGGCTTGTATCCAATCTTTTTTGCAGTGTTTTCTAAGATGTAAGACCTTTGGGAAGCGGAATCAATAATCGCCCGAATTTTTAAAATTCTGTTCTCACCTCTTAAATTAATCACGAGTGTCTGTAGCAAAACACTGGGAGCTGATGAAACATTTGATAATGTTGTATCTTGATCGGAAGTATTCTTGTCATTTTTAACCCTTTGTGCGTGCGCAGCTGATTTCGGATCATTCTTACAGAGAAGAGTATGGTGGGGTTTCCCACAAATCGCACAGTTACATCTACTTCTACACGAACTAGAAATGTGGTTCAATTTTAAACATTTAAAGCAGCCTCCCCGTTTCATAACATTTTGTTTTCTTTGATCATAAGTCAAGTTTGCTACTTTTCTACATTCCGCACTTAGATGTGGCTTATCGCAGAACACGCACTCTTGCTCTCGGTTTTGTTTACCTTGGGACGAGGTTAAAAGTTCCGTACCTGTTGGAATAATTTTATTGTGTGTTAGAAAATTTTTAGATTTCATTGTGTTAAATTTCTTGGGTTTGTTTTCAAAACCAAATCCACTTGTCGCTAAATTAATTTTTTCTTCACCTTGAATTTCATTACGTAAAAACTGCATTAAAGTTTCTAATTTATTAAAAGATTTATCTTCCGAACTAAGAGAAACAGAATTCAAGTGTCTTTCCCAAATACGCATAAGATCTATTGGTAAACAAGATTCAACTAATGGGTATAACATTGAGGCATATTTATCGCTTGTTACACCAAGCATTTTTAAAGATCGTAACTGTGTTTCTATTTTATCATAAAGCTTCACAATTGGTAATTTATGTTCCTGATTTACAGTATTACTTAGCACAAGGCTTAATAATTCCCTAACATAAACTTCAATTAGTACATCTTCCCTGCCAAATCTTGTCCCGATAAACAATCAACCGCTTGTGAATAGTTCTCAGCTGTTACGGGAAAAGATTCTACGACTTCTCTGGCTCTAGACCCCTTTTGAGTAGATTGAAGTAGATACTGAAATTTATCTACCTCCGAAATATTTGGATCTTCATGAATTTTCTTAAATAATCCACAAAATAATAACCAGTCCTTTAAATTACCATCAAACTTTTGTAATTCAATTTTTGGTAACTTAAAACTTCTTTTAGAATTACTTTCGTTTTCAAGTACACTTGAATTTAAATCCGAAGGTAAATTTATTCTACGTTCAAGTTTTGTTTTTAAATCAATATAAGTACTACTATAATTATCAGCACTTTCGATTTCGCTATCCAACATGGTCTGAGTACATTTTTCATCAACTTGTAAAATTTGAAGAATTTCTTTATCAAGCGTTTCAACTCTGGAATATTTTTCTTGTAACTGTGCTAAGAACCCAGCACAAGAATCGATGTCACAAGTTTCAGTTTCTAAAAGGTTTTTTACCTTTTCAGTAAATTTTATAAAGGTACCTCGATAAGAACCGCGTAATTTAGTTGCGGCTTCCATAATTCAAATAAAGACTGATAAAATAATAAACAAACACTTCAAATCAAAGCTTCATAAAACGAGAATAAAAAATATTCCGAAATCGAAAGTAATTCTGGGAAGAAATTTTAGAATTCTAAATAATGTTTTGAGAACAAAAACATTCAATTTTCGAAAAACTTTGATTCAAAATAACAATTTTCATATAAAATAATAATCTTCTTTATTAAATCAAAATATGCAAAATCAATGTAAAATCAAAATATGCATTCATAGAATATGTATTAACATTTTCTTCAACATAAACAAATTCTTCATATTGCTCCAAATATCAAATGAGCAGTTCAAAAATAAACATACATTTTATGTTTTCAAAATTATTCTCTATAATACTTACAAAAAGTATTTCAAATTTTTAATGATATCTTCTCATAAAAATGAGATCATATTTCAATTAGAATAAATTATATTCTATTTCTATACTTTATTCATTAGAACAAATTAGAATTTATTACTTAGAACAAATTTTTCTACCGGCGTCCCTGTGAACGGGCGCCATTAAATGTCCCGTCAGGTTTTATAAATTTCATAAGAAAGAGGATAAAATATTTCTTACCCGACAGGTCTTGTTCTTTTTCGCCGGCTTATTCTAAGTAATCACAAAGTAGTTGAAATGAACACAGCTCAAGTTTCACGACACAAACGTTTAATTAGACGCACTATTTACATTTTATGTACATAATTGTTTCATTAATATCTGCAGCTATCACAATATTTAATATTAGCTGCCAAGCATTTAATATTAGCTGTCGAGCGTCAGAAGAACGCTCTTCCATATCCTTACGGATTCACATTCCTTCTTTTTACAACAGAAAAACAAAACTTTTTTATCATCAGAAAAAAACATGTTGCCAATCAATAAACATAAAAAAGGCAGACGATCTCCAGTGGAAGAACAGCCCGCCTCCTGACGGCAAGAATGGGTCACATACAGTAAAGTCTCATACAACGCGGTGGCAGCGATACCAAATATATAAAATAGTGTTATATTTTAACGCTACTAAATTTTTAGAGAACTAATCTACTGGTTCATACACTCGATTTAGTTTTTTTATATAAAGCAGTTGCTTTGATATAAAATTAGTGGTGTAAAATTAAAAAAATTGTAATATTTATGAGGCAAACTTGCACACGCGTTGTTGTACGAGACTTTACTATATATATATATACACACGTAGCTGCCATGTCTTCCAGCTTTCCAGAAAGATGTTTTATCATTTATTTTTTACAGCGTCTTTTGCTAGCAATTTTCTGTTAGTTATCTACTGTTAACCTCATAGGGAAATAATATTAAAAAAATCTGGTGCGAAACAACCACACGACTTCCATTACCAACTATTATACACATTATATGTACAGGGTGGGGCATAAAGATCTCCCCATTTTAAGAGGCCAATAAAAATATATAAGACATTGAAAACAAATATTTTATGTTTACATTCGGAAAGAATAATGTTTGCCATTAATTAATTTTTACAATCTGCAATAATTTTTGTTATTTACGGAAAAGGATATCGTCTTGTTTACGAGCTGAACGTCGTGGTGATTGCATTATAGCATCACTTAACTGCTGCCACGTTCTCCAGAGTTCGAACATTACGTGGTCTACAGGGCGACTTTCGTTTTAAACACGAACCTGTTTCTCTAAAATTAGCAACCCATAAGGATATTGTCTTTCTGTCGGGTATTTTTCCATGCCAGCTTACTCCAAAGTGGCCTACGAAATAATCATTGCGTTTCAACAATGGAATCCGCGTTTTTAAAATAAGTTTCAACAACGAACGCCGATGTTCACTAGTCCAAGGCATACTGTCAACTGACTGATATAGCGTAACAAGGGAAATATAACAGCGCTACTTCGGATACGCCCTCTACACTAGCGCCGCCGCAGCGACAGCGGCAAATCAGGGAGATCTTTATGCCCCACCCTAATTTCAGAAGATTATGTTTTAAGTAGACATAGAATTGACCTGATGAAATAGACACATAAAAATTTTCCGGTAAAAAAAAGTTAATGCACGTGTAAAGACATATAAAACACAGTTTACACAACGACTTTTTTTTTTTTTTTTTTTTAAGAAAAAGAAATGAAATGAAATTGGTAGTCTTTATTTTTTTTTTTCAAACCCCGATTTCCGAGATCTAAAACTGACCTATCTGATCAGGATGACTATTAATTTTCCTGTGAAAGCCAAGTAAAGCATGAGAAAGAATATCTAAAACGGATTTATGTAACAATTTTCAAGAAATTCGTTAGAGCCGTTTTTGAGATACCGACTTCTACCAAAGCTTCGCATAATTAATTGTTGACCAGAAACAATTACATACTACAAAGGGATATTTAAAATAAAGTTAATATGGCAAGTTTGAAACAAATTTATACAGCCATTTTAAAAGGAACGCACTTGCAGGACCTGAAATTTAGCGATTTATACAGGACGCCTATCAATTTTCCGAAACTAACCAACTATATCATTTGAAAGAGCATGTAATAGAATGTTTATGTAGCAACTTTGAAGAAAATCGCACGAACCGTTTTTGAGATATAGACTTACGGCCCCACTTCCGGTTTTGGATCTCTGACTTCCGTTTTTCCAATTTTAATCAAAATTTGGATACTTCATCTGTACATTAGACCTGTTTCAAACTTAAAGTTTCGTAGTTCTATCTTTATTAGTTTCCGAGATATAATAGCCAGAAGGTTCCCCACATACATACACACACACACACACACACTGGCTAATTGCCAAAAACCACTTTTTTGGACATGGGAGACCTTAAAACAGGTAAATCAGGTGAAGTCTCGATATCGAATGTTTTGACCGAATACAATACATCCATTACCTATCGGGTAATGGAAGTAAAAATAAGTCATTTATTGATTTGTTATACAATAATTCATGTTTTAAATATTATTTACTATGTTATGCCATTTTTCAAAATTAATCAGTTTGTCCAATTTCGACTCCGAAGATATTGGATGGAAGCACATGTGACTGATGTTACGCATCATCAATTACAGGAAAATGGCTGTAATGAGGTAGAAGGTCTCGAGGCACGATGTAATAAAATAAGAAAATTTATAACTCCCGCATTACACAACTTATAGGAAGGTTATGAACTGCAAGAATATCTTTGATAATTTAATAGCAGCTTTTTTTTTTTTTTTTTTTTTTTTTTAAAGAAATAATCACACGCAGATTCAACCAATGTTCGGTCTGTTTATGATAGTCTGCCTTAAAAAAGGTAGTTTTCCAGACTGACGCCAAGCTGCAAACTTTTTTTTTTTTTTTTTTACGTAACAGCAATGACGACAAACATAAGATAGGGTTTAATGTGCTAGTTGAAGTCATCGTCAAAAGCGATAGAAAGTGAAAAAAATAAAGTTAACAATAAACGCTAAAGGAATTAGTTAATTCGAAGGTCCATTTCGGTTCTGCGCCCAGTAAGGGGATCTTTGTCATAATACGCAGCCAATGAGTTTAAAGATGGCTTATTAAGAATTTTGAGGGTCGTATGGAATTGTTCATTTAAATAGCGTATAAAATTATTAAGTTTGAGCGTTAAAATGTCTTCATAAGTATGAAAATTTCGAAAATACCAGAATATATCAAATATTCGGAAGGGTTCTGATGAGTAACTTGATATGATGGGTTTTCGCTGTTATGACTACACCGTACATGCTTACGTTAAAATGGGTTGTAAATAGGGGTCGCTATATATAAAGTCTATTTTACATGTCTTTATGACGTAAGTATAATTTGATACTACAGAAAAATTGTTAAAGATCTGATTGGTTTGTTCAATTTTATGTCTTCTACGTATAATTTCACACCAAAAAGAATGGAAGTTTATGGTTGTTACATATTAGACATTTATTATTATATTTTTTTAATGCTGAAGTCTACTTATACTTATTATTGCTTTTACCCTTACGTATTTACCACTTTACTATTTTTCTTTTCTACTGAAATTTTATAATCGGTTACTTGTTACAGCAATGCTTCAGTGATGCCGAAGGCAGCAGGACGCAAGATCAACCGACCACCTAGTCAGGTACAACCAGAGCCTGATTAAGGGGGAAGCACGCATTATTAATACTTACACCGTTATTTTTTTAACAAATACTTTCCTCCTATAATAAACACAAAATTCTCATTAAAAATTATTTTAAAGGAATTCTGGTGTCTAATATCGGTGTGTAAATTGGATTGTTTCACACCGTTCATTTTTTATAAAAAAATATTTCCTCGTCTAAGCGTGAAATTTCTCAGAGATGAAGTAAAAAATAATTGTAAAAATATTTCGGTGAGAGCGGAGATAATGTGTGCTTCCCCCTTAATCAGGCTCTGGGTACAACCCGGCTAGTTTAAAATATTTCATTAGCAAAATCATTTTTTATTATTTAGTTATTAATAGAAAATGATAATTTTATGAAACTCTTGCATAATTTTGAAATATGCATATTATGAAATGTATATGCATATTATTATCTTGCATATTATGAAATTAGGATTTAAGGCTTGTCACTTAATCAGCTTATTTTTGAATTTTAAGTCCTAGTCAAAAGTATATTAGTATATTACAGGATTTTAATTAATGAAAGAAAATTTGCACGTTTCAGAAGATTCCCCCCCCCCCCCCTTTTTCAAAACTTAATACATAAGAAATTTTCGGATTAAAAAAAAAAATTAATAAATAAATAAATAGAAAATTTTTAAATAAGACAACATTGTAAATTTAGTTTAAATCTTTTCTCAAAAATCGTTAGAGGCATTATCTATAATACTGAATACATATCACAATATTATATTTAAATTTTAATGCATATCATGATACTTCCGTTTAATTCAACAAAGTCAAATTACACAGCAAATCAAAAAAATATATATATATTTTATTTTATTTTTCATTTTTTTTTTTTTTTTTTGTTGTTGTACTAATCCATGATTAAACTTTTTATCTTCAAACTTATTCAGTAGAAGGAAAAAAGAACTTAAAATGTATCAAAATTTCATTTTTTCTTTATTTTATAATTTTTTCATTAAACAATCACTCAATTAAACATTCATTTGTTTAATATAATTCATTTCATCATGTTCGTTGCCCTTTACTGTATAATTTGAATGTAATGGTAAAAAAGAAAGGGGAGAAAAAAGTAATATATATATATATATATATAACTTATTAGAAAGTATATATGTACGATTAACTTCATTTTGAAGCTTTTTTTTTTTTTTTTTTCTATTCCTTAGTAGTTATTTTAGGAATTGCCGGAATGCGATTTATTTGAATATCTAAGAGAGCGTAAGTATTATATTTTACCTTCATAAAATAAAAGTTGTTTTTATACTAATGAAGTTAAGTCTTAGAAAGCCACTTAAAAAATGATATTTTATTGGATGATTGTTTAGCTCTGCTTTTATGTTATTTTATTTATTTTTATGTTTTTCATTTATTTTATTCATTTGTTTTAGTGATAACCTTTTAAAACTTTTTAACCACTTCTCTGCTGTTTCAAATACACTATGGAGGATTGAAACTCTTAAAATGAAAGCAGAATTTCGTAAAACGTGGCAAATCTGTTGTAGGCTAAATTAAACTTCACCAAAAAACTGTATCCTAATAATACGATCTTTTGATGATAAAGAATGCATATGATATATATACTTTGTATACAAAATTTTTTTCGCATCTTTTGATTTATCTTTTTCTAATTTGGTCTGATTTTGGTCTGTCTAATTTGGTCTGATGGGGTGAAGGTGTACTCGGCAAGCAAAATAATCTTAAATAAGGGGGGAAAAAAGAAAAAGAAAAAAGAATATAATGACTATTAAGAGACGTAAATGTCCTAATATTGAGGTTAGACACAATTATTTAACTGTTGTAAAATATAATAATTATCTGCCCAATATATATATATTTCACAGACTATCAAAACATTCTACTTTCGATTCGAACTGTGAAGTCAAATAAATAAGGCATCTGCGCATGCTTACGAAACCGCTTGCACCTGCATCAGTGTACGTGTAACTTTTTTTTATCTGTAGTAGCAATGTAGATTTATTATTGTTCGGAGCGTTTATTAGCTCCGTAATTGAAATTGATGTTCTTTTTTCTTTTCTTAATTTTTTCATTAAATTTCGATTAAAAAGCAAAAGACCATGTCATCAATTAGTTATATGCTAAATTATTTGAAATCTAATGCATATTTCTTTATAGAAGAGTATTACAATGATTTAGCAGTCTAAACAAGAATATAAAGAACGGATGCTAGATTGATGAATACAGGTAAGAAGATTATCTTAATTATAATTACCTGTAAAATTATTTTATCGAAATATATATAATTAAAATAAAATATATGTGACATCGTACTTTAGAAATAATGTTCTGTGCTACTGAGGAAATTTAACAACAGATTATGAGCACGAACAAAAAAAATGATGTCACACTTTCCATAAACATAAATTCATTTATATAAGTATTCAATTATATTCTATTAGTATTCTATTATATTCTATAGTCTTCTATTTTAAGATAATATGAAATGGAATATATTTAAAATACAAAAATAATAAATGAATTGAAATAAATTTCGATTAAAAAAAAAAAAAAAAAAGCATCCGTTCAAAATAGAACTGAAACCAAAAGTTTTGGTTTAAAAAGTATATGTGTTCTAGAAACAAAAAGAAAGAAAAGAAAAAACTCAATTGAATTGTAATTACGTATAATAAGAAAAGAATTATTATATAATCAAAATATTTGCAGTGATTAAATAATAAAGTTAAAATGGCTTTTGCAAAAGATGTTTCAATAATCGACAAATTGAGTTCCACGAATTACGATTTATGGAAGTTTGAAATAGAAATGATGTTATGTAAAGAAATTTTGTTTGAATTGATAAAAGACGAACCTCCCAATCCTATCACTACTCAATGGACAATAAAAGAACGCAAAGCTAAAGCGATTATTAATTTATCGATAGAAGACGACCAAATCGTACACATAAAAAATCTCGCGACAGCTAGGCAAACGTGGGACACTTTACAAAGAATTCATGAGCGTTCAAATTTATCAAGCAAATTATTTTTGCTGAGAAAGTTATATTCTGCTAATCTAGCAGAGGGTGAAAACCTATCTCAACATCTAACGTACATATATCAGATCCGTGATAGACTGACCGCTATAGGTGAAGTGATAAATGATGAGCACATGTCAGCTCTTATGCTATGCTCACTTCCTCCAAGTTTTGACACATTGATTGCTGCAATTGTATCTCGAGATCAGGAAGACTTGACACCAGAATTCATTAGGGGAAAGTTACTAGACGAAGATCTAAAAAGATCAGAAAACAATCAAACAAATAATGAAAGCGCATATAAAATGCACATTAAAAATAAAACACCACCACGAAAGTTTTGCAATTATTGCAAAAAGAGTTCGCATAATAAAAGCGATTGTTGGCATTTAAAAAATAGAGAAAGCAATTAATATAAACACAAAGAGAATTCAAATAACTATCAAAGCAATTTCTACAATCGAAATAAATATAAAAACAAACAAAGATCAAATATGATACGAGAAACGGAAAATAAAATGAAAAATCTAACTTTTGTGGTAGGAAATTCAAACAGAAACTCGTTCATTGTAGATAGGGGGAGTTCAAGCCATGTATGCAATAGTATGGAAAGGTTCATATCATTTTTAAAAAATGATAAAACACAAGTTATGTTAGCCAATGGTCGATCAGTAATCTCACAAGGTTGTGGAGATGTAAAATTAAAAGTAAAAAATTCTAAAAACGAAACCAAACACATTATACTCAAAGATACTCTTTTCGTTCTTGAAATTGCCACAAATTTAATTTCAATAAAAAAGGCAACCGAGAATGGTTGTCAGGCAATATTTAAAGAGAACACTTGCGAAATTAAATTTAAAAACGAAGAATATATTTTTGCACCAGTAGCTGACAATTTGTATGAAGTTAAAACAAATGAAAACACAGAAGAAAAAATAAACATGACACAAACTTGCGATAATAAAAATTGTGTTAAACTATGGCACAGTAGATTAGGACACAAAAATATCACACAAATAAAAGAACACTTCAGTAAAGATATGGCAATGGGAATTAAACTGAACAATTGTAAACACGATGATAACTGTGAAATTTGTATCATGTCAAAATTAGAAAATGATTCTTACCCCAAAGTAGCTACACTCAAGACAAAACAAACATTAGATATAATACATTCCGACCTCTGTGGCCCATTCCAGACACCTACGGTGGGTGGGAAAAGTTATTTTCTCACTTTCATAGATGACTACAGCCGCTACACTTATCTGTTGAAAAATAAATATAAACTTTAGAAGCTTTCAAAAATTACCATGCACTCACTTCCAATATATTTGGAAGAAAAATTAAAATTTTGCATTCTGACAATGGTGGTGAATATATGAATAAAGAGTTTGAAAAATTTCCTCAAAGTGAGGGTATACAACACCAACTGATTGTGCCCCATTGTTCTCAACAGAACGGCGTAGCGGAAAGGAAAAACCGTACTTTGGTCGAAATGACCAGATGCATGTTAAATGAAAGTCAATTAAATAAAAACTTTTGGGGAGAAGCTTTAATGACAGCAAACTATTTACAAAACAGACTACCAACAAGTGCCCGTGAAAAGACACCATATGAGCTTTGGACTGGTATGAAACCAGACCTCTCAAAAATAAGAACATTTGGCTGCAAAGCTTATGTTTATGTGAACAAAACTGATAGAAAAAAGTTGGACAACAAAGCGAAGCAAGGAATTTTTATGGGTTATGATCTAAAAAGTAAAGGATATAGGATTTATGTAAATAATAACATAAAAATCTGCAGAACAGTGAAATTTCTCGAAGAGCATGAAACTCACGAGCATTCTCGAAACATTTACCAAAATGCAATTAATGAAGAATCTAAAATTCCTGTTATTCTAAACAATGAAAATGATGTAACAGAAGAACATAATGAAATACAGAATACACAAACCCTAAGGAGGTCAGATAGAATAAACAAAGGGGTACCACCTGAACGTTTCGTTTCTCTGTCAACTAATACAAGTTATATTGAACCGAAAACATTTGACGATATAGTAAACATGAAAAATCCTATTGAGAGAGAAAAATGGTTAGAAGCAGCGGAAGAAGAAATAAAATCATTAAATAAAAATGAAACATGGGATCTTGTTGATCCTCCACCTAATACACACATTGTTGGCTCTAAATGGGCTTTTAAAGCAAAATACAATGACTCAGGAAAAATTGAAAAATACAAAGCACGTCTCGTGGCAAGAGGTTTTAGTCAAAAGTATGGAACTGATTATGATGAGACTTTTGCCCCAGTGGCTTCTCGTACAACAATCAGAACCTTTTTGATAAATGCATTGTACAAAAATTTGCAGTTAACTCACGTTGACGTGAAAACCGCTTTCCTACATGGAGAACTAGAAGAAGATATTTTTATGAGCCAGCCAGAAGGCTTCATAATACCAGGACAAGAGAAAAAGGTCTGCAAATCACGAAAACCCATATATGGCCTCAAACAAGCAGCCAGGTTTTGGAATACCAAAATCAATGATACACTAATCAAATTAAATTTTACTGCCTGTGAATCAGACAAGTGTTTATACAAAAGGACAAAGGACAATAATACAGGAATACATATGCATATTACTTACTTATACATGTCGATGACATATTGTTGGCAGGAAACAAAAATGAAATATACGAAGTAATAAAGGAACTTGAAAACGAATTTGAAATCACAAATCTAGGTCAAGTAAACAAATATTTAGGAATACAAATAGAAAGAGGTGATAATGGGACATTAGCTATACATCAGAAAAATAAAATAAATGATCTTGTAAACAAATTTAATTTGCAAGATTCCAAACCAGTTAACACACCACTTGATCTAGGATACAAGAAAGATGATAAAATTGAAAATATTCTACCAAATAACACCAAATATCGGCAAGCTGTAGGAGCTTTGTTGTATATAGCAACGTTAAGCAGACCGGACATCTCGGCAGCAGTTAATATACTTAGTCGTAGAAATGAACAACCTAGAGAAAAGGATTGGGAGGCTGCAAAAAGGGTAATTAAATTAAAAACAACTAAAGACTATAAATTAAATTATAATGTTGATCAAGAACCTATTTTAAAGGTTTTTGCTGATGCTGACTGGGCAAATGACACACTTGATTCAAAATCTACAAGTGGTAACATATACTTTGTTGGGAAAAACCCGATTAACTGGACATCCAAGAAACAGAACTGCATAGCACTGTCAACAGCTGAAGCTGAGTATATCTCGGCGGGAAATGCAGCAAAGGAAACAATTTCAATATTAAAACTACTGAAAGATCTCGACATGGAACAAAATCAACCAATCGTTATTTATGAAGACAACCAGGCCTGCATTAAACTCACTGAATCTTATAAGTACCAAAGTCGCACGAAGCATATTGATGTTAAATATCATTTAATTAAACAGTTGTGCGAACAAGGAATTATTAAATTGAAATATGTCTCAAGCAAGGATATGACTGCCGATGTGCTTACTAAAGCACTACCTAAAGCGGCATTCATTAAACACAGAGATAAACTGCAACTAATTAAGACCTAATATATATTGTGCAAGGTGGAGTGTTGTAAAATATAATAATTATCTGCCCAATATATATATTTTACAGACTATCAAACATTCTACTTTCGATTCGAACTGTGAAGTCAAATAAATAAGGCATCTGCGCATGCTTAAGAAACCGCTTGCACCTGCATCAGTGTACGTGTAATTTTTTTTTATCTATAGTAGCAATGTAGATTTATTAATGTTCGGAGCGTTTATTAGCTCCGTAATTCAAATTTATGTTCTTTTTTCTTTTCTTAATTTTTTCATTAAATTTCGATTAAAAAGCAAAAGGCCATGTCATCAATTAGTTATATGCTAAATTATTTGAAATCTAATACATATTTCTTTATAGAAGAGTATTACAATGATTTAGCAGTCTGAACAAGAATTTTAAGAACGGATGCTAGATTGATGAATACAGGTAAGAAGATTTTCTTAATTATAATTACCTGTAAAATTATTTTATCGAAATATATATAATTAAAATAAAATATGTGTGACATCTGCGTAATTTAGAAATAATGTTCTGTGCTACTGAGGAAATTTAACACCAGATTATGAGCACGAACAAAAAAAATGATGTCACACTTTCCATAAGCATAAATTCATTTATATAAGTATTCAATTTTATTCTATTAGTATTCTATTATATTCTATAGTCTTCTATTTTAAGATAATATGAAATGGAATATATTTAAAATACAAAAATAATAAATGAATTGAAATAAATTTCGATTAAAAAAAAAAAAAAGCATCCGTTCAAAATAGAACTGAAACCAAAAGTTTTGGTTTAAAAAGTATATGTGTTCTAGAAACAAAAAGAAAGAAAAGAAAAAACTCAATTGAATTGTAATTACGTATAATAAGAAAAGAATTATTATATAATCAAAATATTTGCAGTGATTAAATAATAAAGTTAAAATGGCTTTTGCAAAAGATGTTTCAATAATCGACAAATTGAGTTCCACGAATTACGATTTATGGAAGTTTGAAATAGAAATGATGTTATGTAAAGAAATTTTGTTTGAATTGATAAAAGACGAACCTCCCAATCCTATCACTACTCAATGGACAATAAAAGAACGCAAAGCTAAAGCGATTATTAATTTATCGATAGAAGACGACCAAATCGTACACATAAAAAATCTCGCGACAGCTAGGCAAACGTGGGACACTTTACAAAGAATTCATGAGCGTTCAAATTTATCAAGCAAATTATTTTTGCTGAGAAAGTTATATTCTGCTAATCTAGCAGAGGGTGAAAACCTATCTCAACATCTAACGTACATATATCAGATCCGTGATAGACTGACCGCTATAGGTGAAGTGATAAATGATGAGCACATGTCAGCTCTTATGCTATGCTCACTTCCTCCAAGTTTTGACACATTGATTGCTGCAATTGTATCTCGAGATCAGGAAGACTTGACACCAGAATTCATTAGGGGAAAGTTACTAGACGAAGATCTAAAAAGATCAGAAAACAATCAAACAAATAATGAAAGCGCATATAAAATGCACATTAAAAATAAAACACCACCACGAAAGTTTTGCAATTATTGCAAAAAGAGTTCGCATAATAAAAGCGATTGTTGGCATTTAAAAAATAGAGAAAGCAATTAATATAAACACAAAGAGAATTCAAATAACTATCAAAGCAATTTCTACAATCGAAATAAATATAAAAACAAACAAAGATCAAATATGATACGAGAAACGGAAAATAAAATGAAAAATCTAACTTTTGTGGTAGGAAATTCAAACAGAAACTCGTTCATTGTAGATAGGGGGAGTTCAAGCCATGTATGCAATAGTATGGAAAGGTTCATATCATTTTTAAAAAATTTTAAAACACAAGTTATGTTAGCCAATGGTCGATCAGTAATCTCACAAGGTTGTGGAGATGTAAAATTAAAAGTAAAAAATTCTAAAAACGAAACCAAACACATTATACTCAAAGATACTCTTTTCATTCTTGAAATTGCCACAAATTTAATTTCAATAAAAAAGGCAACCGAGAATGGTTGTCAGGCAATATTTAAAGAGAACACTTGCGAAATTAAATTTAAAAACGAAGAATATATTTTTGCACCAGTAGCTGACAATTTGTATGAAGTTAAAACAAATGAAAACACAGAAGAAAAAATAAACATGACACAAACTTGCGATAATAAAAATTGTGTTAAACTATGGCACAGTAGATTAGGACACAAAAATATCACACAAATAAAAGAACACTTCAGTAAAGATATGGCAATGGGAATTAAACTGAACAATTGTAAACACGATGATAACTGTGAAATTTGTATCATGTCAAAATTAGAAAATGATTCTTACCCCAAAGTAGCTACACACAAGACAAAACAAACATTAGATATAATACATTCCGACCTCTGTGGCCCATTCCAGACACCTACGGTGGGTGGGAAAAGTTATTTTCTCACTTTCATAGATGACTACAGCCGCTACACTTATCTGTTGAAAAATAAATATAAACTTTAGAAGCTTTCAAAAATTACCATGCACTCACTTCCAATATATTTGGAAGAAAAATTAAAATTTTGCATTCTGACAATGGTGGTGAATATATGAATAAAGAGTTTGAAAAATTTCCTCAAAGTGAGGGTATACAACACCAACTGATTGTGCCCCATTGTTCTCAACAGAACGGCGTAGCGGAAAGGAAAAACCGTACTTTGGTCGAAATGACCAGATGCATGTTAAATGAAAGTCAATTAAATAAAAACTTTTGGGGAGAAGCTTTAATGACAGCAAACTATTTACAAAACAGACTACCAACAAGTGCCCGTGAAAAGACACCATATGAGCTTTGGACTGGTATGAAACCAGACCTCTCAAAAATAAGAACATTTGGCTGCAAAGCTTATGTTTATGTGAACAAAACTGATAGAAAAAAGTTGGACAACAAAGCGAAGCAAGGAATTTTTATGGGTTATGATCTAAAAAGTAAAGGATATAGGATTTATGTAAATAATAACATAAAAATCTGCAGAACAGTGAAATTTCTCGAAGAGCATGAAACTCACGAGCATTCTCGAAACATTTACCAAAATGCAATTAATGAAGAATCTAAAATTCCTGTTATTCTAAACAATGAAAATGATGTAACAGAAGAACATAATGAAATACAGAATACACAAACCCTAAGGAGGTCAGATAGAATAAACAAAGGGGTACCACCTGAACGTTTCGTTTCTCTGTCAACTAATACAAGTTATATTGAACCGAAAACATTTGACGATATAGTAAACATGAAAAATCCTATTGAGAGAGAAAAATGGTTAGAAGCAGCGGAAGAAGAAATAAAATCATTAAATAAAAATGAAACATGGGATCTTGTTGATCCTCCACCTAATACACACATTGTTGGC
Source organism: Salticus scenicus (assembly GCA_963930645.1). NCBI lineage: Eukaryota > Metazoa > Arthropoda > Arachnida > Araneae > Salticidae > Salticus > Salticus scenicus. Next base: position 90,382,057 of record OZ005654.1, read on the forward strand.
TCTAAATGGGCTTTTAAAGCAAAATACAATGACTCAGGAAAAATTGAAAAATACAAAGCACGTCTCGTGGCAAGAGGTTTTAGTCAAAAGTATGGAACTGATTATGATGAGACTTTTGCCCCAGTGGCTTCTCGTACAACAATCAGAACCTTTTTGATAAATGCATTGTACAAAAATTTGCAGTTAACTCACGTTGACGTGAAAACCGCTTTCCTACATGGAGAACTAGAAGAAGATATTTTTATGAGCCAGCCAGAAGGCTTCATAATACCAGGACAAGAGAAAAAGGTCTGCAAATCACGAAAACCCATATATGGCCTCAAACAAGCAGCCAGGTTTTGGAATACCAAAATCAATGATACACTAATCAAATTAAATTTTACTGCCTGTGAATCAGACAAGTGTTTATACAAAAGGACAAAGGACAATAATACAGGAATACATATGTATATTACTTACTTATACATGTCGATGACATATTGTTGGCAGGAAACAAAAATGAAATATACGAAGTAATAAAGGAACTTGAAAACGAATTTGAAATCACAAATCTAGGTCAAGTAAACAAATATTTAGGAATACAAATAGAAAGAGGTGATAATGGGACATTAGCTATACATCAGAAAAATAAAATAAATGAACTTGTAAACAAATTTAATTTGCAAGATTCCAAACCAGTTAACACACCACTTGATCTAGGATACAAGAAAGATGATAAAATTGAAAATATTCTACCAAATAACACCAAATATCGGCAAGCTGTAGGAGCTTTGTTGTATATAGCAACGTTAAGCAGACCGGACATCTCGGCAGCAGTTAATATACTTAGTCGTAGAAATGAACAACCTAGAGAAAAGGATTGGGAGGCTGCAAAAAGGGTAATTAAATTAAAAACAACTAAAGACTATAAATTAAAATATAATGTTGATCAAGAACCTATTTTAAAGGTTTTTGCTGATGCTGACTGGGCAAATGACACACTTGATTCAAAATCTACAAGTGGTAACATATACTTTGTTGGGAAAAACCCGATTAACTGGACATCCAAGAAACAGAACTGCATAGCACTGTCAACAGCTGAAGCTGAGTATATCTCGGCGGGAAATGCAGCAAAGGAAACAATTTCAATATTAAAACTACTGAAAGATCTCGACATGGAACAAAATCAACCAATCGTTATTTATGAAGACAACCAGGCCTGCATTAAACTCACTGAATCTTATAAGTACCAAAGTCGCACGAAGCATATTGATGTTAAATATCATTTAATTAAACAGTTGTGCGAACAAGGAATTATTAAATTGAAATATGTCTCAAGCAAGGATATGACTGCCGATGTGCTTACTAAAGCACTACTTAAAGCGGCATTCATTAAACACAGAGATAAACTGCAACTAATGAAGACCTAATATATATTGTGCAAGGTGGAGTGTTGTAAAATATAATAATTATCTGCCCAATATATATATTTTACAGACTATCAAACCATTCTACTTTCGATTCTACTTTCGTGAAGTCAAATAAATAAGGCATCTGCGCATGCCTACGAAACCGCTTGCACCTGCATCAGTGTACGTGTAATTTTTTCATCTGTAGTAGCAATGTAGCTTTATTAATGTTCGGAGCGTTTATTAGCTCGGAATTCAAATTTATGTTCTTTTTTCTTTTCTTAATTTTTTCATTAAATTTCGATTAAAAAGCAAAAGGCCATGTCATCAATTAGTTATATGCTAAATTATTTGAAATCTAATACATATTTCTTTATAGAAGAGTATTACAATGATTTAGCAGTCTAAACAAGAATATAAAGAACGGATGCTAGATTGATGAATACTGGTAAGAAGATTTTCTTAATTATAATTACCTGTAAAATTATTTTATCGAAATATATATAATTAAAATAAAATATGTGTGACATCTGCGTAATTTAGAAATAATGTTCTGTGCTACTGAGGAAATTTAACAACATTAACAAACTTTTGTGTCTTCATAAACTAGTCGTGAAAATGAACTTATATAAAGTGTCTTATATTGTGATATGTCTTAAAATAAGACATTCATGACGTGAACGTCTTAAATTTTAAAATGCCTTAAAGTATGACATTTCGCTTATCATCATAAGCTATTCGGCAGGGTGGCAGTTTCGTCATCTATTGATGGAAATGAAAATCATCATCATAATATCAAGATACAATTTTTATATAGAAGTAAGTTTATGTAATTTTAAGAATATTTTTAACTATGCAGCAAAATAATAATAATAACAATAATAACAACAACATCAATAATAATAATAATAATTGAAATAATAAAGCAAGTATCAAAGGTTAATATAGCTTTGCTTTATTGAGGAAAAAAATGTATATTTTCAGTAGAGGAATTTATTTATGCGAATTTTCTAAAAATCATATTAGTTCAGAAAGGCTAGTCACTCTTATTTTACTCCTAGTTTGAGACTTATTCAATTCCATTAAGTAAAATAATTTAAATGTGTCAAATTTCAATAAATAACCCATGAAAATATTTTAATTACTATTATTTAATTAAATATTTTATCTACATTTTTGTTGAAGTAATTTTAAAAATAATATAATAAATAAATAAATAAAAAAGCGCTATTTTGAAATCTTTATTTATGAAATTTATATCCCAGTATAAAAATTTTAGGTTTAACATAACAGATGTGCATAAATGTTAAGTGATGTATATCTTATTTGGCTGTAATTATGTCTGAGATAATTAATAAAAAATACATTTAGGTGCAAAATTTATTTAATTAAAAAAAGTTACTTTTTATTTAAAGCCCTCTCATATTAAACAAAGATAAATTGAATTTTTAACTGAACAGTGTTTAAACAATTTTTACATAGCTGCTTAATATTTCGGTTTAAAACTTTCTTCTTCCACATTTTTACCCCCACTTACATGTAAAACAAAAAATTTTTCTGGTTTTCATGATTATATATATTTCTTTTAAATATCAGTTTAAAGTAAGAAATCCTTTTATGTTTTTCTCAGTTTCATGTTTTACATTTCCAAAATTTTTAACCTATACGCATAAAATTTAATAGAATTAACACATATTAGATTTTAGGTATAATCTCAATAGTTTTAACGAAAAAAATACCGATAATAATATAAAACTATAATTTATTTCGCGAATATGACGGTACATATTACCGTACAAAACAATCCAGGTGTGTAACATGGTGGTGCTCGTCTGCTATATCCAAAGTAGTGCGCTCTATTCCAGGAACTACAAGTTTTTTTTCTTCTTCTTCAATTATTGTATTTAAAGTGCAGTTTCCACTGAGGTTGGTAGGAAGTCGTTTCGCTATTCAGAATCCTTTGAGTTTGGTCAAGCGTTTGGAAGAGGTTCAACCGGTTGGTTCGAAGGGAGAAAGTCCCTTTCTCTAACCCCCAGCTGAGATAATTGAGGGGACAGAGGCAGATATCTTTGTCAATTTTGCATGCTTTCCTTTGAAGTAACTGCGCAATTTGATAAAAAAAAAAAAGGTTACAACTGATGACAAGACATTTGGCTCTTTGTGTCGGGAGCGTGATTAACGGTTTTTTGAACCTCGAAGTTCCAACTGCAATGGAAACCGGTCTTTATTTATGTCCTAGAAAATTCTAAACTCTTTTTTTAACAGAAAAACAGAATCACACATCACCTTTATTTATTTATATATTAAAAAGTCTTAAAAAATGACAGTGATTTTAAGCCCAACATGGCGGTGTTTTAAAAACTTTGCATTATCTTAATTTCAGATACGTAAAAGGTGTCTTAAAAAACAAGACTGTTTTCTCGATTAAAATGTGACCATCTAAAGGTACTTTTTGCACTGAATTTAAGACGTTTGCTTTTACAGTCTAGAAATATAGCTTTATGTTACTCAACAGTTACAGATTTTTGATGTGACGAAGAAGTAAATCAAATGAAGGTCACATTATTCTTCAAAAACCAGCTGTCAGTAGGGCACACTAGGAGTATTTCTCAACGAAAAATATAGAAACGATCTGCCTCTAATTCTCCTTGGGAACCACACAAAAGGCCATGATAGGGAGGATTACTCTAGCTCCGATCCCCATTTTTAGGATAGCACAAATAATCAGGAAAAGATAAAATTTCAGTTTTGAATCACTCACTGGCCGGCAAGCTGGGGAGGCTTCACACATGGATCCATGAATTTCCTTTCCAACAACCTGTATAATATTCCGGACGGAAACACTTATTGGCAGCCATATTATGACGCAGAGGCAGCCTGCCGTAATCTCTGTTCGGAAAGTTTATCACACAGATAATTTCAAAAATAGAACATATCGGTCAGTATCTAATGAGACGACTGCTGGGACAAATCAGGCTGCATAAATATTTCTTGGTAAGATGAGAATGGGGATAACTGGTAGGACTTCCAAAAAACACTTACAAATATGCCGGGCGCTACAATACTACTGATATCAGTCACTTCTCCGCATCCTATATGCTGATCACTTAGGCGAACTTAAATCTTGCGTCGGAGCTCTTTCTCAGACCATCATTTCCTGCGGCACTCTCCAAATATATTCGAGAAAGCACCACAAAACTGCTCTCAGTCTTCATAATCATTTCCATCTCTTGTCATTTTTTATTCATCATGCCGAAAACTACATTTCTCCTCTCAGCTTTCATGGGAGGGGCGGGCCTCCCCCCAAAAGACTGCTTCGTACATACTATCTCATATTTTATTTTAAGAGCCCAAATGCACGACGAGAAAAACAAATCAAACTGCGCATGCAGAGTTCTCCCACGTTCTCTGCTTCTTTTTTTTCCCTTTCAAATACAAAAACTCCCCCATCGTTGCCAAAATTGAAAAACTAAATTTCACAAACTTCTTCTTAACCAATCTAAATTTGCAATTTTATATCTGAGACGCCCTCAATTTTTGATTGGGCAAATATACTCCCGTACCTCTCTCAACAATTTCTTGGAAACTGTTGTGGGAATCATTAAGCTGACCATCTGCTAGGCTAAGAGCCATAAGCCATAAGTATAGTTTCTTTTTCACATAAAAGATGTCATACCGTAACTAAGCTGCCTCCTCTTATTGCTTTACTTACAAAAGTCAAATTGCTTTTATGCTTTTATGATAGCAGTAAAAGTCACAGAAAATGTTTTTTATTGCTTCTTGCATTTAGAAGACGAAAATAGTATTTTTAACTAATATCGGAAATTATTCATTGCACTTAAAGAAAGCTAAACGGTGGTGACAACTTCTTTGTTGTTTACCCATGAGAAAAATCCACACCTGCAACGTGACTCAAAGAAAAAGATCTTCAAAGCAAATTCGCTTTCCGTGGCTTAACTTTTTATTTATTTATATCTTTTTGCTAGAATTACTTTCCATTGCTAAAAAATACATTTTCCATTTTAAAAGAGAAGAAAGATAAAAGAAAAAAAAAATGAACTAAGCAATTAAAATTCTTTTTTTTTTTTTTTTTCCTATCAATTTTTAGTTATATATATATATATATATATATATATATAAAGTTTGTTACGATATTATTAAAAAAAGTCCTAACATTTAATAAAAGTATTCTTTTCTTTTCTTTTTGCATGTATTTTGCATTCTTCAACTCTGTAGTTACGTGTAAATAATTGTGTAAATATTCTAAAATATCTTTTTTTCTTTTTACAGACTGTTTAAACATTTATTTGCATAGTTTACATTTAAATTATTTAGTAATAATTTTAATTAACACAACTGTTTATTTATTAATAATATATGCATTCAGTTGGAAGAATATTATTTCAAATGAATGCATTGCAGTTGCATAAGAATGTTTTATAATGTTTTGTAGCATTTAAATTTGACAGATTTCATTTATTCCTTAAGTGTTATGACAGTGAAAGGAAAACTAAACAGGGTGGGGCTATGCATGTTTCGTATATAATCAGTAATTCTCACCTCGACTACACCGAAGTTATAGGGGAATTTTTTTTTTCTATAAATAAACTGGTGCTATATAAGGATGGGACTAAAAATACTCCGGAATAAATTAAAATGTTGACATGCATGCAGTGGCATCGAACTAGTGTCTAGTAGCCAAAGAGCAACTGGCACACTTTCCTGCAGATACGCGCATGCGTTATATGCTTGCCTTAAATTTTATTTATGTTTATTTTCCATTTTCGTACATTCTTTGATAGTGCTGCCATTTCATGGCATATAATTATTTGAATTAATTTCCATTTCAAATCAAACAAAATTTCAGATTTTCAACCTGACTTTTTCAGATTTCATCAGGAATTTCAGAAATCATTTCCACTCGTGTTATAAAAAAGAATATATTTTATATTTTTTATATCTCGTCAAATTTTCGTATAATTAATTAGTATATATAAAAGATTCAAACTTATTAAGTTAGATATTTTTTAATAACGTTTCAAAAAATTCCTTTTATAATACCATTTGCTACAAACCTTAAAATTTATAGAATGGGATAAAATGGATTTCGGCAGAAATTTTATTATCTCATTGTTATCTTTTTTTTTAATGATTGTTATGATTTAAAAAAAAAAAAAAGTTTTTTTTTTTTTTTTTTTTTTTTTTTTTTAAGTTTAAAAACTAAACTTTTTAATTATTTCTGTTTGAAATGGAATGATCTTTGGATCATTTCATCTCAAATAAAATAATCACTCATCCTGACCATCTTAGATTTCAACAAGAATTGCAGTATTCATTAACTTTACTGATAGAAAATAATTATAAAAACATTTTCTTATTTATATCTGTTTGAGGTCTCAGGTAATTAATGTTTGAAATCTTAAAAAATCTTTTTTTTTTTTTTTTTTTTTTTTTTTTTGGCTTTGTTTTTATAATACATTGTTTTTCCTTAATCTATAGTTTTCAGTACTGTATAAAAATTTTATAAGAACCATATCACAGAATATTTTTCAACTTTGAAAATTCTTTGTCTAATTAACACTCCAATCATCATAATGCACAATCTATAGAAAACATAGAACATTTAGAATACTTACCATAAGGAAAATGTATTTATTTGTTTATATTAAATTCCACATTAATTAAATAATTTATATATGTGAGGAACAACTCTATAAATCTTTTATTTCGTAAAGGAGATAATATTACCAAGTTAATACCTGCAAGAATAGGAGGTATTTTGTAACAGAATAATTTATCTTATTTAAAATTTCTAACATATGATTTTAACAGGAGCAATGTTCTAAACATGGAATAATTTCTGTCAGGTACGCATATGGAGAAGAATGGAGGGGGGAGGGGTCCATTTCTCATGCTATAATATGATAAGATATTTTCTATGTTAATAATGGCATTTAGTTTGTTTACTCCTCTTACTTGAAAGGGCTACATTTCCTTATGTTAAAATATTATATGATATGATATTTCCTATGTTAATAATGGCATTTAGTTTGTTTACTCCTCTTCCCTTGAAAAATTTAAAAATGAGTGCCAATATTTTCGAATAAAGACAAAATATTAAAATTAGATTTTTTTTTTTTTTTTAATTTGCCGAATGGTTATTCACTAACAAAAATATGAACGGTGAAAGAAGAAAGAAATTTTTCCGAGGAATTCTTCCTATCCTTCAACACCTTCCTCACCCTTGTGCCTCTCAATGTAATAGTACGTTGTAAAAATTTCATTCTATAATATTATATGATAGAAATTGAATTTATTTTCTTCAAAACATATAATTTTACGCTTCATTTTGTAATTTCCATGCCTAAGTTAGCCAGTACATTTACTATTATGTAGGACTAAGATTAAAATGGGATCAGTTAGCACTGCAAGCCAGTTAGAGATAGTATGCAACCATACCAGAAGAAGGGTACGCCTTTTATTTAAACAGGTAATTAAATATTTACATTTAGACTAGCTTTGAGATTTTAGGTTGAAAACAGTATTATAATTATCATAAACAAATTTAAACATTGCAAAAAACACCTTTTTCTTAATAATTAAGTAACCCTATTTTTTTTTTTTTTTTTTTTTAACATCATAAATAGTTATTGCAGATATGAATGCAAAATATGTTATTATATTATATATTATACTTTTTCACAGTATCTTATTTCCACGCCTAAGTTAGCCACTACATTTACTATTATGTAAGACTTAGATTGAAATGGGATCAGTTAGCAATGCGATCCAGTTTGAGATAGTTTGCAACCGTACCAAAATGATGAAGGGTACACGTACACCTTTATTTAAACAGGTAATTAAACATCTACATTTAGACTAGCTTTGAGATTTTAGGTTGAAAACAGTATTATAATTGATCATAAACAAATTTAACCATTACAAAAAACACTTTTTTTCTCAATAATTAAGCGACCCTAAAATTCTTTTTTTCATCATAAATAGTTATTGCAGATATGAAAACGAAATATGTGATAAAATTATATATTATACTTTTTCACAGTATATTTGGTATACTTGTAATATTTTGTACCTGAATTATTATTATCATCATTATTTGGATGGGGGGGGGGGGGGGTTAAATTAGAAAAAAAAAAATAATAATAACTATTTCTTATGTAATAAGTGAAAAAAAGTTTGTGGAAATAATAAGAATAAAAATATTATAAAGCTAATTTATTTAAGTCAAATTAACATAAAGTAAAAATTGCATAACTGAAAAAGTTGCTCTTATTTTTTAGTTTTATTCAAAACTGAACTAAGTTTTCTTTAAAAACTGGATAAATGTTATGACATGGTAATTAAAATTAATAACAGCCCCTCCTCTTGTCTGTATACTAAATCCAAAGCAAGATATCCTGATTTTGAATTATCAAATAAAAAAGAAGCAGCATTAGAATATATCCAGGCAGTTTCTTTCTTTCTTTTTTTTTAACAATTTATTATTTTTGATTTTGAAATGGAAAATGTTCTCCATTGAAGGATTGAGTATTAATTTATTAAAATGTAAAAGAACTAGAATGTTCATAAAATGAAGAGGACATAACAAATTTTAATATCCAAGTATTGAAAAATGTTGAAATAATTCTAATTCTGAGAGTATATTTTCTTCTTATAGAGTTGTACGATTAAAATTGCGTAGCAAAATTAGTTTCGAAAAAGCTATAAAACTTTAATGTTATTCAAAATATTAAATGTGAATTCTGTTCAATGTACAATTTTCAAATGGTTTGTAATATTCCATAATACAAACCTAAAGTATAATTATTTTCTTAAAACTCTCCCTATAAATCTTTTTCACTGTTAGTACGAGAGATCGTACTATTTCTTTCAAATAGCGATTGTGCGTTGTCGTCATTTATTGCATTGCATCTTGAATGAATGTGCAAACATTTTTGCTTTTATTTAAAATATAGAAAGCTAAAACTTAGTCATTGTATCTGTCCGGATGATTTGATTTTATCAAAAATTGGTATATTTATTAATAAGGATAAAATTTAGCTAACGCTGTATTTTTTAGTTCAATCGGATAATTGATTTAAGGAATATTGAGGGAAAAAAAACCTCATTTAAAATTATTAAAAAAAAAAAAAAAAAAAAAAAAAAAATTGAAAAAAAATTGAAAAAAAGTGATGCAAAAAATAAATACTAAATAAGTATATATTTTTGCTTCATTTATGGCACAAAACATAAAATATTCGAAGTGAGGCAACAAAACAACGGCGAATCTTGAAAATCAGAATTCAGCGTGGACATACTACGCATGCGAGTAATCTACAAAAAGTGCGTGAGTTGTTCGACGGCGGCTAGACAGACGCTAAGGCAGTACAGTCGGTAACAAAAGTGTCCGAACACTAGCAAAAATTCCTATGTAAAAAAAGTACACTTCATACGGTTTTGTTAAATAAATCCTTGTCGAATCCAGTTCTTAGTCAGTGTAAGAACATGATTCGATAAGGATTTATTTAACAAAACCGTATTTTTTTTTTACATAGGAATTTTTGCTAGTGTTCGGACTCTTTTGTTACCGACTGTACATCAATAATGCAGTACAAGGAACCACATCGCCAGTAATTCATTGCTTCTGCTTCCTATGCGAAATCGCACGGTAGCAGAACATTTGAAACTATAGTTCAGTTTTCAAAACTAGCTTCTTCTTGGTTAATTATTATATATCGAGAGAAATTTATAAAGCGATTACGGTGTTAGTTGAATTGCTGTATCTAAGTTTAATTGTCGCATGTGTATATAATATACTACACATCTACAATACCAACAATGGTGAAATATCCATGTGTTTTATAATGTTGAAAAAAAAGGAGTTAAGTAATCGCTTTTTGATGTAAATGTTGAAGATAAATTTAAATTAACACAATTATAAATTTCATAATTTCAGCGATTTTTTTCCATTTTCTTACTTTAGTATGCGCACGATAATATGAAAATAAATATTACCAACACATTTCATTATGTGGTTCTTTATTAAAATTTAAATATGTGTAAATTAAGTAAACAATATTCTTAAATTTCATGTATAACTGCATAACTTTAAAAAATCATTGTAAAAATACATTTCTTATGATGATTTACTAATTTCAAAAATAAATTTGTAAGTATTAAAAATATTTTTATGTATATTCTTATTCAATAATACAAAAATGTACACACACACATACATACATATACATATATATATATATATATATATACATATAAATGGCAATAAATTTTGATTACGGGATTAGATCAAAGCTTAGAAATTTAGAATATTTGTCTGCCTGTATTTTTAAACATTTTTTAAATAACGGACGAGGAAGCCATCCCTTACCGTAATAATAAAAGAAATCCAGACAAACATCGATCGAAAGCGAATATGTTAATACACGGTTCGTACGGGCCTTGATTTTTCCCTGAGTCTTATACCAGTAATTTTTTAGTACGATTTTCGTTTAAAATAAGTCTTTCTGATTAAGATAATTTTATTGTTTCAGAATACTGGTGTGAGACTCAGGGGAAAAGTAAGGCTCGTACGAACCGTGTAATATGTTTCTTGCATAGATGCCAAAATTTTAATTTATTCCGGAGTGTTTTTAGCCCCGCCTTTTTATCATACCACGTATTTTATATGCATAATTATTATTATTATTATTATTTTATGGAAGTTATATATTAGAGAAAAATTTTCTGTAAATAAAGTGGTACGAAATAAAGACATGGCAAAAAATACCCAGGAATAAATTAAAATATTGGTGTCTATGTTCTTCATGCATAAAACAATAGCCTTGTCAGCTCGTTTTTGAGTTATAAATTCCGAAAATTTGCTAATAGTCGGTGTCCCCTAATTCGATAATAACCACGCTCTACTGAAATAATATGTGAAATTCAAAATAAGCAGAAATCAAAAGAGCATAAATAAACGAATTGTTTGATGCATAAATCATACATGCACATTTCAGCTTTGAGATACATTCCATCGAGATACAATGTCTGAAATTCGCTAATGTAGAATCTAAAAATTTATCAATGTCATGCTTCTAATACAGGGTGATTACAAACCCGCCTTTTCTCCCCTGATTCTTGCGCCAGAATATTTATATGATAATTTGAATATAATGGTGCAAACATACTGTCAAAAATTCCGAAACAATAATATTTGTGGAAGAGTCAAAGGAAAATTTTGATAAAACCTATTTCATGTTTTATCTTATCAAGACTCCACCCAGTCCCTTCTCGTTACTCAATATTTACTCACTCAAATATGGAATTCTCATGGGCGTGTTCACGAGGTCAAACAATTTATACACGTAAAAGTTTACGTTGAATTATGCCTCCTCGAATAAACATTATTAAATTGATTTCCATTATAACACTATTAGAATGTTTTCCTGGTTAATATAAATATATAGATTTTACGTAGAGAAATCTCTTTTCATCGAAGATTCCGCCTTTTTTTCAATACACTCTCAAGGGGGAATATTTCCCCCTCTTTTGCCACCATTTTTTTCTTAGAGGACACTTATTTTTGAAGTAATATGTTGTGATTACACAGTATCGAAATTATTGCATAAAAATAGTAGTAGGGAAAAAACAGGCGAAAATTTCTCATTTCTTAAAGTATCCTGAAAAAAAAAAAAAAAAAAAAAAAATGCGGAGACTGCGACACCTGAAAATAGTTTCAGTTTGGTACATATCATCAAATATCTTTAATTATCAATCAATGTAACATGGCTGCGACTGACAATTTATTATTATTATTATTATTATTATTATTTACTTTACACAAGTATTTCTATAATAATAAAAAAAAGAAAAAAAAGAAAAAGAAAGAGAGAAAGAAATTTTTTTTTCGCATTTTAGCTATCACTATTTTCACGTAGAAATCTTATTCATATTTTTATTGTAATATGTTTTGATTAAATGGCGTAATGGTTATTGTATAAAATAGAGGGAGAAAAATAGGCAGGAAATTCTTATTAGTGAAAGTATACCAATAGAAAGAACTAAGAATCCTTCCATAAGTTTGAAGCTAGAAAGTAACCCGAATAGTTAGTGCAAGTGAAACATATAATACTTTGTACATTAGGTGATTTTTTTTTTTTTTTTTTTTTTTTTAATTATTGCTTTATTTATTTTATTTCTTTAATTACCGTGTAATTAAAAAACAAAAAAAAAAAGTGTAATAATCTGGTACTTATTACTGGAAAAAGAATCCATGTGAGATTTGTTTCTTATAAATACAAAAAAAATAAATAAATAAAAAATAATAGTAATATTTCTTCAAAAGTGATAGTTCAATATTTCAACGCTTCAACTTTTCCATATTTCAACAGGATTTCTAGAACGTGTATAATTCGTTGGTATTACATTCGTTTTGTTCTATAGTACCGAATTTCTATGATTAAAAGAAAAGGAATAGGGCAACTTTTTTCACCATACCTTTGTTTTATTGAATGTTGTTGTTTTATTGAAAGCAAATTTAACGGGACGTTTAAAAATCATTGAAATTCAGTCTTTAACCTCTTACCTGTGTCGCCCGAGTTCATTTCGGGCAGTGACCACGCCCCTTGTGAAATTTTATCATAATATTTTACGGTATAAGAAAGCCCCCACCAGCCAGCACCAAACTATACATAACTTTTTTGGAAATATGCACTCATACATATTATTAATATAATTATTTTATTTATTTTTATTTTTTTAATTAAACAAAAATGTGAGTCCTATGGGCGTGTCTTTGAAATATATGCCTCAGTAAAGGGTTTAAAATTACTCTCTTAGAATTATCGAAGTTTGTATACATGTGCGTTAAATATATGAAGATTAAATATATTGAAGATTAACGAAAAATAAGTAAATAAAATAATATTAATAAAAATAATAATAATAACAAAATAAGATTAATAAGATTAATAAAATAAACAAATAAATAATAATAATAATAATATCACATTTTTTGAAAAATTTTAAAATGTTCCTTGCAATTGAGTTTTTCATTTTTCGTAGATTTTACATTATCACAGTTTATCAATATATTCTAAACACATTATATGCATAATTTTGTGGATTAAATGTCAATTTTCTTTAAAAATGTTTTTTTTTTTTTGTTTTTTTTTTTTTTGAAGGTTTAAAAAATGCATGAAATGTCAGCATTCAAATATAGAAATATATTCAAAAAATTATCTTATCGAACAATCCGCAAATTAATGAACAAATATATTTAGAATATATTGATAAGCAACACTAACGTAAAATTAAAAATACTTAGTAGCATGAAACATTTGAAAATTTTCATAATAAATAAAACTTTTTTATTTTGTTTTCATTTTTAATAATTTTCGGGGAAATTTAATACTCTCAGTACTGAAGCATTGTAATGCCCTCATATGTCGATTTTCACAACACTAAGAAAGTAATTTCAATGAGCGATTTTCAATGTGTACCCATCTCATTGAATAAATAAAAAAAGAGGTTGTAATTGTAAAACTTTATCCACGTAAACGTAAATAAATATGAAATAAAATAAAATGAATAATAAAAATAACACATGACACAGAATTTGCAAAAATTGCAATATGAAATTAGCAATAAATTTTCTATGTATGGATTATCATAGTACACATAATTTAAAGAAATACGATACAAGTATTATATTTTAGAATAATTGTTTAATATATGTTTTTATAAATTTTTATATATAATTAAAAATATTTTTATACTTTTTTATGATCAGAAGTCCCTTTTCATGAAAAATTGAATTCTGTTGAGGCAATTTGTTAAATGTTAAGGGTTTTGTAAAAAAAGTTACTACAAAGTACCGATGCTTTCACGCTGCACACTTGCCTTTTTTTTTTTTTTTTTTTTTTTTTTTTGTCTCATGAAGAGTCATGCTTAATTAATTAAAGTCAAAACAACTGCTGCATGTTTTGATAATCTGAAGAGTTTTCTTCTTTCTTCATATTTCACGATCAGTTTTTTTTTTTTTTTTTTTTTTTTTTGTGCATTTTATGGCAAGTGCCTACGTAATTTATTTGTTTAAATAAATTATCCTGAATGTCTGTCATAAAAATAATTCTTCTACCTTCCCAGAAATTAGTATTAAACAAAAGAGAAATACATAATCATTTTGCATTTAGATGAACTCAAAATTAAAGTATGTGGGCGACTTTTTTCATGAAAGAATTTATATATATAGAAAATATAAGTATAAAAAGTGCCTTTTGTATCTGTTGCTTGGTTTCTACTATGCTTAATAGATCATCATTATTATATATATATATATATATATATATATATATCAGGGATGGAGCACGGGCGCAGAATTCATACCGGAATCTGTTTAAGAGATTTCACTACCTATAATATCATTGATATAAGAAGTAAAAAATATTCTTACATTGATAGTGGTATGAATTCTGCGTCCGTGGTCCATCCCTGATATATATATATATATTGAAAACCTTTTCAAACATTGAATAGATGAAACCATGAAACATTGAATTAGATGAAACCAGAAAAACATGAATAAAGTTTACGAATATCAAGCAACCGTACATTGAAACATGGAAATTTATTATTTGCCTACTACTTTATACTTTTGGACCACAAAATTTCTATTTCTGACATGCATCCTAATTATAGAAGATTTTATTTTTAAACTTTATTATAAATATAATTTAGAATATATTAATGTAGTCAATTCTAAATTTAAAAACAGTTTTCAATTTATTTAAGATACTTGAATGATTTTAAAAAACACTATAGTATTTTATTATTATTCTTTTTTTTTTTTTTTTTTTCGCAGACACTGTTTGCAGAAAAAATGCAGTAGAGGAATTAAAAGTTTTACAGATAATAAATAAAGAGAGTAGATATATAAGGGGGAATAAACTAAACGGAAAAGTTAAAACAGCCATTACATTAAGATTACAATAAATTATTTCAAGACTTCATTAAAGGAAGATCCTTTCACGTTTACTAGAGATATACTTTATTTTAAACTCACGGGCTGAAAAAGAGGTTATGAAACCCTGAAACAACTGCGCGCTAAATATATTCCGTCTTTTCATGCATTTTTTAAGTAATATTGGTTTTACTTCTAACAAATATACATATATTAATTTTTTTGACATTTATGTTTTATTACATTAATCAAGACTCTAAATCATATCTCTTTATTATGATAAGGGCTTGACAAAGGCAGGGCCGTGAGGGGCAACTGCTTTAGGCTCCTGTGAGCTCTTTAGATGTATAGTAGAGTATTACCAAATTACAGTGTGCTAAGGCAACACATTCAATTTTCTCGTAGAGTGCCGGCGCTGCGGCGAGACGCCAGTCCTCTCAGTGTTCATTTCCTCATGTTATAATATTATATGATATGATATATCTTATGATCATTTTGACATTTAGTTTGTTTACTCCCCTTCCCTTAAAAAATTAAAAATGATTGCCAATATTTTTTTATAAAAACAAAATATTAAATGTAGATTTTTTTTTTTTTTTTTTTTTTTTTTTAACTTGTGGAATGGTTATTTACTGACAAAAATATGAACGGTGAAAGAAGAAAGAAAATTTTCCAATGAATTCTACCCATCCTTGTGCCTCTCAATGTGACAATATATTGCGAAAATTTCATTGAACTAGATTTTATAATAGATATTGAATTTATTTTCTTTTTCAAAGCATATAACTTTACACTTCATTTTGTAATTTCCATGCCTAAGTTAGCCAGTACATTTACTATTATGTAGGACTAAGATTGAAATGAGATCAGTTAGCACTGCGAACCAGTTAGAAAAAGTTTGCAAACATACAAAATTGAAGAAGGGTACACATTTATTTAAGCAGGTAATTAAACGTTTACATTTAGACTAGCTTTCAGATTTTAGGATGAAAACAATATTATAATTGATCATAAAAAAATTTAATAAGTGCAAAAAACACTTTTTTTTTAATAATTAAGCAACTGTATCATATTTTTTACACCATAAATAGTTATTGCAGGTATGAAAACAAAATATGTGACTATATCATATATTATTCTTTCTCACAGTATATTTGGTATACTTAAAATTTTGTACCTGAATTCTTTATTAATTATTTCTTTATTATTATTTTATTATTTTATTTTACCTGTTATAATTTTATTTATTAATTATTAATTATTTCTTTATTAATTATTTTTATTATTATTTGGATGAAGAAGGGAGGGGGGGGGGAGTTAAATTAGAATAGAAAAACTCTTTCTTATGCAATATGTGTAAAAGTTTGCGGAAATAATAAGAATAAAAATAATGGAAAGCTAATTTATTTTAGTCAAATTTATATAAAGTAAAAATTGTATAACTGAAAAAGTTGCTCTCATTTTTTTGGTTTTATTCAAAACTGAACTAAGTTATCTTTAAAAACTAGATAAATGTTATAACATGATAATTCAAATTAATAACAGCCCCTCCTCTTGACTGTATACTAAATCCAAAAGCAAGATATCCTGATTTTGAATTATTAAAGGGAAAAAAAAAATGCAGCATTAAAATACATCCAGGCAGATTTTCAATTCCTACTATTAGTTCATGCACTCCCTATATATATCTTGTTCAAATCTTGCAATCGATTTTTAACTAAATTCCCGACTAGCTAGAAATTTGAAACTTTCAGGATTGCTCAGAACTCGGTGACAATACATTTTTTTAATACTTTTACCCAACTGTTTCGGGTTCCTGCTGCCTTCGGCAGCGTTACTAGCATAAAAATTGCAATCGACTTTAACTAACTTCCCGACTAGTAAGACATTTGAAACTTTCAAGATAGCTCAGAACATGGTGACAATACATTTTTTTAAACACTTTTAGTCAACTGTTTCAGGTTCTTACTGCCTTCGGAAGCGTTTATATGATTCGACAGAATTTTTTTAACTAACTTCCGGACTAGCGTGACATTTGAAACTTTCAGAATAATTCAGATTACGGTGAAAATGCATTTTAAAAATACTTTTAACCAACTGTTCCGGGTCCCTACTGCCTGCTGCCAGTACAAAGCTTGCAATCGATTTTTAACTAACTTCCCGACTAGCTAGACATTTGAAACTTTCAGAATAGTTCAGAATACGATGAAAATGCATTTTTAAAAATACTTTTAGCCAACTGTTTCGGGTTTCTGCTGCTTTCGGCAGCTTTAGCGGTACAAAACTTGCAATCGATTTTTATCTAACTTCCCAACTAGCTGGACATTTGAAACTTTCAGGATAGGTCAGAACACGGTGACAATGCATTTTTTTA
Organism: Salticus scenicus; assembly: GCA_963930645.1. NCBI lineage: Eukaryota > Metazoa > Arthropoda > Arachnida > Araneae > Salticidae > Salticus > Salticus scenicus. Next base: position 90,399,779 of record OZ005654.1, read on the forward strand.
ACACTATTAGTCAACCGTTTCAAGTTCTTACTGCTTTCGGAAGCGTTTTTATGATTCGACAGAAAATTTATTTAACTAACTTCCCGACAGGCTAGACATTTGAAACTTTCAGAATAGTTCAGAATACTGTGAAAATGCATTTTAAAAATACATTTAACCAACTGTTTCGGGTCCCTGCTGCCTTCGGCATCGTTACCGGTACAAAGCTTGCAATCGATTATTAACTAACTTCCCGGCTTGCTAGCTAGCCATTTGAAACTTTTATAATAGCTCAAAACACAATAACAATGAATTTTTTTAATTCTTTTAGGCAATTGTTTCGGGTTCCTGCTGCCTTCGGTAGCGTTTATATGATTCAACAAAAAAAATTAAAAACATAGTATATAAAAAATTCCTTTTTTCTTGCAATTATACTTATTATATCTCAGAACTGTGTCCACGAGCTTAAATATTGTCCGTTTATAAATCTTATTTTACTTTTTATTTGATTTTGCACGCGAGCTTTTTATTTCTATTTATTAAGTAAAATAAAATTTTTCTTTGTTAACCTAAGTAGGAATTGACTAAAAAAAAAAAAAAAAACTATATTATCTTTGATTTTGAAATTTCATGAAAAATTTTCTCTATTGAAAGATTGGGTATTAATTTATTAAGATGTAAAAGAACTAGAACGTTGATAAAACGAAGAGCACATTACAAATTTTATTAGCTAAGTATTGAAAAATGTTGAAATAATTCTAATTCTGAGAGTATATTTTCTTCTTATAGGGTTGTACGATTAAAATTGCGTAGCAAAATTAGTTTCGAAAAAGCTATAAAACTTTAACGTTATTTAAAATATTAAATGTGAATTCTGTTCAATAAACAATTTTCAAATGGATTGTAATATTCCATTATATAATTCTAAAGTATAAATATTTTCTTAAAACTCTTTTTATAAATCTCTTTCACTATTAGTACGAGAGATCGTACTATTTCTTTCAAATAGTGATTGTGCGTTGTCGCATTTATTGCATTACATCTTGAATGAATATGTAAAAATTTTATGTTAATGTTACTTTGTATCGTAGTACCCAACTAAGTCAAAATGTGTGCAAAGAAAACATTTGCACAAATTTTACTTACCGTTTTGGATAGCGTGACGCAAAAGACAAATCGATTCATTGAAATAAATAATTTCAATTTATAATGCAAACTCAGTGAAAGTGTGATTTTTTGACAGTATATATTTGAAAATTAAAAGCACTGTTTCAATGTGTAAATATACTTTATTAGACAAAACAAAGGTAATTTTAGTGGAATCTAAAAACAGATCTTTTAAAGTGACATTGAGGTGTCACTGGAATTTTGATATCATTCCTTTTAAAACTGTTATTTTGAAATTGAAATGCAAATGAAAAAGCATCAGAGTATATTTTATATATTTGTCTTATCTTGAAGTTAAAAATATGTTTGCATTGTAAATATAAATAAAAGAAAAAAGCAAATGATCAAATAAGAAAATCTATGTATATTTTAACTACTAGCAAAGCGTCACTTAAAATTTGATATCATTATTTTTAAGACCCATATTTCAAATTCTTATAGCGATAAAGTAGCTGCGTCACAAACTTTTAACCCGTCAAGGGTTTTTGTACTGATATATATACAGAAATTTTTAAAGCATACCCGGTGTCAGTATGGATTGCTGGATATAAGTTTAATTGTAGCATGCATATATATAATACAAAGCTGCCAAGTTTTTTAATTTATTCCGGAATATTGTTAGCCCTGCTCTTTTTTCACACCGTAATATTTCTAGAAAAAACTTCTTTTATATAACGCTACAATTAAATATCCAGAAAATTACTCTAAGAAGATTACGGTGCGAATAAAGGGCGGGGATAATAACATTCCGTAACAAATTAAAAAAAAACTTGGCAGCTATGATAATATACTACACGTCTACAACACTAACAATGGTGAAATATCCATTTTTTTTTATTATTATGTTTAAAAAAGAAAAAAAAAAAAAAAAAAAAAAAAGTAAGTAAAAGTTAAGTAATCACTTTTTGGTGAAAATGTTGAAGATAAATTTATAATAACACAATTATACATTTCATAATTTTAGCGATTTTTTTCCATTTTCTTACTTCAGTATGTGCACGATAACAAGAAAATAAATATTACTAACACGTTTCATTATGTGGTTGTTTTATTAAAATTTAAACATGTGTGAATTAAGTAAACAATATTCTTAAATTTCATGTAAAATTGCATAACTTTAAAAAATCATTGTAAAAATACATTTCTTATGATGATTTAGTAATTTCAAAAAGAAATTTTTAAGTATAAAAAATATTTTTATGTATATTTTTATTCAATAACACAAAAATGTACATACACACACACACAAACATATATATAAATGGCAATAAATTTTGATTAATGGATTAGTTTACAGCTTAGAAATTTAGAATATTTGTCTGCCTTTATTTTTAAACATTTTTTTAAATTACGTACGAGGAAACCATCCCTTACCGTGATAATAAAAGAAATCCAGACAAACATCAATCGAAAGAGAAAATGTTAACATATTGCTTGCATAGATGCCAAAATTTTAATTTATTTCGGAGTAGCCTTAGCCCCGCCTTTTTATCATGCCACTTATTTTTTTGGGTAATATATATGTATGTCAGGGGTCGTACTCTCCGCCGGTTCTTCAGGACATTCTCAGAGACAGTTTCGTACTTTCTGCCACAAGTAGTTTCTTTTAGAATTATTTGTGATATTTTCATATAAATGTGCCGTCATTATATACTGTTGAGATTATTGGTTACAAATAGTGGTAGCATTTAAGAAAAAATTTTAACATTCCTGAGAGTGTCCTGAAAAATTTGCGGAGAGTACGACCCCTGATATATATATATATATATATATATATATATATTATTTTATCAACGTTTACCGTTTGACTGCTAAGCAGCGCGACAGCGCTGCAATGTTCAGTCTCGAAAACTGCGAATCAGCGCTATCGCGCTTCGAGAAATACAATTTAGTTAACCTCGGAATTTTAATTTAATTTTTACTTAAAAAAAACAGTCGGTCAATCGGAACTTCTAGATTGTGTGAAGCAGTTGGTTACGTTACGTCGCAACATTATTTTGGACGATGATTCGGTGCATAATGGTACGAAGGAGAATGAGACATTGGAAGCAAGTAATGAAGACAGTGACGAAATTTACATCAATGTGTGGTCTGCAGTAACAAGCAGAGTGAGATAAAGCGTTCCAACCCCATCTGCATTCGCTGTAAGAAAAGGATACATGGCCTATGTGCAGGAAAATGCAATTGTTAACATCATCTTTTCATCATTTTTCTTTCATATTTTCTTTTACAAAAAGTAAATATATATATTATAAAGTTTTTTTTCTTTCATTATTTCTTTGTAAAACACAAAAAGAATTAATAAATTAAGTGATAAATGTATGAGTAATTTTGTTTTATTTAATAACTTTTTTTTTTTTTTTTTAATACTCAAAAAATATCAACAGAAGACAATGTTAGTAGTCTGATCATTGATATCAATTAAATGTAGCTCTTCAAAAAAGAAATATCTAACGCGATTTTCGACGCATAAACTATTATGATGCTCGTTTCATCATTTTTTAAATATATATCCTTATATTTAGGAAATAAGTTGAAAAAAGAAATGAATGGGCGGAGTCTCGATGAAATCTTATCAACATACACACACCCTTCACTACGCTGAAATGTACATTTTGAAAACTATATTAAATTTGGATTTTTTCGCTGATCTTAAATTTTCGTAAAACATTGTGTGTGAACCATTATTAATGGTAAATCACGTTTTTTGTTGTTTATTCATCCTCTAATGGTACTTAAATTTGCCTTTTACATACACTACAGTAAGGCGTGGTTTTCATTAATTAGGTTTGTTTTTATTGATCATTAAAAAATTTCATATTTTATTTCTGTAGAAAGAACTATCGAGAGAAAGGGATTTATCATAAAAATACACATTTATATATGCCTTTTTGACTGCTGCTTACTTAGATTTCTTTTTAATTTTTACTGCACGGCGTGGTTTTCCACTTAGGCATGATTGGGTTTCGAATTTTTTACAAAGCGAAAATTAAATATTTACATCGGAAGACGTTTATTAAGGCTTGTAAAACCACCAGCAATTTAAATTTGTGTTTCTGAAAGTGCTTTAACATTAAAACGGTTAAATATTCGAGAATTTTTTTCTGTAAATAAAGTGGTGCGAAATAAAGACATGGCTAAAAATACTCCGTAATAAATTAAAATATTGGTGTCTATGTTCTTCATGCATAAAACAATAGCCTTGTCAGCTCGTTTTCGAGTTATAAATTCTGAAAATTTGCTTGCTAATAGTCGGTGTACACACCCCTGATTCTGAACATCACAAATTACCTATTGGTAAAATTGTCTCAAATTACACCTGCGAACTTGCAGTCATCAAAAAAGCTCTAGAAATTTACCACTCCAAGGCAATGCAGAATTCTAGTGGCCTCTTATTATTCTCTGACTCTAAATCTGTGCTCCAGACTATCTTAAGGTAGGGTAACAATATGTCCTCGAATCTCGAGGAGAGTCCCCGAAAACAGCCTTCGTCCCCAAAAAATTACAACACATTTGGGGACGCCGATTATAAAATTATTAATTTTTTATTGTAATAATTTATTATATGTATAATAAAAATGCTGAAATAAGTTCTTTTGGTTGCTTCATACATAAAAAATTACTAAAATTTTACAATTTAAGGTGATTTAATTAATTATTTATTTTTATCCACGAGGACACTACCGTTGTTGCAAAGCTAGAGCAGCTGGAATAGTTCCTTCCCCAACGCCAGCAATAGCACCAGAATAACTAAACTCCTCTCCAGTTGAAGCGGGTGAAACCGGAATGGCTCTCTGTTTAGTTTACCGCTACCGGTGAGGGTACAAGGAAGTTCTGATCGTTATGTCGCTACTGTGCGAGTATTTTTCGAATTTACTTTAATTTTTGTGCCCTCTGTATATAATATAATCCTATAGGATGTAAATACAAATATTTATGTTCAGTAATATCCGTTGATCGTAATTTGTGAAGTGTGTGCAGTTTAATGAAAAATATTGAAATTATTTTATCGTTCTGAATGTTCTATTTTAAGACTCCAACCTGATTTATTTATTGAAAAATGATTAGAAAATCAACATTTGGCGCCCCCGGGTCGGGCCTGGAGTCTTTACGAATAGAATGATTAATAATTAAGCGGTAAGAAGATTAGATTATTTCCATTTTGAAGTTTTTCATTGATGATCTGAATAAAGAATATTAAAGAGAAACTTATGAAGAATATTTCATAAATGAATGCATTTTGTTATAGAATGTATTATACCATTTAGATAGTATTAGATAGTAATACAGAGTGTATTATTTATTTATATAATGAAAATAGAAATATTTTGAAGTTTACGATTGTCAGTTGAAAGTTTGTAAAACGAAAATATTTTGGTTTTGAAGTTTATGTTGTGGTGATTTCAAATTTATCAAAACGAAATTTACTAAGTAAAATTTAGTAAAATAAATATTGAGTCAATATTGTATTATGTATTTGAGAGTAAAAATGGAAATAATCAAAAGAAATAAAACTGCACACAGATCTTCCTTCACGAGTGCATATAATAAGCTAGAAAATATACTAGTAGACGAAAATTCTTGAGAAAGAAGTTGAGATCAGTTTAGTTTTATTTAAACAAAAATCTAACATATTAGAATTAACACATAATACATATTTAGATAGTTTAAAAGAACAGGTATTTGAAACAGAATTTGATTCTGTAGAAGAATATTGGGAAATGGTATTGAGAATTCAATTAAGAGCTCAACGCTTTTTAGAAAATCACAAAAAATTAAATGTAAAAGAAAGTTATATTGCTTATAATGATAATCAATTAGAGGATAACAAATCTGGTAAAACATTATGTCAGCGTCTCCCTGAAGTTGAAATTTACACGTTCGGGGGAGATTAAAAAGATTGGCTCACATTTTGGAATCAATTTAAGAATATTCATGAGAATAAAAATTTAAGTAATGCAGATAAATTTCATTATTTGATTCAGTCGACTAAAATTAAATCAGAAGCTAGAGAAATTGTTCAGTCATCCCACAACAGAAGAAAATTATCATTTAGCTATACAGAGCTTAAAAGAAAAATATGGCCGAGAAGACCTATTGATCGATTTTTATGTTCGTGAATTATTGAAACTTGTTCTTAATTCTAGTAATAAGAAAAATGGTTCTTTGAGCTGTTTATATAATAAATTATCTACTCAGTTACGAGCGCTAGGCACTTTGGGTTTTACTAGTGAAATGTGTAGTATAATTTTATATCCCTTAGTTGAAAGTTCCTTACCCATAAATATGTTACGTTTATTTGAACGACAGAGAAAAGTTCTAGAAACTGACAATAAAATATTGAGCCATGACGCCATACTTCTGTTTTTAAGAAATGAAGTACAATCCGAAGAAAAGATTAAATTGAGCAGAACCGATCTTTGTAATACGCTTCCTGAGCGCGAACATAAAGGTTTAGCAACATATAAAAATGTGAAAGATAATTATCCATCCGCAATGGAACTAATTACACATGATTCAAAATATAATTTATGTTCGTTTTGTTCAAAAGATCATGAAATGCGATTTTGTAAAAAAACATTCTATATCCCTTTAAGCGAGAAACTTTCAGTTATTAAAAATAAGGGATTATGTCGAATTTGTTTAGTTAAGGGCCACGTAGCTAATTCATGTAAATCAAACATTAGGTGTCAGATTTGTAGTAAGAAACGTTTAAAATTTATGTGCACCAGGTTGGAATCTAATAAAAATAATGAAGGTTCTAGGTCACTTTCGAATCACGATGAAATAAAAGAAAAGTGTGTTGACACACTATTTATACAAAAACAAACAAAATCAAAATCTCATGCTACTAATAGTGTATTTTTGCAAACTTTAGTTGTAATGCTGCATGGAAAAAATGCGAAGCGCAAAGCGAAAGTTGTCCTATATACAGGGTCTCAAAAATCCTATATATTGAAATCCACTGCAGAAGAATTAAATTTCGATTTTGTAAGAGAAGAAGAATTTTGTCCTTCGTTATTCGGTGGAGAGAAAACAGATATAAATAAACATGCATGTTACAAAATTTATTTGAGTAATCTTCTTAATGATTATATTTGTATCTTAGATGATTTTGATCAAAATGTTATTTGTAATGATATTTCTGCGATGACTCAGGGAAATTGGATACGTGAGTTAAAAAATAAAGGAATCAATTTAACTGACATTGAAAATTCTGGGATTATCGAAGTCCTTTTGGGAGCAGACGTCATAGGTAAATTATTTACTGGTAGACGAGAACAACTTAAGTCAGGCTTAGTCGCAATAGAATCGAAATTAGGATGGACTTTGATGGGAAAAGTTTCTCAGTCCAGTAGTTGTAGAGATATAAATATGTCTGTCATTAGTATGCTTTATCAAGAAGACATACCGGTTTCGAAATTATGGGATTTAGAACTCCTTGGCATTGGAGATCCTGTAGAACGGAGTAGTAGGGAAGATATTGAAAAAGCTTGTATAATACATTTTAAAGACACAGTCAAACAAAAGCAAAATGGAAGATATGAGGTCCATTTACCGTGGAAAAATGATCATGTTTGCTTACCGAGCAATTATGAAGTTGCAGTACAAAGATTAGAATCTACTTTTAAAAAATTAGAAAAAAAATGGATATCGTAAAAAATACCATGAAGTTTTTAAAGAGTGGATTGATGATAGAATTATTGAAGAAGTTCCCGTTGAAGAATTGTCACTTGCTAATTCTTATTACCTTCCTCATCGTCCAGTAATTAAGGAAACATCATCAATGATCTCTATGAAAATTGGGCCCGTTTTTAACGCCTCAGTTAAGAATTCTGGTTATCCATCCCTAAATGATTGCTTAGAGACTGGTAATAACGTTTTTGAAACCATTCCTTCGATTTTAGCAAGATTTCATTTACACAAAATTGGGTTTATTTCTGATATTAAAAGAGCATTTTTGCAGATAGCTCTGCACGAAAAAGATCGAAATTTCTAAAGATTCCTCTGGTATGATGACAAAGATAACATAAAGGTTTTCCGTCATGCCCGTATTGTTTTTGGGGTAACCAGCAGCCCTTTTTTATTCATGGCAGTTATTCATCACCATTTTTCAGCTGAATCGTTGAAAATAAAGTATTCTGAAAAATTGCTGGAAAGATTGCGTGACAGTTTCTATGTTGACAATTGTGTGACCAGTGCACATAACATTTCAGAATTAGATAACTTTGTGAAGTCTGCCACAGATATTATGGAAGAAGGGAAATTTCATACTCGGGGCTGGGAAAGTACAGCTTTTCCTGAAATCCCTTCTCAAGATTCTAAAACACAAGTGTTAGGCTTAATATGGGACAAATACTCTGGTACTTTAGAAATAGATTATGAACCATTAAAATTTGATAAAACAGAAAAACCAACGAAACGAAAAATTTTGTCATTTATTAGTAAAATTTTCGATCCGACAGGTTATATTGCCCCATCTTTAATACAACCCAAAATTTTGCTTCAAGCCATATGGAAAACCAAAGAACATTGGGATGCGGAAGTTAGTGATGAAATTAAAAAGAAGTTTCTTGGTTGGGTCAAAAATTTACATTTTTTAAAAGACATAAAAATACCTAGATGGACTGGTGTGACTGAATCGCCACTTCTAAGTTTGCATACATTTGTAGATGCGAGCAAAGATGCCTATGCCGCATGCGTTTTTCTAAGATCTGCGTCCACTGATGGTGTGGTGAACATTCACTTATTGCAAGCTAAATCTCGAATAACTCCACTAAAAAAGGTAACAATTTCCCGTTTAGAGCTCATGGGAGCTACTATAGAAGTAAGATTGTTCAAATCAGTTAAAGATGCTCTGAAAATGGAAAAAATAGAATCCTATTTTTGGACTGATTCGTCCACAGTACTCGGTTGGATTAAGCGGCAAGAACAGCGGTCAGTTTTTGTAAATAATCGCATAAATGAAATTAGGAAACTTACTGATACTGAGAATTGGTTCCATGTTTCCGGTGAATTGAACCCTGCTGACCTTTCATCCAGAGGATGTGGAGCTAAACAATTGTTAAAATCTCAGTGGTGGCTGGGACCGGCCTGGTTGAAGAATCCAAAAGAGAGACGGCCTAAGTCAGTCATAAATATCAATGAAGAGATTGCCCAGGAAGAAAAAAAAACGTAGTTTTGCTAATAATATTGAGTTTGAATCTGTTGTATCCCGATTAACGAACAGAGTTTCAAAATTTTCAAAGATGGTTAAAATCATAGCTTGGATACTACGTTTCCAACCGAAATCTAAAGACTTAAGAAAATATCCAAATATTACATCTGAAGAAATTGAAAATGCTCAAAAGACACTTTTTCGTTGTGTACAGACTGAATGCTTTACAGATAAAGAAGGTAAAAGATCGCTCGTAAATTTCCAAACCTATAAAGATGATGAGGGAATACTAAAACTGAAATCCAGAATTGCAAACGAAAATGAAAACTCTGATTTTATTTTTCCTTTGGTTTTTCCTTCCAAACATCCAGTAATGAAAAGACTTATCGAGCAAGAGCACATTGTCAACAAGCATACTGGAGCGTCTGCTCTACTTGTTATTTTGAGAGAACGATTTTGGATTTTGAAGGGAAAAATAATTATTCGAAATGTCATTCATGAGTGTAATATCTGTAAGAAGCAAAAGGTTAAACATCTTGAAGTACCATTTCTTCCTCTTTCAGAAGATCGACCGAAATTATCAGCAGTTTTCCAAGTCTGAGGAGTTGATTTAGCAGGTCCTCTGCTCACCAAGTCCAAAGAAAAAGTTTGGATCGTACTATTTTCTTGGTCGGTGTTTAGGGCTGTGCATTTAGAATTGATTCCATCACTTAGTTCGAATGCTTTCATTCAGGCTTTACGAAGATTTATAGCGAGAAGAGGACGGATTTCTGTGTTATACTCCGACAACGATACAAACTTTACTGGATTAAATAATCCATTGAAAAGTTTGGATTGGACTGAGATTCAACGAACGTTTGAAGTAAAGGAAATTAGATGGAAATTTAACCCTCCATCAGCCCCATGGTGGGGAGGGTTCTGGGAAAGACACACGAATTCTTAAGGATTTGCTTCGAAAAAACTTAGGAAGAGCCTCTCTGACACAAGAAGAACTATATACTCTTGTATGTGAATGCGAATCTATAATGAACAATAGACCGTTAACGTACATATCTGAAGATCAAGAACTAAATGTTCTAACGCCTTCATTGTTCCTTCAAGAATTACGAACAAGTGATGTACCTGACTTGGATCAAATTGAGAAAGCTGACGTTGTTGAAAGATATATATTATGTAATATATATAATATATATAAAGATATATAATATATTCAGAAAGTATCTTTGAAGCAAAGATTCAGAATAGAATATCTGGGTTTTCTACGTTCGTCGATCCCCAAAAGTCACGACACAGTTAAAATGGGTGATATAGTCTTGATTGGCAGCGATGACAAGAAACGTGTATGCTGGCCCTTAGCAAAGGTCATCGAACTCTTTCCTAGTAAAGATGGAATTGTTAGACTGGTTAAACTTAAAACATCGAAAGGAGTTTTACTGCGACCAATCCAGGGATTATATCCTCTTGAAATCACAGAAAGACTTGAACAGCATGTGCCAAATCCTTCACCGCAAACAAATGATATCACTGATGAGAAGCCTAATAATGGAGCGCTACTCAAGACTCGTTTTGGCAGGATAGTGAGACCAGTAAAACGTCTTGTTGTGCATATTTGACATAAGACTATTCAAACACTACATAAACATTTTTTTTCTTTAGAAATTGAACTTTTTTTTTTTTCATTATTATTATTAGTTGTTTAATGTAGTTCATATGTATATTGTCATTTGTTAAACTTTCTAATAGTATTTTTCAGTTTCATATTTCTGTTGAGCATCTTTCAGAACGCTCAAGTGGGGAGGATGTTGCAAAGCTAGAGCAGCTGGAATAGTTCCTTCCCCAACGCCAGCAATATCACCAGAATAACTAAACTCCGTTACAGTAGAAGCGGGTGAAACCGGAATGGATCTCTGTTTACTGCTACCGGTGAAGGTAGAAGGAAGTTCTGATCGTTATGTCGCTACTGTGCAAGCATTTTTCGAATTTACTTTAATTTTGGGGCCCTCTGTATATAATATATTCCTATAGGATGTAAATACAAATATTTATGTTCAGTAATATCTGTTGATCGTAATTTTTGAAGTGTGTGCAGTTTAATGAAAAATATTGAAATTATTTTACCGTTCTGAATGTTCTATTTTAAGACTCCAGCCTGATTTATTTATTGAAAAATGATTAGAAAACCAACAGCCATATTTGTCCTCGAATTCAAAGAAAAAAATATGGTCACTCTATCCTACGGGACAGTTCTCAACTTACCCAGGATATTATTGTGCTTATGAAAAAATCCATTGTAGCCCAGAAGACAAGTATACTGCAGTGGATACCAGCGCATGTCGATATTTACGGAAATGAGCAGGCTGACAATCGCACCAAGGAAGCAAGAAATAGTTCTAAAGTTTCCAACAGCTTAACTCTCTCCGATGCCGACACAATAGCCAGCTGTAGACTTTCCTCCCAGCCAATCAAGAGGAATTCTATTCATGCCCTATATTGTAACCGTGCCATTTCATCTACTATTGCCAGACTCATCGAGCAGATACACTAAATTAATGCTCGATGGCCAGACTGAGGACAAAGCACTTCAGGGGAATGAAAATTTCCCCTGAAAATCAATAAAGTTATATCTATTGCCCTCACTGTTCTGACATTCAACTTCTCCTGACTACCTTTTCGACTGCCCTATTGGCCAAGCTCTTCAGTATCCATCTAGCTCCCTCTTTGTTGCGAGGGAGCCTCTGTTCTTCAACTGTCGTTGATGTCGCTACGACTGTCCTGGATACCTTCGTTCCTATTTGACGCCTCTGCACCAACTTCTTGGACAAGACAACAACAACAACAACCACTGATTCGTAAAACCACGCCCTACTGAAATAATAAATGAAATTCAAAATAAGAGGAAATTGAAAGAGTATAAATAAACGAACTGTTTGATACATAAATAATACCTGCCCATTTCAGCTTTGAAATACATTCCATCCAGATATAATGTCTAAAATTCGCTAATGTAGAATCTAAATATTTATAAAAGCCATGCTTCATATATACAGGTGGTTACTGCCCCACCTTTATTTTTTTTTTTTTTTTATTCGCTGATTCATACACCAGAATATTTATATGATAATTTTACTTAATGGCGCGAAAAATTTTTGTCGAAGAATTAAAAAAAAAAAAAAAAAATGGTCTTGATAAAATGTTTTATCTTATCAAGACTCCACCCACTCTCTTCCAGTTACTTAATATTTACTCAAAATCAAATATATATAGATTTCTCAAGGACGTGCTCACGATGTCAAACAGTTTATATACGAAAATATTTACGTTGGATTATGCCCCCTCGAATAAACATTATTTAATTGATTTTCATTATTACACTGTTAGAATGGTTTCCTTATTAATATAAACTTATAGACTTTACGTAGAGAAATCCCTTTTCATGGAAAATTCCGCCTTTTTTCAATACACTCTCAAGAGTGAAAAATTTCCCCCTCTTTTGCCCAATTTATTTCTAAAGCCAGCATCAGATTGGGCGATTTTTCGAACAAAGATCTTTTGGGAAAATATTTGCCCCAACTTTTTGGATGAACGGAGAAAAGAGGGTTGTAATTATTGTAGCAAAAATTGCTTGAAAAACTAGTCTATGATGTACTATTATCACGCTTTTCTTGGCGCAAATAGATCGTTCGTTGTAATGTTGGTTTTTTTTTCTTGCAAAGCTCAAGTTCTGATTCATTTTATTTAATAATAAATAAAAAATTTAGTACTTATGAAATTAAATGAATGAAAATACCTTTTCCATGCGTTGTGCTTATTTGATTGCCTGAAAATTAATAATATTGGGAATATATTTAAAATAACATGAATATTTTGTTCAACACTTTTATTTCAAAATGGATAAAAATTATTTTCAAGAAAATCAATTAATAATTAAGTATAATTAATATTTAATCATTATTAATATGGGTTACAAAAAATTGCATGTAAATAATTATTTTTAAAGGAATACTTGTTTCATACAGCATTAAAAGATATCCACTGGGTAGGACTTTGAGACAATGCAAAAACCAATGGGTAGGACTTTGAGTCCATGGGACCAATGGGTAGGATTTAGAAACTAAGCAAAATCCAATGGGTAGGACTTTAAATTCAACGACCCCACCCAAGTCTACGCCCCAGTCAGTCAATTACTGTATTACTTATACAATATTAATTGGAAGACAAAGAATGTGCTATATAGATATTAATATAGAGGAGTTTATTTTTTGAAAATATTTATATTTGCATTTTTTTCCACCAAACAAACAAAATTGAAATATAAATTCTGTTTAAAGTTATAATAGTTTATTTTTATTTAATTTTTGCAAAAATAAAATTCAAGAAAAGTCGGTCAAACCTTAAATAGGCCTGATTCGAGAGGATATTTTTCAGAAATTATTAAGTATTCATAGGATTTCTTTTAAATATATATCTACAAACGATAATTATTTAAAAATAATGATAATAATAAGGCACTTTTTCTTAGTAATCAATGAAGCATTTTAATAAGTGTTTTTACTGATTTTATTTTAATGAAGTATGAAGCTTTAAATAACATTCAAAAATCTATTCGAGGTCGCAGACTTATATATAGAATCAGGTTAGGAAAAATATTCCCCCTTTTTTCATCGAGTTTGATGATAATTGGCCAAACCTAGTCAAAAGTCTTAAAGAACAGTGTTCTGAAGAACCATTCATCAAATTAACAGGCGATCGACTAAAAATACATTGCAAAAATAATGAGGATTTTAGAAAACTTCAAAATTACTCGCATACTAGTGCTGTAAAATTTACCACACTAAATCCCAAAAACCAACACCCCAAGAAAATCTGCCTTAGAGGCCTAACACAGACCCTAATTTAATTATACAAGCTTTACGCGACAAAAATTTCACCAGAGCCCGTGCCGCGATGATGAAGAACCGTAAAACCGGGGCCCATATGCCTACATGTTAAATGTTACAACTCGTGAAAATTTGGAGGAAATATTCCAAATTAGTAATTTACTTTGCACTAGCGTCCATATTGAAGTTTTTTGTACAAAATATCAGGTTAAACAGTGCCATTCCTGCCAAGGGTTTGGCCACGCTTTTGAAGTCTGCGGCTTTATGATATGTAAAATGCGCGAAAAACCATCTAACCAAAAACTACCCATCAAAGGGGAAAATCAAACTACCCTGCCAACTTTAGTGGTTGCGTCAAGCACCCCTTGTCTAAAAAAAAAAAAAAAAAAAAAAAAAAAAACTCATTCTCATGTGAACGATAAAAACATCCGCGAAAACCTATCTACCCTCATAGGATCTGAAATTTTAGATAATTATAATTTTATTAATTTTATCTTAGATAAAAATGAATTCCCTGAACTTCCCAAAGATTCTCCTGGTGATAGCACCTATCCTAATACTCAAAATTCCAAATCAGATCTTCAGGAAATTCTTAAATTTAATGACTTAATTAACTGCATAAAAAATAAATTCACGAAAATCAAACAATTCAAAGACCCTATTAAAAAGATGGAAGTAATTATACATGAATTTGACCAACTCTCAAATGATCTTATTCCCACTAACGAAAATTAATTTTAAGGTTCTCTCCTGGTGAGGTGCCACTAGCTCAAGACTTTCTTTCCCCCCCCTTTCCTCAATATTATGTTAATTGGAATTTAATATTATTCTTGCCTTTCCACTTTTGACCTTCGATAGTATTCATGCGTAATACATCCAAATTCTATTATTTTCTTATTACTCTAAAAATTAAAAATTTATTATATATATATATATACATACTTGCCAACCATCTCATCAATACCGTACAATTCTTAACGCCCCTTTTCTCACACGACTATACTTTTAGAGTAATTCTCTCCAAAAGTTGTTGCGATTAAATGAGACTAAAATTACTCTAAAAACTTATTGGTGTGAAAAAAAAAGGCGAGTACTAAAAATTGTGCGGTTCATAATCAGGTAGTTGGCAAGTATGTATATATAATAAATAAATAAAATCGGTTCCTCTGCTGAGGTCCTTTGAATTAATTAACGACTCTTAGACGAGCATTATCTTGCTTTTTACTCTATTTGGGAATTTTTATCCTCATTTACATGTATCCATGTAATCCTAATTTTAGACTTGTATTGTTTCCGAAAAGATCCCCTTTTCTTTTTTCTTTTTTTTAAATGGAGCTTTCCCCGGCATTCTACCATCTTTTTCCTACCTGCTTGCATGCTTTACTTGTGATTCTGCGTTAACTCACATTTCATTTTGGGTGAGGTGCCTTAAGTATAAGGCTTTACTCTGTTTACTTTCGACTTTTTTTTTTTTTTTTTTTTTTTAGCATTACGGCTCCTGACGCAGTTTTCTCCAGTCAAGTTCTTCAGGGCGTAAAGTTGTCTAACAACTAGGTATCCATAAAACCACCCCAGTTTCGCAAGAAACATTCTAAACGTATCGTTTTCAAAAAATAGAAATTAAAATAATGATTGAAAAAAAATATATATGTTATTCTATTCTTCATAAAACACCAAAAAGTGAAAACATCATCGGCTGAAATGAATTGCAGCAACCACAAAAAATTATCAAAATTAAGCATTTTTGGCGATTTAGCACTGTTAGGTGATAAGCTCGCTACCACCGAGATTGCCGTGTACGAACAGAACCGTGTTTTGCTTCTCCGCCAAGTACTCAAAATCAATCGCCTAACAGTGTGAAATCGCCAAATATGTTTAATTTTCATATTTTTTTTTTTGTGGTCGTTGTAATTCATTTCAGCCGATAAATTTTTCGTTTTCTGGTGTTTTATGAAGAGTAGAATCACATATATTTTTTTCATATTTTTTTGAAGACGACACCTTTTGAACGTTTCCTTGTAAGTAATTTCCTTGTAAGTTTTCTTTTAGAAGATAGTTGTGCGAAAGCAATGTAAGAAAAACGTCGCTGTGGCAACTCTGCTGTAAGATAGTTTGAGATATTACTATTTTTATGCAGTATTTTTTCTTTTGTTCTCTTCTATCTCATTCCCTATCTATTTAAAAAGAGAGATTAGAAATAAATAATTCACAAACATCCTAATGTTACTACCATTGTATATTTAGCCAAATCAGTCACAATAAGTTTTAACATAAAAATAAATTCCTATAATGTTAAAGCAAATGTGTTTTTTGTATTTTTATGCAATGGAGGTGTTAATAGTATTTTAAAATATCTTGTATACTTTCCACAAAAAGTTTCCGTAAAACAATTCTTAAATAATAGATATTACTAAATATTTTTCTTTTCTATGCCCGTTTGATTTTTTTTTTTTTAACTATTGGGTTGATCGGAAAATAGTTTCGTTTTTTCTTTCGCAAATGAAAGACGATTTTCTTATATTGTATAAATATTTCATTGAAATTTAAATATTGAATTGAATAATTGAATTTAAATATTCTCCGCTTTCATCGTTCTTTAGTGATCTCACGGTTTGGTATTTGTCAGTTTTCATAAATCTGTACTTTGTTTTGTCTTCACCAGCATAAACCTGTTCTCCAGAACGCAATGAATCTTTAACGTCAGAACAAAATTTTGTAAACCAGTTTTGACACTGGCATTCTTTAAATAAATTTTCTGTATACACATCGTATACTTTTTTTCTTGTTTGAACAGTATTTTCACTTTTCTGATAGCAAAAACAAAACATGCCGAAAATGTCGCTTTCGATTTTCATTATTTGACAGAGCACCAATCAAAACCTATTAAGCAGAATATAAGGAACTTTTTACAAGTAAGCATTAATGGGATGGTTGACAAGTATGTATATATATATTCTTCTTTTATCTTCTCTCTCATTTTCTATCTTTTTATAAAGAAAGATGAGAAATAAATCAATCACAACGTTGCTACCATTTTATATTCAGCTAAACAAGACACAATAAGTTTTTTTTTTTTTTTACTTAAAAATAATTTCCTGTAATGTTTTAAAAGCGAACATCTTTTTCTTTTTCTTTCTTTTTCTTTTTTCTTTTTAATGTAATTAATGTGACATATTAATGTAATTAAGGTGTTGTAATAGATATTATTAAATATTGTTTTTTTCTACATCCGTTTCATTCTTTTTTAACCCTTTGCGGCGCAAGACAATTTGAAACATTTAAATTATACTGCCACCGGAATTCATGAACTAAATTAAACTAAACGAAATTTTAAATTTTAAGGTTTAAAAAACCGGCCTTTTCTGATATGTTATAAACGTGAATTTTTGCTAAAATATTTCCGGGATGAATTTTTGCAGCTGGATCTTAAATTTTGCGTCCTCGTGGCGAGGACACCGCGCGTTAAGGGGTTAACTACTTTAGTTACACAGATTGAAGTCTCCGCCCTTTTTACAGGACACATTCGAGATCAAGAAAATTATGTCATTTTTGGTACTACTACTCTTATACGTAATTCGTATTTTGTAAAATTCTAATGTATATTCCGTATTACTATTTGTACCTTCCCCCCCCCCTTCTTTTCTTTGAGTATTTTTGTTCTTTTTTAATCGTAATTACACTTGGAGGAAATTGCTCTAAAAATAAACTAGTGTTGAGAAGGGGGTTGTTACAACGGAATATTAATTAGAATATTCCCAGGTTTGGATATTTCTCCCCTATTTTATCTCGACACACTGCTATAAAAATAATGTACTTTTTTTTTTTTTTTTTTTGATAGCTTGTTTAGGAATTTAAATTTTGTGAAGGGAGCAACCTAACACTCCCAATTTCAGTTTAGATATTATTTATTATTATTATTGCTGTTGTTGTTAAAATTATAGCCTTTTGATTTTCTTTTAATTTCAAAATTTAATGTTTGTTTACATTGATTGAATTTTCTATCAGTAACTGCATTAACAATTTTATTGGAAATAATAATAATGATAATCAAGCACATTTTAAAGATGAAGAAAAATTTTTGGATAAACAGATTAGTCAATGTATAATGTCTATTAAAAGAATTTAGGCAATTTAGAAAAATATGCGTTTATACTATAATCCTGAAAATATTTTAAATATATGTGTTCTGAATTGTGAAAGGGGAATGCGCATTTTGTTTCTCTTTTAGCAGTGCTTAAAATTATTATTTAAATCCTTAAAATATGTTCTCAGTATTTAAGACTTTTGAAATTCATGTAAAATTCATCATTTTAGTACGCTGTATCCATTACAAAATTTTTTGCTATATCAGTTTAAATAACAGTACAGTACCACCTATTAATTAAATGCACGAAAAAATTAATTAACATAGCTTTTCACAGCAAATGTTTTAAATATACCTATTGTTAGTGTAATTTGAAGTAATAGGTGTCGAGATACAGCAATGGGGAAAATTACAGACATTTACAGCATTGGGGTCTGTATACACCCATATTTAATAAATATATTTTTTTCAAGATATCCATCTTATATTTCAAGTTTAGAGCACTTATATGTTATAGAAGCTGAGTTATAGCATTGTAAATGAGGAAAATTGTAACATAGCAGCACCACCTGTTGGACAATATATACCAAACCTAATCAGCACCAATTAATATCGAGGTCCAATCAAATATGAAATTATTTATAATTTTGTCCATTGTTTCTTGAGATACAGTGCCCACAGGATTTTGGTAACACATACATCTTAGATTGAAATTTTTTTAAGAATACAATTTTATTTTATGCATGTGGATTTATTATTTTCATGTATATTTTATGATTTTATTTATTATTTTCATGTAGTAAAAATCAAATACTTCCAGAGGACTATTAAAAAAAAAGAACAGAAAAAAAAGAAAGATATAAAAATGTATGTATAACCTTATTAGTAATTAAATTAACTATAGTGTTATATTTTATTAGTGTGTTTACAGTGTTCACCTAGTTATGCACTAAACTTAGTTAGTGCAACTAAAAATTAAAATTTACGTCTATGTTATTGAATATAGTAGCAGATCACAACAAGTTTTACATGGACATAAATTTTAAAATGATAATTTTTAAGTAAAACAAACTCCATGAGTTTATTTTTAATTTATTATTTATCTTTCAATAATTCTTTTAGCTAATAAATAGGCAATCACAAAGGATCTAAATACTGGTTTTAGAAAATTTTAAACTTTTGATTTTTTTACCTTTATTATTAAATTGTGTGAATTAAAAGTAACTGAAATTACGTAATAAAAGTGATTCGTAACACTATTATAAAAGAATATATACCTCATACATACATATATATATATATTGGGTAGTATTTTTCATTAAAATTTATCAGTGTTATTCAACATGAAAAATATTTTTGTATAATTGATACATTGGTAAATTCAAAAATACAAACAACTCCCACTAAAACTCGATTGCTATCAAAAATGTATATATAAAAATCACAGATCAATCAGTACCAAAGCGAGCATAATGGATCTTTTCATTATATTCGCTTACGTTCTTTGATGAAAATTCCGCACTTTCCACTTTGCCTGGAGCGATAATCCTCCTACGTTTTCTGCTATCAACAATCTATCAGATTTTGATAATTATCGCTTTTGTCGATACTGTCAAAAGCGCCCTTTCACTAATTTACCCCTGAAAATTCACTTTACAGCATAGCTATATGCACTCTTTCGCCGGTTCCCGTGGATTTATACTGAGATGCCAAGTTACTGCTAACGAAAAATCAATTTCATATCACAATAAAGAAAAAGTAAAACTTGTCCTATTAAATTGCAGATAATTATTACAAAAGAATACGTTAAACAATTTCCGGTATTAAGGTTACGGACTATCCGTAATAACTTAGCATCTCTGGATTTACATTACGTCTACGGAGCCTTCCTATTAGAGTCCTTAATAAAGTATATAGGCCGACTCATCGCCGCCATTTTTTTTGCCTCAGAAGAGGACAAAATCCCCGCTTGGCGTCCTTATCGCTTTGCTGTGATTTTAAGAAATCTTGAACTTGATCTGGAGCTACAATCGGTCAACAAAAGCAATAATCAACAATAATATTTTTAACAACACATTTTTTTCACATTACATTATTAGGATATCCTATGGATGTATTAGAAATAAGCTGTGCTATTAGGACTGTTTCTGTTTTGTAGACAAAATGTCGTCCAAACTGAAATACACAGTAATAAAAGGTCTTCTTAAATAGATTTATCAATATTAAAGTGAGTATTATGATTAAAGTAACACAATTTTCTGTATTTTTACATTAACACATGTCAGAAATATAAAGAAAGATATAAGTAATGTTGTTTTATTCTTCTTAAATTATCTTGAGGAAATCTGAACATTTTATGTTCTTTTCTTGAGTGATTATAGAAGTTTCTTGTTAAACAAATCTCACATCGTACTTTATTTAACTAAAACTATGAAATATAAGAAAATAAGTACTCTAAAGTAGCACAAGACGATAAAAATAATGACTGCCGTTTGTTTATCAATGAAACTGGCTGGGTACATGTGCAACCCTAAGGCAACAAAATGCCTGATGCACCAGCTCCTATATATAGGAGCCTAACTTCCTATCTTCACGTATCGAAATATCTTTGGCTGGAACAGGAGTGCCTTTTTTCCCCTTCTTTTCTTTGAGTATTTTTGTTCTTATTTAATCATAATTATACTTGGAGGAAATTGCTCTAAAAATAAACTAGTGTTGAGAAGGGGGTTGTTACTACGGAAT
The DNA here is from genome assembly GCA_963930645.1 of Salticus scenicus. Lineage (NCBI taxonomy): Eukaryota > Metazoa > Arthropoda > Arachnida > Araneae > Salticidae > Salticus > Salticus scenicus. The sequence continues at coordinate 90,420,786 of OZ005654.1, forward strand.
ATTAATTAGAATATTCCCAGGTTTGGATATTTCTCCCCTATTTTATCTCGACACACTGCTATAAAAATAAGGTAAATTTTTTTGGATATATATAGTTGTAGCAAAGAAGACCGTTTTCTCATATCTGAAAATGTCCTGAAGAAGGAGGTGATTTCAAACTCTGTAATTGTTTTTGATTTAAAAACTATTTCGTACTATACTTATATATATTACTTGGCTCATATTTTAATATAATTTCACTAGCATTTGAGAATTGCTGCTTGAATGATATGAATCTATGAGTAATTAATATTATCAATTTATTTTTATTTGATGAATTTTCCATAAGGTATGAACGTATTCCACGTCGCCTCTCTCTCCCTCTCCCTTTTATTTCTTTCCTTTTTTTAGACACTTTCAAGAATGAGGACTTTTCACATTTTTGCAACTACTATTTTCATGTAGAAATCTTATTTGTATTTTTTTTATTGTAATATGTGTTGATTAAATGGAATAATGGTTTTTGTATAAAGTAGTGGTAGAAAAATAGGCAGAAATTTTTCATTCATGAAAGTGTACCGATAGAAAGAATTAAAAGTCTGCCATAAGTTTGAAGCTAGAAATTGCCCTGGGTAGTTAGTGCAAGTGAAACACGAAAATTTTAGATTTTCTACATTAGTTATGATTTCTTTTTTCATTTAATTTCTTTTTAATATTTGATTTATTTATTTAATCTTACTTATTTAATTACAAATCATTTTTTTTTTTTTTTTTTTTTTTTAAAGAAAGGTATAATGATCTGGAATTTTATTAAATAAGATACGAATAGTTAGCAACTTTACGCTGATTGAAATATCACTTAAATGACTTTAATCTGAAAGTTGGTGTATAATAATAATAATAATTATTATTATTTTCACTTCATTCTATTCATTTACTACATATTTATTTTATGAACTTTAGAAGTTTTTGGGCAGAAGTGAATTAATTTCATACCTATTACTGAAATAATAATCCATGTGAAGTTTGTTTCATAAAAGTTTCAAATAAATAAATAAATAAATAAATAAAATAATAATAATAATAATAATAAATAAAAATAGATAAATAAATAAAATAATAATAATAAACCTTCTTAATCCTTTCAGGGGCAGTGGTTGCATAGTGAAACCAACAGATTTTAATTCAAAATTGAAAACAATGCACCAAGAAAAAAATTTGCTTGCGTCTGAAAGGGCTTAAGGGGATAGTTCAATATTTACACGGTTCAACTTTTCCGCATTTCAACAGGATTCCTAGTACGTGTATTATTCTCTGGTATTACATTCGTTTTGTTCTATACTTCCGAATTTCTATGATTAAAAGAAGATGAATAGGGGCAACTTTTTTCACCATATCGTTGTTTTATTGAATATCCAAAGAAAGCAATTTAAAGGGACGTGAAAAATTATTGAAAATAAGTTTTAAAAATGTCTGTCTTAGAATGCTGAAAGTTTGCATACACGTGCGTTGGAATATATGAATATTAAGTATATTGAAGATTATTAAAAATAATAATAAAAAAATAAAAATATTTATTATTATTATTATTCATTTTTTGGAAAATTTCAAAATGTTCCTTGCGAATGAGTTTTTTTAATTTTTCCCTAGATTTTATATAATTATAGTTTATCAATGTATTCTAAACACATTATATGCATAATTTTGTGGATTAAATGTTTTTTTAATATTTGAATGGAAAAAAAAAAAAAAAAAAAACATGAAATGTCAGAAATCAAACATAGAAATGTATTTTAAAAATTAACTTATCAAACAATCAACAAATTAATGAACAAATATATTTAGAATATATTGATAAACAATACTAACGTAAAATCGAAGAAAAAATTAAAAATACTTAGTCTCAGGAAACATTTAAAATTTTCATAATAATTAAAACTTTAAATTTTATTTTACTTTTTTTAATTTAATTTTTAATAGTTGTCGGGGAAATTTAATACATTCAATACTGAAACACTTCATTGCACACATATGCCGATTTTCACAACACAAAGAAATTTCAAAGAACGATTTTCAATGCCTACAATCTCATTACAAAAAAAAAAAAAAAAAAAAAGCTGTAATTGTGAAACTTTATCCACATAAAAATAAATAAAATAAATAAATAAATAAGAAAAAAAAAAAAATGAATAATAACAATAACACATGACACAGAATTTGCAAAAAATGTGGTATGAAATTAGCAATACATTTTCTGTATGGATTATAATAGTACATAATTTAAAGAAAGACGATACGTGTATTGTATTTTAGAATAATTGTTTGACATATGTTTTAAATATATATATATATATTATTAAAAATATTTTTGTACTTTTTTAGGTCAGAAGTCCCTTTTCTTGAAAAATATAATTCCCTTGACACAAATCTTTATGTTTCTTTTTATGAACCCCTTCAATAGAATTTGAAAGTTTAACATGTACGCTTAAAATAAATAAATAAATAAATAAATAAAAATAAAATAAAATAAAATAAGGAAACATATTGATTACAAATAAATAAAAACACCACATTAGCTGCTATAGATAAACAGCAACGTTTCTTTTTTTCCTTTTAATTTTTCAATCAAATCAGATATGTTTTGGCGATATTTTTCGATCATATCCATAATTCTTATAGTCTTTATAACATTTCCACTTTTCGCGTAAAGCAGTTCTTATATGACAAATACTGTTAAATGTTTCTTTCTCCACCTCTTTGAGAGAGCAATTTAGCAACTTTAATTATCCCCTGAAACTATTTCTTAATTATTTTTCTCTTAGCTGATTTCTTAAGTGAACTTTAGAGACATTAGAAGAAAATTCTTTTATTAACCAATTTTATCCCAATTTATTTATTTTGCTAAAATTTGAGAAAAATTATATTTTTTAAGGTTAATGAAACCTAAATAAAGTAAATAGAACAAAATTTGAAAAAAAAAAAAAAAAAACTGTATAAGAAATATTATTCACCTTGTACGCAGGACATTGAAATAAAGAAGATGAAATTTGCACTTATATGTTTTAGTATTCTCTTCAATAGTGAAAAATGCTTTCCGAGTATAAAGTTTTGCTTTATCTGTATAATATTTTCTTATTTACATGATAGTTTTCCAGAAAGAATTTTTAACCGCAAAGAGAAGATAAACCACGCCCCCTAATGAAATGATTAAACAAAGATTCCACATGGAGGAGGTGAGACACATAACACGCTAGCAGAAGCTTATATATACCATTATATATTCCAGCTGACAAAATATTCGCACCAAGCAAATTCTGATTTCTATACGCTATTTTTTAACTGTCCTTTAAATAGAACAATGGGAGAAAATGGGTTAACATTATAAACGTCAGTGTATTCATATTTTCATTGATTTTATTTAATAAATTATCCATATGGGTGTAACAAAAAAATTCTGTGCTGAACGGTAAACCCCGCCTTAGCGCTTTTCTCTAATATGTTACACATTTCCTATGATTAAAAGAGGATGAATACGGTAATATATTGCATCATATTGTTTTTTTTTTAATATTCAAAGAAATCAATTTAAAAGGATAGTGGACGTGCAAAATCATTGAAGATCAGTCTGTAAAATTACAGTCTTAGAATTATGAAAGTTCGCATACATGTGCGTTGAGACATATGACTATTAAATTTATTGAATATATATATATATACAATAATAGTAACAAATAGTAATAATAATAATTCAACTTTTAAAAATTTTAAAATGTTCCTTGCGATGCAGTTTTTGATTTTTCCCTTGATTTTACATTATTATTGTTTTTCAATATATTCTAAACACATTATGTGTATAATTTTGTGTATTAAATGTTAAATTTTGTTATAGTTTTTTTTTTTTTTTTTTTTTTTCTTTTAATGTTTGAATATTAAAATAAATAATGCATGAAATGTCATTGAAACATAGAAACCTGCCAACCATCTCATCAATAATCGTAAAATTGTCAACGTCTCCTTTTCCACCATTTTATTTTTAGAGTAATTCTCTCGAAATGTTGTTACAATAATAGTAACAATTAGTAATAATAATAATTCATCTTTTAAAAATTTTAAGATGTTCCTTGCGATGCAGTTTTTGATTTTTCCCTTGATTTTACATTATTATTGTTTTTCAATATATTCTAAACACATTATGTGTATAATTTTGTGTATTAAATGTTAAATTTTGTTATAGTTTTTTTTTTTTTTTTTTTTTAATGTTTGAACATTAAAATAAATAATGCATGAAATGTCATTGAAACATAGAAACCTGCCAACCATCTCATCAATAATCGTAAAATTGCCAACGTCGCATTTTCCACCATTTTATTTTTAGAGTAATTCTCTCGAAATGTTGTTACGCTTAAATAAGAACAAAATTACTCTAAAAAGTGACTGGTTCGATAAGAAGGCGGGTACTAAAACTTTTACGCTTCATAATGAGATGGCGGGCACGTATGCATATAACTTGAGAGCAGCGTTCCCATTTTTTTTATAATTTATTTACAATCATTTTTAGCCCTGCCTCTTTTTCATACTGGAAATTTCTAAAAATGATTTTCTTCTTATTTAATCGTTGTCACATATTACAGAGAAATAATCTTCTAAATTTCTGGTGTAAAAAACAAGGCGGGGCTAAAAACGTTTGTGAATAAATTATAAAAAATGGGAACGCAGCTTGAGAGAACGAACCTTTAACTATTTAAATACAAAAACACGGATAATAATAGTAAAACAAAAGTTAAGCGAGAAAATACTGCTTAACCGTTTTTATTCCGCTTTATGTTCCTTAAAATAACATCTAACGTAGTTAAACATGAGAATTTTTTTGTCTGGTATTTATTACCGTTATTTATCGCAGTGTCTTTATTGTTATAATTATTGAAAAGAGGGGTTATTAAACCATTTCAAGTTTAGTTTGTTTAATAAACAACATTAGCATGCCTTCTAAAAGGTTTACATGTATATATATATATATATAAAGAAAGAGAGAGAGACCTGCCAATTTTATTTTAATTTGTTTGTTAATAGGTTTAAGACCCGCCTTTAATTTACATTTCTTTCTCTCTCTATCTCTCTCTCTCACTTTTTTTTTTTTTTTTTTTTTTTTTATAAAGTAATTTTCTGCAAACTATATTTATGATTAAATACGAAAAAAAAAAAAAAAAAAAAAAAAAAAAAAAAGAAATCTTTAAAAATATGAAATAAAGGTGGGTCCCAATACCATTAAGGAATAAATTCGAATGATTGGCAGGTCTCTTTAATAATAATAATAATTCATTACAATGATCTGAAATCAGTAGGGAAAACCTTAATCAATGTACAAAGAACCATACATAATATGTATATATATATATATATGTAATAATAAAATTAATATTTCATTAATCCGGATAATTAATTTAATTATTATTATTTATTAAGAATTTATTATTTTAACTATATATTTCATTCGGGTTTAGAGATTGCATCAGCCTTGCCACGTGTCGAAAAGATGATTGCGTAAGATCCCTAATCCTTTGTCCATATCATGTCATTATCATATAAGGTTATAAAGAGTAAACGCAAAGTTAAAATGTACATGTACTACCATGTAGATGTAGTCTATACCTACTAGCTTGTATATCTCGCACTTCGGAGTTAGCCACTTAACAATAAAGATGTGTGATATATTGGCTCATGAAATTCATTTAATTCTTGAGTATTTAATTTTTATTAAATTCAAGTAACATGCGAAAATAGAATGTTACAAGTCGACAGGGATAGAATGCCATGCTCTAATTTCATCTAAAATGGACTTTATTTAAAAATATAAACTTTAAATATTTTACTTTCGATTTGAATCAATCATAAGTTTCGGATGAAAAGTCAAGTCAGAGGAGCGGAAATGTGCTCTGGCCCCCCTCTTCTGTGTTGTGGGGGAAAAAGAATTTTTTCGCCTCGATATGATTGGTAGAAAAAGAGAGGAGTGACAGATTACATATCACCAAAGGTTTTATCTTAAGTTATGCCGTAATCTCGACGGTAAGGTACCGCGGAACGTTTCAGGAATTTTCCGATGAATTGTATATTCTGATATAATTTTTAAAAAATGGAAAATTTAAAGAAACAAAGAAGATTACTTAGAACACAGGTGACGAAACTTCTCGGAAAAGAAGATTTAATTAAAAATACAGAAGATATAATGAAGTTAGAAGTTTTAAAAGAGCAATTACAAGAGAAGAAAACAGAATTGAAGAATCTTGACAAGGAGATAATTAGTATAACAACAGAAAAAGATGAAGATATTTTGAAAGAGTGTGATGCTTCTGAGGAATACCAAGAAAAAATTATTGAAGCCTTGAAGAAAATTGAAATTAACTTAAAAGAAGAAAAAATGAAAAAAGAAAAAATAGTAGAAGTTTCAGAAAGTGCCGCTGATACAACAGAAAGAAACAAACAAGCACAGACGATTTCAGCACGTCTTCCGAAAGTCGATCTTCCTGTTTTTGAAGGTGATATTAATACATGGAACTCTTTCTGGCAAATATTCGATGCTACCATCAACCAAAGGCAAGATTTGGCTGTGATAGAAAAACTGACTTATTTGATATCTTTATTGAAAGGAGAGCCATCAAGATTAGTAGCTGGCTTTGCCATGACCGCAGAAAATTATAAAGATATTATTCAACTTTTACAGAGTCAATATGACAACAAAGAAAGAGTAGTAGACTTAAACGTGAAGAGAATTTTGGAAATGAAGCCTGTGACATCTGTAGCGCAAGTGAAGGAATTAAAAAAACTTATCACAGAACTCTCTATTAACTTAAGAAATCTGAATAATGTTGGAATAAATATTCAAAACTGCAGCCCTGTTATTAATACTAAAATTAAACAGTTGATACCACCGGAACTTCTATCAGAGAAAATGTCACCTTTAGTTTAGACCCAAATGCTCCAAGTTTTAAGCCTCGTAATTATTTCCAGTACAGATCAGCTCCTAAACAAGTGCAGAAATTGAAGTCTTTAGCTAATGTGCAGCCGCCTAAAATGGGGACTTATCAGCCTACGAATGCCCGAGAAAATTATCACGAAGCAAGTCAGACAGCGAAGATTCCTCGTCCAACGACAACAAGAAAAACTAACTGGATTTGCTTCAAATGTAATGAAGCTGGCCACATAGCCCGAGAATGCCCATCCAAGTGATATCAATATACGCCGCCTATGAGCGTGCAAAATGCAGAACATATTTCTGAAAGAGTTAAAACTAATTTCCTACGGACTGAAATATGTTTTCCGGACACTGGACAGATTCAGTTATGTGTTTTAGATACTGGAACAAACATAACAATTCTACCTAAAAGTTTCATGACGAATTTACAATATGTGGAAGTATCAAATATAAATAAAACAATAATGCAAACACAAGGGCATATATGGATAAACAAAGTTATAGAGGTAAGTGCACAAATAGGTAGCTATTCAAAGAAGATTCGTATGTATGTCATTGACTCTGATTTACCTTATATTTTGTTATCATTAGAACATATGTTACTTTTTAATTTAGATATTGATTTGAGGGAGGGAAAAATTTACCAAGGGAATAAAGATATAACTTATAATAATATGAACATTAAACAGGAGTCAATGAGTACATACTATTTGCATAAACTGGATAAAACTAAAATTAGTAAAAAATCTAAGAAACTTAAACAAAATTATATTAATGATAACTTTATTAAAATTTGTGATCCTAGTGATGAAAGTATTTATGATGATGTCAATAGTTCTAAGTGTAATTTTGTTGAAAATAGAAATTTTAAAAATATTTATGATGATGTCAATAGTACTGGGTATGATTTTGTTGAAAATAGAAATTTTAAAAATATTTATGATGTCAATAGTACTGGGTATGATTTTGTTGAAAATAGAAATTTCTTTAATGAAAATGTGAATAATAGTAATTCTAAGGTTTGTAGAGTTGATAAAACAAATATTCAGTGTATTGATAATGCATGTGTAGCAAAGGAGAGCATTGGGGCTGGTAGCTTCCCTCACTTGGCTGAAAACATTGAAAGTCATTTGGCTATTCAGGAGTATTTACCTGGATTCGCTGAAATGGATCAAGTGACGGAGCTGGCATCTCTAATACGATCCTTCATTCATATTTTTTCTAAAAATAAATTTGATATTGGAAAGATTAGAATGGAACCAGCTAAGGTAAATTTAACATCAGAAAATCCTGTATCTTTGAGACCCTATCGGGCATCGCAAAAAGATAATGCTGAAATTAAAAAACAAATTGATGAACTTTTAAGATATAATATTATTAAACCATCCTATAGCCCTTACAGTAGCCCCGTAACATTAGCACATAAAAGAGGGGAGGGAAAAACAAGATTATGTATTGACTACAGGAAAATCAATGAAATTTGTAAAACTTATAAAGAACCAATTCCCAGGATTGATGGAATATTAGATCAATTAAGTCAAGCTAGAATTTTTTCAACTTTAGACATAACATCGGCATACTGGCATATTGCCCTAGAGGACAAAAGTAAAGAAAATTTAGCATTTACCTGTAATTTCGGATTATACGAATTTCAAGTTCTTCCATACGGTTATAAAAACAGCCCCGCTATTTTTCAAAGATTATTAAAGCAAATTTTAAATAAATATCAAGTAAATTTCGCCTTCAATTATTTTGATGATGTGTTGTCTTTTCAAACAATTTACAGGAACATTTAGAACACCTTAAAACTCTTTTTCAAATTTGCGAGAAGAAAAACATTAAATTAAAATTCTCTAAATGCCAGTTTGCACAAACAAAGATTTCTTTTTTGGGGTATGAAACTGGGGAGGGTACTTATTCACCAAATAATGCAAATGTGGAAACTATCAAAAAACTTGTTCCTCCATGTAATACTAAACAATTGCAAAGATTTTTAGGAAGTGTCAATGTATACAATAAGTTTATCCCTAGGTATTCTGAAGTAAGAAAACCTCTCAATAATTTATTAAAAAAGGATGTGAAATGGGTTTGAGATGATGAATGTCAAAAAGCGTATGAAACTCTTAAAAATTGTTTAATATCAAAACCTATCTTATCAATATATAATCCTAATTATCCATGCAGTTTGTCCGTAGATGCTTCTGGAGATGGCATAGGGAGTGTTTTGAAACAGATGCATCCTGACGGTAATCTGCACCCTGTAGCATACCATTCAAGGTCCTTAAGACCGTACGAAAAAAATTATAGTGCCTCTGTGTTAGAATGTTTAGCTATAATAGATTCTGTTGACAAATTTCATTGCTATTTACACGGAACCCATTTTACTATTTACACTGATCATGCAGCACTAGTGTGGTTAAAATCAATTAAATATCTTACCGGTAGATTATTTAGATGATCCCTTAAAATGTCTATGTATGATTATACCGTAAAATATAAAAAAGGATCCACTAATCATGAAGCAGATTTTTTAAGTAGACAACCGATTTCTCATTTTTTAAGTACACAGATTAAATTATTAGACATAGATGAAATTAGAGAACATCAACAACTGGATAATTTATCTAACCCTAAATTTAAAAAAATAAATGATTTATTAACTATTCAAAAGAAGGGTTTAACTAAAATTGTAGTACCTTTCTCTTTAAGATTGAAATTAATGGAAAATGCACATATACAATTTGGCCATCCAGGGGTCCAAAAGATGTTACAAATTTTATCACCTATATATTATTGGGAATCTATAATAGTTGATGTTTCTAATTATGTAACATTTTGTGAGATATGCCAACTAAATAAAAAATGTCATCAGAAAAGATTTGGGTTACTACAATCATTACCACCTGCAAAATTACCTTTTGAATTAATGTCTATTGATACAATAGGAGGTATAGGATATTACCACTCCACCAAAAAATATTTACACTGCATAACTGACCATTGTACAAGGTATGTGTGGACTTTTGCTAGTACTAATGCTACCACTGAGACCTATATTAATTGTTTGAAGCAAATTTTCTAAATTGCAAAACCTAAACAACTGTTGAGTGACAGAAATAGAGCTTTCACTTCTCCTAAATTTAAACATTTCTTAAAAAATAACGGTATCACTCAACGATTAACGCCTTCCCATAGACCACAATGTAACGGGAAACAGGAACGGGTTGGGGCAACAATTATACAGAGGATGAGATGTAAAATTTATTCCGGAAATTTGAAAACTCCATGGCCAAAATTATTAGAACAAGCAACCGCAGAATACAACAATACACCACACCAAGTCACCTCATTTCCTCCTAATTATTTACTGTATGGCACACTACCGTAATCCCCCTTGCCAAGTATGGAAATATATCCTCCTTTAGAACAAGCTAGAGAAATTGCATTTGATAGAACGCTTAAAGACCATGAGAAAAACAAAGTAAGGTATGACAAAAATTTTTTAGATTCTCCATTTAAGGAAGGAGATATTGTCATGGTTGAAAATTTTATATACCCAAATACTAGAAAATTAACTCCCCCTTTTGATGGACCTTTCAAAATCATTAAGAAACTATCAGAGGTAACATTTGAAATAAATAGACCCAATTTTTTAACTAACAAGAAAACCGACATCATTCATTCTACTAGATTAAGATTTTTTAATTCTGCTGACAAATTTAAATTAGTTCAACGACCTTCAAAACTACCTATTAAAAAGTAAACTTTTTATTTGTTTATATTAAAAAAAAAAAAAAAAAAAAAAAAAAAAGATAAAAGTTTATGAGAACTTTAATGTTTTAATTGCAGGAAATTGGTGATAAATTTTAAATTATTTTGGTTTGTTTTACTATTCTTTTTATATGGAATAAAATATAGAAAGAGATCTATGTTACTCTTTCACGTATAATAATTTCATATTATTTTAAGTGAAAATGCTTAAATTACAGTTATTATCATGAGAAAAGAATACTCTGATAAATTATCTGTAAACAAGTAAAAATGTTCATCTAGATTTTTTTTATTATAAGGTACCTGTACCCAATATGGACACCCTAAGGAAAATGTATTTTTTTCACCCCCTTGTACACGCCATAGGACTCCAAAAATGTATGACAACCATCCCTAGACTGATGACTATCATTATTAAAATTAGCGACCTTGTAATTATTCTGGTTTAATTTAAATGATAAAAACAAAAAATGTTTATAAGTGTCCATATAAGGAACCACCTGTCCCTATTATGGGCATGCATGTCCATATTAGGGACAGGGGCTCTTTATTGACCTACTACGCAGGGTGTATGGAAGAGCCACTCTTCCAAGGGAATTTAGAGGAGAGGGTATAAAAAAAATATATCTTAAAGTATTGCGGTGGAGGGGGACACCGTAAATATCTTCAGAACATGCACCTTAGAAGGGAGGGGGGACATTTTCGGTTGTGGCTCTTCGAAGATCCATGCAAAGCACCTCAAATACTACAAAATATTATGAAATAATATAGTTGCTTTTGCTTAGCTTTATTGCATCTGTCTGCAGAATTTACATCTGTTATTACTCATTCCTTACAGGATGGACAAATAAAAACTTCTTCATCATGGGCGCTAAGTCCCTCACAGTCCTCATGAACATATCTGCCGCATTTGATGCATGGCCGTATGTCTGCAGCAGCATCAATACTGCATAAGAAACAATACCAACTCTCCTTTGTTGAGGAAGTAATACCGCTTGTATCTGCGATTTCACCAACATATACCCTACTAACGGGAGGCTTGTTCTTATTTTTTTGCAAGGGCTTTTTTGGGGGATTTTTTCTTGGAGGAAGTTTCTTGGAGGATTGTTCAGATGGCATCTTGTTGAACAAGGATTTTACCACTTTGATGCCTTTTGCATTTATCGTCTAGCGACGTTGTATCTTCTTCCTTCTTGCAGTTGGAGTCGATAACACGCTAGTAAAAGAATTTTCCATGGAAAATGATCTCGCAGGTGATGAAGGTGGGTCAATAACAGGAGAAGGTATGTTGTTAACAAGAGCTTCAACATCTGTACTTTCACTCTTAATTCGTAATGTAATGTACGGATACTATAATTAAGATTAAAAATACATAAAACATTAATTTATTATGAATTAGCTAAATAAAATAACATTAAACAGATATTTTACAAATTTGTGAATCTGAAGATTCACTTGCTTTACTTTCAATGTAGACATAAGGTGTCCATATTAGGAATCTGGTGTAGTTTTACTAAATCTTGTAATAAATAAACAAAGAAAAAATTTTTAAGCAATATGTGCTATAGCAATCGAAAATATGTTTTAACAGCTTTCTAAAACACTCCACTTTTCAATATTTAAAGTAATTTTACCATATCTAATAAGAATTTAAACATACCTGTAATTACGATCAGCACAACACGAAAAAGCAAGTTTCCTTCAAAATGGCGAACAGCGCGCTTTTTTGCACTTTCCAGGCTAAATTATCTTTTCAACTGCTTTTCTTCACAGACATGTAGCGCCATTTCTCGATGAAATTTGTTACTTTTAAAGATATTAGGGGTGCCCATATTGAGAGCACTGTCCATATTGGGTACAAGTACCTTATTATAAAATTATGAGAATACAGGACAATTCTGTTTGATTATTCATGAGTTGTTTATTTCAGTAATATATCAGTGTTATATTTCCAGTGTTTTAAAATTGTTTATTTATTAGCGTATTGAGAATATGAAAATATTGATAATTGTTTATTTTGTAAAAGCATAATGTTTACGAACTTAATAGCTCACTCAATGAGAAAATAAAGTACATTTGAGTGACTCAGACAACATTGTGTAATTAGGTAAAGTTAATAATATAAAGAGGTGCACCTCTAACAAAAATTGTATGATGTAAATAAGGCCTTATCTTACCAGTATTTTGTATTATTTTTTTTATGAGTACTCATTAATAACTGTTGTAATATTTCATATGTAGTAGCGCTAGCGTATATTTACTTTGATTGTAATTTAGTGTTTTTTACAGGGCCCTGAAGATATATTTTGTTTATTATTATTGTTATTATTATTATGATTTTCTTTATTTTTTTTTTTTTTATCCATTGTATACAATGGAAGTTTAATTCAGGATGGGATGCAAACATGACGGTAAGAAGACAAAACTTAGAAATCTTCTTGTCAGATATATTGTCTCCTTTCTTGTATTATCACTATCCAATTTTTTTTTTTTTTTTTTTTTTTTTTTATGTTTTTATATATTAGTATAAATGGATAAAGGATTTGGAATTTGTAATTTTTGTAGTTTTAGGATTTTTCAAAATTTTGGGGTTATTCTAAGAGTTAATCTACTTGCTCCTGGGTGTCCTCCACCCTATGGACGCATAGGGTGTAGTCCTCTCGGGAGGGGGGATGTAATAATAAAATTAATATTTCATTAATCCGGATAATTAATTTAATTTAATTATTATTATTTATTAAGAATTTATTATTTTAACTATATATTTTATTCGGGTTTAGAGATTGCATCAGCCTTGCCACGTGTCGAAAAGATGATTGCGTAAGATCCCCAATCCTTTGTCCATATCATGTCATTACCATATAAGGTTATAAAGAGTAAACGCAAAGTTAAAGTGTACATGTACTACCATGTAGATGTAGTCTATACCTACTAGCTTGTATATCTCGCACTTCGGAGTTAGCCACTTAGCAATAAAGATGTGTGATATATTGGCTCATGAAATTCATTTAATTCTTGAGTATTTAATTTTTATTAAATTCAAGTAACATGCGAAAATAGAATGTTACATATATATATATTTTCGTAGTATTATTTAATAAAATTTTAACGTGTCACTCATTTCAACAGAAACATTTCAAAACACATAATTATTCTTAAAATTTGGATTTTTGTGTCATTTATTTTATACATATATAAAAGTGTAGATTAATGCTTGTAATTAAACGGAATTTATATCAAGTTTGTTTCAAGGGAATATTTGAATACCACTGTTTTTATGTAGCATTGAAAACTGCTGTATAAAAACTGTGGTATCCAAATTCCACTTTACCTTAAAGGAACAATTAATTTGGAAACTGCATTACTGAATTTTACAGTTTATTCCATCTACAAAATTTTATATTAATGAAAAATCTTATCTTTTTATTTTCGCTTTACTTTTACTTTCTCTCTTTATGATGTAGAGGAAATATAGTTTTTGGGTGAAATTTTCGAATTTGAGTTTTTGTTACATTTACTCGTTTTGAGGTCCCTTGAATCCAGAAAATATGTTTTTAGCGGTTTGTCTCTGTGAGTGTTTGTTACCAGCATATCTCAAGAACAGATAACAGCAGGAAGTTTAAACTCGGCATTCTTAATCTGTACCATACAGGGACCTTACACTAAAATTTTCGATGAGATTAAGCAAACGGTTCGAGTACAGGGTTATACAAAAGTATTGAAATACATCACGTCTATAGGCGAAATTAAAGGTAAGTACAGTTTAACATCTATGTAGGCGGCACAAAACCAAACAGAATTATTATATGTATATTACATGCATAAAAGCATATTTCATGTAAAACATGGTATGAAAATCATTCACATTTCACAGGGGTACATAAAGAACTAGAAATGGTGAGCCAATAATTGGAAATTGACGGATTCAGGTTGTGATGTATGTTATTGATTTAAGATTATATTTATGTGTACAATGTGGCGTGTACATATTTTTTCGGAGATATACAGGGCTTCCAACAACTAGGCAAAAACATTCTTTTTTACTGAATGTAATTAGTAGAAGTGTTTTAATATAACGTTTTACCATGTCCAGGAAAAGTGCTCAGGAATTAAAATTTATTCTTTACATCTATACTGTAAATAAAGTATTTTAATTTTTTTTGTATGTATACACAATTTTTAAGATTTTTTGAATGTTGAAGTCAAATTTTTTGACGTTCGGTCTATATCTCTTTGCAGAGTAACTTAAATAAAAATAGTTTCAGGCAAATAAAATGCTGTATTTTGAAGTTAATGTAAAGTTGTTATTTGAAAAGTTTGATCAAAATTGATAAATTTCAAGAAATGGTGCGGGTGAAATTTGTGAGAATAGTTTGGAATGAACATTTAAATTTTAAAATAGCTTTCAATTCTATATAATTGTAAGCACAATATTCAAACAGAGGGTTGAGGGGGTCTGTAGCCCTCTTCACACCGAACTACTTGTCAAATAAGGCTGTTCCAAAGCCAAATTTGATTTTTTTTTTTTTTTTTTTTATGTAGACTTACATAATTGTACTCGTTATCGTACCTCTTAATCTCCAATCTGTCTTTACAGTATTGAATGTCAGGGTAAAAGAAGGTTGTGTGAGTGCCACACCAGAATATTTCTTTAATGTATGGAAACAAAAAAAAAAAAAAAAAAAATTGTTTCATATTATTACTTTCTTCTATTGAATATGGAAGAATGGAATAATATGAAACAATATTCTAATAAAAGATAACAGTACTTTCGTCCGATTCTTTTTTGTGTATTAAATAAAGCATTGGATTCGTGAAATTTTTTGATTCCCAGTTTCCGACTGATTTACCGATTTTGGGAATTTCAGAACACGATTTGCCTATTTTTAGGAAAAATCCGTTTGTGTGTGTGTGTGATGAACATTTTTTGCAGCTCTAGAACAAGAACTAATGCTCAGAATTTAATACAAATTTATATGTTTTGCACATTGATAAAAATTAACGCCTATCAACTTTTGGTGCAAATCGCTTTACAAGGAGCCTTACCATTCAGTTTTTCACACATTTGGAGAAAGCAGTATGAGATAAGTTGTATATAAAGGAGCCACAATGGGAAATCATTTTTAAATAATTATTATGAAATAAAAAAAGAATTATTTATAACAGTAATTGGGAACAAATAACGTAGCTTCCCTCCCCCGCAGTGTAAATTTTGAAGACGAGTACTTTCAAATAAATAAATAATAAAAAACTCATCAACATTTAAAAAAAATGGATGAACTATTGATCTGTAATAGTTTAAAACAAACTATAGTAGACTTTTTTATTTTTCATTGAGGAAAAAAAAAAAAAAAAAAAAATATATATATATATATATATATATATATATATATATATATATATGACACCTTCATCTACAATGAATAAGTGGTTATTTTCTAAACCCCTAAACTAGAAATATAGATTTTCGAGCTATGCGCATAAGGCACTCCAATAAATTGAATAGACAAAATGATCGAGATTTTCTAGTCTACACATTTCTAGCTGGTGAAACAATATTCTAGATATTCTAAATCTTTTGTAATGCGAGAAATTCAAGCTTGATTTTCTAGAATTGGGTCATAAACGAAGATTATAGTTACTGAAACCAGCCTCTTGTATTCACATTTATCTGCAGAGATTTTTAAATAACATTGCCCTCAATAATATAGGCAAGCGCTATAGAATTTTGATTGAGGTGCTAGAACTCGCTTTTGAAGGGCACTAGAATTTATAAGGATGATATGGAACTATATTTTCTAGAGCGACAATTTAGATTCTAGAGACCAGTTTCCGAATTTTTTCTCAGTGTACGAAAAGAAGAAGAAGAAGAAAAGAAAAAAAGAAAAAGCAAAAACTGGGAATATGCCTTTTTGTAATTGTTGTAAATGTGGCAAAAAGTTTGCTTTCTTTCCACATTTAGTGTTATATTTTTATGAAATGAAAATCTTCCGAATTCCTAATGGAAATAAATTTTAAAATAATAATTTAAATAAATAATTTTGCACTGCTTGAATTTGTATAGGAAACTACAGAAGGAAGTTTTATTTTGGCCACTACACGCAATTTTTTAAATTTGGAGTATAGAGAGATTTTGTAAAAATAAATTATTATGTAACACACCAAATTTTTTAATTTTAAAGGAACTACAATATTCGACAATTTTCACACGAAGAGATTACGTAAAATATTTTTTATATGTATTAAAAAAAATAATAGTAATAATAATAATAATAATAAAAAGTAAAGTAAGTAAATGAAAACAAGTTCCGTTATATTGATTATACATATATTTTTAATGCGATGTTCATAAGTTTTAAAAGGAATTGCACATCCAATTTTATTTTAACTAAATAGTTGAATTTTCAAAATCTGCGAGGAAAAATATATTTTGTGGAAGAATTTAGTTATCTAATTTCAACGTTCTTCCTAATTATGCATGCATTAATTTCAAAGTGCAAATTATTTTAATTTGAAATAAAGAACTGCAATTATGGTACATGATTAAAGAGCTTAACTCGTTTCTATCTCCTGGAATTGCAATTTTCGAGAGTAATTAAAGACGTAGTAATATTTAATACAAGTCTAGTTAAATTTAAAAGAAAGATGAATGCTATTTAAACGTTCTATTTAAATATACTGTAAGTACGTTTAAACGCTATTTATTTGAGTTTTTTTTTTATTGTATTATTTATCAACAGCAATTTTGAGATGTTTACATATCTGCCAAGTCTTCTGTCTTTTCTGGATGATATTTTATCATTTATTTTTTACCATGTTTTTATTAACTTCGATTCTTGTTTGTGGGTTTGTTTGTGTGTTTGTCAGGGACAAATCTTGCAATCGATTTTTAACTAACTTCCCGACTAGCTAGATATTTGAAATTTTCAGGACAGCTCACAACACGGTGACAATACATTTTTCTAATAATTTTAGTCAACTATTACAAGTCCCGCTGCCTTCGGCAGCGCTTATATGATTCGACAGAAAATTTATTTAACGAACTTCCCGACTAGCTAGACATTTGAAACTTTCAGAATAGTTCAGAACACGGCGAAAATGCAATTTTTTAATATTTTTAACCATTTGCTTCGGGTTCCTGCTGCCTTCGACAGCGTTACCAGTACAAAGCTTGCAATCGATTTTTCACTAACTTCCCGACTAGCTAGACATTTGAAACTTTCAGGTTAGTTCCGAACACGGTGAAAATACATTTTTTTAATACCTTTAGCCAACTGTTTCGGGTTTCTGCTGTCTTCGGCAGCGTTATCAGTACAAAGCTTGCAATCGATTTTTCACTAACTTCTCGACTAGCTAGACATTTGAAACTTTCAGGATAGTTCAGAACACGGTGAAAATACATTTTTTAATACCTTTATCCAACTGTTTCGGGTTCCTGTTGCCGTCGGCAGCGTTATCTGTACAAAGCTTGCAATCGATTTTTCACTAACTTTCCGACTAGCTAGACATTTGAAACTTTCAGGCTAGCTCATAACACAGTGACAATACTTTTTTAAAAACTTTTAGTCAACTGCTTCAGGTCCCTACTGCCTTCGGCAGCGTTTATATGATTCAACAGAAATTTTATTTAACTAACTTCCTGACTAGCTAGACATTTGAAACTTTCACAATAGTTCAGAACACGGTGAAAATGCATTTTTTTAATACTTTTAGCCAACTGTTTCGGGTTCCTGCTGCCTTCGGCAGCGTTACCAGTACAAAGCTTGCAATCGATTTTTCACTAACTTCCCGACTAGCTAGATATTTGAAACTTTCAGGATAGCTCAGAACACGAGGGCAATACATTTTTTTAAATACTTTTAGTTAACTGTTTCAGGTCCCTACTGTATTCGGCAGCGTTCATATGATTCAACAGAAAATTTATTTAACTAATTTCCCGAGTAGCTAGACATTTGAAACTTTCGGAATAGTCCAGAATACGGTAAAAATGCTTTTTAAAAATATTTTTATCCAATTGCTTCGGGACCCTGATGCCTTCGGCAGTGTTTCCAGTATAAAGCTTGCAATCAACTTTTAACTAACTTCCCGGCTAGATAGCCATTTGAAACTTTTATAATAGCTCAAAAGACGATAGCAAGGAATTTTTTTAATACTTTTATCCAATTGCTGGGGTTCCGGCTGCCTTCAGTAGCGTTTATATGATTCAACAGAAAATTAAAAAACATGGTTTATAATTTTTTTTTTTTTTTATCTTATAATTATTTTAAAGCAAATATTAATAACAATTTTCTATTAGTTATCTATTGTTAATCTTATAGAAAAATAATATTAGAAAATAATTCATTTATTGATTTGTTATGCAATAATTTATCTTTTAAATATTATTTACTGAGTTTATGTCAGTTTTTTTTCAAAATCAATCAGTTAATCCCACTTCCAATTCGATTTTGAAGGTATTGTGACTGAATTAACTGTGACTGTTGGCACGCATATTCCTCTGCATGAAAATAGTTGTAACGTAGTGGAAACTCGTGAATTTAATTTCATTCCCGAAATAAGAAAAAATAAAAACATAAACATGAAGCAACTTTTGAACTTATCAAGGAAAGGAAGAACAATGTTATAAAATATGAAAGTTAAATGTAACAGTACACAACTCGTAGGATACTTAAGGACAATAAGGATATTTTTGATATTTTAAGACCAGCTTATTATTATTATTACTATTATTATTTTTGTTGTAGACGTTTTTTAAAAGGAATGACATTCAGACTGCACTCAACCAGCGCTTTGTCTGTCTATGTTAGTTTGGCTTGAAAAAAGTACCTTTCTCAACTGAGGCCAAATTGCATGCTACCCCCCCTCCCTTTATATATATATATATATTTAACATAAAGAGAAAGTGGTTGAAAATAGGACAAAACAGGGTATAACCCCGGAGAAAAAGTGCCAAAGGCGATAGAAAATGAAAAATTAACGTAAAGAATAATAAAAGACAACAAAAAAGATTAAAGGAGGGAGTTAATTGAAAGGCCCGTTTCTTGTTTTCACCTAATAAGAGGATCGTTGTGTTTATTCGTAGCCAGTGTCTTTAAAGGAGGGTTATCCAGGGTTTCAAGGGTCAAATAGAATTGTATATTAAGATAGTGTTTAAAATTATTACGTTTGGGAGTGAAAAGTTTCTTACAAATATGAAAATTCTTCCGAGCATACCATGAGATATGAAATATTAGAAAAATTGTTGCGAATTTTGTTCTAAATAGTAACTTGATACGGGTTTTCGCAGCATATGAACACATCATGCATGCTTATGTCAAGATGGGCCCTAAATAGGACTCGTTATATAAACTTTATTTTACATTTATTTATGCTGTACATATAATTTGTTATTACAGTAAAATTGTAAAACAATTGTAACAAAATTTATGGATTTCTGCCCATCAGCAAAAAATCCGGCCAAATTCACATTAATTAATGTTTTGCCCGTAATTTAAGCTTTTTAATGCCACTTTATATATAAATAAATTTTTGCATTATTCCTTTGAAGATGTAGTATACTACAAACAATTAATAAAGTTTACTATTAAAAAAATAATAATGATAATAATAATAAAATACTGCTGAGAACCTTGTGGTATAGCGGAAAATATCAAGCCACATCAGAAAATACAGATGTGTCCGTATTGTAGGTAATAAACGATTGTCACCGTAAAAATTAAACGGGTGAAGGCACTTAAATTTATGTGTTTTTTTAACAGTAAACGTCTAATTTATTAGGTCAATTCTATATCTTTTATCTATCATATTGGGTTCAAAAATAGTTTATATGTGTATTAGTGGATAATGGAAGTTGTGTGGTTGCTACATACCAGATTTATTTAATTTTATTTTTCATGCAGAAGACAACATTTTTTTTTTTTTTTAAATTGATTTTACACTTTTGTATTCATCACTATATATATATATATATACATATATATATATATATATATATATATATATATATATATATATATATATATATATGTATATATATATATATATATATATATATATATATATATATTATAGATATCATAATAAATTTTAAGAATATATATATATAGGACCCCAGAACCGCCAACGGCTAAGGTGCGCACAGCCGGCTAGTTTTAAATATTTTACAACCAAAGGCATTTTTATTATTTTTGTGTTAATAGAAATGATATTAATTATTTTAAAACATTTGTATAATTTTGTAGATTTATGAAATTATATTTTACGGCTCGTGATTTAAACAGTAAATTTTTGAATTTTAGGTCCTGATGAAAAGTATACAGTATACTTCATGACTTTTATTATAGAAAAAAATATTCATATTTTAAAAGATTTTTTTTTTCTTATACAGAACTTATTTCATAGAAAATTTTCAAATAAAACATAAAAAAAATAATAATAAATAAAGAATTCTGAAATGAGTCGATATTGTATTAAAATTTACTGTAACTCTTTTTTGAAAAGTTATTAGAATTTTTGTCCTTTATACTAAATATATATTACAATATTATACTTAAATTTTATTTAATGCATATAATGATATATTCGTTTAATTAAATGAAGTCAAATTATACGGGAAAAACCAATTAAAGAATTAAAAAAAAAAAAAAAAAAAGTTTAACTAATTCATGATTAAACTTTTTATCTTCAAGTGTATTCAGTAGAATGAAAAAAAAAAAACTTAACATTTATCAAAGTTAAATTTTATTTTTTATTTTATAGTTTTTTTTAATTAAACATTCAATCAATTAAACATTCATTTATTTAATACATTTTATTTTTTTTCATGTCTATATCCATTTATTACATTATTTTAAAGTAATCTGAAAAAAAAAAAATAATAATAATTAGGAAGTATACGAGTATATATACAAATTTCCTTAGAGCACAAGCGATTTATTGGATTTTATCCTGATGAAATGAAGGCTGTTTTTATAATACGAGTAGTGAAGTTAAGTTTGGGAGGTCATTAATAAAAGTGATATTTTGTTGGGAGATTGTGCTTAGTGCTAACTTTATTTTATTTTAATTATTTTTTTATTTTACAAATGTATACATTTTTTTTTTAATTACACTTCAAAATTTGCTAAACACACCTTTGCTCTTTTATTTGCATTATGGTGGATTGAAACTTCGAAAGTAATGAAGGAATATTACACCAACTTGGCAATTATTTCAAAACGCGAAAAGTCAGTGACCTTTGATTGACATAATAGAATTATTGTTTATTTGTTTTAGTATCATACTTTTATTAATAAAGAGTATTCAACAATATTAATAATTGCAATTTACAATGTAAAATTATATAAGACTTCATATTATTATTTTAAAACTAATTTCAAATAACATATAGCATATGTAGCGACAATCAGCACATTTGTGACAAATATTTTTTATTTGTTGATACAAGAAATAAACAGATTTCCTTCATGGAATTCAAAATTTTTACAAATGTATTTTTATTTCCTGAAAAAGTAACGATTTTGCATAGTTATGTATTTAACAATACAGCCAAATATGGTATTTTGAGATCGATACACGACATTTTGAAATATGATGACTTAGATAAGATTAAGAGTTTTAGATATGATACTCCAAGAAGCATTGATTAGTACTGAAAAACATTTATTTGTAATATATCTCATTTTCGGGTAACTGGAAAACCGTGTTCTTTATTTAATTGTGATAGCATCAAACTTCATACATTTATGTTGGAAAACAGATTTTAATCTTTTCAAATGTGTCTTTTTTTTTGTTTGTTAATAATGATTTTAATAAAAAACGCTTTAAAAAATAAATGAATTATTATTATTATTATTATTATTTTGTAATAATAAATTTTAGAAAAAAAATAAAAATAAAAAATAAAAAAAAAGAGTTAACGAATTAGGTAGCTTTAAACGGAAAAAAATATCAACAAAATAATAATAAATTTTATTTGAATAGGCAGAAAAAAATAATTACTCTTAAAACATGTAAATTTTAACAGACGTTACACTGTTCAAAATTTCAACAGAAAATTATTGTTAATCATTTATTTTAAGTCTTATGAAAAATTACAGGGAGTTGTTAAAAAGGCTATTTTATTTATTCATTTTTAAGACTAATATTATTTTAATTAATTATTGGCGGGAATATATTTGTGACACACTAGGAAAAAATTCTGTAACTGAAACTATATTGTGGCTCTAGAAAAAATAGTACCATGTCATCCTCATAAATTCTAGAGATTTTGTCTATATTATCGAGGTCAAACCTATTTAAAATATCTCCAAATAAATGCGAACACAAGAGGCGGGTTTCAGCAAATATAATCTTGGCTTATGACTCAATTCTAGATAATCAAGCGAGAATTTCTCGCCATACAAAAGATTCACAATATTCAGAATATTCAGAATATTGTTTTACCATCTAGTATGTGTAGACTAGAAATTCTCGATCATTTCGTCTATTCAGTTTGTTGGCTTGCCTTATGCGCATAGCTCGGAAATCTATATTTTTAGTTAAGGGATTTAAAAAATGGCCACATATTCACTCTAGATGAAGGCGGTATATATGTATTTTTTCTCAGTGCATAGAATGGTTTTTCTAAAGTAGAATAATTCATTTTTAATTAATATGTATATACATATAGAATGGCAAATTAAATAATTTTAATGGACAAAAATACAGAACAAAGATTGAGAATCTCGATTATGTATTTTTAGCTAAGAATTATTGTAAATTTACAGAGACTATGGATAAACATTTCTTTAAATTTACAGAAATTTTATACAGTATACACATTTTCACAACCCTTAGAGTAATTCCACATTTCTTATGTTCCTAAAAATTCTTTTGTTAAAAACGTTGATTTGATGAGTGAAATTTTAATGAATGAATTTTTCATAACTATATAATTTTGAACGCATAATATCTCCTTAATGCTTTGCCAGAATTTGATGAAAGTTTAGAAGCTTTTATACAACACATGAATATATATACCTTAGTTTTAAAAGCTATAATAGTTAGAAAACCTTTCTTAAGATTTATTAAATATTGTACATTTAAAAATCAGTTATTTATCCAAATATTTGAAATAATATTAAGTATATTATTGCTAATATTTTCACCATTTAAAGGTACGTGACAGCTAAATTTTAAATAATTCTGTAAATGACTTGAAACAATAGTTATATATTGATATATTTATATATTGATATATATTGATATATATTGATATATATTTATATATATGCCTACTTAACATTTTTTCTTTTTTCTGTATAATAACAATGGGCTGATAATATACATGCATATTACATTTCAATCTTTATGTTATATATATATATATATATATTAAAAAGTAATATTTGGAAAGGTTAAAAAAAAAAAAAAAGAGTGGTAAGAGAGAGTGATGAAATATAACATGTACATGAATTTTCAGTCTAATCGAATGGGAATTTTAGATGCTATCGCATTTTAAATAATTTGAGACCATAGGCCATAATAAAAAAGGGGTTCTCTTTTGTGTCCTTGTAAAAACACAGTAAGGGCTGGATTCACTAAAATAAATAGGATTCGTGCTCTGGTGACCTATAATAGACTTACCAACTTTCAGCTCATTCGAACAAAGCATTTATAAGTTATCGTGTTCACTCTTATACATACATTCGTACACAAACACATACATCACCCTGAAAATAGTTAAAATGAAATCAGAAGACCTCAAAACATATAAATACATTAAAATATCAAAGTAGAATTTTTTCATGATTACAATACTTTTCTTACATATGTATGTTCAGAAAGTCAAAACGATTAATTTCTGAAATAAATAGTATAAAGTCAACAAATTCACATACTCAATGTGAAAGAAAATTTAGCAGAATAGAATATATGTGAACATAATTATAAAGCAAAAATGGAAAATAAATGCTGGTAGATGAGAAAGTAAAATTGTAGGCAAGGGAAAAAAACAAAAACAGACAGAAATTTATAATTAACCTAAAAAATAATGGCTTCAATTTCTTTTGTTTTGAGTGCAATTTCTGTCCAGTTTTTCGGTTTGCTTTCATTTTTTGGGCTTTTGTCTGCACTCATCACCAATTTTTAATTTATATAAATATTTATATACCACTTATAATGTAAAAATTAGAAATAACTGCAAGCGGAATATTAAAAAGGAAGTTGACAACTGTTTTTATATATTCTAGAAATTCAAAGAAATTAAACAAGAAGCAAAAGTATACTGTTGAGCAAACTTATCTATTTGAAAATTGGCATTGGACGTATGAATTTTAGAAAAATTAATACACTGTAATACATACATCTCGAATTAAAATAATTTTTCAACCTAGCTATTTATAGTTAAAAATTATATAAATTAAGTATTGTGTAAGCCTAATAACAATGTCCTCAATGTTTTTTGGTTTAATTAAAACCTACAAATACAAAGATATTAAACGAACAGAAAAAATATACTGTTGAGCAAATATATTTGTTAGAAAATTGACACTGAGCATATGAGTATCAGAAAATTTAATACAAATTTCGAGTATTCCGAATACTTTAATTCCAAATATTTAATATTCCGAATTTTCTATTTTTTAATTTAACTGTTAATAATTGGTACAAAACAATAAACACCATAAAATATAAGAAGGATATATTGAATTGATATATATTGAAAGATATATTAAGATATATTGGATATATCATTTATTCAAAGTTTTAAACCAATTACTTTTAAACGCCAGCTCTGTTATGCTTTCTTATAACTATTTATAATAGTTAAAAATTATACAAATTTAACAACAACATAACATACAAATTTAACATAAAAATTATACTAATAGTTAAAAATTATACAAAGAAGGTGTTGCGTAACACCAAAAACAATAGCATCAATGTTTCTTGATTTAATTATAAAATTTCTGTCTAGTTAATTATAAAATTTCTAAAATTTCTGTTGCGCTCTGTCCTTTAAGGTGTTAGAGGTGATCAGACTGCGCTAACCAGATTTATCATTGGCCACCTTAAGTGCAAGAAATTTGAGCAGCACCGAAAAGTCTATCCTACTTGCAATAAATGTTCCTGCATTGCAGCTAGCCAGTGATGCCAGATGGTCGAAAATTATTTCCCCAAACAGGTCTTCAAATTTCCCCAAATTAGGTTTTTTTTTTTTTTTTTTTTTTTTTTTTTTTTCGAAAAAATCCCCAACATGACTTCTATTAAAAAGAAAAAAATTAAATAAAAAAAAAAAAAAAAAAAAAAAATCAAGCAGATTTAAGTTTAGATTTTCCTCCAAATGAAGGCAATTTTTGAAAAAAATCCCCAAATAGCAATAAAGCTATTGAAAGTCGCTAGTCATAAGGATAAATCATTACGTTGCTAACATTGACAGAAAGTTGAAGAACTCCCCAGATTTGTCCCCAAAGATTTTAGAATTTCCCAGAAAGTCCCCAAAAACATCTGGTCCCCAAAATTGTTTCCAAAGCCTCAAAAATCCCCAAAATGGGGACAAAATCCCCAATCTGGCATCACTGAGCTAGTCCAGCCCACCTGCTCAGTTGTGTGGATTTTTCAAGGGAGGATTTCCTGCGCCATCCGGCCTTGTTCTTCGATTTTCTGAGAGTGAATGGACTCATGGATCTGGTCTAGCTCGGCTAGACCGGTGGGGATGAGAAACATCAACAACAAAAGTACTACATGCAAAATATCAAAAAGAATGTTGAAAAATGTTTATATATATTCTCAAAATGCGAAGAAATTAAACAAACAGCAAAACTATGCTTTTAAGCAAACTCACTTGTTAGGAAATTGCATTGAGCATATGAGTGTCAGAAAACTTAACACAACCTTACACCTATATATTCTGCATTATTTTTTTTTTAAACCTAACTATATGTAGGTTAAAATTATACAAATTAAGTGTCGTTTATCATATGCAAGGCTTATATAAAAATGCACAATTATTTTTATTTGTATTAAGGATGAGTATTTTTTTAAATTTAATTCTCTGATATCTTTTTCTTTTAATTTATTCAAAAATCTTACAATAAACAAAACATGAAATAAATTCCAGTGCTTTATAAAGACAAAATATTCTCCCTGTTAAAATCTTTTAATAGTTTTTCTGATACATCTCGTTCATAAAAAGCACAAAAAATACCTTCTTCTTCGTCTTCTTCTTATACATATACATAAACAAAAACTTTCAAGCAATGTTTTGTGTAATACAAATATCATGCTACATTTTAAAATACATATAACATTAGAGAAACAGCGTCCTTCATATTTTATACATGAAAGACATCGCAGATACAGGTTACTTACATTTCCAATAAAAGGTATAGGTATTTACCAGATTTATATGTTTTTAAAATAAAAGCATATGTATACTCAATAAAAATATTCATAGATTTCTCTAAAATGTGCTTTTTATTTAAAGTTCTGGAAAAAAATATAGCTTCATATATTTCCAATTATGTTTATAAACTCATGTTTTGTCAAAAGTAATAATTTGGTATGGCACTTACACTAACTTATCTCACCCTACATTAACAATATTGTAGACAGTTAAGGCGGAAGATAACAGATCTGTATTGAACTATTTACAAATTACTTTCATTGCTTTTTCACAGAGGCAAGTGAAATACTTTTTAAATACGTTTCTTTGCTACCTCTTTATAACAAAGAAACGACATGTAGCAGAGCAGGATGAAAAAAAAAAAAAAAGAAAAAAAAATCATGCAGTACGCATTGATTAGTAGCACTTTCCAACTGTACGTATTTGTTGTATCGAATAACTTTTAATATTCTTCGCCTACGTTATCACACAACAGACAGAAGGACTGAAAATATACAGATAGACTAATTCATTTTAAAATTACTCGTAGGCATTTTGGAAAGTGTTAAAAAGGCTTAACGCAACCTATTAATGACATTTTAAATAGGAAACATTCCTTAAGGAACTTAAGTGTAAAATTTTTAAAAATTCTCAAAATATTCACGGACGCTAGGAGCTGGAGACAAACAGATAGAAAGGTAGACAATCGGACAGACAGATGCACAAATTGAAATTATATTCCCACTAAAATTATAAGAAAGTGTTAAAACGATCATGTAAACGAAAGTGCAATTCCAGCAAATTTTTACTAATAGCTCTAAATGAAACTGGATATTTTTGTGTGGCCCTGTAAATCTAATGCTAACCATACTATATTACATAGACGGCGCTCTTTTGTGCATACGAATAATATATTTCAATTGCATTAAGCTTTGTGGGGAAAAAAGTATTAAAATTTCGTTTATAAAAATAACTCTCATACAACACAATGTTTTGGAATTCTTTCAAGTGCCCCTGTACACAGAAATGTACTCTATTTTACATAGGAAACATCCGATAGGGAATTGAATAATGTATAAAAATTTCATTAAAGTTTCATTAAAGTTTCTAAACAGAAAAGGTATTAAAATATGGTTTATAGAAACTCCTCTCATAGAACACAATGCTTTCGAATACTTCTGGGTGTCCCTGTACACAAACCTGAAGAGCTATTCACTCAATTTGCAATAGGGAACATCCGATAGGGAACTTGAATAAAATATATTGGTTTAAAGAAATTCCATAAATATTTACGGTAATTACAGCGCAGAAAAGCAGATAGAAAGACAGACAGACGGACAGAAGAAAAGCCAGATAGATACACAAATTGATATCTTATTCACATTTTAAAAATGTTAGAAAGTGTTAAAAACGCTTAATGTAAGCGAAAGTACAATTCTAGTAAATTTTTATTAATAGCTCTTAATCAGAATATTTTTGTGTCACCCTGTAAATCTAATGCTAATCATACTATATTCTATACAAAGCATTCTTTTTTGCACATAAACAACATATTTCAATTTCCTAAAACTTCGTGGAAAGTAAAGTTATTAAAATTTGATGTATAGAAATATTTCACATAGAATGCAATGCTTTAGAATAATTTTGAGTGTTCCTGTATATAAACCAATGGTGGTATTTAATCCATTTTATACATGAAACATCCAATAGTGAACTTGAATAACATATTTCAATTTCATCAACATATGTGTACAGTAAAGGTATGAAAATATGATTTGTAGAAATACCTCTCATAGAACACACTGCTTTGAAATACTTTCGGGTGTCCCTGTATATAAACCAGTGGTGGTATTTAATCCATTTTATACAGGAAACATCCAATAGTGAACTTGAACAACATATTTTAATTTCATTAAGATATGTGTACAGTAAAGGTGTAAAAATATGATTTATAGAAAACCCTCTCATAGAACACAATGCTTTGAAATATTTTCGGGTGTCCCTGTACATAAACCAGTAGAGGTATAAAATCCATTTTCAATAGGGAACATCCGATAGTGAACTTCAATAACATTTATCAGTTTCAAGAAATTCCACAAATATTTACGGGAGTTAGAGCGCGGACAGACAGACAGACAAACCGAAGTCATTAACACTTTTCAACCTTGTTGGAAAGTGTTAAAAATGATAGAAATTGTTAAAATCGCTTAATGGAAACGAAAGTACAATTTTAGCGAATATTTATTAATAGCTCTTTATATAACTGAATATTTCTGTGTCACCCTGCAAATCTAATGCTAATCATGCTATATTCTATACAAAGCATTCTTTTGTTCATATAAATAACTTATTTCAATTTCATAAATCTTCGTGCAAAGTAAAGTTAGTAAAATTTAGTTTATAGAAATATCTCTCATAGAACGCAATGCTTTGGAATACTTTTGTGTGTTCCTGTACACAAATCAGTGGTGGTATTTACTCCATTTTACACAGGAAACATCCGATAGTGAACTTGAATAACATATTTCCATTTCATTAAGATTTGTGTACAGTAAAGGTATGAAAATATGGTTTATAGAAATGCCTCTCATAGAACACAATGATTTGAAATATTTTCGGGGGTCCCTGTACACAAACCAGTAAAGGTATAAACTTTATTTTCAATAGGGAACATCTGATAGTGAACTTGAATAATATCTTATAATTTCATGAAGATTTGTGTACACTAAAGGTATGAAAATATGGTTTTTAGAAATGCCTCTCATAGAACACAATGCTTTGAAATATTTTCGGGGTCACTGTACACAAACCAGTAGAGGTATAAACTCCAATTTCAATAGGTAACATCCAATTGTGAACTTGAATAACATATATCTGTTTCAAGAAATTCCATAAATATTTACGGGAGTTAGAGCGCGGACAGACAGACAGACAAACCGAAGTCATTAACACTTTTCAATCTTGTTGGAAAGTGTTAAAAAAAGAAAAAAAAAAAACCCTTGAAAATAAAATTACAATTGCATAAATATTAACGAAAGGTAATTAAATCAAAAATATTTAGAAACGGGAAGGGCAGGATTCTGGGCTTTGAATGGGTTAACAGGTTAACGTTAACAGATTAACGTCTACCAAAATGCTTATTTCTAGATAATATTTCATATATTTATATATGATTTTAAAAATAACTAATTTTCCAAATGTTTGCTGCAAAATGTTAGTTAAAAAGTACATAATTCTCAACTATTCTGAAATTATACTAAAAAATATTCTATAAACACATTGTTATAAAATTTTTAACAAACTAGAAATGTTCAGGCTGTCTTTTAAAATATAAAATGTAATGAAATTTTCTCCTTCTGATTCACTGAATGTGAAAAGGAAATGTGTAAAAAAGTACACGGTGATTTTAATTAAAGTTACGATTTCAAACATTTTTAAACTACCCATCAGAGTGATTTGATATTTTACCAGAGCAATCGTGAGGCAATTCGTGAAACTTTGATTAAATCCTCTATCTCCTGATCTATATGCAGAATTGCTATCTGCATATCTATTTTACTTCAAGTTCATATATTCGCTTTTCCATTTCAAAAACAAATATCCAAAAAATTATTGATTATTTTAAATTTAAATATTACAGATGAAAGATATATTTAAATATTAATCAATTATGGCAGATATAGATCATAATCTCTTAAATTTTACTAGAGCTTCAAAGGTATAATTTATTCCGTAGCATTGATAGTACCACTTTTTTCTAATACAATTTTTATAAAGAGTAATTTTCTTTGTATTTAACCGATATTACAAATTGAAGAAGATTACTATACAAAGAAAGTGGTGGAAAAGAGGTTGGCAATAATAATTTTTCGAAATAAGTTAAAAGATGTGCAGCTCTGTTTTACCCGTACGTATTAAAAGCTTACATAAGGTACGATTTAGGCACCGTCATAGCTTTTTTTAAAAAGCGTCATTCCATGCGTTGAATAACAGTCACCTAACAAAGAAAGAAATAAAAGATTACAGAATAAAATAATTAATAATTACTTGATACATTTTACAACCTTTACATAATTTTAGTCCTGCTATATCCTTACACACGTTTTTCAAATACTGTGTGGAAGACGCATAAAACCGATTAATTTACACATTAACTCAACTCGTTACATCCAGGGAAAATACTTTTACGTTTTCAGTAGTTACTAGAGAGCGGGTCACGTAAAAATATGTTTCTTGAAAGACGAGACCTGTCTACTTTAACATATTCTTGTATATCCCTATTTTGAAGTCCCTCGCAAAACACGACCACTGCACGCGTAAATCCGCTGAGAAATATAACTTCATGCATTGTACTAACATACACGCTGATAAACTTCATAATTGTTTACTGGTGTAACAATTATGAAGTGTAACAATAACAATTATGATGTAAAAGAGTATTCACATCTCAATATAAAAAATCAGAGGCGTTATTTAAAAATTCTATTACAAAGGCACAAGTATAGGCAATTTCTCAAAAATATAAGTCGCTAGATAGGATGATAAAACAAACAAACAAACAAACAAATATATATCTGTTTAAAATATTAATGGCAATATTTTACTAGTTATTCAAAATGTTTGATCTATAAAATCTATATCTAAATTAATATAAATCGCAGTTTATATAATTTTTTTTATAAATTTTAAATATTTGATAATATAATAAAATATTCTTTTAGTTATGTTCTCTAAGTTTTTTTTTTCAAATTAAAATATGGATTATAATAATTTTACTTAGTCTCAGAAAACTAATTAATTTGCCCTCAGGTACACAAATATTCACTTGCTCCCCAATTTATAAAATAATATCTAACAGAAAGGAGCGGCGTGTGAGATGTGTATAAATTATTCAAAATTTTACATTAATAAACAATATCACCGTGTTTATATGAAACAGATTTAATGAGAAAAGTTTTCAAATTATGCGTTTAAATTCTGCATATTAAATGCAAACAAAGATTAAATTATTGCCTGTATAGAAACTCGAGAAAGACGTGAAGGAAATAATTATTTTAATTAGCTGTTTTAACATTCATTAATTCTACTGATAAAATGTTTTTGGAATGAAACGGAAAATCTGACTTCTCTTCTGAATTTAAGCAATTTTAGGTGATGAGAATGTTGAGAATTAGGAGAGAGAAAGATTGAAGTTTGAATGTTATCTGTATTAATATTATAGAGAAAAAAATTGTTTGTGTGTAGAGGCCAATATCTAGGTCTACTGTACCGACCAAAAAAAAAAAAAAAAAAAAAAGAAACTTTTTCTATTTTAATTAAATATCTCGAACTAGCTATGAAATAATTAAATATTAAACATAAAACTGGCACCAATAAAAAGAGAGGGGGGAAAAACTTTTACACGTTAACTGTTTTTATTTTTTCACATAAAAATTTATTTACACATGTATAATAAAATTAAAATAATGTTTTATCAAATTCAAACATGCAAGGTAATCATTATAACTTTAATAATATTAAATATTCCATTCTAAACCCAAAAATAAAACAAAAAGTGTTATATATTGATTTCATTTCATGACCGAAAACCATCATTTTAGAAATCAGAAGATTGCGTCTATAGCGAAATTATTCCACGATTTCTAAAACCAAACCAATTAAAGTTAACAGCTATACTTTACAACATTATTTACAAAAGTATAAATAACACGTTCTATAAATATTATTTAGGTAATTCGGTTATTTATTAGTAACATTTAAAGCCGTAATTTACCCCCTCGAATGAAAGTGTTAAAAGATTTTGCGAGTTATTTCAAACTACAACTTTCTAAAACCAAATAAACCAACGTTCAGATCTGTAATTTACAATGTTATGTATATGTTTAGCAATATAGAATTTGTTTTAATGAAATACCTTGGTTATTTCTTGTAATAATAAAAAGCAGACAACATACTTCATAATTAATAAGTTTATATTTTTTATTATTATTTAATCAAAAATTTTTATATCTTTAAATATAAAAGAAATTATAACCGTTTCTTCCATTTACTTAGAGAATCAAAGTATATTTAACTTAAAAATCATGAAGTCATTAATTTAGTAGATGGAAAATATTTAATGAAAGATACAGAAACATAGATAAATTCAGTGTCGTATTAAATAATTGAATTCATATTTATAAATATAGGTATATTCGATTTTATTAAAATTACGAACTCGTTGTGGATATCAGAAAAAATTGTTATATATTTTCCTGCACAAATTCACACAATGCAAATTACACAGGTCTACGATGATTTATTTATTTATTTTTTATTTTTTTTCTAGGTGATGTATATTTTTGGTGTATATTTTTGGATGTTAATTAAGGAAATACTATGGAAAAATTTCCATTACGTACAATTTTTGTCAAAAAATAATATTGTTTGAACTTAAAATTTCGTTTTTTCAATTCCAGTCTAAGCTGTTTCCCTTGAAATCTAGGTGATGTGAGTGGAGAAAAGGAGAGCGACTTCCTCAAGACATCAGAGAAATGTAGATGATATACTAAGGACGATGTAGTGTTAACATGTTAGTTAATTATTGATGGATGCTGTATGGAACTCTTCCTCATCCGACTTCCTCTCAAGGCACTCAAACCGTTCACGAGAAAAAAAAAAAATTCTTAAGTGAGATACAATGTAAAAACCACTATTAAAGATAATGTGTAAATAATAGACTATTTTAAAGTATTTTATACATAAATAGTTTCGAATTTGTTACAGAATCTGTGTGAATTCTTCCGATGTCCGTTCTTACTTTACATGTAGCGGTGAGTCCCAGAACGTCACCATTTGCCTATTGTGCAGAACTAGTGCGACGTAAAACCCAACCAAACAACCGTTCTTACTTTGTGAAAAACTCTTACGCGATAGTAAGAAAAAACAAGCATTTCTAAATTCCGCACTGTAAAAAATAGTTTCTTAAATATAAGTATATATTGTCTCAAAATAGCCCCCAAACAATATATACTTAAATTTACCCATGTACTCATTTTTGAGTATATTGACATGCAAAAAATGGGGTTGACCAATAAGAATCCCAATATCCCCAATATTCCCAAAAAGGCATACATGGGTTTTCAAATTTAAGTATATATTGTCTCGGGGCTATTTTGAGACAATATATACTTATTTTTAAGAAATTTTTTTTAACAGTGCGCCTAACACATAACCTAACGTAGACACCCAACGTAGTGTAAAAAATAATTGAAAAGAACGATTTCGAAAACCTGTGTAATTATTTCTAAACACTACTTACATGCTTCAGAAATGTATCTTACGCTTTTGTTTCGTAAAAAAAACTTGCTTAGGAAACATTTGGTTGATAATTAATTATCCTGTTTTAAACCTTTTCTTTAATAATTAATATTTAAAGCACAAAGTGCTATTAAACGACACAATTTATTATTATTTTTATTGTTATTATTATCAATAGATTAAGTATAGAAATTTAAAATTACGGAATTATATTACTTAAATCAAAACATTTTGTTGAATTATATAAAGGAACTAGAAATACAAGCTTTTAATGAAAATTGTTTTTAATGGATATAATAATAACTGTGTCAACAAAAAGTACTATATAGTTAAAAATTGTTATTACATATAAATATTTTTTTACGCATTCTTTCAAAGAATTTAATAAAAGATATTTCACATAAAGATATTTAAATTTAGAAATGAAGTACAAAATCTGCAGATAAATATAAAATAAATATCATATTTTGATTCAGAAGTATATGCACATCCATTCCATTTAAAAAGGCTATTCAGAAATTCATTTTGTCTTAGCCTCCCGTGATCTTAATCATCACATTCTCAGAAGATCGCGTCGCCTAAATTATTATAATGGTGCTTAAATACCATTTATACTCCACGCGGTGCAATTTATAGCAGCATTTTCTGAGAATAACGTGTTTGGGAAACATTTGTAAGCAAGATAATTATCCCCGTATAAAGGTTTCCTTGTTAAATTGATATTTCAGTCTTTAGAGTAGAATAAAGTAATAATTTCTAAACGAAAACATATTCGTATTTCATATGTAGCGTAAAATTAAATTTTTATATCCTATTATCCAATGCTATATTTTGAAATAGAACAAATGAAAAATTAAAAAATAATAAATAAAAATAAAATTTTATATTTGGAAGATCTTTTAAAAATTCCAGAAACGTTATAAAATAAGTATATAAATAAATAAAAATAAATGTAATATTCTGGTGTGGTACCCACAAGACTTTCACTTACTCTAAATTTTAATATTATAAACACAGATTGGAGATAAAAGGGTAAGATAATAAGTACTGTTATATAAAACTACGTTAAAACAATTCAAATTGGGCTTCGGAAGAACTTTATAAAGTAAATAATTCTGTGTGAGGAGGACTATCGCCCCCCTCAACATACCGTTTGGTTATTGTATAGATATTTACATTGAATTCAAATCAGTTATTGCTTTTAAAAGTTAATTTAAAATTATTCAAACAAATTTCATGAGCACCATTTCTTGAAACTTATAAATCTTGGTTAAAATAGACTTGTATTAACCGCAAAATACAACATTTGAATTGCCTGAAATTATGCGTTTTCAAGTTACTCTGATAACAGACAGAGACAAAGATCAAATGTTAAAAACTTGACATCGGCATTCTGGAATCCTCAAGACGTGTAAATATACAAAAAACATGCGATAAATATGTAGCTTAAAAATATTTTATTTACTATTAGGAATTAATTTCGATTCCTGAGCAGTTTTTCTAAACATGGTAAAATATTATAGTAAAGCACTTCCAATAATTACTTTTAGTAAAAAGGAATGTTTTGACTAAAATTATTAACCGTCCTGTCTGTATATTGTCTAAAAATTTTGTAGACACTACATGGTGCATTTAAATATTATCCTATATTAACAACGCACAGAACAATACAACTGAAATACGGCTCCATCAATTTTCAAGCATTGTTCCAATGTATTCTAGATCTTTTGTGTAGACCTGTAAACGAACGGAGGGTGATTTTCAGCAATATTCTATATGAAAGCCGCTTTTATGCATTAATATATATTTATATATTAATTTTATTTGATTTAGTTCAGGCTGTAGATATTAAACTTTACATACCTGCAATTGGAATTTCCCCAATGAATGTAATGCATTTGAATTCTGTTGGGCGTCCCTGTACACGAACCATTTACTTTATCTCAACGAAAAAGTTAGTGTAACATTCATGTGCAACAAAGGTTTGAAATACCGAGTTTGTGCTTCGCACTGGCATTTATTCTTGAGATATGCTCATAACACCCACAAACATACAAACCAACAGCTATAAACATGTTTTTCACATTCAGCTCCCTTAAAACATGTAAATATAGCAAAAACTCAATTTCGAAAATCTTACTCAAAAATAATGCTTTCTCTAACATGTGTATATGGGTAGAAGAGAGTAAAAATAAAATAAAAAATGTACGTATTAACAGTATAATATTATAATCAAATTTGCACACAATTTCTCTGATTATAATAAAAACCTTTTAAAATTAGCTTACCATTGAAAGTAATGTTTAACAATTATAAACTAGTTGGCATAGGTGGACTCTGCTCAGTTCCCCATCATATTTATGTTCTCAGAAATTTCTAGTGCGAGACATATTCATAGCTGCCAATATTTAAATTTATTCCGGAGTACTTTTAGCCCCGCCTTTAAATCGCACCACTTTATTTATAGAAAAATTTTCTTCAATACATAACTTCGATAAAATAAGAAAAAAAGTTTTTTAAAAAATAAGTGGTACGAATTAGAGGCGGGGCTAAAATTACTCCGGAATATATTAAAATATTGGCAGCTATGCATATTATAATCATGTTCAAAGAAATGAATCTGACCAAAGCTTGATACATCGACAGAATGAAATCCCCGCCTAATAGGCTATCCACCGTTCACTTCGATATAATTATCTTATTCTAATCTATTAATTTATTTTATCGGGCTCAATTCCGTTGTTTAGTTTTCATGCTATTATTTCCAATGCAATAATCCTCAAAATTCATATTTATATGAAAAATTTACAATTTCGCTTTGTTGATAAAATCGTAAATTACGAATAATTTACGAAATTTTCCTATTAGAATATTTGTATTCAATTATGTTCAAACCAATATCATAAACGTAATTTTGAAGTTGTCTAATGTATTTAGGATCCTCAAAATGGAAGTTTATGCTCAATTTTGCGTTATTCCGACATGTTAAATAAATCGTAAATTCCAAATAACTTACGAATTTTTTAAATTGGAAAAATCATAGTCTATGATATTCATGCCAGTATCCTAAATAATATTTCGAAAGTGGTTTGACGTCTTTACGATGAAAATATCTCTCAAGATTGACGTTTATGCGAAATTTTGCTCTATTTTGCCATGTTAAGAAATTCGTAAATTTCCAATAACTTACGAAATCTTTATATGAGAAAATTCATAGTCATTAATATTCATGCCAGTGTCCTAAATAATATTTCAAAAATAGTCTGACATCTTTAAGATGAAAATATCTCTCAAAATTGACGTTTATGTGAAATTTTTCCCTAAACTGCCATGTTAAGAAATTCGTAAATTTCCAATAACTTGCAAAATTTTCAAAGTAGCATATTTATAGTTACTGATGTTCATTCCGGCATCAAAACTCATATTTTAAAACTGGTCTGACATTTTTAGAGTAAAAAGTTTACATTTAATGCACGTTTAAGTGAATTTTTGTCCTATTCTCCCATGTTAAGAAAATCGTAAATTTCTCATAACTTACGAAGTTTTTAAATTCGAATGTTGGAAATGAATAGGGTTCTTGCCAGTGTCGAAAGTAATATTTTAAAACTGATCTGACCTCTCTGCGACAATTTGTTCTTGTGATATCGTGTACACAGACTAACAAACTAACGAACTAACGGACTAACGGACTAACAGACACCCTACAGACAGACACCATACAAATTTTGTCATTTTCGGATTCCTCACACCTGAAAACGTGTAGAAAAGTCAAAAAACCGAGTTCGAAAATTTTCACGATTACCTAAGTTCCCCATACCTATAGTATGATGGGGAACTAAAATATGCCTTAGAATGTAGTTAAAACAAATATACATTGTCCTCAAATAATAATAAAAAAAAAAATCAGTAGTTAAAAATTATGCATTCTATGTGAAAATTCAATATAATAAACTAATTTAAACAATATAATACATTAACCCACATATTTTCTTTTGATAGGTGCTAAACTAATTTCAAAAATGACCATTAGACAAATAGCTGATCATAAATATGCAAAAAGAAAATGAGAAAAAGCATTTTTAAGTTTCAAGAATTTTTTTATTTGAATCACCTAAATGTTAACAATATAAAATTTAAATAATCTTCAATTTAAAAAACAAATTACTTTGTAAATAAACATTATAATTTGCAAAAATTGCAATTGTTGTTTTAGGTATAAAAAAAAAAAAAAATCATGATCTTCCATCAGGTAATAATAATAATAATAATAATAATAATTATATTAATAATAATAAACACTAGGCATGGATTCACCATTAAAGCAACCAGGGGCACTTGCTCTTTTAAGAAATTTCAACTGGCTTCTGCGCAGGGCTTTCTCTGGAACATGAAACCTTAAATTTTGGATAACTGCTGCCATATACCGGAGAGAGAAATAACAAAAGTTTAAAAATCGATTAAAAACAAGGAAAAACTTTCGTAATATGTTGTATAAAATAATGTAAAATGTTTGGTTTGAGTGTAAAATTAGTTAATGCTAAATTGTTAACGATTGACAAATAAAATGTGCCACAAAATTAAAAATACATAAATAATAAAAAACTATAAGTTGAAAAATAGTAACAATTTTTCAAAATAAGTATAACTATTTACTGAATATTTTAAAGTAATAATTAATTTACGTAATTTTAAAGTCGATTTTAAGTATGCAGGGATTGAGATCATACGTTCAAATATGTATATATATATATATATATTGTTTAAGTTAAAGAATATTATGTGTAATGCTTTTAAGGATATTCTTTAATTAATAATGTTTTATAAATACCATTTACATGAAAGTAAATGGAAGAACATTTTTATTGGCTTTAGAGTTCGTTGTTCATTTTGAATAAACAAAGTTATTTTGTATTTATTTTGTATAAATATAAATTATTGCATTTGAAGGAAAAAAAAAGAACTAACTAATACAATAATAATAATAATAATAATAATAATAATAATAAATAAATAAATAAATAAATAAATACATAAATAAATAAAAATAATATAAAGACAAAATATCTTTAAATATGTTCAGACAACTAATTAAATTTTACCTAATTTATGTTGTCTGAACATAAATTAAAACACATTGTCTGAACATTTTTAAAACACATTTTTAAAAATTTTCCTATTATATTATTTTTAATGCTTTCGTTTGGAGTATATTTAGTTGTTTCTAAAGTATATTTGCAATATTATAATTAAAACAATATTGAAGAAAGAAATATAGAAATATAAATATTTATGCGATGTTCTTTAAAGATTTTACTAAAACATAAATTTGAAAAGAAGAGGGAATAAAGGTTCTTTGAATGATTTAAAATAAATTTCTTAATTTTATAACAGTTTCAAAATTTTTCTAATTGCAGATTAAATAGTTAAACGTGGGTTTGATAAAAAAAGAAATACTAACAGTCACAGCTAAATACAAAATATGAAATGAAGTCATTCGACTCTCTGAAATTCTAATTAACTGTTGCTTAAATATATTAAAAAAAGGAGAAGTTTTTAAATAAAAAATGTGGTATGTTACTCACACGACTTTCTCTTACCCTGAAATTTAATACTATAAATACAGGTTGGAGACTTCTTAGTCTCCAACCTGTCTCTACCTGTACTAACTTAGTCTCCAACTTAGTCTCTCCCTTTTAACTTTTTAGAGGTAAGATAACGACTAGAGTTATGTAAACCTATGTTAAACAATTCAGATTAGGCTTCGGAAGAGTTTTATATGATAATTAGTTCTGTGTGAGGGGACTACCGCCCCCTCAACCCCCCGTTTCATTAATGCACCTACATTTATATAGAATTTAATTCTCTTATTAAAATTAAAAGTTTACTTAAAATTATACAGACAATTTTCACACGCAACTTTCATTGAAACTTATCAATCTTGATCAAACTTTTCCAGCAACAAACTTATATTAACTTCAAAATACAACATTTGGATCTCCTTAGATTATTCATTTTTAAGTTATTCTATGAGTAGTATAACACTAAATATCCAAAAAAAAAGTTGAATTTGTTCTCAATATTACATAAAAAAAAAAAAAAAAAAAAAAAAAAAATTGTTTTTTGTTAAAAATGAAAAAAAATCGATAACTTTATTTTAAATTATCGCAGATCGATGGTTCAACCATTCGTTTTAAAGATATTGGCCAGCTTTTTTGAAAGATACCCATCATGAAAATTTACTCCCATCGAGGGGGAACGTCCCCCCAGGGGGGAGGCTAGGCCCCTACATACACAAAATTATTTTTCCAGTTGACTATCTCTATTACAAAAAATATATATTAATTTCATTTGGTTTAGTGCAGTCTGTTAAACTCTACTTACCTGCAATTTCCCCATAGACGTAATGTAATTGAATACTTTTGAGTGTCCCTGTACACGAACCATTTGCTTCATCTCAACGAAAAGCTTAGTGTAGCATCCCTATATAATACACATTTAGAATACGGAGTTTGGAATTTCTGCTAAATTTTGTTCTTGAGATATGTTGATAACAGACACACAGATAGACAGACACGCACACAGACAGACACACACACACACACAGACCATTCGCTGAAAACATGATTTTCGTATTGAGGGGGACCTCAGAACATGTAAATATAACAAAAACTCCCTTTTCTAAAATTTGACTCTAAAACAATAATTTCTCTACCGTAAGGGTAAGAGAAAGTAAAAAAGTGGAAATCCTAAAAGGTGATAATAAAAAAAGTTTATATTCCCTTAAGTTGTATGTCATTTAATTGATCGTAATATATCAATATTCTCTCATGCGCTTCTGTAAAAAAAAAATAATAAATAAATAAATATTAAACTCTTAATACAAAATATTTATTTATTTTAATATTTTAAACAATGTAACATTTTTAATTTGAACTTTAAATAACTTGAGTCCATAAACCACAACCTATAAAAATTTTATTTCGTATTCCGGTGGAAAAAAAAATCTATAAGTTCTACAGTTATATAAATCTGTATGGTTCATGAGATGATTATCTGTAATTTGACTAGTAATTAATATGTTAATAAAATTTATAGTTTATACGCTAGCGTACTTCGAATAGTTAAAGGTAAATAATTTTTCTTCGTGTTCTTATAAAAAATCTAAAAGTCAAAGACTCATTAAAATATATATAAATCGTATGAAAGTCATATACCTACCAACTTTTATCTCAAGCAGTTAAGGTGTCTAGACATTAGCGCTCTTAAGATATTTGAGTTCATTGGCCAAAATGACAAAAATGTTTCTTTGCGTCCCAGTAGCAAAGCTGTAAATCGTACACTTATCAAAATCTAATTAGTTCATTCAACAGAGACATGTAATATAGACACTAATTTCTAGCTCAATAGAACAAAGCATTTACGGGCTATCGTGATCACTGGTACACCTACTAATATACACACATGCACACATACATAAATATATCAGTACAAAAGTAGCGAAAATGAATTCGAAATATTAGAAAATGTGTAGGTACACCAAAATCTCATAGACGAATTTTTTAATGATTACATTACTGTTCATACATAATGTATACTCGAAAATTAACAAACAATGCAAATATTTTATCTCGTTCCAGGGAATTAGTATTAAACAAAAATCATCAAATTTTAACAGTATTGCGCATTTTCTCATTTTCTAATTCAATTCTAAAATTTTACAATAATAACAACAAATCTTTAAATTTTAATTTATTGTTCATCTCTTATGCAGAATATAACTATAATTCAATTATTGTCTGAAAAGTTAAGAATTAAAACATTTTGTTTTCTATATATATTTATATATTGTGCTTGTAAAAATCGGCGTTAGACACTAAAACATGCATAAAATTATGTAGAGAATTAATGATACTACTCTGTATAATTTTTGTCAAAATGTTAAATTAGTTCTTAAAAAAATAATAATAATAATAAAAAAATAAAATACATAAAAATGTTGATAATAATATAAATATTTATGAAAGCAATTAAAAGAATGTAAACTATACAAAAACTAAATATTGAAAATATTTTTTCCATAAACTCATAAGGAACATGTGCAAATTCTAGAAGTAAGTATCAGAAAAAAAAAAAGCAGAGAACTACTTTTCCACAAAAAAAAAAAAAAAAAAAAAAAAAGTCGATAAAATATAAAAACAGTCTTTCCGATTTTTTTTTTGTTTGAGTAAACATGGCACTTAACCACCTGATCCTAAATTATATCCATTCAAAATATTTGCGTAATTAATAAAATCAATAAGAAAGATAAATCTTATTTAATCAAAAGCATTTAAAGGAACATAAATCAATAAAATGAATGCCTCGTTTGCAGTAAACAAATCAACCATTAAATAAAATCATTACATTTTCCTTATTTTTCCTATTCTATCATTAATTTGTTATAAATTTTAAACATTTGTTACGGTATATTTAAAAAGAAAATGTGGGACATTTTATGAGTGTTTAATAAAGGTGCATATTTGTGCAAGTAAGTAATAAATTATTTCTATATTATGATTTTATGATAATGATTTTAAATACATTTTGCATAAAAACGAAACGAACATTTTAAATAAAATGCCATTCTAGTGAAATGCAATCCTACACTATTTTTCTAACATTATAAAATCA
The DNA here is from genome assembly GCA_963930645.1 of Salticus scenicus. Classification (NCBI taxonomy): domain Eukaryota; kingdom Metazoa; phylum Arthropoda; class Arachnida; order Araneae; family Salticidae; genus Salticus; species Salticus scenicus. Next base: position 90,463,841 of record OZ005654.1, read on the forward strand.
AAAATCTGGAGTGATTTCATTCGACTTTCTAAATATTTAGTAATTAACGATTGTTTAAATACATTTAACTAAGAGAAGTCGTTAAATAAAGAAAAGGGAAAATTATAATAGAGTATTTGGGTATGTTCTCTCAGGCTGTATGTCATTCAATTTATCGAAATATATTCAAATTCTTTTGTGTGCCCCTGTAAAAGTATTATAATTTGTAACCTCACAAATATTTATCTTTTGTTTAAGTTTTAAACAAGTTAGCATTACTAAAGTATGCTTTAAATATTTTTAGCCCATAGATTGCAATTTATAAAAAATTTTCTTTGTATGCCTTAAAAAAAAAAAAAAAAAAAAAAAAAAAAAACCTAGAATTCCAACTTTTATGTAAATCTTTAGGATTCTTGTGATAATAAACTCTAAAATGCATACTAATATATCGAATCCAGAGCTTAGACGGATCGCACTTCAATTATTTTGAGTTCACTGGCCATAATGAAGAACTATTTTTCTTTGTATCTCTGTAAAACAATTATAAGTACTGTACTCATCAAAATGTATACAGATTGCGTGATGATGATCTATAAAGTACCAACCAATTTTTAACTCAATCACTCAATTTTTAACTCAGACATTTAAATGCTATCGCATTTCAAATAATTCGAGTCCATTGATCATAATAATTAAGAATTCTTCTTTGTGTCCATGTAAAAGAACTATAAGTCCTGTTAATTGATTTTTTTTTTTCGACTGAGTGAAAATAATGCCTGGACCGGGACTCGAACCCCGGAACTTTGACTTACATGGTCAAGGCTCTACCAATTGAGCTATCCAGGCCGACATCCCGGTCAGCATTACTCACTCAGACAACCTTTTAGGCAGAAACATCTTTGGTCTATCATATAGATAGCTCAATAGAAAATAAGCCGCAGGAAACGGAAAACACCATTAGATAATGGGAGAAAGAAATACAATTTTTTTAAATTAAAATCACACAATCAACTGTGGAAGAAAATCATATTAATTGATTTTTTTTTTCCGACTGAGTGAAAATAATGCCTGGACCGGGACTCGAACCCCGGATAGCTCAATTGGTAGAGCCTTGACCTTGTAAGTCAAAGTTCCGGGGTTCGAGTCCCGGTCCAGGCATTATTTTCACTCAGTCGGAAAAAAAAAATCAATTAATATGATTTTCTTCCATAGTTGATTGTGTGATTTTAATTAAAAAAAAAAAAAAAAAAATTACAAGTCCTGTATTTATCAAAATCTGTAGAAATCGTATAATTTGACCTATACTCTGCATACCAATTTTTAGTTCAATTGAATATGCAGTTTAGGCACTATCGTCTTCAAATAACTAGTCCATTAGTCATAATGATAAAGAATCGTTCGTTGTGTCCCTGTAAAATCAGAGTAAGTCCTACATTCATGAAAATTAATACAAATCGTGTGACAGTAACCGATAACATACCTTACCAACTTTCAACTCTGTCGAATAAAGTATTTAGACGCTACCGCAATTTGAGTCCATAAGTCATAATGATAAAGAATTCTTCTTGGTGTCCCTGCAAAAAAAGAAGAAAAAAACAAGCGACAATTGCTAGACTTATCAAACTTTATACAGTATTTTCGACGGTGACCCATAAACATACTTACCAACTTTTAGCTCAATCGAATGGGAGATTAGACGCTGCAACACTTTAAATAATTTGAATAAATAGGACATAATATTAAAATCATTTTCTTCGTATTCTTAGAAAAAAAAAAAAAAAAAAAAAAAATTCTGGCTTATCAAAATTTATACAGTTTTGGTGACGGTGACACATAACATATCTCCTAACATACAGCTCAATCAATCAAAGCACTTAGACGTTCTTGTGTTTACTCACATACACACGCAAACACACACACATACATAACCGTAAAAATAACAGAAAAATGAGCTCAGGTATACCTCGAAATATATAGATAAATCAAAATCTCATGGTCGAAATTTTTATGGTAATGCGTACTTGGGGGTTCGTGAGTTGTCCGAGAATGAAAGGCAAAACTTACAAAAATTCAGTAATTTATTCACAGAAAGTTCCAGAAAAATACAGGTCTATAAATCAAGTATCAGCTTCAATTCAACCAGTAAACACAGCTTAAACAATAGCTATCAATAGCAGATCCACAGTACACACGGTATAGCATTAACACTCAAAGCAAGTCTCTTTCAAAGAGGCTCAAAGCAATGCAAGTACTATCGAAGCTGGCTGAAAACTGAACTGAACTGACTGCCTTGGCGGGAAAACGCTCCTTATGTACCCCTGTAGAAAAGTGTGGAAGGTTCCAGAAATTTCCGTATCTCATCAGCCAATGAGACTAGAGCTTCCATATATGGTATATCCCTTATAAGGATTTTCTCGCCAAGGTCGCCAAAAAAGTCGCCAAATTTTGCGCCAAATCCATTACCTGCCTTATTGGGGCTTTTTAATGCGTTTTTAAGGGAAAATAAGGCTATTTCAACGCTAAAACGACTAGAAATGCACAAAATTAGCACTTTATCAACTTACTAAGCCTCTTTGAATGAATTTATACAAAAATAAACACAATTATTTACAACTTTGTAACAGTATGTAGGGAAAGTAAAAATTTAGTGAAAAATTTGCCATAAGCTACTGAAATAATATTAAAAGTTTTCGAAGTTTTTCTTAATATAAAGAACCTTAAATTGTTTTTTTTGTATTTTAAGTTGAAATAAACACATAAGTTTATAATTAGTAATTATAAATCTCTTACAAGGTTTGTAGTTTTGTGCCTTTTTGAAAGTACTTTCCTCCGCTATTCTAAAACTAAGAAACAATTTTCAAATTTGACTAATTTTTGTTATGAAATATTAGAACAAGCTAAAAATACGGACAATGTGAACTCCGACTAAATTAAATATACTATTTAAAATTTTTTTCGAGAGTAACGCATAAAAATAAAATTACTTTTACTTACATTTAGAAGGAAAAAATAATAATAAAACAAACGATGCGTAAAATTAAAATATGAGTTTTGAACTTGAGTATGCGTGGCCTAATGACTTAACGATAAAACAGAACAAATTTTGGTACATTAATTTATAGTTGTATTTTATATTACTTAAGATTTCTTTTGAAGGTTTACAATTTCTGTATGACTAAAAATATAATTTAAATAGCAATTAATAAACATATAGAATTATTTAGCACTGTTATTTGCGTGTTTAAGTATTTACTTTTAAGTATTCTCCAAATTTGCCAACGGTATTGTAAGGACTTCCGAGAACCGGAGCCACACTATCCTTCTTGGCAGAGCGCCTGGAGGACTACCGCCTCGAAACTCGAGTCGGCGGATGACCGTTGACTACACTAATTGTGCATGGTGCACATATGCAACTTTCTTAGTGAATAAGTGATTCTGGAGGTGTTGAAAGACGAAACAAATTAACATTTTAAATAAATGTCGTTAATACGGCCCGTCGTTCAATTTTACATACGCAATTTTGTTCAAACATTAATAAAATTTTACGTAATCCATTTTCTACGCATCTATTTAAAATATTGCGTTCTTTCGTTTTCAACAGCTCCAAAATCATCTATGCACTAGGAAAGCTGCATAATCTATCTTCTACTTCGATTGTACAAATTTAACAATGCGTACGGGAAAATAGCGCCGAAAGATCCCCTATCGGTGACTTTTGGTATTATTTTCATTCGAATGTGTTTCCATGTTTTCCGCTGTCTGTAGTTAGTTTTCGAAGTATATGCCTCCAAAGAGTGAAAAGCATTTCATGGACACATTGTTTATACACACACACATATACACATGTGTGTGTGAATTGTGATATTATACTGACAAAAATTCTGAAAATTGTATAATTAACTAACACATGAAATAAAATATTACATAAGATACTTCTTCTTAAGTTAAATATATCAGTTTACTTTTCGTTTTCATGCTTATTGTTATCACTAAATATACATATATATAGTAATGCCCTTTGAATTTAAATTCTAGATAAATATTCTTTGAGAAAATTTTTATCAACATTTAGATAAAAATAGTAATTGATGTAAAATTCATTAGACATTATAGCGCAGAAAACTTTACAAATATGCATAATAAAAATATAAAAATGGCTAAAATTCATTCACGTTGCATAAACGCACTCATTTAAAATACTTGAAACTTTAATCAAATACTTAAATATATATATATATATATATATATATATATTATTTATGAATAAATGGTGTTTCTTTATGCTTAGACTATCAATTATACTTCATGCTCAAACATATAAATTATATTTAACTACATAACAAGAGTTTGTAGAAACATATAAAATCACAAAAGGCAAACATCAAATATTTCAAACCACATTACTACATACCTTGAACAATAGCAGGGATATGACAAAAGGAAATATTCCCTAAATATATTATTTCATTACTTTGAGATGCAATAATAGAAGAAAAGCTAGCTTTATTCCTGCATCTTACATTACAGGGATCACTTCAAGGATCTTTTAGGTTATATGCATATATTTTCCTTTCATCTTAACAATAACGATGAAAATAGGACGTCATTGTGATAAATAGAGTTCATGTCAGGCTGAGGTACAAAATTATAATAGAAAAACAATATTCTATTTAATTGAATGCAACTGTAAAATTTTATTTACTATACATACATCAGAGGTCCACCACTGACAAGATTGTATAGATAGCTGTTTCTACTTACTAGTGGTGTTTTTGTTTTGCTGTGCACAATTGCCCAGAGTGTATGCCAGCATAGACCATTCTCAGTACCTCTACGTGGTTCTGACTATCTACGCTATTGTATAGCGGCTAAACCTGAGAATTTGTTAGTTACAATATTGCTTAGTTGTTTATATTTTTGATTCCTTTATAGTTTGATATAAGTGTTTGTCTTCCAGCTCGACGTAAAATGTCGGAGACTGGAGAAGATGTGAATGTGGGAGATACAAGTGATATCTCGGAGAGTGCTGATGGGTTCATTGCCAGGGCATTGACCCTTCAGGAAGAATTATTTAGTTTATTCATAAAAAAGGAAATTAAGAAAGAGTTAAGCGAAAATTTAAGAAACAAACTTCAAAGTTTGGTTAGGATTGTGATTGATCAATCTAATATCATATCACACATGACGGGAATAATGGGTGAAAAAGACAAGCAGATTCAAAGTAAACAATACAGTGATGTTGCTAAGAGAACTTCTGCTGTGTCCAGAATAGAGGGAGCAAGAAGTCGGTCTAGGACTCGGAAGACTTTCGCAGTGAAGATTCTTCCTCCTGATAAAACGTCTAGATCCACTGATACCATGAAGACGATCAAGAAGTCTATTGATCCGTCGCAAATAAAAATAGGAGTCAACGCCATTAAGAATATATCTAATGGTGGTATTATTGTTGAGGTGTCCCAGAAGGAGGACATTGATGTCCTAATCAAGGAATTCAAAGAGAAAGACGCTCTTAAAAATTTCGAAGTGGTCGAAATGAAGAAAAGACATCCTCAAATTATAGTGTTTGGAGTGGATGAAGAAATAGAAGAGGGCCAGTTGGTGGACGAGATTAAGAAAAACAACCAAATTGTGTGTGTCGAAGACTTGAAAGTGAAATATAAGTACAAAGGCAGAGGTGGATGGAATTGGGTTTTATCCCTAAACCCTGTTGATTTCGTAGAAATAATGAAGCAAAAGAAAGTTAAAATGTGTTGGCGGAGGATGGACTGTAAGGAACACCTCCGACCTATGCTTTAATTGTGGAAGATATGGGCACACAAGTAAGTTTTGTCGTAATGTTAGAATATGCATGAGATGCGGTGAAGGAGAGCATGAGATGAAAGACTGCAATAAGGAGGCCAAATGTGCCAATTGCCTTTATTCAAATAATACATTCAAAACAAATTATAAAATGGATCATATCGTTACGGATAAAGATTGCCAAGTTTGGAACAAAGAAATAGAAAGGCTAATATCAAGAATAGACTATGGTTAATAGTTCTATTAATAAAATTTGTTGTTGGCATTTAAACTTGGGTAATGGTAAAGTGGCTTCTGCCACTCTTTTTCAAGATTTGAAAAATAACGATATGGATCTTATTAGCCTTAATGAAATGTATTTGTATAAGGAAAAGATGGTTAATTTACCAAGGAATTGTAAGGCATTTTATAATGATTATCAAGCGAAGGCTGCTATTATTATTTGTAATCCTTATTTTACCACTTTTTGTTATTATTGCAGTAGTTCAGTTGTAGTTGTGGAGATCACAATTACTGATTTTAAATTCATGGTTGCATCTGTATATTCTAAACCTTCTGGTGACATCAGGGATGAAATAAATGTCATCCAACTCCTATTAAACAAGTTTACTTCTACTCCTTTCATTATCATGGGTGACTGGAATGCTAAGTCCTACATCTGGGGACAAAGGCCTTTAGATGATAGAGGTGATAGAATTATTGAGCTGTTACTAGGTTATGATTTGTTATTATTGAATCGACCTGATTCAATGCCTACTTTCATTAGAGGCGAAAGAAAAAGTTGGATAGATTTGGTTATGGTTAAAGGTTTTGATCATAATATTACTTATGATTTTGAAGTGTTAGATAAACACTATGGTAGCGACCATAATCTGGTTATCACTGATATCCATTTGGATACTAGTATTAAGCTAGAGTGTAACCAAATTTCTCTAAGAAGATTAAACTGGTGGAAATTGAAGGTAAAGTTGAAGGACTTAATTAATGAGTTTAGGATCATTAATGTTGTTGATTTTGAAAAATACATTGTGGATTTTCAAAACAAGCTTTATGAGGTGATTGTTGATTGCGTCAGGAAACAGATGGAAAAACAGAAGAAAAATGCTCCCTGGTGGACTCTGGAGTTGCAATGCCTTAGAAGCAAAACGAGGGCTCTTAGACGTCGTTACCAGAAAGAAAGAGATGACAATGAGAGGATGGTGAAACTCTTAGAATATAGAAAAAGTCAGAGTAAATATAAGAAACTCATACTGCAGACAAAAAGGGATAAATTTAAGGAATATATTGGAAATATCTCAAAGAAGTCTATTTACAATAGTTTTTATGCTATTGCTATTGGTAAAGCCAAAAAGAGTACCGAAATTAAAAGTGTTTTGCTGGAGAATGGCGAGAAAACTGAAACTAGAAGTGAGAGTATTAGAGTGATATTGGAATATCATTTCGGAGTAAATTATAATGTTTGGAAAAGGGAGAAGTTGACTAACGAAGACGACTTTCAACAAGTCACTGAAAACGAGGTTGCCATGGTAATGGGGAGTCTGAAAGATAATAAAGCTCCTGGGCTAGACGGGATCCAATATGAAATTGTGAAGCATGTATTTTATGCTGATAGAAAATGGTTTACGATGCTAATGAATTATTGCTTGAGCAATAGTATATTTCCTAAGGTTTGGAAAAAGGCCAAGGTTTTATTGATCCCCAAAAAGGGACAGGATCCTGCCTGCCCAGGAAGTTACAGACCCATTTGTTTGTTACCGACTTTGGGTAAGATTCTTGATAAAATTGTTACAAGAAGGCTTGACTATTATTTAGAATTTAATAATATCATTTCGAGGAATCAGTATGGATTTAGAAAAGGCTTCTCTACTTCGATGGCTCTTAAGAATGTAGTTAACAATATTATTAGAATTAATAATAATAAAGATATTGTTATGCTTCTCTCTATAGATTTCAAGAATGCCTTTAACAGTATCTTTTGGGAATCTATTCAAGATTCCCTTTTGAAATATAAGATTCCGCCCAGTCTTTTTAATATTATTTTAAGCTTTTTAGATGATAGGGAAGTTTCCTATGATGGTGTGGTGTTGAAGTATAATAGAGGTGTCCCGCAGGGTTCCAGTTTGGGACCAAAAATATGGAATTTAGTTATTAATGATTTGTTAGAGATGCCTGAGGATAAAGGTATTGTCCAGGCATTTGCTGATGATTTGCTGAATATTGCAAATGCTACTGCTCCGTATCATTTTGTTAATATTGGTAGTTATTTTTTAGAAAAAGGTTATGGCTGGGCTATTGTTAGAGGTCTCGTAATCAATCAAAATAAATCATGTTATACTATGATTAGGAAAGGTGCTAAACTGATCACCAATACTCCCAAGATTAAATTTAACGATATGATGATTAAGTATAACAGAGCTATCAAATATCTTGGAGTTATGATTGATTACAAATTTAACTGGACTGAGCATCTCAACTATTTATATGAGAAGATTGAGGAATATTCTCTTAGCGTAAGGAGTATTGCTAGGGCCACGTGGGGCTTAGATAAGAATTTATTGAAAATTCTTTATTATGTTGTTGTTGAGAAGATTTGTGAGTATTGTGCAGAGATATGGTTCTCAGAAAAGAGATATATGAAGGATAAGTTGAAAAGTATTCAACGAATTTATCTTTTGGTTATATCTAAGTGTTATTCCACGGTGGCAACGGATGCTCTTTGCGTCATCACTGGCGTCATGCCCCTTGGTATCGCCCTAAAATTTCATCAAATGAAAATTATGCTTCTAGATTGGAAAGAAGATGTGAGTTATGACTTACATGTTTTGCACGCCAACGATTACTTAAAGGAGGTTACGAAAACTGTTATTCCTTGGAATGCAGTCAGCATAAAATGGAAATATTATGATGATAGGAATGTGGATGAGTTAGAGAATGAAGATTGTATTTATACAGATGGTTCAAAGATGAACGAGAGGGTTGGTTGTGCTTATTTACATGTTAAAAATAATTTTATTTTAAATTATTCTTTATTTAGGGTCTCCGATCATACAAGTGTTTATGATGCGGAGGCGATCGCTATTAAGGAAGCGATTATTTTTTCTAAAGTTCAAAGGTGGAGTAATGTCAATATTGTCACTGACGCCAGGTCCGTGCTCTCGGCTCTTGAAAGTTTTGAAGTTAAAAACGATATCATAAATGATATACGTATTGAAGTTGAAGATTCTGGATGTACATTTAAATTCTTTTGGATTAAGGCTCATGTGGGATATAAATGGAACGAAGAGGTGGATAAGTTAGCAAAAGAAGCTACTGAGAAGGATGTGATTGATGTGTTTGTTAAAAAGAAAAAGAATCACATTAGAGCGCAATTTAACAAATACAAGATTCAGGATTGGCAGAGAGAGTGGGAGAGTTCGGACACTGGACGTCATACATATCAGCTCTTTCCTAGGGTTGATACAAGGAGGAACTTTGGCGATTTCTACCTCAATCAGTTGGTTACGAATCACGGCTTCATGGGAACTTACCAGAATAGATTTTTTGGTAAGAGTTTCCTGTGTAGCTGTAACCAAGGAATTCAAAATATCGATCATATTGTTTACGCTTGTCCTTTAGTTGAGGAATTGAGGCTCAACTATTTCCCAAAAGATTACAAAAATATAAAGCTTTTCATATTATTGACCAACAAGAAAACCAAGATTGGTTTGTTGGAAATCGTCAAATATTTTTGTAATATATTATTTTCTAATCTCTAATTTAGAGGTGAGTGTTCTTAGTTATTTTGTGGTGTGTGTTGTGGTGTGTGATATGGTTTTGTGAGTTGTTATTTTCAGGAGTATTATTTGGCTCGTTTTTGTGGAATTCTTAGAGATATAAATCTCTTGGGGTTTGTATCTTTTAATTATTTCGTGTGTTGTGTTGTGCTGTCTTTAAGTGTTTTTGTTTATTGACTCTGATAAAATATATATTTATTATTTAAATTATATTTAAAGCTTGAGCTTTGTGTTGTTTTCATGTCTTAATGACTTATTTGAATGGTTGTATATATATTCTTATGATTTCTAAGTTTTGTGAAGTTGTTTTATGAAGTTGTGATGTTTATATATGTTGGAGTGTTCTTTCTGTTTTTTGTTTATTTTGTTCCTTGAGAGTTTCAAGGAACTGGTTTTAATAAAAATAAAATAAAAATGATGTTTGTTGTTTTTTGGGAACTGGCTTATTATTTGTATGTTTGGTGAACGAGTTGTTTCGCGCCTCTGACCTGGCTTTTTTGATTTCAATTTTGCCTAATGTTCCCATTCACCCACTACTTGATTATGTTTTAAATGCTTGTTCTTATGAATAATTTCTTTTGTTTGATTGCCGAGTCTGGCTTTTGTTTGTGACCTTCCTGTTGGAGGGTGTGTTGAGGTGGGTTGTGGTGTGGCGCTGTTCGCTGCGGCGGCGCCTGGGCTTTGCCTGGGTGGTTTGCGGGCGGTGGCGCTTGCGTGTTGCACCTGCTGGGTGGGTGCCGCTCTGTGCGGTCCCTGGCTCCCGTTCGGTGCGGTCGATGTGTGGTGTTGTGTCTGGGGTGTCGGAGCCTGTGGGGCTCCTGCTGGTGGGGTTTCTGTTGTGGCGACGAGACATTATGGTACTCGTATGTCTTCGGATGGGTCGAGTAAGAACTTTCTTACTATACATACATACTTCTAAAAGTAGTACAAAATTATTAATTATAAAAGAAAAGAAAATATTGAACTTTTAAAGCAAATAAATATTTTTAAAAATCAGAAACTTTTAAAAATGATTGATTGAGATTTGTAATATATAATAAAATAAAAATGTATAATAAAATAAAATGCAGCTAAGATTTAATTTAAAATACAATGCTATGCATAAAACGAATAATATAATTGCGTAAACATGTATTGCAAAAAAAGTATTGCCGAATGAAACAACTGTACGAAATCCGTAGTCAAAGAATTGCATTTCAATCAAACTTATGTCTGTGTTACTGTTACAAAATATGCAATTAATATTTTGAATGAAAAATAAAAGCTTTTTTTTTTTTTTTTTTTTTTTTTTTTTTTTTTTTTTAATAATAGTTAAATTTTATTTACTTTTTCAATAAATAAAAGAAAAACGATAATAATGTATTTAATGAGACCCGATGAGAATGAATTTACAGAAAATATAATATTACTAGATATTTACGAAATAAAATACTAGTAAGTACTCTAAACATACGATATATTGACATGATTACTATCTTATTAGATATATACATGTATTTTTTCATTTCTAAATTTTCAAAACTGAAAATATATATGTAAAAGTATAAATTAAAAATATTCTTTACGATTTCCTAAATACTAATAATTTTGCTTAACCCTTTAACGTTCACTACTTTATTTATTTTGAAAATTACTAAACTAATTTTAAAAATGGCTTTTAGACACATAGCTAATCATAAGGAGAAAAAAAAAATAGCATTGTTCCTTTTTGAGAAATTGTTGGTTTGAAGCATCTATAAATTAACTTTATTCAATTCAAACAATATTTAATTTAATAAATAAAACACTTTGTAAGTAAACATTATCGACTACAAAAACTCATAAAAGTTCTTTCAGATGAAAATAATAGTCCAGCTCTTCCTTAAATGATAAAAACTAGACATGAGTGCATCATCAAACCAGCAATTCGCACTCGCGCACATAAAGAAACTTCAAGTGACTTATGCATTTAGCTTCTTTTGAAGCATTATTTGTTAAATTTTCCAATAGTGATACCGAAAATAAAAGTAACAACAGTTTAAAACCTGATTAAAACAAGGGGGGAAACATTAAAAAAACTGCTGCATAAAAATTCTTAAATTATGTGAGATGTTTGGTTTCGCTGCGAAGCCAATGAACGTTAAAGGGTTAAATGAACATAGAAAGTTTTCGATGAAAATGTGTTTCGCACATACATTTAACAATTTACTAATAATTAAGAGAAGTTTCTGTAAAAAATGCTATTTATTCTTCATAACAAAATTTAAAAGAAAAATTTTTAAATACCCCTATACTTTTAAGAATGAAAAAATTTCAAACGATTACGATGATATATGTCTCGAAAATATCGATAACTGAAGCACAAATAGATTCTATTATAACTCATTATTCGGGCTTCTCTCTCTGTATACAGATATTTACACTAATGTAGTATTATTTACTTAATCTTTCCTCAAAGGCAAAAATGTAACATTATTTTTACTGCATGTTATTTAAAATATTCTAAAAGAGTAATTATTTTAACTTATAAATAAAAATATAACTATGCATTCAAAAATAAATTTCCTAGGTACTAGTCTCGAACCCCGGTTAAATTAAGATTGTTCGAAACTCATTTTAAGACATAGCTCAATCTAATGGTCCTCAATGAACCTTTCCCCCTCTCCAGCTACACAACATCTTTTCGTATCATTGAGTCAACACCTAGCATCAAGTACATAAATTATCGCAGCAATCAGGAGAAAATTTTGCAACTGCTAGTTGTTTCCACATAGAAGCAAAATGAAATTTCGCTACCGCTACGTTGCCATATAAACTTAAAAGCAGAAACAATTAATTATCTACCTTGCATTCGTATTGCAGTTTGTAATGCGGTTTCAGCTAATTCATTACGTACAATTTTATTAACAAGGTAAATTAAGTGCTACCGAAAACTTCATTAATTTATTTATTTATTTGTGACCGAAGATACTGATAAAGTAAAAACGTAGAAAAAAAATATGTTATATCGCTTATCATTGCTTCCCGATGTATGTAATTTAACTTTCATAATTCATTAATATATATATATATATATATATATATATATATATATATATATATAGATATTCATACATTCAGATTTTAATAATTACGATAGATGCCTTTTTCATTGTAAAATGTAATAAAAAAATCTTTAACATAGTGATATTTTTTATTTGTATTTTGTTTATTCAATAGCACTAACAATGTGTAAATGCATTTAAATATTTTTTTATCATGTTTTGTTCTGAAATTTTTTTAATTAACAAATAGATAAAACTTCAAATTTATTTATAAGAAAACCAAATACGTAAAACAAAAACTGTATAGCAAAAATAATGAAAACAAGAACGAAATTATCAAAAGTGCTACTTAAAATATACAACGGGGGATTATAAAATAACTAATTAACACACACACACACACACACACACAAACAAACACACACATATATATACACACACACACAAACACAAACAAACCCACACATATATATATACACACACACAAACACAAACAAACACACACATACACACACACACACATATATATGTGTGTGTGTGTATATGCAAAAAATAATTAAAATCTAAACTTATCACTCAGTTTATTTTATTTTATATTTTTATTTAGGGATGAAGTGTGAAAAATTGCTAGTATAACAACCATTTTGTATTAATCACCATTGCTGAAACTTAGATGTAATTGCTTTCTTCATAGAAACTCAAATCGGAAAGTTAATTACCTTGCCAATATATTTCAAGGTAGAACATTAAAACTAATTACGTCTGTAGCCTATATGTTTCACCTTAAAGTTAATAAACGATAGAAACTAGACGAAAAGATAAACTTAATTAAATATTTTGAATCGGCTTATTTATTTGCTTAGTTCGAAATTATTCTTGCAAATAAAATTAAACTATTTGATTATGTTTATAGCTCCTTTTTCGTTTGTTTGTTTAAAATGTTCTCAGTATTTTAAGCAAGTGAATTTTTGGGGGCTATTGATAAAATAAAATTACCAATGATAACATCATGTTTCACAAAATAAAAGTAGAAATAATAAACGGGAATGCGATTTAAGGAATATAAATAATTAAATATATATATGTAACAATAATTTATGATTTTAGTTATACATTCTTAATATTAAATTAATATTGTGGATAAATAATATAAAAATTCTTCTGGCATTTTTATAAATTATTTATAAATGGATGCAATAAAAAAAAAAAAAATCTGTAATTGATTGATAAAGAATGACAACTTTGTAAATAAACACTATAAAATACAAAGAAAACAAAACATTTCTTTCGTGATGCCGGTTTCCCACCACCAAGAAATAATTGTCAACATATAGTATGAACAAAAAATAAATGCATTTGCAGCTAAGTTTGATGAAGGACAGACAATGTTTAAACTTAAACAGGAATTGCCTAAACTTAAAGAAAAGCTGATGCAGGCACTACTTGAACGTAAAAATAATACAGGTAGGAAAAAAAAAACTGTACTTGAAATAAAATGTTTTAATAATTTTAACAGAATATTTATTTTTATGTATAAAAAATAACAAAATTAAAAGCAGACGAGCGGCATTTCCAATTAGCGGCTTTGGAGTAAAATAATGATAAAATATAAACATTTCGACCTTGTAACCCTTCCCCCCCTCAAAAAAAAAAAAAAAAAAAAAAAACTTTTTTTGATACTGACTATTATAAATTTTCTTTCCTTTTCTTTTTCTTTCAAAAAAAAAAAAAAAAGATTTTGAGGAAATTCTGACAAACGCAGAATTTAGTTAAGCATGCAGGACTATTAGTTTTTTTTTTTTTTTGTTTTTTGTTTTTATTTTAATTATAACATCACTTTCAAATCATTCAATTATGTTTTCGATTTCGATAAGTGTCCAACTATCGTAAAACTGGTATCGTAAAAATCTGTAGATTGAGACTAATTGTCCTCCGTACTAAAAGACACAAAATAGCGAAGGTAGATTTTTATTAAAGCGAGTAAAAAATAAAAAATAAAAAATAAAAAATAAAAACACGCTCTACCTGAAATTTTAGCACTGCATAATAATTTTCCATATTTTAAACAGATTATATTTTGTTAGATAATAATAAAGTCGCTAAATAATGTGGTATTTCTTTTTTTAAGTATTAGTACGAGAGTCAAAGACTAATTAATTATAAGAAAGACTCCCACAGACGGTACACTTCTTCAGGCGGAGGACCCTAGCGCAGTTAATTGGCCGTAATCTTAACATCAACACCCACCGTTAACTTATAAAAATGGAAAATACAATATTTAATTGAAAGAATAATACTGATATATATATCCAAAACTTCCCTCTCATTTTTTACCTCCTACATTTGTCGTATCTGTTGACGAACTTCAAAATTCTCTTGTTACGCCACTGTCTGACCCTCAGATGTTCCAATTGTGACTGGTGCTGACATGTGTGTGTGTGTCACATTATTTCATAGAGCAAGCGACAGTCACTCAAGTAGCACCATCCTTCCTGTCTTAACTAAATCACGGGAAAAATTCTTTAAAAAATCATACTTTATTTTAACTGCGGTGCACAGCTAAAAAGCAATTTGTTGCCAGTCGGCAAACATGAGGCATTAGAGCTTCAATGTTATTCTAATAATACTATACAAGACAAAATTGGGTAAGTTGCCGAAAGGCAACACTCGGCATTTTAAGTTTAATTTTTTTCTGGTTTTTTGGATAATGAGGGCTGATGACACTTAAGTGACTAGCGCTTGCTTTCTGGGGGTGATATGAGACTTTATCACTAGTCACAATCCGAACAAGAAAGGCCTAAATGAATTGTCAAGGATTTGTCGACAGAAGAATCATTATTCAAACGTAAGATGTGATTATATAGAGACGATGCTTCAGATATGTAACAGAATTGTTCTTTTTAATAAAGGTTGTGTCTTTCCCTTTTTCAACAAATCAGTCATTATTTTTAGGATAACCCTCGTAAAATAGTAACTTAAACACATAAAATATTAAACACATAGAAATTAGAAATACACTTACATTTTCAATTTTTTTTTTCCTTTTTCTTATTCGTGAAACTTTACTCTTATTATTATCACTTAATTACATCTGATAATAAAACTTCTTAAAGTTTTTATTATTATAGTTATTAATATCAATTCATTATTTAATTAACATGTTTTGTTTTATCGAATATTATGGCTTATAAAGGAATAATAAAATGAATGAATGACCAATGTACTTCCTTTTTATCTTTTAAGCAATCCAGTGCATTTTTGATATTTTATAAATATAAGAAAAAAATGAAAGAACAATATATTTGTTGAAAATATTAGCAAAACGTATTTCTGATTTTCCAATATATTTGCTAAATAGAAGACCAAATCGAAAATATATCTTAAATGATGATGAAATTAACTAATGAAATTAAGTTCGTTAAAAGGGTTAGTACTTTCAGCTCATTAAGATTAATTTCATTACATTTTATCCGTTTATGTATCTTTTTTTACTAACTTATTATTATTATGCAATATATACAAAAGAAAGCAGCAAAATTCTGTTATGTCTCTTAACCAGTAAAGTAAAATAATAATACAATATATATTTGCACAAAAAAAAAAGTGTATTTAGTAAGACAGAGAATTTGGAAATGATATTTCAGCATAAATAATTGTGTAATACACTTCCCGCACATTTGTATAATTTTATGTGAATTAACCAATTCTTAATATTATGTCCCAATGTAATAATTATTCAACTGTATTTAATTATAATATGATTATTGCATATTATATTCAATAATTATATTATATATAATGATTAAAAGATGTAGAAACACTTTTTAATATTTGTACAAATTTTAGTTTTTTTACATTTATCGCCATTTGCATGAAATATTAATAAATTGAAATAGTTTTAATAAAAAATAATAATATCCAGAATAAACTAGAAAAGGGCCGAAATATAAAGTACAAAAATACTTCTTTGTTTAGTGAAAATAATTGTATTTTTAATGCTGATTTCACTGAAATTCTTGAGTCTCACTTGTAGCTTATAGGTTCTGATCTTGAAGCTAGTTGATGATAAGTACCGAGTTCAATTCCAGGTCATGCTCGTCAATATAATTGTAGGAGCTTGCCGTGTTTTTCTCTGAAAATAGTATGAAAGAAAACAAAAAAGGACCACTCCACGAAATGTGTCACAGCGTCTCTAGGTTTCTCGTGTAGAGAAATTGAATTAACCTGCAACATACCTTTACCAACGCACATTTAACTTTGAATAAGTAATTTAGAGTTTATGTCACTAATATCAGAGCCTCCTAAACTAGATGCCTGTCGCGTGGCTCGGAAGCTTGACATCAGTTGAAGCGATAGACAGCGCCACCTGGTACAGATGGAGCGAATTTTTTATTCAACAGCCACCAAAAAATTTTAAAAGTGGGATATGATATACATAAAAAGCGAATAGAATCGAAGAAACGTCAATTTTATATATAGTATATCACTTCTTAAAGTTATTGGTGAGAGTTGAATAAAAATGTCAAGCAATCTATATCAGGTGGCGCTGCCTACCGTTTCAACTGTTGCCAAATTTCCGAGCAACGCAACAGGCATCTAGTTTAGGAGGCTATGCTATTATATATATACATATATATATATATATTGGTGTGTGTGAATTGGTGTATAATTTAAACACAACTCAAATCTGAAACCTTTTAGTGTGTTACACGTGATTTGATAATGCTCCTGAATGCAGAATGTAATTTTCATTTAGAAGTTGCATTTTTTTTTCTCAGTCGTTACGAATTGTTGAACACTGGTTGTGAGCTTTTGTGAATTAACCTATTATTGTTTCAGAAACCACTTACACTGCTTCCCCCCTCCCTATAAGTCACTTTGATAAAGACTTTGGGAGGATTCAAAGTTTTACTTCAACATTTTTTAAATTATATAACATATTTGTAATATAATATGCAATGTTTAGTTGTTACGTGTTATTTATAGTTTATTTATTTAAAGTTTTTAATATTGTAGAATTAAGGTTTTCTTTCTTGATCTTTGATAATTATACTATTGAATTATACACACAATACATAAAAAATATTCTGAAAAAATGATTTAAAAAAAATGACGATTGGAAAACTATTTAGTGTTATTTTCACTTTTATGTTTGTCAAACGGATTTGAGGTATGTTAAGAGCAAATACTTATTTTTAAATAAATGCTTTTAACATGTTACAGAAATAAGAACCCGTTTTATATTATATTAAAATATTTACAAAGACATTAAATTAGCACGTTTTCATCAAAGGTATTCTGTGATAATAAAATCAAAAATATATGCATTATTTTCTCTTGTATTATTAGTAAATGTTTTAAAACCATTTTATGATTTAAATCAAAGTTAGTTTAAATTAACATAATCATGACAGCATGCTTTAACATTTTATTTTTTGAAACCTGAACCGTGAAAAAGCCTGAATGATACATCATCGTTATTACTCGTGCCCTGCACTACAATTTTATTAATATGCAGTCTATGAAAATACGTTGTGTTTGATCCATAAAGAGAAATTAAACTTATGTTACATTCTCCGGTAACTAAAGTTTGTTTCTCCGCTGAAATTTACTTGATACGATGTGTTGCGCCATCTATTGACAACTGGCGTAATTATTACAAAACACTTAGTCTTTACTGTAAAATTAATAAATAAAAAATTACCAAATCAATAAAAATGATATAAATTGGGAAACTAAATCTAACAGTTATAATATATTTTCTCTTTTTCTGAATTGTCATATCATTCATTAAAAATATTGTGTTAAAATAAATAAATATTTAGTACTGTTTTCACGAACTCTAATATATACAAAATTTCATTTAATAGCAATAAATTTATCTATAATAATAATAATGATAATAATAATAATAATAATAATAATAATAATAATAATATATATATATATATATATATTTTTTTTTTTTTTTTTTTTCTTAAGAGTTAAACATTTTTATGAAATTTATAGTTTAAAGAAATGTTTTTTTCTTAATGACATATTTTTTATAAATACTTATTTTATAAATTTAAAAAGGAAATGTTTTTTTTTTTTTATTTTCATTTTATTCGCAAAATTAAAAATTCGATTATACAAAATGCTTTACGAACTGCATTACATATCTATATCTATCTATCAATTTACACACATATATATATATATATATATATATATATATAGTAAATATTTGTATAATTTCATAAGCTCATAATAATAATAATAATAATAATAATAATAATATATATATATATATATATATATATTTGTAATATTTTTTTATCAAAGTAAAGAAATGCGAATTACATTTAACCCTTTGAAGAGCGGTAATTTTAATGTCTATTTCCAAAAACACTGCCCAGAAATTTTCTACATAATTTTATTTTTGCAACTTCTACAACTTAGAAAAAAAACTTCACTTATTTCATCTTTTCTATTATTGACGGTAAATTTTGATGCCTTTTAATTTAACTAAAAATATTACCTTGCCTCTCAAAAGGTTAACAACCGACATATATAAAATATTTACTTTTTAACCCTCTAGAACAGTCAAGAACATTTTAAAGTGACATTTGTACTTTAGCAGTTTTCAAATTTAAAAATTCCACACGATCAATACATATATATACATATATATATATATATATATATATAGAAAACAATTGACAGGAAAATATATAAAAATATAAGTTTTACTGATTAGAAAAACCAATAGGAGAATTACAAACCAATGCGCAAGATTGCAGCGAAAGGAAATGCAAAACTTTGATATAGTAATATATAAATGCAGAAATATATAAACGAATGAATGAAATTAAATGTAGAAATATATATACACAAATGAATGAAATTATACCCCAAAAAACACTGAGATCTTCATCAGGGAGGCCCCTCAGTGTAGGGGTGAATGAGAAGTTTCTGAAAGGACAGTAGCTATAAGCTAATAACTATCCTTAGCCCCCAACTTCTCACCAAACAGAAAACCACCAATAACTGAAGAGAAATCAAACTTACATATAATGTATAAAACTACTAAAATATTTTATAAAACCATCAAATTGTAAAAGTTATAAAACCACATCAATTCATTTAAAAATATATACAATACAAAAGAGAATTACCGAAGGTAAACAAGAAAGTATAAAAAGAAATAAAAATTACAACCTTTCAACTGGAACACAAACTATCTTCGGCCAACGGGGCTACTCGTTGGTACTTCAATATCGCCCTTAAATGAGGAAGTAGAACCAACCGAGACAGGAAAACTCTGAAAAGTCACAGTTAAAAATTGTGACGGGTAACAGTTAATTTGCAAGGTACTTTTTAAATCTTCAAGAGCATATTTTAAATCATCTTCATTATTGCAAATAGAATGAATTCTTTTAAGCTGTGTGAACATAATATTTTTTAAAACTTTTCTACTCATATTTGAAAACCAATTAGTAAGACTATTAACTTTAAAATTAAAATCCTTTCTTTTATCATATAATCCAATTAGCCATTTATCTTCACTTCTCTTTATATTTAAATCAAGGAAAGAAATTTTATCGGTATCTGTACGGTTCAAAACCAATTCCTTAGGATATATTTTTTTAGAGATATTTTCGAAACAATTACAGTTAAAAACAATTAAATCATCTATATATCTATAGAAAGTAATATTTATAAACTTTATAAATATTACTTTCTATAGATATATAGATGATTTAATTGTTTTTAACTGTAATTGTTTCGAAAATATCTCTAAAAAAATATATCCTAAGGAATTGGTTTTGAACCGTACAGATACCGATAAAATTTCTTTCCTTGATTTAAATATAAAGAGAAGTGAAGATAAATGGCTAATTGGATTATATGATAAAAGAAAGGATTTTAATTTTAAAGTTAATAGTCTTACTAATTGGTTTTCAAATATGAGTAGAAAAGTTTTAAAAAATATTATGTTCACACAGCTTAAAAGAATTCATTCTATTTGCAATAATGAAGATGATTTAAAATATGCTCTTGAAGATTTAAAAAGTACCTTGCAAATTAACTGTTACCCGTCACAATTTTTAACTGTGACTTTTCAGAGTTTTCCTGTCTCGGTTGGTTCTACTTCCTCATTTAAGGGCGATATTGAAGTACCAACGAGTAGCCCCGTTGGCCGAAGATAGTTTGTGTTCCAGTTGAAAGGTTGTAATTTTTATTTCTTTTTATACTTTCTTGTTTACCTTCGGTAATTCTCTTTTGTATTGTATATATTTTTAAATGAATTGATGTGGTTTTATAACTTTTACAATTTGATGGTTTTATAAAATATTTTAGTAGTTTTATACATTATATGTAAGTTTGATTTCTCTTCAGTTATTGGTGGTTTTCTGTTTGGTGAGAAGTTGGGGGCTAAGGATAGTTATTAGCTTATAGCTACTGTCCTTTCAGAAACTTCTCATTCACCCCTACACTGAGGGGCCTCCCTGATGAAGATCTCAGTGTTTTTTGGGGTATAATTTCATTCATTTGTGTATATATATTTCTACATTTAATTTCATTCATTCGTTTATATATTTCTGCATTTATATATTACTATATATATATATATATATATATATATATATATATATATATATATATATATATGAATAATTTAACAAATGAAATGAAATAAAAACCCCAAAAATTTTTTCAGATCTGTTAGATTTCTATTCCGTTAAAGGTGGTTGTCTGTTTGGTGAGAAGTTGGGGGCTATGGATAGTTATTAGCTAATTGCTACTATCCTTTCAGAAACTTCTCTTTAATCCCTACACGGAAGGGCCTCCCTGATGAAGACTTCTGTACTTTTTTTGGGGGGTGGGGGGGTTTCATTTCATTTGTTAAATTATTCATATATTCAAGTTTTACATTTCCTTTTGCAGCACTTTTGCGCATTGGTTTGTAAATCTCTTCTTGGTTTTTCTAATCTTTAAACTTTTATTCTAATATCATATACATAAATATTTGTTTTAAAAGTTTCTTATTTAATAAAAACATTATTTAGCTGAGCAGCTTTTAGCGCTAGCTTTCTCTGTTTTACGTTTTATTATAATTATCTTTAATTATATATCATTTTATATCATACACATATTCGTTTTAAAAATTTCTTATTTTACAAAAAACATTGTTTCGCTAAGCAGCTTTTAGCGCTAGCTTTCTCTGTTTTATATATTAATATAATAATTTTTAAGTTTGTTTTCTCTTCTTTTTTTTCAAAATGGCTTTAAACCTTTTGGTTAACGACCTTGACTGTAAGATTTCTTTACTAATCTTTTTTCCCTTTCATGTGTTCGAACAGTTTAAAAAAAAAAATCGCATTTTATGCAATAATGATTGGGATTTAAAAATAGCTCTTAAAATCCTTGCAAATTAACTGTTTCGTGTTAACTTTTAACCGAATATTTTAGTGTTTACCACTTTCGATTTGTTCTATTCCAGATCTGTTAGATTTCTATTCCGTTAAAGGTGGTTTTCTGATTAGTGAGAAGTTGGAGGCTATGGATAGTTATTAGCTAATTGATACTATCGTTTCAGAAACTTCTCTTTAACCTCTACACGGAAGGGCCTCCCTAATGATGACTTCTGTGTTTTTTGGGGTTTTATTTCATTTGATTTGTTAAATTATTCATATATTCAAGTTTTACATTTCCTTTTGCATAAATTTTGCGCATTGTTTTGTAAATCTCCTCTTGGTTTTTCTAACCCTTAAACTTTTATTTTAATTTCATGTACATAAATATTTGTTTTAAAATTTCTTATATATATATTTCGGAACATAATTTTCAAATGGATATTTTATTGATCATCCCACGAAAAACTTTATCTGTGCCGTATTATCTTATGATTATAAAAAACCTAGAATCCATTTTGCTCAACATTTATGCGTCTAACATATTTCAAGATTTCTAGGCCTCTCAGCAACAAACCTTCGTAATGAAAATCGCGCGTTTTAAATCTTCGTTTTAGAAAAGGTCTTTTGAAATAGATTGCTTTTTTGCAGTGTTGGAATTAAGGACAATTCACTGCACATTGACCCTAGGCTTGGGTGGAATTCCCTCCATGTAGGTCTATTTAAAGTGGGCTAGCCCCATATTTGCGTCCGGAGAAAACTACCAGAATCTCCATACAGCAAAGTCAACGAGTGTGAGCTGTGATCGAATTCGACGCTTTCCAAGCAACAACTTTCAGAGCAGAAACTCTTTAGAATAGTTAGTGTTATGAATTCTGTGATAAGAAGTGATATTGTTGAATTCGAACGTTCAGGTATGTTATTTATACCAATGCACTACAGAATTAGCTTAAAAGCCTGTGAGCGTCTATTGTCTAAATATTAAACTCACATAGACACTATATAACACTATATATAGCGGATTCAGGGACGTGATCTATGTAAACTTATTATTACGATGCGGTCAAACGGTCAGGTGATTCAAATTTTGTCTTTTTCTATATGTCCTCTAAAATTGCTTGAAAAATCGTGTTTATACTCTACATATACTGCAGGCATAGCTTCCTAAACTAGATGCCTGTCGCGTGGCTCTGAAACTTGGTAACAGTTCAAGTGGTAGGCAGCGCCACCTGGTACAGGTTGCGCGACTTTTTTATTCAACAGCCACAAAATTTTTTTAAATGTGGGATTTGATATACATAAAATGCGAATAGAATCGAAGAAACGTCGATTATATATATCATGTATGACTTCTTAAAATTATTGGTGAAAGTTGAATAAAAAAGTCGAGCAATCTGTATCATCTGTTTACCGCTTGAACTGTCGTGAAGTTTCTGAGCCACGCGACAGGCATCTAGTTTAAGAGGCTATGCTGTAGGATTTTCCACAATTCTCATTTATATTAAATTTAATACACATTTCTTCATCTGGAACTCGATTTTCTTTGGCGTCATCTAAATTTTAAGAGGTTCGCATTAACTTTTTAACGATCTCGTAATTTTTAAGAAAACGGGAAAACGGGAAAAAGAGTGCTATTTTTTTTATTCAAGAAAATTGTATAAATTTGAGTGTATGAACAATATATGTATTCATTTCTAATTTGTGGAATGTTTTTTGTGTGAAGCCAAAAAATTTAATTTTGCAGGAAAAAACAACAATCAGGGTAATTATGACTGAATGTTGGTTTTCCAATAAGTATAAAAAATAAAAGATACGTGTTTTAAGCGTTAAAACGGAATTTTATGAAAAGTCTTTGATTATAATACAACAATATACGTATAATACACTCACTGTTCACATAGGCGCTATCTGAACTTTCATAAATATCACTTATTTCCGAATCACTCTCAGAAGCATTTACAGTAAAATTAGAATACGAGTCACCTTATGATTCTGACTACATAATGTACACAGTATTTAAAAATGTATTTTACCATAGAGAATAAAACCACATGCATTCAAAAGCCTAACTAAGCGAAGATTACAAAATAAGTATTACAAATATTTAAAATTGCATGGGGCTGATAGTTTAAAATAAACCTACTATCTCCAATTATATTTTAAATAGTCTACTACTTCCATCTGGAGTGTAGGGCCGCGATAGCCCAGCCGGTAAAACGCTGGCCTCGTAATTGGAAGATAGCGGGTTCGGTACTCGAGCCGGCCAAAGACCGTCGTGTACACTAATGGTGGTTGGTGCACGTTAATCTGTCGTGGCCGCAATGTCCTCCATGTTCCCATCAAAAATCATACCTCTGGGGGTCACCGAAGCGGGAGAGCCATCCCTTCTGTGGAGGATCAAAATTGTGATGACATGTCTCCGGACCACCTCTAGGGGTGTGTCCCAAACCGTCGCCAATTGCCCATCTGCGCAGCACTAGTACGACGTAAAACCCAACCATCCATCCATCCATCCATCTGGAGTGTAAAATAACAAAAACAAACAACAACAAACAAAAACAAAACAAATCCCGGGCATCAGAAATGATTTATTTTTAAATCTTTTTAGTGCGTTATTTTTGAACACGCTAGTCCGGAAATATCACGGGCACGAGAAATAGAAAGCGAAAACTAACCGGGTCGATTTCACGGGCGCGAGAAGGAAGGGGTTAAAGAGATCAATCTTACGGAAAGAAGTTTACACTTTCTATTTTAAAATATGTTAATGAAATACAAGGCTTATCCGCTTTGTTTATACGTGGATAAGTATAAAACGGCTTTAATAGGATCTGTACTGCCTTCAGTTAAAATGATGTCTAAAATTGATTTTCACATTACATCATAAAATGCAAAAAAAAAAAAAAAAAAAAAAAAAAATCATGTACTACAATGTTTATTAAAATGTTTTAATTTATAACTGCGCAAAATATTTTATTTAAAAAGTTTAACAATACTTTAATATACTGTGTAAAAACATAATTTTTACGTATCAAATTTTACGAATTAGAAAAATATACCCACTTTGCAAAACACAAGGAAATATAATTTTTATAATACTTGATTTCCATAAAATCAATAACTATGATGGCATTTTAATTGTCACTTTTTATCGAACCATTCTGTTTTACTAATTATATAATATAACAGCAATTACTAACAAAATACTTTTATCACGTCATATTGAGTAACATGCACAATCTGTGTATCAATAAAAATAATCTTTTACTATCCAGAAAATTAAAAAGCATTATACTGTACTTAAAAATATTGTCTCAAAAGAATTCCCCAAAAGAACAAATAATAAAATAAATTGAATACAATTTACTTTCATCATGTCATGTTTGATTTTCAATTAAGGAAAAAAAAAAAAAAAAGAAAAGAAAAGAATGCAGAGTGGAGATGCATTTAAAAAAAAAAAAAAAAAGCGTTCCACTCAGTAAAACCAATTGTGCTGAAACAACACTTTTACAACCGAGGTTGTTTTGCCATAAATTAAATGAATTTGTTAATGAAGGACGATCATTTGATGGGTATTCTGGAAAAAATTAATTGTTCTACTTGAATTCGGTTCAAGTAAACAGATCAAAATTGTTTCTGGAAAAATTAAATTTTATCGCAGCTTATATTTTCTTCTTTAAATTTTTACAAAAATAGATTCATAATAGCATTCTTTTCGTTTCTTTAAATAGCAGATTTCTTGATGAGTCATAGAATGGATTGGAAAAAAAATGAATTAAATTACAAAGTTATAAATTGGCCTTTCTATACATATACACTTCAGAACAAGCTGTATAAATTTATATATTTAAATTACCGATTGTGAAATTATACGTATGTATGAATATATATGTAATGTGTGTGTATATACATAAATACTTACATAAGATTGAATGGTACTTAAAATTTATGTGCAAGTTTCAGCATATTTTCAAACATTATTACAAGTTTTTGAATAAATAATGCGCTTAGATCGTGTCTTCATTTATATATTTTATAGTTATTTTGTGTAATATTAGAATGAGGTGTGTTTCGGATTAAGGTCGATTGACTTCACGAGGGTCCTAGGCCTATAGATGAAGTTCCCTCCATGGGGGGGGGATCTTTCTAATGGTTCATACCCCGTATTTATGCGAATTTCAGAGAAAACTACTGAAAACTCCGAACTGCTAGTTCGACGACCGTGACCGGGGATCGAATCCGGCACTTCTAGTCTACCAGCTTTGGGCGCAGAACCGCTCGGCTACTGTTGGGGCGAATATTACAGCAGCACTTCAAATAAAATGTTGAACAGGCATGAAACAACATGTGACATATTTTTTTGTATTAGTAAATTTTAACCAGTTTGAAGTAAAATGTTTTATTTCAGAGCTAAATCGTTATAAGCAATTCGTCTATTTTGTGTGAATTTCCATGGATGACTTGATTAGAAAATAATGAGATGGAGATGGTATTTAACTTGCTGGGGATACTTAAAATTATTTTCATTAAGTGTGCGCATGATAGGTAAAATTACACATAATTGCATGTTCGGTATAGATTTGACAGTTGGTTTTATTGTATGTATATATGAATTACCTTAAAGTACTGCCAGAACCCTGATTGCAATCCTATGGATTATAATGGGTGTGGTGTGGTTGTGACACACCAACCACATTGCCTGGCAACACAAAGACCCAACTTACTGACAAGATTAAGGCGGCATTTGCAACTCTCCCTAGAGACAACTTCAAACTGCATGTTCCAGATTCAGGAGCCAGTTTGCGGCAATTGTGGTTACAAACGGTGAGTTTTTTGTGTGATTCTGCTTTATTATGTTCTCCTTATACTGCACAATTTCCATGAGCTCAGTAAAATTCGTTTTCAGAACAATAATCCCTGTTTTTTACTATCACCCAAAAGTGTCAAATTTATCCCGAACACCCTGTGTGAGTGATTTTTATAAAGGGTAGATTTGGTAGATTGTGATGTCTTAATACCTAAAAGGAGTATTTCTTAAACTTTATGTTCCACTGGTTTATATAAGTTTGCGTTATGAGAACGTATCTAAAACGAATTAGCCACTATAATAAGTGTAGTTTACGCCCCCAGCGTTAGATGCCAAAACGTCATGAACTGAGAATGCAGTCCAGCATGTTAGAATAAAATTCTAGCAGCTAGTTCTTCACCTGAGAACTAAACAGAATTCAAACATATCAAATTAGATGTGTTGGAATGCACATAATTTAGTAGATTTTCTTGCACATGGGAATAAACCAACAAATGACCCTCTCATGCGACTCTGGGTTTAATGAAACGTCGCTATTTATGTCTACATTGTACCTGGTAGCAATATGTGTAGCCTCTAGAAGAATGGATGAAAGCCAGTCGGATGAATTCTTCATTCATTCAGCAGTTAGTCGTGATAAGATACGTCGTCTTTCAAGTGAATGGTTGCTTGACACGCGCACCCCAAGTCATAAACAGTCCTGCCAACAATTTTTAACCGAATTTGATAGTTGGTTGGACCTTGGTTTGAAATGGTGCCGATTAGCTTTTGAGCTACATCACCCAACAAAGGGCACTTCCACGTTGCGATTTGCTCTCATTTCAGGGAAGGCTCAACATCACCAAACCTAAAGAAATATATCAAGTAAAACACTGCTGATTCATTTTGAGTGCATATCGACAAACAACTGCCGCAGTTGTGTTGCGATTTAATTTCGTTTAGGAGAAGGCAATAACTATGCTTTGCCTTTCTTTGGAAAAAAAGTGGTCGGGTTTCGACCACTGGGCGATACTAGTATTTATAATTATATAATAATGTATATAATTATATAATAATATCTCAAAATAATGTATTTTAACTATAGATCAATTTCTTGAGAATATTAAAATTTAAAATTGATAAATTATGTAGTTTATGATACAATTTCAATGATTTATTTTTCTATCAAAAACAGAAAGTTTACACGTTGCTCTAAACGTTTCATAACAGATAAAAATCGTGTATACGATGAGGAATTTTGCCAATCTTGATCAAACTGTTTCTAGAATATCTTTAATAATGTACAGATTAAATTTTTCGTTTCTACCGCCACATGTATAAATTAAATATAGAGCACTTTGATAAATTAGAAAAAACGAGAAAAACGAGATTTAGAGTAAAAAAACTTTACCAAACTTCTGTTATATAATGATAGTAACTGCAAACAAATTCACTGGTTAATTACAAATAAAAATAAGAAAAGTAACCCTGTAAATGCCTCTAACCTATCGTCACATTCTTAAAAGATAATAATTTAACTTTGAATGTGAATTAATTGGACGTTATCCGTAAAAGGTTTGTAGACAACGAAAACCCGTGATTAAACAATGTTGAAAAAACCGTCTAAAAGGTTTTATTGGAGAAAATGATTCTAAAAGTGAGGCTACGATAAATGACAACAAATGGTTTAAGATGTTTCACAGGCGTAGTAAATACTCATTTAAAAGAGAGAGGCATCTAAAAATAACATTAATTACTTTATCTAGTTAAGTTTTAAAAATCATTAAATTAAAGAAATTTGTTAATTATAAAATGAGTGTTTTTTCCATTTATAGCCGAAGTTTTTGATGCAGTCATTATTTTTTTCCCCGAATTTTTCTATTAAAGAATCGAACGTTAATAAAAAAAAAAATGTAAGAAAGAAAGAAATGGTCTTTTAAAATGTATTGATGAGGTGAAATGTTTTCTGATATATATACTATTAAATCAGAGTCAATCGCTAATAATAATAATAATAATAATCTTCTAAATCAATGCAACGTATAAATAAAACAGTATCTTTAAATATCTGCAACTAAAAACATTTAAGGCCATAGACTAATTTTGTTTTTATTTATTTATTTATTTAATTTTTGAAATTAATTTAGAATGTTCATGAATGTGTATAAGTGATAATTTTTTTTTTTCAAATTTATAAGAAGTAATTTTCAATCAATTTCATTGAAAAATGCTAATACAACATGCATTTTTTTCAAATATTTATGTTAAGTGCAACTGTTAAGTGTTATGCACTGACTGTACTTAAAAATACCATTAATTTAAAAATCTTACAAAACGGAATTTATGAAAGAAATGTTAAAGATATTTATAAGAGTAGGATGTATATACATCACTTTAATATCACTATAAAGCACTAGAGTCTAGTGCATTGTCTAGTGACTCGACGATACATGTAGTTGATTTTGCTTCAGAAAGGGTTTTATAGAGGACTCTCACTGATTTTTCTGGGCATTATTTACTATCCTCACGTGTGTTATAACTATTTCTTTTAGTACTTCATGAATATATCATCAGTCTTTGAAAATTTTTACAAATTTTTAAGGGTCTATTACCTTTTTCGACCTGTATATAATAGTGGTACACTGATGTACCACCTTATAGAAACCTCATTAATTACTGTGATTTTTATTTATTTATTTATTTAAAGAAAAACACACTACAGAAAAATCCAATTACAGTGTTTCTTGAATAAAAACTATTATACATTATCTCAAACATAGGCAGAAAATTACATGTTATGAATTTAAAAGTTCAAAACACATAGCCTTAAAAATAGTAAAAGACATGTTAAAAATATCCAAATTCACAAAAAGCTCATTAAAAATTTTGTAAAATTTATACAACGAAAAATTACTGATATAATTATATTTTACAAATGGATTGATAAATAAATTATTGTTTCTAAGAGACTTGGTTGGCACATTAATTTGAATTCAGTTAAGAATATTACTGCAGTCAATCATATTATTGATAATTTTATAAAAGAATAATAAATAAAACTAGTATGATGTGGCCACCACATGACTTTCTTCTATATAATTTTACACAAAATTTATTCAATACAAATTATAAATTATCAAATTATTTTCCATTATAAATGCAGACAATTTTTATCTGACAGTATTATATTATCACTAAACGCCGAAAGATATAAATATTTTGCCAATCAGAAGAATTACAATTTTTTTTCGTTAAAAGATAAAAATTTAAATTATCACATATCTATAGTTCAACTATTCCTTTTAAAGGTATTGACGAAATATTTCGAAAGATACCCATATTGAAAATTTACTCCCCACGAAAGGGAAGCGATGCTTCCACATGCACAAAATTTCTTTTCTAGTTAACTACTGCTATTATCAATAATTCCTATTAATTTTACAATAACACGATTAAATTAACTTTCATTATGTACATTTATATGAAATTTTATTCTATACTGCCATGTTAAAATTTTTGAAAAATGCGATCACTGCGCCACCTGTTCAGCCATTGTTCCACAAATCTAATCAGCACCAATTTATGTCAGGCTTCAACTAAATTCCAAGTTTGGTTAAATTTCGTTCATGGGTTCGTGAGATACTGCGTCCACAAAATTTTTGATACACACACACACAAACAGACATTTTCTAAAAATAGTCAAACCGTGTTCAGGAAATCCCAAAACGTGTAAATCCATCGAAAATTGGAGTTCAAAAATTTTTACGAATCCAATACATTCTCTATATATACACACAGAAGAAAGTAAAACGGTCACGACGAGAAACTAGGAAGATAAAAAATACTTCACCGATACGAGGAAGAAATAACCTGAGTATAAATAAGATTACTTTTAAAATATAAATAACGTGCAAATTTAGTTTGAAGTTGCTCTATAATTTTGATTTTATTATCATAAAAAAGGATCCCAAATAAAATTGCAATACTCAACATTGGAGCAAACTATACTGAAGTATAGGGCTTTTAACGCAAGCTAATTGGAGAAATCTTTAGTTTCACGCTTAAGAAACCCAAGTTTTTTATATGCTTCAGAAATAATGCTATTGATGTGGAGTGAAAAGTCAATGATGAGGGGATATGCATGATTTTTATTGCATATATCTATAAATAATACTCTTAAAAAACTAAAAATTATATGTTTCAAAAATAGTTTTGTATTCCCTTGTTTTCAGTTTTTTTCTTTTTCAATTTTTAATTTCAAACTTAAAATTTATTTCTGTTCTCTTGCATGATTGGTCCCCCTTATGACGATTCAGCTTTTAAAAAAACTGCCCTAGTACGAAATATTGCATTTTGTTGCTCACTGAAGAAATAGGTTGAACCTGATGACTAACCTCTTCAGTCTCATGGTTTTCAACTATTTAATACTTCAGTAAGTTTTTATTGTTTCTTTTTGTTTAAGTATAGTCTGGATGGACACTCTTGAACATTACATATATGTAATTTCACTCTCTGTTTATTATCAGATTTTTTTTGTTGTTGTTGTTAAATAGGTTACAGGTGGAAAACATTAATTATTTAAATTTTTTATATACAAGATTTTCTGCGTATGATGTTCCGGTGAATAGAATGGTTGTTTTCATGTCTATACTGAAATTATTACTGGTTTTTTTTTTATATACTTTTCGGAGATGTTACTATAATATTATTTTTATTTTAGTTATTTATTAATTCATTATGATTCTAGCGAATTTCGGTGGCATTTTATCGTCAATTTTTATAAATTATCATATATATAAATATATAGAAAGAGAAAGTTGGCAGCAAAATTATTGAAGCACTAGCAATAATTCGTACCCTAAAGATATGTGCCTAATACCATCTTGTTAAGTAAATATTAGTCAAGTCATGATCTTAGTCTTTTAAAAAAGTAAATTGGCGATAAAAAAAAAAATTAGTCCTCAAACTAAGGGAAAAAAAAGCGAAAAGTATGGTTGTGTGCTTCAATAATTTTGCTCTCGACTGTATATAGATATAGATGTATTATAATTAAAGTTTTGATTGCAAAATGCTATAATTCTAAAACTACCAGTCAGAATGACTTGATATTTTGACAAAACAATCGTAAGGCAACGAAATTTTATTTGTTGGAGGAAAAAAAAAATAATTCCAAAATGTCCTTATTGATGGCGCTGTTAAGGTAATCTCTCGGGAAACGCCTCAATTGATTCATTAAATACAGGAATGTCGTTAGTAGTATGAAAGAGTAGCAGGAAACAGTATACTTCAAAGGTTCATGACATTTTTTTTTACAGCGGTTTACAGCGGAAACAGTCATAGTGAGAAGAGAAAAAGAGGAGCTTCATGAAGCAAATATCTTACGAATAATTAGCTGCACATTTTATTTTATTTTTATTTTTATTTTTTCCAAATTTTCACTGCCTCACGATTGTTCTGGTAAAATATCAAATCATTCTGATTGGCAGCTTCAAAATTATGCCATTTTAAAATCACAAATTCAATTATAATCACCCTGTATAACAAAAATATATGTTTTTGTTTTTAATATTAAAAAAAAATAATAATAATACCTTTAATTAAAAAATAAATAGCATTTCATTTTCTTAACTTATGAAAAAGTATTTTAGTAAACCTGCGATTTCGACAAAATTGCTCACGCTAATCCTTTTGAGGGAAGGCCCAAGGTAACAAACAAAAAAAAGAAACTGCGATCAATATGCATATTTTAAAAATAATTTGTTTTTATTGTTACACTATTAAAAAAAGCACCATTAATTACGCACCTATTTATAATGGACTGGTAGAAAAACTTTATTTCTTTCTTTTAATAAAAATTCTTCGTGTAACAAAAAAAAAAAAAAAAAAAAAAAATGCATATACATAAAATTAATTAACAAAGTATTAACTTTATTAAAATTTAGCGGATGAACATTTGTATCTACAGTAACATTTGAATACACAATTTATTCCCAATTGTCATTACATTTTCGCAAGTTATGAGACTAAATTATCAGCATAAAGAATACATAAAGGTAATTATCGCGTTTGATAAATAACGAACAACAAATAATTTTGCATTGTATAAACGCAGTTATTACTTTTCTGTTAGAAAAGCTTCCGGAATATTTTGATTATCACTGCATCATAAATATTGATTTCTGGAGAATGAATCACAAAAGGCATTCTAATTAAGCGTTAGCAAAATAACGCGAAAAGAATTTATTCAATGATTTAAATAGAAATGAATATAAGTGCTTAAAACATAATTTTATTATTTTTATTAGTAAGCAATTGCATTAGTAATATTTATATAGTTAATTATTGCGTATTAATTATTTTTAATGTGTTATATATTTTTAAAAACATGAATTTGTTTGACCCTTCATAGACGTTTGATATTTTGAGACTATTTGATCGGCCTGTATTATAACTCATATATTTCAGAAAAGTTTTGAAAAAAAACAGGAATAGTAAAAACTAAACTAAAATAAAATAAAATGTTTGTAATCACGCTGTAAAATGTAAATTAAAAAATTAAAATAAAACTAATTTAATGCCATAGTGAAAAAAAAAAAGTTATTAATGTTAGAATAAACTAAATTTCAGTTCATTAATTAATTCCATTACTTCCATTACCTAGTACCGTCGGTAATGGAAGTATTGTACTTGGTTCAAAAATTCAATATGGAGATTTGACCTGATTTACACGTTTTAAGGTCCCCTGGGTCCAAAAAAGTGGTTTTTGGCAATTGGTCAGTGTGTGTGTGTGTGTGTGTGTGTGTGTGTGTGTGTGTGTGTGTGTGTGTGGAATCTTCTGGCTATCATATCTCTAAAACTAATAAAGATAGAATTACAAAACTTCAGAATTAAGACAGGTCTGGTGTACAAATGAATTTTTCAAATTTTGGTAAAAATTAAAAAACCGGAAGTAGTACATCAGAGACCGAAAGTGGAACCGTAAGTCAGTATCTCAAAAACGGCTCTAACGATTTTCTTTAAATTTGCTATATAAACACTCTATTAGATGCCCTTTCGAATGATATAGTTGGTTAGTTTAGGAAAATTGATAGGCGTCCTGTATAAATAGCTCAATTGTAGGTCTTGCAAGCGCGTTCCTTTAAAAACAGCTGTACGGATTTTTTTTCAAACTCGCCATATTAACTCACTTTTAAATATCCCTTTTTATGTAATTATTGTTTTCCGGTCAAGATCTAATTTTTTGTAAAAGTTGGTATCTCAAAAACGGCTCTAATGATTTTCTCTTTAGTTCACTTTTATGTTTTCTGATCACATTATCTCTCAAAAATGCATATAATACGTGTAATAGTAGGTAATGGAAGTCGTGTTGTTGTTTCACACCAGATTTTTTTTTTATTTACATTCAACGAAAACGATGATTGAATCAAAATACAAATTTGATCTAGAATTGATAACTACTTAAGCTTCTCCTTTTTTTAAGGAATTGAAATTCAGTTCATTTTATCAGCGATAACGTTTTGAATTTTACACGATATTTGTTTGAAGTTTTCATAAAAATAGATCAATTAAATTGGCTAATAAGTTAGGCAAATGAAATTACGTTAAATATTGTGCATGCACAGTTAAAAATGCTTAGTAAAAATTTCCATATTTAATCAAGTTTTTATATATTCAAGTTGCAACATGTGAAACCTACTCTGGTATGTCAAGTTTCCGAAAAAAGGCATTGCATTGAGGCTTAATATTCTCTATGTCGCAATAAAATTAAGTATGAATTTTGCAGTTTTTGAAAGAAAACTTTATATCTTCATGAATGTATGCGCATGTCGCATAGACATATAATAACAAAAATGTATAATGATATAAATACATATAATAATAAAAAGTCGCATAATCACAATCTAGAGTCAGAACGCATTTCAAATACCACAATTTACAGGGTAATCCCAGACATTTTGTTTTGCTTCAATTTTTTATTGGTACCCATTTTTCCTTCGAGGCAAAACTTTTGCTATATATAAGGTGATTTACTTAAATATATGAGGCCAAAATTTTAAGGATAATTCATGTAGATTTTTTTTTATTTTATTTATTTATTTATTTATTTTATTTTTATTTTTTTTTAGATATTTGATTAAAAAAAAAGTCTTCAATAGAAAATGTCCAGTTATTAATTGAAATGCAAAGTACAAGGTATTTTTTCGCCACATATGCCAAACGTCATACAATTTCAAAGCAATGTATATTGTACATAAGTAATTTTTAAAAAGTTTGAGATAAGATATGAATAAGATTTTTTTCTGACAGCTTATTTTCGTATGTATAACTTCATTAGCATATGTGCTAAAATGTAAAAAAAAAAAAAAAAAAAAAAAAAAAAAGTATATGGATATTTGCATTATTTTAATTTAAAATTTTTGTAAATATGTCATAACTGGCAAGTGATAAAAGTATTAAAAAATAAGTAAATGAACAATCTAAAACAATAATGTTTCCTTATGTACAAATTTATACGATTAAAAAGAAAACGAAAATAAATTAAATATATTTCAATACATCTATCATACAGAAAAAAGATGTTTTACTTCGACACATGCTAGCAAACACAATGTAACAGAAAGCAAATATGTTTAACGATTAAGACGTTGTCTATATTTTTATTTTTAGAAATTTCTGTTTTGCGTGCAATATCTAGAACAAAAAAGGTCAGATTATTCCATCAGTTTTATTTAATGATGACATAGAGAATTTTATTTGTTTTCAGAAAAGATGGATGTTTATTTTATTGCAATTTTTCTATTACCAAACAAGAATTAAAAAAATTCCAAACAATTTAATACATATTGTTACAAAATTGTAAATAATTGTGTTTATTTTTGTATAAAT
The DNA here is from genome assembly GCA_963930645.1 of Salticus scenicus. Taxonomy (NCBI): domain Eukaryota; kingdom Metazoa; phylum Arthropoda; class Arachnida; order Araneae; family Salticidae; genus Salticus; species Salticus scenicus. Next base: position 90,499,482 of record OZ005654.1, read on the forward strand.
TCTTTCAAAGAGGCTTAGTAAGTTGATAAAGTGCTAATTTTGTGCATCTCTAGTCGTTTTAGCGTTGAAATAGCCTTAATTTCCCTTAAAAACGCATTAAAAAGCCCCAATAAGGCAGGTAATGGAGTTGGCGCCACATTTGGCGACTTTTTCCCACCTTGGCGATTTTTTTGGCGACCTTGGCGAGAAAATCCTTATTAGGAATATACCAAATATGGAAGCTGTAAGTTGATTGGTTGACCACTTTCTAGAGTTTTCTCGAAAAATCTAGTTTCCATGGAACAGTATATAAGAAGCGCTTTCTCGCCAAGGCAGTTCAGTTCAGTCTGTGATCAGAGTCGGTCAGCTTGCATTGAGCCTCTTCGAAAGAGACTTGCTTTAAGTATTATTGATATACAGTTTGTACTGTGGATTTGCTATTGACAGCTGTTGTTTAAGCTGTGTTTACTGGTCGAATTGAAGCTGATACTTGGTTTATAGACCTGTATTTTTCTGGAACATTCTGTGAATAAATTACTGAATTTTTGTACGTTTGGCCTTTCATTCTCGGACAACTCACGAACCCCCAAGTACGCAACATTTCTGGTGTCAGGAGCGGGGTTGTCTGTGAAGGGTGATAACGAGAGCTATGGAGCAAGAAATGAAGAAATTTCTAGAAGGCCTCACTGCTCAGATGAATGAGTTAAGATCTGGATTGATAGAGAAAATGGAAACAGGACAGGAAAAGATGGAAGCATCGCAAACAGAGATGAAAGAAAGTATGGAAGCATCGCAAATAGAATTGAAAGACGGTTTGACTGATGAAACGAAGGAAATAAAAGCAGTTCAGGAAAAGATGGAAGCCAGTTTGACCGAAGAAATTAAATCTAGTCAAGATGAGATGAAGAGAGAGCTTTCAACGGCGAAAGAATAAATAGAGGGTAAATTAACGGTCATGGAAAATAGAATGGATGGAATAGAAGAGAAAGTTATAAAGATAGAAGAAAATTTTGAAGAGAAAGTTATAAAGATAGAAGAAAATTTTGAATAATAAGGAAATAAAGACCGGAAGATAAAGTGCTGGGGCTGTGAAGGGGATGATCACGTGAAGAGGAACTGCCCTGTACGACCAACTATAGGAAATCACTCGTCTTCACCATCACTACAGGGAAACTAAGAGGAGGCCATCTCGCGGGGCGGAGGTCGCCTGAAATTAAAGAGCCCCAATTTACAGTATTTCATGTTTCTTCTATGAGTGGTGGCGATAATGGACTTCACGTCTATGGCCAAGTTAACAACACCACTTTGCCGGATGATTCTGGACACAGGAGCCAACGTGACCATCATTAGAACGGATTTGGCTCAAGAACTAAGAGAAGATCGTCTGGACTCCGCCCTGAGTTAAACTCCAGTCTGTGACCGGAGACTAAATCAAAATATATGGAAAAATGAACTTGACTGTCACTTTTGGGAATGCCAGTTACCATCATATGGCATATGTGGCGGATATAAGAGATCCTTTAATCATTGGAATTGATTTCCTGAGAAAATTTAACTTTCAATTAGACTTCAAGAATAATGAACTGAATTCGAGTTCGGAAGACATCGCTGTGTTCAACACTAAAAATCAAGACATTCAGACAATTTGCCAGATAACAGCCAAGTCTGAAATTTCCATTCCTCCACATACAGAGACAATAGTTTTAGGAAAACCCCCTACCAAGCAATACTTCCGCTATGGACTGATTGAATACTCGAATACAGACAATAGCCCAAGAAGAGTTCTGGTAGCTTCATCTCTAGTTGATCTCTCAAAGAATACTATTCCTGTGAGAGTCGCAAACATCAGCGATAAGGTCAGGACAGTGAAGAAAGATGAGGTGTTAGCAACCTGCACTCCTGTCTCATGCATCAACCGCCCCACGCAATCAACCGAATCCAAGTCTTCCGAACAATTAATGACGGAATTACTCAAGAATGCAGAGTTAGGAAAGGAACAGAGATGTGCTGCGGAGAAGCTACTCCCAGAATTTAAAGACCTTTTTTCTAGAACATCTGAAGACGTCGGGAGAACGAACATCACCCAGCACAGAATTGATACAGGAAATCATCCTCCAATCAAACAACATCCAAGAAGACTTCTATTTGCTAAACAGGAAGAGGTCAATGAACTTCTAAGTGAAATGCAGCACAATGATGTCATCGAGCCATCAACGAGTCCTTGGGCCTCTCCCATAGTACTGGTGCGAAAAAAGGATGGTTGAACAAGATTTTGCGTGGATTATCGTCGTTTGAATGTTATCACGAAGAAAGACAGTTACCCTCTTCTCAGAATTGAAGACACATTAGACACACTTGTTGGCAATAAATGGTTCTCGACTTTGGATCTGAAGAGCGGTTACTGGCAACTAGAATTACATCCTGATGATCGTGAGAAAACTGCATTCACCACGGGGCAAGGACTGTGGCAATTTAAAGTTATGCCGTTCGGCTTATGTAATGCACCTGCCACCTTCGAACGCCTGATGGAGACAGTGCTAAAAGGACTTTCCTATGAAGCCTGTCTGGTGTATTTGGATGATATTATCATTGTGGGGCACACTTTAGAAAACCATCTACGAAACATCCGAAAGTTGCTGGAGAAACTCAGAATGGATAACCTCAAATTGAATCCAGGCAAGTGTAACTGGTTCCGTCGTGAAGTGAGCCTCGACCATATCATCTCTGCCGAAGGTGTGAGAACTGATCCTGAGAAGATCTCTGCAGTCGAGAACTGGAGTCGCCCTGAAAATGTACACCAACTACGAAGTTTCCTGGGGTTCTGCACTTACTACAGGAAGTTTGTCAAGGGTTTCTCAAATATTGCCAGACCACTCCACACGCTGACGGAAGCCAAACAGAAGTTCCTGTGGACAGATGAATGTGAAAATGCATTCAAGCGACTTAAAGAGGCCTTAACATCATCGCCTATCCTGACGTATCCATAGCCCGACAGACAGTTCATACTTGATACAGATGCCAGCCATGAGAGTGTCGGTGCTGTTCTGCCGCAGGAAATTGATGGTCAAAAACATGTCATTGCCTATTGGAGTAAATGCCTGTCTAAACCAGAGCGAAATTACTGTACCACCAGGAAAGAGCTACTCGCCATCGTAAAAGCCATAGAACATTTCCATCATTACCTCTATGGCAGAAGATTCCTGCTCCGGACTGACCATACATCTTTAACGTGGTTGCTCCAGTTCAAGAACCCGGAAGGACAGATTGCCAGGTGGATACAACGCCTCCAGGAATATGACTTTGAGAAACGTCATCGTAAAGGGACTCTACATGGTAATCCAGTTGCCTTGTCACGGAAGCCCTGCTCGGAAAGCTGCAAGTACTGCTCTAGAGCCGAACAGAAATACCTGCCGATAAATCCGGTTGCCGGCCAAGTCACTGTCTCAACACCATCAGAACAAGATCCCGATCCATGGAGTGACGAAGAACTTAGAAAAGCCCAGTTGGAAGATCCTGACATAAATCCAATATTACAGCTGAAGGAGACGACCAGCAACAGACCTACCTGGCAGGACATTTCCAGATTTAGTCCCATTACGAAAAGTTATTGGGCACTTTGGGACTCTCTTCATATCAGAAACGGCGTATTATACAGAAAGTGGGAATCTGATGATAGGAAAAGCTTCAGATGGCAAATTGTTTTACCAAGATCAAGAATTCCAGATGTTTTAGAACAACTGCATAGTAGCTCTACCGGAGGCCATTTTGGGGTAATGAAGACTCTGCAGAAAGCTCGGGAACGCTTCTACTGGTGCAAGGCAAAGGAGGATGTGGAGAAATGGTGTAAATCCTGTGATGCTTGTGCGGCACGTAAAGGCCCGCAGAAACGAAGTCGAGGAAGACTGCAACGGTATAACGTGGGAGCACCATTTGAACGGATTGCAATCGACATCTTGGGTCCTTTGCCACGGACCTCCAGTGGAAATAAATACATCCTCGTCGTGATGGACTATTTCACCAAGTGGCCTGAGGCATATCCCATTCCCAATCAAGAGGCATGCACAGTCGCAGAGGTCCTAGTGCAGCAATGGGTGTCAAAGTACGGCACGCCGCTACAACTTCATACCGACCAAGGTAGGAACTTTACCTCTGATGTTTTCAAAGGACTGTGTCAACTACTCGGCATAGACAAAACCCGGACAACAACCTTACGTCCCCAGTCGGACGGCAGGGTAGAGAGGTTCAATCGTACCATCCTAAATAACCTCTCTCTTCTAGTATCAAGGAACCAGCAAGATTGGGACTTGAAGTTGCCATTGTTCCTGCTGGCTTATCGAAGTGCTGTCCATGAAACCACCGGCTATACTCCAGCCCAGATGCTCTTTGGACGTGAACTTCGTCTCCCAGGTGATCTGCTGTTTGGTTGTCCACCCGATGCGCCTTCATCGTCCGAGGAGTACATCCAATATCTCCAGGCACGATTTGAGGACGTACACAACTTTGCTCATGAGCGGATTCACATTGCAACGGAGAAAATGAAGACAAGGTACGATCTAAAGGCTTCACAACATCTGTTCCAGGAAGGAGACAAGGTCTGGTTGTGGAATCCTGTTCGACGCAAAGGACTCTCCCCCAAGTTACAGTGCAACTGGGACGGACCGTACACAGTCTTAAAAAGGCTGAATGACGTAGTGGTGCGGATTACTAAAACACCTTCATGAAAACCGAAGGTGGTGCACTATAACAGGCTAGCCAAGTACCACAATTAACGGTAATATTAAAATTTAAAATGTAAATACTGGTAAAATTTGCGCATGCTCACTGTAAATATTTGTATATAAATATTTGTACATATTTGTGAATTTTGTAAATATTTCTTAATTTATATTTCCATGTTATCTTTATGTGCAACTTAGTTTTTGAATTTTAGATTGTGTAAATTTGTTTAGTTTCGCCTCTTGACCAAGGGTTGCACTGCCCGGGACGTGCAGTCCTTGGGAGGGGGGCAGTGTTACAAAATTGTAAATAATTGTGTTTATTTTTGTATAAATTCTTTCAAAGAGGCTTAGTAGGTTGATAAAGTGCTAATTTTGTGCATTTCTAGTCGTTTTAGCGTTGAAATAGCCTTAATTTCCCTTAAAAACGCATTAAAAAGCCCCAATAAGGCAGGTAATGGAGTTGGCGCCAAATTTGGCGACTTTTTCCCACCTTAGCGATTTTTTGGGCGACCTTGGCGAGAAAATCCTTATTAGGGATATACCAAATATGGAAGCTGTAAGTTGATTGGTTGACAACTTTCTAGAGTTTTCTCGAAAAATCTGGGTTCCGTGGAACAGTAAATAAGAAGCGCTTTCTCGCCAAGGCAGTTCAGTTCAGTCTGTGATCAGAGTCGGTCAGCTTGCATTGAGCCTCTTCGAAAGAGACTTGCTTTAAGTGTTATTGCTATACAGTTTGTACTGTGGATTTGCTATTGACAGCTGTTGTTTAAGCTGTGTTTACTGGTCGAATTGAAGCTGATACTTCGTTTATAGACCTGTATTTTTCTGGAACTTTCTGTGAATAAATTACTGAATTTTTGTACGTTTGGCCTTTCATTCTCGGACAACTCACGAACCCCCAAGTACGCAACATATATTATTATTATATATGTCCCAATTAAGATATTTTTGGTATCATCACTGTGCTTGTTTTACATATATATGTTTTTCAAAAACGTATTTACATTTTAAATATTTAGTTAACAAATTGTTTTGCACATTTCTGTATTTTTATTTCTTTAATTATAGAGATTAAGGTGTATTAAGGAAAAATTGCATTAATTCAAAAGTAGTGTAATAATTGCCAATTTCCTTTGAATTATATTCACACAAAATAATTTTTTTTTAAACCAATAACAGGCAAGTTAACAGATTTTAATAGTTAAAGTATTTTTATTTTGACAATAGAGCTATTTTTTAGTGCTTAAAATAAATAATGCAATTTAAAAAATAATGTAGTTTATAAAGTATATTTGCATATGAAACTAAATTATATATTTTTCAGCTTTATTGTGTGTAAAACAATTAAATGAAATAAAGAAAACAAATTACGTAGTTTCTGTTGCAGTTATGCTTGTAACAAGTAAGAGCATTAATACTGACAAGACACTTAGTGCTAGATAAACACAGAACGAATAAACAACGTCTTGAACGCCAAAGAAAATAACAAACTAGCAAACAGCTGTTTCGGTAGCATTTAGTGTATCGTCATCATGCAGTGATGACAGCATGCCAAATACTTGTCTGCTCGTTTATTATTTCCTTTAGCGTTCAAGACGTTTTTTATTATTTCTATGTGCGATAATGTCGATTATAAGTTATACCAGTTGACTTTAGCGATCAGTTACTTCGGGCGAATGACCATTTAAATTTTGACCGTACCAAACTACCAACCAGTGGCGGCGTCCTCTTCCCTTTTCATATATTTTTCCACTGCTTGCGGCAGCATCTTACGTAGTACTTTACTCTTCATAAGTAAAATGCAAAAGAAATTGCACATAAAAGTATATCGGGGTCCCGATGCCTTTGGCAATGTTTTAAGCAGATGCGCACGTACATGTTTTTCTAAAAACTTGTAACACCGAATTTTATGGCTCAAGCTCCATTTTAAAATTTGCAAATATCTGCCGCTCTATCTCCTTTCCCCTATTCATTTTATAGCCTCGAAAGTGTGCGCAGATGATTTTTTTCACTCGATAGTAATTTTTTTTTTTTTTAGCTCGAGCTGTATTTTAAAATTTAAAGTAGCACTCCCATCTCTCCTAAAAAAAAAAAAAAAAAAAAAAAATTACACCTTTGAAAGTACGAGCAACTGTTAACCTAGTAACATAGTTTAATGATATTTCTTGGTCTATTTTAAATTTCTGCTCTTTTTAATATCCTTAATAATCTTACAGAATTGGAAGTATTTCCAATCTATTCCTTGCACTGAAAATGACCCTAGTTTTACTTTAAAAAAAATTAAATTTTTGCACTATGCCCTTTCTAATTAACATTTAAACTAATGCGCTATAGTTTCTCTACTTAAAAAACCCTGCAAGACCTGATTTTTTAGCTTTTTGCTGTACTTTTTAAAAATATATTCTTATTTATAAAAAATATATATATATACTTTTTAATTGTCAAAAAAAAAAAAAAAAAAAAAAAAATAATAATAATAATAATAATAATAATAATAATAATTACAATAATATAAATATAAATAAATAAAATAAATAAATAAAATGAAATAAAATAAAATAAACAATAAATGTTTCTTTTGTTTTATACTTCAGTTTGATACCAAAATAATTATATTTCTCTTCTGTATTACAATTTTATTCTAAATGAATTTAATTCCACGGAAAAGTATATAATATTTATTTTTCGAGTTCAGAAAAAAAAAAAAACTTCAAAGCAGTGTATGTATCTTTTGACAACTATTAAACTGTTTAAAATACTGATTTCTTAAAGGAATGAAATGGTTTTAGAGTTGTAGACTTATTATAACTAATTTTGACTTAGTACAAATTTCTGTACAAATTGTTAAATTGTTGGAGATATTTAAAGCTCTTTTTAATATCTCAAGTCACACACACACACAAACACACACACAAACACACACACACACACACACACACACACACACACACACACTCACACACACACACACACACACACACAAAACTCTAAAGACATTTCTGGAAGAAAAATAAATTTAAGTCAATATTTAATTGTCAAAAATCCTTACTTTTTAACAAATTGGAGGAATTATAGAACTTTACATTCAAATTCGTTAATCATGTACGATTATGAATTTCCCCTAAATCGAAGAAAAATTAAATACGTTCAAAAATCAATTTATAAACCCCGATATCATGGTACGTGAATGAATGGAAAAGAAAACAATTATTTGTGTTTATTTTATCGCAACCCTTCTAAGAAGATATTTGAAAAACAAATGTATTCAAAATGTAATGATTCAGCCTTGTAAATCGAGAACAAATTACAAGTATTTTTTTTTCTCTCTGTTGACTATACCTGGCCCCAACTACAGCCATCTACCGATTCCTACAGTTTTATGGCATGTGGTCTCTCATCCCATAATTGCACAGACAGACGTACATACACAGAGAGACATCTCTTACATTATAAACTATTTAATACGATCCCTTTACATCATAATCTGTAAGGGTTTTTATAATTTATCTGCCCTATATTCTGGGTATAAGTCCTAATTATGCGGAATTTCATTCTATGCGATTTAAATTAAATATCAATATGACAATAAATAAATAAATAAATAAACGCGAGCTTAAATGTTTTTGAGATACTGTAAGATTTTAAATATAATATTCTAAAATAACATTCTAATACAAACGTGCGCGCGCGCACACACACACACACACACACACAAACACATATATATATATATGTGTGTGTGTGTGTGTGTAAAACCTTTTCAAACATTTCACCGGAAGAAAAATGAAATCACTTTAAGAAATGGTAGATTTAATTAAAATTAATAACAAAATCCGAGAATAAAAACATTCATTAAATCAGCACTTCTTAAGGGGCGACGATTGAATAAAGTCTGCAAATAATAGGTAAATTTCTGAATAATTGTAAGCCTTAAACAAAAAAAAAACAGATAATACTGCTTAATTTCCCTATACCAGATGTAATCAAAAAAATTTGAAAAAAGGATGAGATAAATATGGAGATTAAATGAAGCCTAAAGAGAAACTAGAAAAAAAAATTACTAACTTAGATGAAAAAATTATAAATAAATAAAATAAATTACTTTCAAATAAATTTGTCTAAGATGAGTGGAAAGTTTAACTAATTTAGTAATTGAAAGCAGAAGTTGAAGTAGCTCATAATTCGTAAAAAAAAAAAAAAAAAAAAAAAAAACGAAAAACCTATTTAATTGATAAAATTTTATAAAGATAATAATTTATACTTTTGTAACTAAACAGTGATGCTTTAAAACTAATCATGCAAATCAAAATTAAAGATGTATTAACTAACACCCTTTATATTTAAATTCATTTAATAGCAGTATTAAATAGCTTGCTAGAATGAACATCATTCATATAGTATATATATATATGTGTGTGTGTGTGTGTGTGTAGAGGGAGATACAGATAGATAGGTAAATACATATAGATATTGTTAAGTAGATAGATTGATAGATTACATACAAATTTTGAAATTTAGAGTACAAAATAAAAAATTAAGATAAATTTACATTTACATTTTTTTTTTCTTTTTTTCTTTTTTTTCATTATTGTAGCTTAACTTGTGAAATGGAAGAAGGTTTTTATAAATTTATATTAAACTGATATAAAATATTTAAAATAATAATAGTAATACTATTTTTTTATTTATTGCATTGTTTTCCTATTTTTATCATCATTTTGTTGTATTATAATGATAAATATTTAATTGTTAAATTTTATATTAAAGACATTACTTAATTTCAATTCATTTATTCTAAAACTACTTAGAAACTGCATTTTTTTTTTTTTTTTTTTTTCTTTTTTGCTTCTTTCCAAGAAAAAAAAAATCTGGTGTGAAACAACCACACGACTTCCATTACCCACTATTACACATATTATATACATTTTTGAGAGATAATGCGATCAGAAAACATAAAAGTGAACTAAAGAGAAAATCGTTAGAGCCGTTTTTGAGATACCAACTTTTACAAAAAATCAATTATTGACCGGAAAACAATGATTACATACAAAAGGATATTTAAAAGTGAGTTAATATGGTGAGTGTGAAAAAAATGTGAGTGTGAAGGACGTCCCAAAGCAACGCCCTTGGGAGACCTGAAATTGAGCTATTTATACAGGACGCCTATCAATTTTCCTGAACTAACCAACTATATCATTCGAAAGGACATCTAATAGAGTGTTTATATAGCAAATTTGAAGAAAATCGTTAGAGCCGTTTTTGAGATACGGACTTACGGTCCCACTTCCGGTTTCCGATGTCCCACTTCCGGTTAAACTCAATTATTGACAGGAAAACAATAATTAAATACAAAAGCATATTTAAAAGTGAGTTAAAATGGCGAGTTTGAAAAAAATCCGTACAACCGTTTTTAAAGGAACGCCTTTGCGAGGCCTGAAATTGAGCTATTTATACAGAACGCCTATCAATTTTCCTGAACTAACCAACTATATCATTCGAAAGAACAACTAATAGAGTGTTTATATAGCAAGTTTGAAGAAAATCGTTAGAGCCGTTTTTGAGATACGGACTTACGGTCCCACTTCCGGTTTCCGATGTCCCACTTCCGGTTTTTCATTTTTCACCAAAATTTGGAAATTTTATCTGTACACCAGACGTATTTCAATTCTAAAGTTTCGTAGCTCTATCTTTATTAGTTTCTGAGCTATACTAGCCAGAAGATTCTCCACATACATACACACACACACACATACATACACACTGACCAATTGCCAAAAACCACTTTTTTGGACTCAGGGGACCTTAAAACGTGTAAATCAGGTGAAAACCCGATATCGAATTTTCAGACCGAATACAATACTTCCATTACCTACGGTAGTAGGGTAATGGAAGTAAAAATAACTCGTCAATAAAAACGGACATTTGATGAGCATTTACCAATTAGAAAATAACACATTCCAAGTTTCATTTGTGTTCAGTTTACGTAAGCAGATTTTTTATTTATTTATTTTGGGGGGGGGATAACGTTTGGTGCTTTTAGTCCCCTCCCATCCTTATTAATGCGTTACAAATAATATATATATATATATTTTTTTTTTTTTTCTTTTTCTTAGTTTTAGGAATGATGTAAATTGATTTAAACTAGTAGCTTGCTAGAAAGCTTGCTAGAAAGCTTGCTAGAATGATTGCTTACTTTACGTAAATTTAGCTTTCCTTTATTTTTTACTTCCATTACCCTACTACCGTAGGTAATGGAAGTATTGTATTCGGTCTGAAAATTCGATATCGGGTTTTCACCTGATTTACACTTTTTAAGGTCCCCTGAGTCCAAAAAAGTGTTTTTTGGCAATTGGTCAGTGTGTATGTATGTGTGTGTGTATATATGTATGTATGTATGTGGAGAATCTTCTGGCTATTATAGCTCAAAAACTAATAAAGATAGATCTACGAAACTTTAGAATTGAAATACGTCTAGTGTACAGATGAAATTTCCAAATTTTGGTGAAAATTGAAAAACCGGAAGTGGGACATCGGAAACCGGAAGTGGGACCGTAAGTCCGTATCTCAAAAACGGCTTTAACAATTTCATTCAAACTTGCTATATAAACACTGAAGGATTTCAATGCATGTTTCCTCATATCATCTGTTAACCAGCTCACACCTGTCATGACGTCAGATGTGACGTAACTGTATTACGTAATCAACAGCGCATCTTCGCTTCTCTGAGAGAGAGTTTTATATGAGTCTGTACGAGAAAGCTTTGCTAAGCGTGCGGCGAGAAATGCCCGCATTATGTTATTCTACTTTTCTATATTATTAAATGTTGTGATTGTTTAAAAGACTCTGCTTTTCACTCTGTGGACCCATTTATACCAACAATGGTTATGGGCCCAGAGACACGCATCTTACTGCGGACTTTTTAAAAATTTAAATTAACATTCGCTAAAACGAAAGTGCGACTTACTGTTAAGCCTAAGGCTGAAATCGAAAGTATTTTTGATTCTATTTTTTATAAAGAAGCTACTATAGCTGATTAAATATGTCGCAAGTATTAAATATAGAAAAGTTATCCAAAAATAATTTTGACACCTGGAAGCTGCAGATAGAAGCTGTTTTAATCAAGAATGATCACTGGAGTTATGCTAACGGAACGAAAATTAAGCCCGATGAAGGCGCCGAAGGTGAAGAAAAATGGCTCGAAATTGACCGTAAAGCTAGAGCCGATTTAATCCTAGCAATTACCCCAAGTGAGTTGTGTCATATTAAACATTGTACCACCTCAAATGAAGTATGGAATAAATTAAAAGAAGTTTACGAATCGAGAGGACCGGCAAAGAAAGCCACCCTGTTGAAGCAGCTACTCTTTAAGAAAATGACTGACAGTGAAAATATGTCCGATCACCTCAATATTTTCTTTGATATAGTGGACAAGCTAAAAGAAATGGACATTCAGGTAGCCGAAGACCTATTATCAATTTTGCTCTTATACAGTATTCCTGACAGCTATGAAAATTTCAGGTGTGCCATAGAAGCAAGAGATGAATTGCCGCAGCCTGAAGCTCTGAAAATTAAAATGATGGAAGAATATGAGTCAAGAAAAAATAAAAAGCATCAAGAATCATCAAATGCGTATTTTACAACTCACAAGAAAAATCTTCCTGAAAAGAACAAAAGAGAAATCTTAAAGCCTGTGCAGAACAAGAACACGTATGGCGAAAGAAATTATGCAATCTTCAAATGCAATTACTGTTCAAAAGTAGGGCATAAAGCCTCAGAATGCAGAAGGAAGATCTCAGACAGAAAATTCACTTCATCGAATAAATACAAAGATAGATCTTTCATGGTTGAAGATAGTACAGAGTTCACGATGGCAGCCAGTAACTCTTTCCAAGAACATTCCGAGTGGTGTCTCGATAGCGGTACGACATCACATATGGCTCATGACAAGAATTTGTTTATAGATTTCGAACCTAGAATTGGATCATTTATAAAATTAGCTGTAGATGAAACAGCGGAGATCACAGGTGTTGGAACAGTCAAATTAAAAGTTCCCGGTAATCACGGTGTAACCAATTTAAAGTTAACAAATGTTTTGTGCGTTCCAAAATTGAAATGCAATTTAATTTCTATATCAAAAGCTACTGCAAACAACTGCCGAGTTGTATTTACCGAAAAATGTGCAAAAATTACGGAGCAGGACGGCTCTCTAATTATAAGTGCTACGAGAAAAGGTGATTTATATTTTTTTCAGCCGCAGGTGGATATCGCTGCATCAACTCAGGTAAGCAACTTTCATAAATGGCATTTAAAATTAGGACATTTAAATGAAAAAGATTTAAAATTATTAAAATCTGAAAATATGTTAAGAGATTTAAATTTTAATGAAAAAGATTCTTTAAAAGATTGTAAAGTATGCATTCAGTCTAAACAAACTGTGAAACCATTTTGTAAAGAAAACAAATTTCATAGTAAGGAATTATTAGAAGTAGTTTATTCTGATTTATGTGGCCCTATAAATGTTAAATCCCATGGCGGATCACGTTACTTTATTACTTTTTTGGATGATAAATCTCGTTACATTGAAGTCAATTTTCTAAAAACAAAAGATGAAGCTAAGTACGCGTTACGGAGATATAAAGCAGCAGTCGAAAATCGATTAGGAAAAAAAACTGCATACCGATAATGGTTTGGAATATTGTGGCGAAGAATTCAATAAATATATTGAAGAATGCGGTATTAAACGCGAATATTCCTCACCAATGACGCCTCAGCAAAATTCTAGAATTGAAAGACAAAATCGTACATTATGCGAAATGGCGAGGTGTTTATTAATGCAATCAAACCTTCCAAATACATTCTGGGCTGAAGCAGTAAATTGCGCTGCATATATTAGAAACAGGTGTCCCACTAAAGGAATTAAAGAAAATAAAACACCTTTCGAATTGTTTTTCGGTTATAAACCAACTGTTAACTATTTTAAAATTTTCGGACAGAAATGTTTTGTTCTAAATAAAAAATCAAAAGGGAAGTTTGAAGCTAGGTCACACGAACATATATTCGTTGGCTATTCAAATGAATCACGCGCTTACAGATTATGGAATAAGGATACCAGAAAAATTGTCATAAGTCGTGATGTTCGATTTATAGACGAATTTGAAACAAATGATTCAGCCACTACTGATCAATTAGAATTAATTTTTCCGTTTGAGAATAAATGCAATGATTGTAATATTAAAAATGAAACTCCTATCCCTACTCAAACCGCAGACATCCACAGGGGGGAAAACAGCGGATCGATTTCCCATCCCCCTGAATTCAACGGAGAAAGTTTCTCTTTTTGGAAAGGGGGGGAAGCGAGCCACTCTGAAGGGGGGAACGTAGAAGATGTGAGTGGAGGGGAGGAGAGTGCTGGCGATATATGTAAACAAGAGGAAAGGATTAATAAAAACAATCCTATTTTTAAACGTGGTCCCGGAAGACCTAAAAAAAGTAAAAGTTGGAACTTTCAAAACTCTCATAAGGAATATATTACAGATACAAAATATAAAGATGAAACTTCTCAATTAGCTGATAACTCATTTAATGAAATTAATCCCAGCGTAATCGACGCGCTAAATGGAGATTATGCTAAAAATTGGGAGAACGCGATGAAATTAGAATATGATTCTTTAGTTAAGCAAAACGCTTGGGAAATTGTAGATAGACCAAAAGATAAAAAGGTAATTGGGTGTAAATGGGTTTTAAAAACAAAATTCAAACCAGATGGTCAAATTGAAAAATTTAAGGCCAGATTGGTTGCCAAAGGGTGTTCACAGAAACAAGGTATAGATTTTGAGGAAAATTTTTCACCAGTAGCCAGATTAAGTTCTATAAGAACTGCAATCGCGTATGCTATCCAGAATGGTTTCACAGCATACCAGTTAGATTTCATTATGGCATATGTTAACGGAATGTTACATGAAGAAATTTATATGGAGCTTCCTGAATTTTTTGAAAATGATATACATGAAAATAAAGTGTGTTTATTAAAGAAGTCTTTGTATGGACTTCAGTCAGGAAGACAGTGGTTTAAGAAATTAGATGAGAAATTGAGAAAAATGAAATTTAACCCTTTGAATTCCGACAAATGTGTCTATTACTCAAAATATCCTTTTGATGCTATTATAATCGTCTATGTCGACGATTTAATTTGTCTCACTAAAAGTGAAGAGCACTATTTTGATATAAGAAATAAATTAGCAGAATCTTTCAAAATGAAAGATATGGGCCTTCTGCATTATTGCTTAGGCATTGAATTTAATCAAGATAGGGACAGTATCACTATAACACAAAAGAAATACATTGAAGATTTACTAAATAAATTTAATATGGAAGATTCTAGAGTGGTGAATACACCTTTAGATAGCAGTGTCAAATTAACTAAACAAATGTGTCCAAATACAGAAGAAGAGAAATCATACATGTCAAAAATTCCTTATAGACAATTAATTGGTTCTCTTATGTATCTGTCGGTTGCTACCAGACCAGATATCACCCATGCTGTAAATTATTTAAGTCAGTTTAATAACAATCCAGGAAAACCTCACTGGATAGCTGCTAAAAGAATACTAAGGTATCTCAATGGCACTAGAAATTTAGGAATTGTGTATTACAGAGACGATAAACCATTGACAGCATTTGTTGATGCCGATTGGGCATCGGATATAAATGATAGAAAATCATATACAGGATACGTCTTTAAATATGCCGGTGGACCTATTTATTGGGAATCTAGAAAGCAGCGAACCGTTGCTCTATCCACAACAGAATCTGAATATATGTCTCTGTCTGAATCCGCAAAAGAGACAATTCATGTTAGAAATTTCTTAAAAGAATTGGATCCTGAAATTGTATCAAGTCCTACTGCAATCATGTGCGACAGTCAATCTGCACTGAGATTGGTAAAAAATCCTGTTTATCACAATCGCTCTAAGCACATTGACATTCGTCATCATTTTGTGCGAGAAGTTTACAATAATAAACTAATAGACATTAAATATATTTCATCAGATAAACAACCTGCAGATATTTTAACAAAAAGTTTAAATGCATATAAACATGAAAAATGTTGTGATATGATAGGACTTAATACTCAGGACTGAAGAACTTAAATATATATATATATTTAAACTGTGTTTTCATTAAGAAATTAACTGCTTATATTTTACGTATTTTATTTTATTATATTAACCATAATTATTTGCTTATAATTCTATTTCTTTACTAACACTTTTCTTATTTTAAGTAACTCTTGCATAAAAATTATTTTCTGTAATTTTTAATATGCTATTATAATGCATAAATATGTTTTATTTTCGAAACATTTATTGAATAAGGGGGAAATGAAGGATTTCAATGCATGTTTCCTCATATCATCTGTTAACCAGCTCACACCTGTCATGACGTCAGATGTGACGTAACTGTATTACGTAATCAACAGCGCATCTTCGCTTCTCTGAGAGAGAGTTTTATATGAGTCTGTACGAGAAAGCTTTGCTAAGCGTGCGGCGAGAAATGCCCGCATTATGTTATTCTACTTTTCTATATTATTAAATGTTGTGATTGTTTAAAAGACTCTGCTTTTCACTCTGTGGACCCATTTATACCAACAAACACTCTATTAGATGTCCTTTCGAATGATATAGTTGGTTAGTTCAGGAAAATTGATAGGCGGCCTGTATAAATAGCTCAATATCAGGCCTCGCAAAGGCGTTCCTTTAAAAACGGTTGTACGGATTTTTTTCAAACTCGCCATTTTAACTCACTTTTAAATATGCTTTTGTATGTAATTATTGTTTTCCTGTCAATAATTGAGTTTAACCGGAAGTGGGACATCGGAAACCTGAAGTGGGACCGTAAGTCCGTATCTCAAAAACGGCTCTAACGATTTTCTTCAAACTTGCTATATAAACACTCTATTACATATCCTTTCGAATGAGATAGTTAGTTAGTTCAGGAAAATTGATAGGCGTCCTGTATAAATAGCTCAAGTTCAGGCCTCGCAAAGGCGTTCCTTTAAAAACGGTTGTACGGATTTTTTTCAAACTCGCCATTTTAACTCACTTTTAAATATGCTTTTGTATGTAATTATTTTTTTTCCGGTCAATTATTGATTCTTTGTAAAAGTTGGTATCTCAAAAACGGCTCTAACGATTTTCTCTTTAGGTCACTTTTATGTTTTCTGATCACATTATCTCTCAAAAATGCATATAATACATGTAATAGCGGGTAATGGAAGTTGTGTGGTTGTTCTACACCAGATTTTTTTTATTGTTATTTTTTATTTTCTTTGTATGTAACACAATGTGGCGAAACATTCTTGTGATGTTTAGGAATGCTCTTAAAAAATAAATAAACAAATAAAATAAAATAAATAAATAAATAAAAGTGCTTATATACTTTTTAGCAAAAGTGAAATATATGAAAAGTTTTAATGATGAACATTTATGAGTCTTGTGTTTCAAACACAAATTTATAATCAAGCAGATGAAATTTTAGATTTTATTAAAAACAAATATTTGTGAAATGCTTTGTTTTAGTTTAAATTATCTTAGTAGAGTAGATTTACATTTCCTAAATCCTACAAACTGGATAGAAAGATGAGAAATTCTGCTATATTTTTTTCTCTGAAAAAGTCACTTTTTAAACCAGAAATAAAGTCAAAACCAACGGTGAAAGAAAAGTCAACAAGAGATAAAATTTTTAATGTGCAAAATGTATCAATTATTTCGATATGCAAACTTTATTTTAAGTTTCTTTAAAATACGATTTTGCTTTTGATATCTGTATTTCTAATTTTTATATTTTTATATACCACCATTTATTTATTTATTTATTTATTTTGAATAAAGGTTTATTTTTTCTTATCGTCCACTTATTGTTAACTTAAAAGTATATACATAAAAAAATAGTGTACTAAAACTAATACGTTTACAAAAAAGTAAACGCATTAGAAATATTCCAATTTACAAATGTACTCGTATATAATATATATATATATATATGTGTGTGTGTGTGTGTGTGTGTGTGTGTGTTTTACTTTTTTTTTTCTCTTTCTAATTTTCTCCCCTCTAAAATTTTTCTTAAAATAAACCTTTTTTTTCTACAATATTTGAATGCGAAATTTTACAATAAGCCATTTAAAATTTAATAAACTTATTTATATTTAATAAAACTAATTTACTTTTATCCTATAAAATACGTAAGTTTTATTTGAAATTAACAGAAGCATTAGTTTAAACAACAGCAATATTTAAAAAAGTTTTCTTCTATTATAGTAAAAAACTCTGAGTATAATAACCGTGTTAAGCAACACATAAAACAACGAAATAATCCTGTAAATGCATCCGGCCCATCCCCATATTCTTTGGGGATAATTATTTAGCTTGGGATGTACACTAAATGGTCGTTATCCGTAAAGGATTTGGAGACAATGAACAACCGCGTTTACTTAATGTTGAATAAGCCCGCTAAAAGGTTTTATCGAAGAAAATAACCCTAAAAGTGATGACAGAGTGAATGATAATGTATGGTTTAAGATGTTTTAAAAGCGTAGTAAATGGTCATTTCTTAAGGGAGACATCTAAGTATAACTCTAAATCGTCTATCTAGAATGATGTAGTAGCCGACGCATTAAAACCAAACCACCCATTTTAAAAAGAATTATTTTGTCTAACTACAATAAAAAGATTTTAATGCAGTCTTAGTAATTTACTTTTCCATTTTCTGATGCTTTTTAAGTTACATAAAAACTTTGACAAAGATAAACACGACTATAAAAAATTGGTTTATTTATTTATTTTTTAACATAGTAAGATAATATATATATATATATAATTACGTATAAATAGGAAAAATTTCTTATTTTATATGAAAGAAAATGTAACCTGATTGTTAATATATTTGGTTACATTAAATTATTGCTTAAAATCAACATTATGAAAATTTCCGCAAAATTTCTTTAACTTTTATAAAAAAGTTTTATGTGGAGAGCCGGCCGAAGACCGTCGTGTAAGCTAATGGTGGGCAGTGCACGTAAAATCAGTCGTGGCTGCAAAATCCTCCAAGTTCACGTCAAAATTATAGCTCAGTGGGGTCACCAATCCCGTCTGTGGAAGATTAAAATTCTGATGACATGTATCCGGACAGCCCTTAGAGATGAATCCTAGATCGTTGCCAATTGTCCATAGTATAGCACTAGTACGACGTAACAGGCATTCGGCCTCAAACTCATATGGAGAATTCATAATTAAATTAATCTTATATATATATATATATATATACAGAGAGAGACATTTTCTTTACGTGCCAATGAAGCTATTTCAAATAATTAAGTGATTAAATCACTACCACATGTTTTGAAATTCACTGCAAAATTTTATCCTATTTATAACTTTTTGTAAAAATTATTTAAATTCATCTGCTAAAAACTTATTCTTGAAAGCATTTTTTATAATTTAATTTTAAATTTTTATTACTTAATTAACCGTTTGCCGGCTTTAACACCCTAAACAGAGTTGTCAAATTTAGGGACACTTTTATTCAACTACCACCAATAAATTTGAGGAGTAGTATTTAATACGCATAATGGACGAATAACTTGGAAGTGATTGGGCAACCGCTACAGTTAAAATTTAGTCTTGGTTATTGAATAAAATATTCCCTAAATTTCGCAACACTGACCAGAGGAGTGAAATTATATAGGACCACCAAAGGGTTAATATTACAGAAATTAAAATCATGATAAGTAAATGAACTTTATGAGCACTATTTGAAAATTAGTTATTGTATTTTCATTGCAAGTCAATATCAATAATAATATAATAACTTGTATGATATGGTTGCCACAACCATTCTTCATAATTTGTACAATATCTTTAGAAAAAAGTGGAAACATTCATTTATTAACATGCATAAGACATTAAACACTATCGCTCATCATAAAGAAATATTTTTCATATGTAATTTGGTGTAGTTTTAATTAATAGATGTTGAGGTATAAACGTCTGAAAATTAGCAGAAGATCAAAACCGTGGCACCACCTTTAGTCTGATATACACCCAAATACAATCAGTATTTTCATACCTATTTCCCATACCAAGTTTGGCGAATTCGTATATCATACAATATGATATATTACCATCCCGTAAACGCGACCATTTCAGTATAACAGCGCTATGTCTCTACTGATATGCACCAAATTAAAGTATCATATTTTTTCATAATATTTATCAGTTAAAAAATGCTTATCGTATTTATTTATCACAGAAGCTGAAATATCGACATTTCGTAAAAAAAGTTAAATGATAGCTTAATAGCGCCACCTTTCGGTCGTTATGCACCCGAATTTGATCAACCTGAATTTATAACATAGCCCTTATAAAAATGACATTTTGTCCTCTTATGTACTGGAGAAGCTAAGATTTAGTCATCTCTTAAATTGGAGAAATAACAAAAAATAAGCGCCGCTTGTTAAGGTGATATGTTCCAAAATCGAAAAGTCACAGACCAAACAAATATAATGTTTAGCTGAATTACGCCCACATCGTGATACCGCGTGCGCAAAATGGTGGAGACACACAAGTGATACAGGTAGACAGAATACATTAAAGAAAAAAAAGAAAGAGCCATACCGTGTTCAGGGATTCTCAAAACGTGTAAATCCATCGCTATCCATCGATAAACAATTTTATGAATCCAATATTTTCACATTTGTAAACGAAATTAATAAAGTAAAAATGAAAAACAGTTCGTACGAATTACAATTTCTATGTGCAAGTCGTAGAAATTATTTTATTCTGTTTAAAAAAAATTCATTTAGGTATAAATAATTCTCAAATAAAATAAAATGAAATAAAAATATATATAAATTTTATTAATATTTATTAACTGAATGTTTATAATAATTATTAGATAAATATTTATTTTGCAATTATTACTATATATTTATAATATACGACACTAAATTATGAATATAAAAGATGCAGAAGTGTAATTATCTTCTTTGATACGTAATGAATGACAAACAATTTTGCATTTCATAAACTTTATTATAAGCGCACATATTATTTATTCCCTAAACGCTACAGAAATGTTTTGATGATCATTGCATCGTAAATATTAATTTCCTGAAAATGAATTACGAAAAACACTCTAATTAAACTCTAACGAAACAATGAGAAAAGAATTAATAGATCGATTTTTAAAGGAGATATAAATTAGTGGTTAAATAAAGATTCCATGCTTTTATGTATACGAAATTTTAACGACAGATTCATTTTCGAATATATATTTTTGTTTAAAAAGTAAGATTCATTTCGAATAGTATTATATATATATATATTTAAATATTCAATGATCTAGG
Source organism: Salticus scenicus (assembly GCA_963930645.1). Taxonomy (NCBI): domain Eukaryota; kingdom Metazoa; phylum Arthropoda; class Arachnida; order Araneae; family Salticidae; genus Salticus; species Salticus scenicus. The sequence continues at coordinate 90,520,581 of OZ005654.1, forward strand.
CATTGATAGGTATTATCATATTTTTTATTGATTAAATTAGAAGTTTTTTTTTGAAATAGTGTGCCGCTTACATTTTATAGCGGATTATAGAAGATACACACACACACACACACACACATATATATATATGCAAGTATTTATTTATTATTATTATTATTATTTTAACTTTTTCAAAAACAAGGGTATAAACTTTTTTTTTAATAGTGAAAAAAAAAAAAAAAATCGCATTTTTAATACAAAGTATTTAAGGCATTGACAAGGAATATTCTTTTTTTATTAAATTACATGGAAAATAATAACAGTGCTTAAATAATAATAATAATAATAATAATAATAATAATAAACTTGTAATATAGATTATAAAGAATTGCCACCTGTACGTGTCTGTTTCCTTCTTTAAGCTTTAATATATTTGTTTTCCCTGATAACACCTTTTATTTTTTTATATATATATATATTAAACTAAAACTGAAGAAAACTCGGGAATTACATTAATGTCCTTTTCTTTATTTTAAATTTTAAAAAATATCTAATAGGTTGCTTTTCTGAAATCCTTACTTAATGATTGTCTTTGTTGTATACTATTTAAAAGATATACACAACTTACTTTCCATAAATGACCGGAGATTTTCGATTTCAGGCGTTTTTAGAAATATCTCAAAAGGTCAAAAGGTACTGCTCAAACCATCTTGGAACTTCAGGAATATGAAGAACATGTTTTACCTCATACATTTAAGTGAAAGTATTGCCCCGCGAAAGTGAAAATGGGATCAGTAAAAAATTAAATAAAAGTGAAAGTTTTTGGCATCACCCTGTAAAAAGTAATAGATGAAATGCGATCTCGCTGTAGCATGTGATTTTTCGGCTCCTTCTTATTATCTATATCAATTTGTTATGTCTCTCGCATGTTATTAAAGTATTGCAAAATAAATAAATAAATAAATAAATAAAATAAATAACACATTTCAAGCTATAACACGCAAGAAGCTAATTTCAGGAAACTTGACATACAATATTAGACACAGCATACTGCAATCAGAATGAAAAAAATAATAAATATCTAGTGAAATATTAACACGTTTACTAAATATTTTTTAACTACGCATGCGCAATATTTAGTGAGATTTTATTTGCATAATGTAATAGCCATATGTATTGATTTAATTTTATAAAAATTCCAAACAAGTAACGTGTAAACTCAAAAAGTTGTACACATTAGAATTAACTGAATTTCAGCTGTTCCCAAAATTAAGAAAATGATAAGGGGGTTTTCTCAATACTTATTTCCAATTATCGATAACTGAATTGCCATTCGTTGAATCAAAATAAAAATGTGAGTAAAACCCCTTGTAGTTTAGGTTTTTTTTTTTCGAGAAAAACTCAATGGCAGTTCATTCTACAGCGTACGATTTTTTGAGGTTACACGATACACGTTTGGGGTATTTATATAAATAGCTCAATGCATTTGGCTATTAATTTTTGCAAATGAAATTTCGATAAATCTTACCCATGTGCAGCTAAAATTTATTGAGTAAATTGCTCATATTTCATTAAGTATTTAATATTTTTTTCATTCTGATTGCAGTACGTTGTGCCTAATATTGTTTGTCAAGTTTCCTGAAAATTGCTTTGCAGTGGGTTTAATATTTTGCGTGTTATAGCTAAAAATGTTATAGCTCCCTGATTACATGCAGTAGAGACATAAAATTATTTACATATAATAAAAAATAGCCCTATATTTAAATGATACAGCGAAGTCGCATTTCAAGCATTTCTTTTTACAGGGGGATGCCAAACACTTTCTTTTTTTTTAATTTTTTAATGGTCTCCGTTTCACTTTCGGGGCAAAACTTTTACTGAAATATATGAGGTAAAACATGCTCTTCTCACTCCTGAAGTTTCAAGATGATTTGTTTAGTACTTTTCCAGATATTGAAAAAAGTCTAAAATGGAGCGTCTATGGTCATTTATGGAAAGGTAGTGTATGTCTATCAATATTTTGCCAATGTTTATAAATACTTTATAAATGTACTAAAAATGGATAAATTACATTGATACTTAGTAACTGTATTTCTGCAATAACATTTGAATGCACATTTCATTTGCAATTACAATTAGACATCTAAAAATTAAGGCACTAATTTATGAATAAATAAGACAAATACGTAATTATGTTCTCTGATAAAAAATAAACAACAAATAATCTGGTGTGTCACTCGCACGACTTTCTCTTACCCTGAAATTTAATACTATAAATACAGGTTGCAGATTAAAAGGTAAGATAACGAGTACTGTTATGTAAACCTGTGTTAAACAATTCATATTAGGCTTCTGAAGAGTTTTATATGATAATTAGTTCTGTGTAAGGGGGGCTGCCGCCCTCCTCAACTCCCCGTTTCATTAATGCATCTACATTTATATAGAATTTAATTCGGTTATTAAAAAATAATTTATTAAAATTATTATTTAAAAAATTATCTTTTATGATAATGCAGACGATTTCCATATTAGAGAAGTAGTATAACACGAAATATCCAAAAAAAGTCCATTTTATTCTCAATATTAATAAAAGAAAAAAAAAAATCTGTTTTTTTTTTTTCCGTTAAAAGTAAAAAAAATCGAAAACTTTGTTTTAAATTATCGCAGATCGATGGTTCAACTATTCGTTTTAAAGGTATTGGCGAGCTCTTTTGAAAGATACCCATCATGAAAATTTACTCCCCTCGAGGGGGGACCTTCCCCCCCCCCCCCAGGGGGGAGGCGAGGCTCCTTCATACACAATTTTTTTTCCTGTTGACTATCTCTATTAAAAATATATATATATTCGTTTCATTTGGTTTAGTGCAGTCTATAGATGTTAAACTCTACTTACCTGCAATTTCCCCCATAGACGTAATGTATTTTAATGCTTTTGAGTGTCCCTGTACACGAATCATTTGCTTGATCTTAACGAAAATTTTAGCGTAGCATCAGTATATGATACACATTTAGAATACCAAGTTTGAACTTTCTGCCATAATTTGTTTTTGAGATATGCTGATAACAGGCAGACACACACACAGACACACAGACATACACATTGACATACACACAGACCATTTGCTAAAAACATGATTTTCGTAATCCGTTGACCTCAGAACCTGGAAATATAACAAAAACTCACGTTCGAAAATTTTACCCAAAAACAATACTTTCTCTATCTTATGGTAAGAGAAAGTAATAATTTCACAGTCCACAAATTTTATTATATTATTATATATTATGTCTACCTCTTAGAAACACTACAAAAATATTTTTATGATCATTGCATTTTAAATACTGATTTCCATAGAAGGAATCACGTAAAGCACTCTAATTAAACTCTAAAGAAAAAATGATAAAATAATAAACTCATTAATAATAATAATAATAATACTCATTCATATTTTCCTTAGATAATATTTAAATTAAATTGAATTTTTTCCCTTTATTTATATGAAATTTTAACGACAGATTCCTTATGGTGCATATATTTTTTCTTAGAAAGTAATATTCATTTTAAATAGTTTATATATATATATATATATATATATATATATTCGATAATCGGTGCTTAAATAGATATTTTCATGTTTTATATCTATTAAATTACTTGTTGTTTTGGTTTATTATGTCGCTTAGACTTTAGAACGAATTTTAAGACTCACACATAAACACAAACAAAATAAAAATTATTGATATGGTAATTCAAGGAGAGTTTGCGCACAATTCAACAAAATGATGTAAAAACTCCAAATATTATATATATATTTTTCTAAACAATGGGTGAATAATTTTAATTAACTCGTTTTCTATGCATTTCCATTTCTATTTTGATACTATGATTTAAACAAATGCTTTAATAAAACCAAGAGAGCTATTTTGCGCAATCCCTCCTTATAGTGTAAGAGAGATTGCGCACATGGGTAGGACAGATTGCGCTTGATTATAACTACAATTAAATTGTACGTAATAATAATTGTACTTGAATTACATTGTTGCAAGTATTTTTTAAACAAATACTTTTCTATTAGTAGTGAATAATTCATCTAATTGTTAAAGAATCAGAAAAATAAAACGATTTTATTAAAAAAAATATTTTTTTAAAAAAATTAAAGAATCAGGAAAATCAAGTTTAAATTGGATTACAAAATAACATTAAATTTCTATATAATGTGCTTAACTAAAAATTAGTCATTTTCATTTTCATACTTTCGATATTTCCGATATTGTCTTCGTCCACAATCGATGCACTTATTGTTGTAAAGTCTAAAATTTTTACGAATACAATATTATATTAAGAGAGAAAAAAATATTAATTAGCAAAATTTATCTTTACTTAACAAAATTAACTTATTAAAACTTTAATTTTTAATCTATTTATAACAAATTTATTATTAACTCATTAAAAAAAGAGATAACTGCAAAATAATTTTTTAGCAATCTAATTTATCGTTAAATGGATTTAGATTTTTAAAAAAATAACAATTTTTCTCTTTTTTTTTTTTTTTTTCAAAATTAATTCCTGCATATGTTTTAAATGTAATTGATATAATTAAAATACCTTGAATATCACTTACCTGTAGTAGAAAAAGTCACCTCTCAGAAAGTTAGCAATCTCTCACTGACTTTGACTTTAAATTTGCATTTTTGAAAATACTATCACTATAAAATCCATTCGCATATTTTCACATTTTAATATTTACAAAATCTTTCCCCTTTCAACAATTTCGAAAAATCTTGCAGACAATGTTATCTGTATCCTCAAACAAATGTTATCTGTAAAACAAGAGTGTTCCTTCAATAACCCGGATTTCCATTTTACACTCTTCTCCATTATTTATAAAACTCTAAATCTTTGGATCCAACAATGTAATCGAACTTAAACAATAAATCTTCATAAACTCAAAAAATTCGCACGAAACTTGTAAGTTGCTTTACTGAATGAATTGCATAATCTCTTCAGGCAATTTAATGTGAAAAACGCGCGATCTCTCCTAAATACACTGAAAAAAATTATGTATATATACCGCCTTCCTCTAGAATTAATAAGGGGCCATTTTCTAAATCCCTTAACTAGAAATATAGATTTCCGAGTTATGCGCATAAGGCACGCAAGTAAACTAATTAGACGAAATTATCGAGAATTTCAAGTGTACACATTTCTAGATGTGAAACAATATTCTAAATACTCTAAATATTCTGAATCATTTGTATTGCGAGAAATTCTAGCTTGATTTTCTAGAATTTGGTAACAAACCAAGATTATGGTTGCTGAAACCCGCTTCTTGTCGTCTCATATATTTGCAGATTTTTAAATAATTTTGCTCTCGAGAATATAGGAAAACTCTCTAGAATTCTAATAGGGGCTTCTAGAACTCGCTTTCCAAGAGGACTATAATTTATAAGGAGGACATGGAACTATTTTTTCTAGAACCCCAATTTAGATTCTAGATGTCAGTTACAGAATTTTTTCTCAGTGTAGCAGAAACGCAAACTCTCCTATTTTGGTAGGAGAGATTGCGCCTCCTAATTTAAATATGAGTTTAAAAAAAAAGAAAGAAAAAAAAATCCGCTGGTGTTTGCACATTCAGTCTAAGTTAATACCTCATGAGAAAAAGTTTAGTTTTAAATATACTTTAATTTTGGGAAAGAGCTGTGAAAATTCAAGCATTTACTTGGGAAAACAAAACAAAATAAAAATTCTTAATCCTAGATGCTTAAAAAGATCAACTTGAACATTTAATTACATACTCCACTATTGATATTGTACAACTACTTGGAGTCGCTCTGGTCACACTCTACTCCTTCCCACCGAAATTCCATATGCGCAATCTCTCCTAGCTTTACCTTATATCATTGCAGTTTTATTTTTATAAATTTGTTTTGTCAGGTAACAATATTTGATAATCTTGTAGTTCTTGTAAGCATTTCCTTTCATAATTATTTTGGGTAACGTTTAGTATTTTCAGTTTCATTTATTTAGTTTCTTGATGAAGCCTGACGAAGTGTTGATTACTGTTATATACTTTTTTGGATTTCGTTTATTTTTCTTCTTTGTCGTTACTTTTACTTCTTTAAAGATAACATAATTGACGATATACATGCATATATATATACATATATATTTCAAAACCAAGGTTATATATCTTTCCAAAGAAAACACAAAAAGTGTCTATCGAAAAGTAAAATATATGTCTATCGTATATATATATATATATATATATAGTGAGTTTATTTTGATCTACGCTTTTAAATGGTTTTATTGGATTATCACTTGTAGTTATGAGTTTTATTTTGATCTTCGTTTTTTCTGGTTTTATTTACAATGGGTGTTTCGGGCCTGAGAACAAAGAAATTCTTAGGTTTTGCTTTCTTTGTGACAGAAAAAAAAAACCATCCATTTTTTAGCATATTTGCATTCTATCAGGCCCTTGATACGTTAGAATGCTTTTTTCTCATTCCAATTTCTCATTCCCATTTAGATTTTACTTTATTTCTTTTTTGGTTTGATTTAGTTGGTCTTCGTTTTTGATCAGAATAATTGTTTGAATACTGAAATTAAATCATCTTTAAATTTCAAATGTTTGCACTGATAATATTATACTGAACGGTCTGTTTCTCTCTCTCTCTCTCTCTCTCTCTCTCTCTATATATATATATATATATATATATATATATATATATATATATATATATATTCTTATTTTAAAGACCAATAATGTGATAGATTGTTTTTGCGTTGCCCTCACATAGTGCCTTTGCATCATAATATCTAAAAACAGCAAAATAGTCTATAAGTACGCATTAAAATGTCTATAAATGTTTTAAAAATATGTTATAAATGAAATATTAGTAACGAAGAAAGCAAAAATTTAGTTAAAATTTATTAACTGTAGTTTAGTGATAACTGTTAAATATATATTTTGCTTAATTTATAATAATTTTTATATGTTTGTAAATCGTGAAACTAAATTATGAATACAGAATAAACAGAAACGTAATTATCTGTTTTGATAAATACTGAGTAACAAGTAATTTCGGTTTACATAAGTATTATTAAAAGAACACATATTATTTATTCTTTTAGAAACGCTACATATATGTTTTGAGGATCACAACATCATAAATATTGATTTCAAGTCAGTCGATGAATAACGAAAAACACTCTAAATAAACTATAATAAAACAATGAAAAAAGAATTAATACAACAATATTTAAAGAAGATATGAATTAAAATTATATGTTTTTGTTTATAAAACAATTTAATGACAACTTCTTTTTTGCAGATATATTTAAAGGACATTATGCTTTTTTTTCGTATAATCGATGATCTAGGTTTGAATAGGTATTTTCATATTTTATAGACTAAATTTGTAAATATTTTGATATATTATGTCACTTATATACTTATGAATATATATATATATATATATATATTCATATCTATAGTGTGATTTTTATCTTTCGAAAAACAAGGATTTTTTTTTTTTTTTTTTTTTTTTTAAGTGTGCAAAACTTTTATGTATATATATAACTATATATATATATATATATATATATATATATATATATATATATAAAGAACGTATGTGCATTTATGGCGCAAAGTATTTAATGCATTGCCGAAAAGGATTTATTTGTATTACCTCACACGTAAAATATTAACATTGCTTAAAAAAAAAAAGCTTCTTCTAATAGTAGTTAAAAAAATTATAAGAAAAACACAGAAAGCAATCCTCATGAAATTAAGTATGTGTTTGTTTATTTGTATTTTAAAAGAATAATAGACAAATTTCGTTTACTCTTAGTACACCAGAAGTCAAGCAATGATGATTATATTCAGTATTTCACGGTGTATGTGGTGTTAGAGATTAAGGCTGAATGACTACTCAAGGGTCATAGGCCTGAACAGATGTGTTTCCCATGGGGATCTTTCTAAGACAGTGTTTAAACGGATGATGCCTCTCCCTGTTGGCTTGAGTAGAGTCCCAGACTTAACACCACCTGATTTTTGTAAATCTAATCTGCCCGATCAAATGCTGGCTTTCGCGTGTAACTAACTCATCGAATTAGGAACATCGATATAATATTTATTTATACAGATTTAACATACGCATAAATTTAAGATTCTTGAAAAGAAATTTTTATTCCAGAAACAATTTTGTGGTGTAATCCATTTGAGTGACTGCAACAGGAAAATGTCATAAAATGTCCAAGTTTTCCAAGTTTTTCATATTATTTCAAACTAATGTCTATACTTGGATAATTGAAACTATATTAAATTGATATTAAACATTCCATTGAGTGAAAAATAAAATAGATAGTTTTACAATGTTACGCCTTTTTCAAAATTTTAAATAAAATTTTCACAACGATATTTTGCTTTTCACAAAAATATTTATATTTTTGCCATAAATGAATTAAAGTTTTTAAAATGTGAATCGATCTTTGTAAAAACGTAAAGAAAAAATGGTTATTTTTATTCTTGTAATGTTTTTCTGGTGTCCAAAAATCTGAAAAAAAAAGCTCGAATCTTCTTACTCAATTGCTGAAAATTGTTTAAGAAAAATAATGTTTTAGGAAAGAAAGAATAATGAATTATTATTGTAATTTGCTTCTACAAAACATGTTTTTTAAAGCATTTTAAACACGTTTACTATGTAAGTGCCTCATACAGTGTGAATAACATTAAAAGTTAAAATTGATGATAGGCACTGAGAAAAATAATGCATAGGTTTAAATAAAATAAAGGGTCATTTTGATGCTGATGAACTTAATTTTGAGTCTTTCAAAACTTAAAAGATTATTAAATATTTCACATTTCAGTGCATATTGCCCATACTTATGTGAAAGTTTTATTTATGTGTATTTTAATAAAAATGAGAAACTTTAAATCCTTTTTCTTGGAGCAATTTTATAAAGATATTTAACATTTTGTTTTCTAAAGTTTTTTACAAAGAAACCTTACTTTTTTTTTTTGTCTAAATAAATATATATACCATAAAATACCATTCAAGCACTCCCTCAATGCCCACTGAAAATCGGGATATATTAGAGGTGGGGGCGGATAATTGGAAAAAAATATGTGAAAATATAGAATTTGAGATGCATTTTCCTGCTAAAATTAAATGGTATAAAATGATTTTAAGAGAAAACATACATATTTTTACTTTCTTCTATCTTCAATAGAAGAAAGTATTGGATTCGTAAAAATTTTCGATTTCGGGTTTTTGATGGATTTACACGTTTTGAGAGCTGTAGAACACGATTTTACCATTTTTAGAAAATGTCTGTCTGTGTGTGTGTGACAAAATTTTGTGGCATCTGTATCTCTGGAACTACTGCACAGAATTTCATACAAATTGGTATGTAGTTGCACCTTGACATAAATTAGTGCCTATCAACTTTTGGTAAAAATCGTCTTATAGGTTGCATTGCCATCCCGCTTTTTTCTAAATTTTTAACAGGGTGATATAGGGCAAAAATTTTCAAGATGGGTATCTTTCGAAAGGTCTCGTCAGTACCTTTAAAACGAATGGTTGAACTATAAATCTGTGATAATTTAAAACAAAGTTATCGATTTTTTTTTACTTTTTACGAAAAAAAACTTAGAAAAAAAAAAATTTTTTTTCTTTCTCTCCCCTTAATTTTATCAAACTCCCACGGTTTCCGTGTTTTGACAAACTTTAACAAATTTTCACATTTTACCCAAAATTTTGTCAAAGTCCCACTTTTTTTTTCTCCCCTCAAATCTATCAAACTCCCACGGTTTCCGTGTTCTGACAAACTTAAACAAATTTTTTCATTTTTCCCCTAATTTTGTCAAAGTCCCACGGTTTCCGTGTTTTGACAAACTTAGAATAATTTTCACATTTTACCCAAAATTTTGTCAAAGTCCCACTTTTTTTTTTTTTTTTTTTTTTTTGTTACTGAGTGAATTTGTATAGGAAAATATAGAAGAAAGTCTCGTGGTGGCCACAACATACTAGTTTAAGTTGCAATGATAAAAATAAAAATAATAATAATAATAATAAAAAGTAAAATATAAAAAAAAGTAAATAAATAAATAAAATAAATACCAGAAACGCTTCTTTAATCGGCATTCAATTAACCGGAAGATTTTGGAAACCTTTTTTCCCGTTTTCTGCAGATGCTAGAGAAAATTGAGTATGCAAAATATGAGGATCGAATTTAACCAATGGATCTTAGCTGGGAATAGCTGAAGGATTAATAATAGGGATCTTGCCGGTCTATTTTTTGTCCAGTTATTTTACCCTCCTCCCCTTATTTGTAAAGGAATATAACGGGCGTTATATGCAGTCTTTTTATTGATTATTTCAGTCATAATTTATTATTTTTTCTAATGATGAAAGTGATGACCACTCTTTTATTTAGACAATTTTTACTGATGCATTTACATAATTAAATACAAACTGATTCTGACTTTTTTCAACTGCAAGACACTGTTTGACAACTCGAAGAACATTTACAAGGTTGAATTAACGAATCTGGCAAAAACGGCTTATTATTTGTTTCGGGTGTAAGTCACTATTAAGCTTTTCATAGTCAAATAAACAGTAGTCAATGGACTGCTATTGTGTTTAAGGATCATTTTTCGAAATAAATGTTTGTGTTGTAGACCTTAACAATTGCAAAGCGTCTTACGTGAATATCACTTTCATTAAATTAACCCTTTAAGCGTTAAATCCCATCTTTTCCCGTCATGCGTAGTTGAAATAAAAGTCTAGTAGGACTAAATTTTGAAATAAATGTTGCTTTTTCCAGGAAAATATGTTTAATAAGTATCTGGAGTATACAGTACCAAATTCTCATATTTATATTCTGCATAGTATATATTTTATAGATCATTAAACAGATATACTGAAAAACGGCTAACGCTGAAAGGGTTTTAAAATTGAAACTTATGTTTTGACAAAAACTCAGTTTATATTGGAGTTCATCATCAAATAATTTCTACAAAAAAAAAAAAAAAAAAAAAAAAAAAAATATATATATATATATATATATATATATATATATATGCAGCATGTTTCTAACTCTTTTAATTGTTTACTATTTAGTTTAAGGTTTCTCAAAGGTAAATGGGTTGTTTGTACAAAACACTCAAATGCAGCTTTCAAACATTGCATTTTGCTGCTAAATCTACTAATAGTATCGCAACCATTTACAGCACGTAATATTGACAAAATATTACACGTGTTTTCACCCACGGATTCGGGTCCCCTTCGTGGAGAATCAAAATTGTGATGGCATATCTCCGGACCATTCTTAATGGTTAATCCCAGACCATCGCCAATTATATCTAGCGCAGTACTAGTGCGACGTAAGCCCAACCAACCCAGGGATTCGGCAGCCAAATGGCATTTTAGAAGATATATCTTTATATGAGAACCGTCGAACTATAGGCATAGACTAACAATATTTTCTAGTTCTTTCCAATAATAAATTTATAAGATGAATACATTTCTAATGGCGCCGAGGATAATACCATAAGCCGACTGAATTCTTACTGCATGAAATTTGTGACAAAACATCCTCGTGTCAGCTTCTAAGTGGTTTCATTGTAAATATTTTACCACAAGTAAAGATATTTGTAACATATTGTTGGATCTGGCTTTTTTGTTGGGTTTTGTTGCACCGGTGAAAATATAAAGACCACAATCGTCACTGTTAAATGGATTACAAACATCGAAACATTTAATAAAGGATCCTTACTTCATGAGGTTCTTGAATTACAATCAAACTACGCAGCTGATACGTGGATGTTTTGTCACATATTTTATGCAATAAGAATTCAATCAGCTCACGTTATTATCTTCAGCGCCGATACAGATGTGTTCATACTGGCAATTTATTACTGGAAAGAACTAGAAAATATTGGTTTTCTAAATGTTTGGATCGACGGTTCTCGTACAAGAAAATATCATCTAGGATGTCATTTGGTTGCTGAATCCTTGGCTGAAAGCGTATGTGATATTTTGCTACAATACCATGATTTAAGTGGTTGTAACACTGCAAGTAGATTTGGTAGAAGAATACGATGTTTGAAATGAGCAACTGTACAAACAATCCTTTTTATCTTCAGGAAACCTTGAAATAAATAATGACCTGTTAAATAATTGATCAAAAAAGGCACCGACAAGATCCATTTTATATATCTTCCAGCTATATTCAGCTAAAATCCATTAATGAAATTCGGTTCTTATATTTTGCATACTCACTTCTCTTTAGCACAGGCACTATTTTAAATAAATTGTTTAAAAACGTTATCTGCAAATTTACGAAGTTTGTGTTTTCTATTTTCATACAATCAATATCCGATTATATTTGAAAAAAAATAGTGTTTATATTTAAAAATAAGAATGTTATAGAAGGAATAATTAATGTAAAATAATTGTCGCCTATTCGAATAGACGTACTGTTGTGGTTAAGAGAGCGTTTATACCGCATTTCAAGAACAAATGAAATTAATGTGAAAAGCAAATGGAACATTTAATCGAGGGAGGGTGCTTTTGCAGTATTTTACAGATTTTACAGTATATTAATTTTATTTGAGTGGAAAATTCTCTGAAAAAAAAAAGAAAGAAATAGGTCAGTAACATTTAATAAAAGAAAAAGATACTGTAAATAAAATAGTTACAATTATATGATATCTCTTTGTTAAAAATTCAATATAACTTGAGATATTTAAACATATGACAATCAGAAATAATATAACTTATCTAATCAATACAAATAATCCTTTTTTAATTACATTTTTCTTCTCATATATAAAGGATAAATTTTTGAAGATAACAAATTTCATTCTATCTTAAAAAAAAAAAAAAAAAAAAAAAAAAAATTGAAATTCTTAATTAAAAATAAAATCCTTGTAGTGTCATTTGGGAGATATATTCATTATACATTTTTCATTTATTTACTAAATATGAAGTTTTTCGTTTGTTTTGATTACATTTCAGTTCCTACACGAAATAAATATTTTGAAACAGTAAGTTAATGATTAAACACAACAGATCGTAATTTATTTCCTGATTATTAAAGTAATATCTAGCCAAATATAAATGGTAAAGCAAAAGTAATTAGTTTTTTTTTTTTTTTTTTACAAATATAGATTAGTATTTTGGATTCATTGCTTTGTTATCATTATTTATTCGAATTTGATGCATTGTTATTATGTTAAGTTTTTTTTTTCTTTTCTTAGATTAATATTTTGAACCTGTGTAACTTCATTCTACATAATATAACAATACCATGCAATAATATATTTTTTATTAATATTAAATTTGAAATATAAAAGTATCTAGAAATCTATTAAATGTTCTTCTATATCATTGTAATCTGTTGTGTACCCTGTGTTATGTGCCACATAGTTTATAAAAATTCTAGCATCTGTGATTTATATTCCTATTTTGCAGGTTTTATTTTATACTAAAATAAATAAATTAATTAAAAAATAATATATATAGAAGCTTAATGTTACTAAGGATTTTGAATTTACTTGAAAATAAACAGTTGGGGGTGAATTATAATATTTTTGTCTTGAATTTTATTTGTCTTGCATAGAATAAATATGGAAATAATAAATAAATGTAAAAACAATCATTACGCCTTTTTTGCTGATCTTAATATTTCTAAAACATTTTCACAAATTTGAAATGTGCTAAATAAATATTCTACTCATCTGGGTATAGAAATAATTGATTCTAAGTTTGATCTACAATTAAAAATAATAATATAAGAACCAAAATTTTGAATACTCGCTGGTGAGAAAAAAAATATTCGCCATAAAAATTAAAGCTTAATCTTATCCTTTCTGCTGCGTTTGGATTCATTATGATTTAAAAACACCAACATTCATGAATTTTTTTATTTTACGTCAAGTACTTCTATTTGGACTATATTTAGAAAATCAGAATGAAGGTCCATTCTTAACTTTTACAAAAGTGATTTTTCTTGACTTTTTTTTTCTTTTCTTTTCTTTTTTTATTTTTTTATCAAAATCAAGATAAAGTAGAACAAACAAATATTTGAATGCCCACTTGAATTAATAGATAACTTCGCATGAGTTAGATCAACGTTTCCCAAATTTTACACTCTAATGGAACCCTTTTGATAATGTTCAATTTCTAGGAAACACTAGCGCATTATAAAAATAAATTAATTAATTCGTAACAATGACAACAGATGGCGATGAGATACAGCTCATTTTGATGGCTCATAACAAGAAATAAAGAAAATATTATACAGAATGTCGTTCACACTTTATAGAAACGATTTTAGTAGTTGAGTTTTATGTATAAATACCGTATCTTCTGCGTCAATTTGCTTTTATCTGGTGGCAGTGGTTTTTAACAATAGCTCTAGTTCGAATTTTTCATGAAATTTAACCATTTTCTTAGTACTATCATGCCAGTTGTATCCCATTCCTCTTGTATCATTTTCCAAAATCCGTTCAATGTTCTCGGATGCCGTTTTCCTAAGACTCGTTTTAATAAATCAAAAGCGCAAAAGTTCGTTAGAAAAGCACCAGGTGATTTTACAGGTATTTCATTAAATTCGATACATTTCATTCCTGTTTCTGATTTTTCCTTGCTAAATAAGCGACAGTTGATTTACACGTGTAACTAGAGGCTTTGTCAATTTGAAACTTAAATTTATCAATCACCTTTTCATATAAAGCTGGAATTTCTTCTTCAAAAATTTGTTCTAAAATAGCCCGCTGATAGTAGAGTGAATGAACTTTAGCCTTAATTCAGACTTTTTTCTTTTTTAATTTTTTGATGTAACAATATCCTAGAACTAACATAAATCCCATTGGGAACTTTTCTGTACAATAACAAAGCCACTTCGTATGATTATTCCAGTGATCTGAGCAATATAAAATGATCTTCTTTACTATAGTCACTTAAATATCTAAATACCTCATTGAGTGTTACTGCAAATTTCCATTTTTCTGCAGCTAGGTGTTTTTCATATTGTTTTTCTTTCAGCAATATGCTTTGATGAAAGCAGAAGAACATTAGGTTTAAACGTCTTCTTAATTTCAAATCTTCAGAAATAATTTTACTTACAGTAAAGAAGACATTTCTATTTTCTATGCGAAGGATCTTTGATTCGGCAAAGTTTCTTTTTGAATCGGAGACTTAACTTTTTTGTTATTTACCTGCATTTGAACAGTTTTAGGATGAATCTTCGTAGTTATATTTCCATTTTAACCTTCACGTTGGCGTTTTTCCATTTAAAATTTAATGTATTATAAGTGCCATTTTTAGAAATGTAAAAACCAAGATTTTTACACCCATTTATAATTTGGTGATATGAATATTTCTCCTCGGAAAGTGCAGTTACGTAATCTTTGAGCCATTTACCGATTTTAGAAGTCACTTCAAATAAATCTTTTGTTTTTACATTCCAATCCAGAGATAAAAGTAGCAGACGATTATTCTAATTTTTTTTATTTTTAACTGTAAAATACAAAATTAAATTATAAAATCGTTTCCATAAATTGTGAATGTTCTTCTGTAATAGTTTAAAATTTAATTATCCTTACAAATAAAGGTAAATTAAAGTAATGCTATACATATAATGTTTTCAACTAATAGAGCCAAATAAGTAAAATATTATAATAGATTTAAATTAAATTCTCATTAAAAATACAATTAACTTAAAATAATACCATACAAGTAGCGTTTTATAGCTCATAGCATGAATTAAAAAAAAAAATAATTATATATATATATATATATATATATATATATACATATATTATAATTGTTTAAAATTAAATTCTTCTTCCAATAATATTAACTTAAAATGATTTTATCTAATTCATATAGGCAGTGGTATGTATATATGTATATATTTCAAAAATTTAACAATATTGTAAATAATATTACACTCTAATTAAGGGGGGCATACTATTGTAACAATCGCAGCTATCGTAGATCACAAGTCGGATCGTACACTCGGCAGCAAAAGTACCCGAGCACTAGCAATAATCACTGTCTAAAAAAAGTACACTTAACACTGCTTTGTTAAATAAATCCTTGTTGAATCATGTTCTTAGACTTACTAAGAACATAACTCGACAAGGATTTATTTAAAAAAGCAACATTAAGTGTACTTTTTTTAGACGGGTATTATTGCTAGTGCTCGTATACTTTTGCTGAAGACTGTAAGATCCGACTTGTGATCTAAGATTGCTGCGATTGTTACAATAGTATGCCTCCCTAAATTATTTCTTGTACATGCGTTTCTTAACCCTAACTGTAACGGTGAAGGTTTTTATTTGTCGTGGATTGTGAATTATTGTACGCTCATTGCTGGTGGAAGATAAAATAAATACCTGACACTTAAATTGCTCAACAAGTTATCTTATATATATATATATATATATATTACTCCCGCATCTCTAAAAAATAATAACGTATTAAACCAATAAAACCACATGATCCTACACTTATTGCATCAGTAATGCATACACAGTTACACTAGATTCCAGCTTCTGATAGTTGAAACAGTGTATGCATAGTCTCACAATGTTAATTTGGAGTTTAATGAAAATCGCTGAAGAATAATTTAATCTCCTTCATTTCTTTCGTGACTTTAATATTTCTCCCCTAAATTCTTATGTACTCGCTGTCATTCACTACGGTATGTTTGTGAATCTCAACCAAATAAAAAATGCGCCTCAATTTTAAGGTAAATACAAGTTTTTTCATTTGTTTCTCCGTGGCTCAGTTAATAAGAGTGCTATGTTAGTAGTAATCCGGTGGTCCCGCGTTTGATACCCTGAAGGTCCGGAGTCTTGACAATTAGTAGAAAAGATGTCAATTGATGAAAGAAAATTTATCGTCGACTATACAGTATTCTAAGAATTTTTAAAGAGTTTTTTTAAGAATCCTTTTTCTTACATCTCTTTTTAGAAGCAAAAAAGAGTTTTTGTGGACTACAAGCGCCCTCTATTGGGCGGGATATTCACTAAAATGTCAATTAAACAATTAATAATACAAAATAAAAATGATTAGGAAAAACACATAAACATTAACGAAATCAATAAAATGTTAAGTTGTAATATAAAAAAAATAATAAGAAACTAAAATAATAATAAAAAGTTGCCTCAAAAGAATAATTAAATTGCAGATATTGGCCCTCAATTAGAAAATGAAATCACAAAACTTATAGGCAATTGTGTGGTGCTGCCATCTGTTGTGAATTTTAAGAAATAATTTCTCTTTTCTTAACACAGTTCAAATTTCCCCAATTTTGGTTAATAAACAAAAAAGTTACTTTTTTTTTTTTTTTTTTTTTTTCCGAATGAAATTTTATTCTAACTTCGAAAAGATTTATATGATACGCTTTAATAAGAATTTGGGTTTTAAAAAATTTTTTTAAATAGATTATTAAACTATTCAAATGTTAGCTTTAAGAACAAAGAAATTCATACAAATTTTGACAATGTCTGAAGAGACTGACAGAGCATAGCGGAATCACCAAAATGCAGATTTTCGGTAGAGTCGTCGGCTAAACGCTCTTTTCATAGTCACATTTTCTTCCTCCACTGAATTTACCAGAGTACAATATCGTACCAGAAATAAAATTGTGTTAAGGTTACGGGAAACCTTGGTTGGGAAACGCATCATTGGTGTACAATGACACAGAAAAGACTTTACTGTTATATTTCACATTAAAATACTATTTTAACTTTCTTTAAATTACAATTTTTGAATATTTTTTAAATTACAATAGCAATAAAGAATGCATCGCACATTTTTGTAGTTTGTACATTATATACGTTTATACTGAAATATTAAAAGATCAGTAATTAAGTATGGCTCCTTACATCATTTTTAAATTTTAAGTTATCCATGTCAAGTTATACGTTTAAAACAACTGATTAAGATAATCGATAAGCTTCACGAAATACTACGTTGATTTTTTAACTGAATAGTAGTTTCTATCTTCTGTTTATCTGCTACCTTTTCTTTTTTGTACATAGCCGATTACATGAAGCTATCTTTTCTCGGCGCTATCTATCTATCTATCTATATAATCAGGCTCTCTTAAAAAAATAAGTATAAAAGAATGTAAAATATAAAAAGTACTTATGTTGTTTCAATGTTTGTTATTCTCTCTTCTAGAGGGAAATTACAGAAATAATGGTGTCTTTATAAGAAAATGTGATATACTTTCCAATTAAGCACTTCTAAAATATATTAAATTCTATAGTTTAAATAGCTCTTCCAGTTTTACAATACTCGCCTCCAGGCTCTGCAAGTGGTTCTATTTCAATTACAATAGAATCTTACTTTTTTCTTTCTTCTGTCGCACCACCAGGCTACAGAATTATCTGTATTTCTAAATTAATAGCTCCCATTACCTAAAACAACTTGGTTCATGTGGTCTGATTTCTCATTGGGGAAGACAGTACGTATGTATAATGCACTTGAATAAATGAATAACTACTCTATGTTTTTAGTTATTTCCTATTTCAATTTTCCTTTTTATACTACCTATGTATTTTATCTTTTGAAATTTGATTTAATACTTATCATTACGTTCTGTTGCTCCTTATCCTTATTTCTTTTTATGCCTTAAAATTTTATATATATATATATATATATATATCAGGGGCGTACCGTGAATGACGTTTTGGTATGCTCCATACGGGTGGCTAGAAACAGCTCGTTATCATGAAAAGCTCATTGTTCTTACTGACTGTTGAAATGTTGTCATACCTACGTTGTTTCTCGAAATAAGCGAATTAACCAATAAGATGAATGAATATCCATTTTAATTGTGCTGTTTCTAACTACCCGAGTGGAGCATACCCAAACCGTCATTCACGATACGCCACTGATATATATATATATATATATATATATATATATATATATATATATATATATATATATATATATATATATATTTAGTACTGTTATATTTTATTTTATGTTTGCCCTGCAAGCAGGGGTGATTGTGACTCAAAGTTAAAAACCCTGAAAACTAGAGCCTCAAATTAGAAAAAAAAACAAAATATCAAATAATACTCAAACTATTTAGGCCAGAAGCCCTCAATCTGTTTACATTTCATTCACATATCACCTGGAGGACAAATGAACAACCAATGAAAACAAAAAATAACTTTATAAGAAATAAAAATTACACATGGGTTAGAGTAAAAACCCTGAAATCAGGGGTCAACCCTGAACACAAATACCCCTGCCTGCAAGGAACCGAATATGTAGTGGTTTCTGATCTTCATTAATCGGTTCTGCGTCATCAAGTGCTCGATGCGGTTCATCAGGCTACCAACGCGGGAAAAAACATTCCCGGTGGTGCATCTAAATTGTGATGATCTCGATTTTTCGAATTCCTTTTTTGACTTTTTATTCCCATATATAATTTTCATCTTTTTTGGCACACAAAATTAATTTTAAAATTAAGTTATGCGTCTTAGGTGTTTTGTGATGTAGTAGCTCACTATGCGGTATTATTGTGTTTATTTGCCTCCTGTAAACTGTAAATAACCCGTATTTTTTTCTTTGCCAAGTAGGTAAGGACTGTCCAGAGGTTTTCACATTCAAAGCTTTAAAATTTAAAATTCCACATCCTCTTGTGTTTAACGAAGGCATAAATGCTCAAGCATATTTGGTAATATTTTCGTATATCTAATTAATATTAAGGTTAAATTATATATACACTAAGTGACAAAAAAAAAAAAAAAAGGGGGGGCGCACTTCAGAAAAAATGACATGCTTTTTTTATTTGTAATAACCTTAAAATTAATGGTTGAAACAAATAAAACTGTCATGTTTGCATAATACCAAAGGGACGAAATGATACCTATGTACATTTTCGATTTCATAATTCGTTTCATTACAAGCTATGAAGTGGGGGTAACAGGCGTAATTTTTAGACAAAAAGTAAACTTTTGTTATAAAAAGGGTTTCGTTGGGTATAGTTAAAATTTTATATTTTTATATTATTAATATTATATGAATTTTCTTATCAGAATACTCAATTAATGTCTTTGTAAATAAAGAAAAATTAAAAAAGTATCAAATGATTACCCTGGCAATTGGGGTAATTCTTAGAAATGCACGGGGTAATTATTAGACACTGGATTTCTATGTTTTAAGAATAGAAAAAAAAAAAAAAGATTTTTAAAAACAATACTAGTCAGTCAGTATTTGCTTATATCGTGTACTTCAAATAGGGTAAAATAATTGGCAATTTAATGCATGCACACAAAAATAAAGTTACATGTTTGATTTCACACTTTATAAAATTTAATAAAAATCAGGGAAAACATGGCAATTGCTAAAAACGTAGTTTAATTATTAAATCTGGATATACTAGACATTAGGTCAGTTGTGGTGGTAAAGCAGAAGAATTAAAAAGTAAATTAATTCAAAAACAGACTTTATTGACATTAAGTTATTATCCATTTCAACATGAAACACAAATAACTTCAATTAATTTTTCTTAGTTCATTCACAAAAACATCCTTATGGAACTTCTTAAGGGTTCTATAAACGTCAGAAATCTGATCACTGCTTGAAATTTTAAAGGGATAAACAGAATCTGTCTGAATTGGACCATAAAATAGATTCAGAAACTTTTTCAAAATCTGGTACTGGAGGTCACCAAAATTTGCTGTCCTCATACCATTTCAAAAATTTCAATTCCAGATGCTCTTTTTATTTTCTTTAAAGAATTCCAACACTTTCCAAATATAATATGGAGTTTCATAATAAACAACAAAAAAATTTATCACTAGCAATCTTATTTATTACATTTGTTAAGTTAATTTCAGTTGATGTGGACTTTTTGGTGAGACATATTTTTTAATATTAATGGTAGCATCAGAGTTGCCTATTAAACTTATGTCAGAGAATGCATCGCTGTGAAAACTTTCATCATCTGAAGAACTTCCTGATTCTTCTGGTAAAACCTTTTTATTTGAAGTGATGTTCTTTTTCTTGAAGGAAACAATTTTCTCTTCTTTTTCTTTTCTTTTTTCATATAATCATCATATGTTATAACAACTGCAACTGCATCCATATTTATTATCATCTTAAAATGTTTTAGTTACTTATACTTTACTTTAAGGGTAAATAAATAATGTAGTTCAACCTTTAGAATAACTATCAAGTTCTTTCACAAAAAGTAAATAAAGACATCAGATTATAGGTAACAAGCTATAATCTGTATATTCATTGTAATAATGACATAATTTTTGACTGTAAAGCCGCTATCAAACGAAGAACCATACGACAGTTTTTAGCACAAAATACCTCATAAACAGGTTTCTCATGCGGGAAACGATCCAAATATGCCGTTTGATACAAATTGCCGAATGTATGTTCGTCAATCACGCATTTTCGACTGTTTAAATCACATACGGTAGTCTTTAGGACGAAATTCCCCAATCAGAGAATCGCGATTACAAAACACCCTCTATTCTTTACCCTTTTAACCCTTTATCTACTGCATTATGATACAGACAAAAATTGTGTTTGAAACATATATTTTTAGTTACTAAAGTGCATTATTTAAAGATATATATATGTTAAAAATTATACATATAACCTCATCATAATAATTAATGAGAATTTTGTGAGGTCGTACTTTAGTGTACCACTGGTACATAGAGGTCGAAAACATTATTTCGATGTGAAAAAGGTGTAGAGAAATATTTACTCTTTATATTTCTCATTTTTTTCTAAGATTAGTGGGATATTCTTGAAATAATATAGGAATTAATTATAACACACATGAAGGTCGTGAAAAATATCAAGCAAAAACAGCAAGTGCACTCCATAAAATCCCTTATGGAAGAAAAATGGCTCTATGTATCGTCTATTGCTTTGTAGTGAAATGAAAGGGAGGCACATCTGTTCCCTTCTTATAAATATCTTTGACATTTCTTCTATAAATTAGATTTTATACTCTTTTTAAAGTAATGGTACTTTAAAGTACCGTCAGTAGATAAAGGGTTAAGCATCTTTGGGGGGAGAATAATAGCCAAATGTTGGGTCCGTTGTTTACATTTCTAGTTTTCGTTTTTCCGTTTATGCATAAAAACAACCCTACTGAAGTCGTTTGGTCGCTTTTGAGCGGCAATAACTTATATTTTAGAATATATCGTCTTCCGTCTGATAGCACCTTAACTTAACATTTTTGTTTACTTGAGTTTTACTTTATAATGAATTGTAAATATAATAGTTTAAGTTATGTGATTTTTTAATATAATTAATATAAAAAATAATTTAAACCTATATTTTCATTGTTTAAGAATTACCCCAGGATGTCTAAACATTACCCCAAGAATTGTCTAAGAAATACCCCAGCATGAAACAATACAAAAATGCCTATTAGAAAGGCATATACTCATCTCAGTTTAAGAATTCTGCAATTTTCTGTTAATAAATTTGAAGGTAATGAATTTCTTCTTTAATACTATTTAAAATCTGCAACTAAACTAAATAAATATATGCAATAAGCATATTTGAAAATATTGAAAGTAAAAGTTGGTAGGTAATTTTTCAGAGACATTTTTCCAGTAAAATAGAAAACTTGCTAATATGTGGAGTACTGCTTGGGAAGTTTTTATACAATGAGAAAGACATTTAAAAACTTAAGATCAAATACAAAATCAAATAAAGTTAATAACTTTTAAATAACTTTTAAACAACAAGTGCGTCTAAGAATTACCCCAACGTTATCGTGTCTAAAAACTATCCCGGTTACACCTACTTTATAAAAATCTACATAAAACTTTCTTTTTAAACATAATGCAATAGCCATACACTTTGTATTATATTATAATTTATTAAATGAAATAAACAAGTTATATTTTAATATATGAAATAAAACAATTTACTTGTTAGTTCTAAGCAATTTTTAAATAAAAATATGTATTCTGGATTGGGTTAATTCCACCTTTATATAGAATTACTGCTGTAATGCACAGTGGCATAGTATTATACGTTTTTTCATATAAATCTCAAAACCTTCATATTGTAAATAATTTTTCTAGTTCTTGCAAAGTTGTAGGCTGCAAATTTCGAATCCTCCTCTCTCTCCCCGCACCTTTTTATGACTAAACATTTTCGAGCGAATTGAGATTAGGACTGTTTCCAAGTCTAATAAAGAAAAATATTCTACGATATTCTTTGTGGGATTTAACTTAGAGTGAAAAAAGATATTATTACTTACAGAATTATAGGTGCTCATAGGAATGGATAGGTAATTTTAAGAATTTGATTCAAACTGACGTACCACAGACCTCGTACAGCACGGTGCATTATCATCTTGAAATTCTCTTTGAAGAAAAGTCTGAAATACCTCCAAAATAGTCGGCCAGGCGCCACTTTTATTACCACTGTGTTTTATTTTGAGTTAATTGGTCCCTTGAGCATGAAAATTTGCCCGATTCCTTGAAAAATTGTGCACCGCCGTATCATAATGTACGGAGAAAATGTCACTGTTTTAAGAGTGCTATTTTCATTAAGTCGATCACATTTTCGACCTCATTCTAGTTTTATTCATCAGCTCGAATTAAAGTAAACTTGATTCATCAGAGAAAAACAGTTGAGCCTAATAATTAACTGATATATTTTTTAAATTTTTCCTCGACTAAAGTATTGTTTTTTCTAATTCTTTTCCTTAATAATGTCTTTTTTCGCAGATCTTCTGTTCTTTAACTTGCTTTGTTTAATTGTTCCCGTGTTGTTTTTGAAGAAAGTAATTCACTATGCACTTTTTAAAAAATCTTTTTTAAGTTCTGAACATGATACAAATCGATTTTTTAAACATTTGCTTTTTAATTTGCTGTGATCTTGTTTGGATGAGCAACGTGACTGTCTAAAGCCAAATTTCCAGTTTAAACGGCCAAACAATTTTATATTTTGCTAAAAACTCTTTCAGCAATATTTCGTTAACATTTAATTATTTTACTATCTCACGTATTAATTTTTTTTTTTTTTTTCATTCAAAAATTAATACTTTTTGTAATATCGTTAACTGCCTTATTCTTTCCATTTTTGAAATAATTTCTAAAATTACAGTTTTTCTGACAAGTGCATTTTTTTTTAACGCTGGACGTGTATGTGGAGGACAAAATAATAAAATCTATTCGAAAATTTGCTTTTTAAACGATAAAATTGGCGGTTGCAGAAGGTGAAAAGGAAAATATCCAAGTGTGGCCTTTTTTTTTTTTTTTTTTTCTTTTGTCGCTTACTGTATATGTAACTCCATCTATTTATAGTTCATTACTTAAAAATATTTATTTATTTATTTATTTTTTAACATGATGGATTTAAAAACACAGACAACACTCCCAATGATTGTGCGTCATTGTATGTTTAAATAACTATTTATTATGTACATCATTATTTATCTTTGTACACAGCTGATGTACACTACTAATATCATGCACAACTCATTCTGCTATTGCTATGTATGTTTCACACTGATGATGCACCACTTACACTGCTCCACACTGCTAATTTTATGATCATTATTTTGATTTTCTATGCTCAAACTTTTTCTTTTACTTTCCTTCTTCCAATTTGAATTTCCATGCAGCTTTTCATAGTTTTAAAAACACACGTATATTTCAACAGTAGTTCTTAGACGCCATTGATGTCTGATACTAGGAAATTACTCACATAATGTTCACCCATGTTATTTTCTTTTTTCTTGCACAGTAAAAAAATTCGGATTATTTTAAGCCCCAATCTGATTCAATTTGCTGGCTATAATAGTGTACAATTTTACTATATTTTGGTATTTATATTACACCAAAATCAGTCAAAAATCGTGCCCCGTCTTTTACAGTTAGAAAACAGACAACGACTTTTTAATTCAAAATACCTGAATTCTTTTTTTTTTTTTTTTTTTTAGTGTATGTTATTTATTGCATTTTTCATTTTACACTATTTTTAATTAGAAGTAATTTCTTATTTATACTTCATATTCATTAATTTTATACAAAGTTCATTGTTATTCACTCAACACACATAATACAAGTATTTATTAAAATTTATTTGTTAATATATTAATCTCGTTACTAACTTCGTATTTAGACGTCGCTGTTTTTACGCTGCACTGCTTCAAATTCATTTTCGCCTAATGAAGAATCAATTTATTTTTATCGATCCAAAATAATTCTTACTCTCATTTTATGGTGCTCGCTAACAAAATTTGCATTTATTTTTTAATAATATCATTAATGTTATTCACTTAAATATTTCAACTCATAGCACATTCGAATTCGAGATGTAAGTTTAAAAATATATATATTGAAGAATTGTTTTAATGAATATTGATTTACAAATATATAGTAATAACAGTTTGATTAAATATACTTAAATCAAAAGTTATTATTACATTAAGTTACATTCATATTAAGTTACATTCATATTAAGTACTTTTTGACACATATTTCTTTCAAAGAATTTAATAAAAAATATTCCACATAAAGATATTTAAATTTAAAGATGAAATACAAAATCTACAGATAAATATAAAATAAATATCATATTTTGATTCAGAAGTATATGCATATCTATTCCATTTAAAAAGGCTATTCAGAAATTCATTTTGTTTTAGCCTCCCGTGATCTTAATCATCACATTCTCAGAAGATCGCATCGTCTAAATTATTATAATGATTCTTAAATACCATTTATACTCCACGCGGTGCAATTTATAGCAGCATTTTCTGAGAATAACGTGTTTGGGAAACATTTGTAAGCAAGATAATTATCCCCGTATAAAGGTTTCCTTGTTAAATTGATATTTCAGTCTTTAGAGTAGAATAGTAATAAATTCTAACTAAAAACATATTCTTATTCAATATATAGCGGAGAATAAATTTTTATAACCTATTATGGAATGCTATATTTTGAAACAGAACAAATAAAACAATAAAAGAATTAAAATAAAATGAAATTTTATTTTTGTATGAATCTTTTCTTTAAAAAAAAAAAAAAAAAAGTAATATTCTGGTGTAGTATTCACACGACTTTCTCTTACCTTAAAATTTAATATTATAAAACCAGATTGGAGATTAAGGGGTAAGATAACGAGTTATGTTATACAAAACTACGTTAAAACAATTCAAATTAGGATTTTGAAGAACTTTATATAATTAATAATTCTGTGTGAGGGGAGTGGTAGTCCCCCCCTCACATCGAATGATGATTCTATCGATATTTATATAGAATTCAAATATATTATTACAATTAAAAGTTAATTTAAAATTATGCAAACACCTTTCATATGCACTATTGTTTTAAACTTATCAATCTTGATTAAAGAAAACTTATATTAACTTCAAAGTACAATATGTGAATTGCTTGAAATTGTATGTTTTTAGTTACTTTGATAAGAGACAGAGAGAAAGATCAAACGCTTAAAACTTGACATCCCCATTCAAGAAACCTCAAGACGGGTAAATACACAAAAAACAAGCGATGAATACTTAGCTAAAAAAATACTTTATTTACAGTATGGCTTTGAAGAATTAATTTCTATTCCTGAGCCGTTTTTCTGGACATGGTGAACTATTATAGTAAAGAACTTCCAATAATTACATTCAGTAAAAAAATAATAGTTTCACTTAATTATTGGCAGCGCTGTATATCGTCTAAAAGTTTTGCAAACACCACTTGGTGCACTTAAATATAATCTTATATTGATTACACACAGAACAAAATCATGTTCTTCGAATCATGTTCTTAGACAGACTAAGAACATAACTCAACAAGGATTTATTTAACAAAGCAGTATTAAGTGTACCTTTTTAAGACGGGGATTATTGCTAGCGCTCGGATACTTTTGCTGCGAAGTGTACGATCAAACTTGTGACCTACGATAGCTGCGATTGTTACAATAGTGTGCCTCCCTAAAATAAAAAAATGTGCATAGTAATACGATATAATATGATCAAATTTCCACACAATTTCTCTGTTTATTATAAAAACAATTTAAATTAATTTTCCATTGAAAGTAATGTTTAAAATTATACATGCGGTACGCATTCGTTAGTCTTATGGAGGGACTACTTTATTCTACAGCAGGACAATGTTGCCATACACGCCTCAGCGGTGACAAAATGATGGCCTGAAGATAAATGCACACCATTATTACAATGGCCAGCAAGCTGTCTAGACCTTAACCCTGCAGAAAATCCATGAAGCATGGTGATGGTAAAGGTTTATTAGCATGGAAAAAAAATTCAATCTCTAGGAGAAGTAAACAAGAACGAAAAATCATGCGGTACGGATTGATTATTATCAGTTTTCAACTGTGTGTACTTGTCGCATCGAGAAACTTTTAATGTTCTTTGCCTACGTTATCACACAACGGACAAGCAGTAAGCCTAAAAGGCATTCAGATAGAATATTTGAATTTATAATCACTCTTAAATATTGTTGGAAAGTGTTAAAAATGCTTAACGCAAAAGGAAATGCCGCCCTTAAATTCTAATTGCAGTACGTAATGTATCTGAATATTTTAGTGTAACCCTGTAAATTTGAAGGTTAACCCTATCAAATACTATACAAAACATTTTTTTAGTATATTAACAATAAATTTCTCTTATTTTTTTTATTTCTGCAGAAGAAAATTATTTAAATGTAATTTTTAAATATATCTGTCCTAAAACTGAATGCATTGGCATTTTTTTTTTTCTTTTGGTGGGTGTCCCGTCCCTGTACACATACCAGTTTTATAGGATATATTAATGCCATTTTAAATTCGAACATTCCACAGTGAACTTGAATATTATATATCATTCTTAAAAAAATCATAAAATATTTACGGGCGCATGAGGCAGGCAAATTACAGATATACAGTCGGACATTCGGGCAGAGATATGCACAAATTGGAATCATATTCACACTTAAAAGGGATAGACAGACGGACACGGACAGACAGATAGACAGATCGAAGTCAGTAACACTTTTCAACCTTGTTGGAAAATGTTAAAAATATGCCTCAGAATATAGTTTAAAATAATATTCTCTGTATTCAAAAAAAAAAAAAAAAAAAAAAAAAAAAAACTAATTAAACATTACGTATTCTATGGGAAAATTTAAAATAAATTGTTTTAAACTATTTAACACATTAACTTTTTTACTTATTTTCTTTTGGAAATTGTTGAACTAATTTCAAAAATGGCCATTAGGTGAAATATCTTATCATAAATATGCAAAAAGAAAAAGGAAAAAGCGTTTTTAAGTTTAGAGAAATTTTTGGCTTAAATCACCTAAATGTTAACAATATAATATTCAAATAATCTTCAATTTAGTAAATAAATAATTTTGTAATTAAATATTATAAATTGCAAAAACTTACAATTGTTGTTTAAGGTAAAAAAGAAAAAAATTTGTACGATCCTTCATCAGGTAAAAAAAAACTAGGCATGGGTACATCATCAAAGCATCAAGTCTTTTAAGACACTTGAACATGATACCTTACATTTTGTATTAGTGCTGCCATCTACTGAAGAAAGAAAGAACAAAAGTTTAAAAATCGTTCAAAAGCAAAGAAAAATCATTGTTAATTGTTGTATAAAATTATGTTAAATAATGTCAAATAGTTGGTTTTAGTGCAAAACCAATTAACGTTAAAGGGTTAAAGATTAACATAAAAATATGCGATAAAATTAAAAATAAATAAATAGTAAAAAACCATAAGCCGAAAAAAATAGTAACAATTTTTAAAAATAAGTATGAAAATTTACTGAATACTGATTACTACATTAAAATAATAATTACTTTACTTAATAGTAATGTAAATTTTAATTGTTCATTTCCTATGCAGAAAATAACTATAATTCAATTATTATTTGAAAAGTTAAAAATTAAAACTTTTTTTAAAGTATATTTTTTTTGTACTTGTAAAAATCGGCGTTAAACACCAAAATATGCATAAAATTATGTAGAGCATTAATAGTTTTCTGTATAATTTTTGTCATTACAGCACATGCCGAGGTATAAAATATTAGATTAGTTCTTAAAAAAAATATTGATAATAATATAAATATTTATTACAACGATTACAAGAATGCAAACTACAGAAAAAACTAAATCTTGAGAAAAAATTTTCCATAAACGTCTAAGATAAATGTGCAAATTCTAGAAGTAATTATCAAAAAAAAAAGGCAGAAAAATATTTCTCGCTAAAAAAAAAAAAAAAAAAAATGTAGAAAAACGACATAAAAACAGTTTTTTTTTTCTTTTCTTTTTTTTTTTTTTTTTTTTTTTTGTTAGTAAACATGACACTTGACACTTCACCACCTGATCCTAAATAATATTTATTCAAAATATTTGCGTAATTAATAAAATTAATAAGAAAGATAAATTTTATTTAATCAAATGCATTTAAAGGAACATAAATCAATAAAAGGAATGCCTTGTCTGCAGTAAATAAATTATCCATTAAATAAAATCATTACATTTACCAAGTTTTTCGTATTTTATCATTAATCTCTTATAAAATGTAAACATTTGTAACAGTATATTTAAAAAAAAAAATGTGGATCAATTTATCAGTGTTTAATAAAGATTTATATGTGTCCAAGAAAATCAAAAGTATTTCTATATTATGATTTTATGATAATACTTTTAAGTATATTTTGCGTAGAAACATTATAAATAAAATGCCATTCTAGTGAAATATAATATTACACTTATTTTCTATCATTATAAAATAAAACATCTCGAGTTTTTCAATTCCACTTTCAAAATATTTAGTAATGAACGATTAGTAATAAACATTTAAATAAGGGAAGTCGTTAAATAAAGAGAACAGAAAACGATAGTAGAGAATTTGTTCGTATTCTCTTAAGTTGTATGTTCTTCATTCAATCATAATATTTCCAGTGCGTCCCTATGAAAGTATTATAATTGGTAACCTAACAATAACAAATATTTATCTCTTATTTTTATGTTTTAAACAAGTTAGCATTACTAAAGTATACTTTAAATATTTTCAGTCCATAGATTGCAATTTATAAAAACTCCTCTTGGTATGACTTAAAAAAAAAAAAAAAAAAAAAAAAAATAGAAGTCCTATTTTCATGTAAATTTGTAGAATTCTTGTGATAATAATCTCTAACATGCCGACCAATATCTTTATCGAATCTAGAGTTTAGAAGTATTGCACTTAAATTATTTTGAGTCCACTGGCCACAATGATGAACTATTCTTCTTTGTGTACCTTTAAAACAATTATAAGTGCTGTATTCATAAAAATTTACACAAAGTGTGTGACGATGACCTATAATCTATTAAACAATTTTTATAAACAAACTCAAGTTAAGAGTTAAATTAAAAACACGTGTCATTATTGTAATAAAATTAAAAACACTTTAAAAACACGTTAAAAATACATTTATTAAAAATATAAAAACTTCCAAAGCTTTTCGCCTAGATAAAATAAGGCATCACCAGGGAATTAGTTTTACAGTTACTACATATATAACTGCTCTGTAGTATGTGTAAAACTAATTCCCTGTTAACGTGTTTGTAAAGTGTTTTTTATTTTATTAAACAATTTTTAGCTCAACCGAAAAAGACATTTGAATGCTATCGCTTTTCAAATAATTCGAGTCTATTGGTCATAATAATGAAGACTTCTTTGTGTTCATGTATAAGAACTATAAGTTCTATATTCATGGAAATCTGTAGAAATCGTATAATGTGACCTATAATCTGCATAACAATTTTTAGATCAATTGGCTAAGCAGTTTAGACGTTGTCGGTCTTCAAATAATTCGAATGCATTGACTATAATGATTAAGAATCGTTCTTTGTGTCCCTGTAAAATAAGAATAAGTCTCACACTTATGAAAATCGATACAAATCGTCTGACAGAAACCAATAACATACCTACTAAATTTGAAATCATTCGAATAAAGCACTTAGACGATATCCCAATTTAAAAAATTTGAGTCCATAAGTCATAATGATAAAGAATTCTTCTTTATGTCCATAAAAAAAAAAAAAAAAACTAGAAGTGCTAATACAATATTTTTATTAAAATCACACAATCAACTGTGGAAGAAAATCATATTTATTGAAATTTTATTTTTCTATTTTACCGACTGAGTGAAAATAATGCCTGGACCGGGAGTCGAACCCCGGAAAAGATTGTATTTCTTTCTCACATTATTTAATGGTGTTTTCCATTTCCTGCGGCTTATTTCTGTTGAGCTATCTACATGATAGACTAGAGGTGTTCCTGCCTAAAGGTTGTCTGAGTGAGTAATGCTGACCGGTTTGTCGGCCTGGATAGCTCAATTGGTAGAGCCTTGACCTTGTAAGTCAAAGTTCCGGGGTTCGACTCCCGGTCCAGGCATTATTTTCCCTCAGTCGGAAAAATAAAATTTCAATAAATAGAAGTGCTAAACTTATCAAAATTTATACAGTGCTTTCGACGGTGATCCAGAAAATGCTCACAAACATTTAACTCAATGAAATGGGTGTTTAGACGCTATGACACTTTAAATAATACTGCTCTGCAAAAAAAAAAAAAAAAAAAAAAAAAAAAAAATCGAGATCTGTTACTATTCTTTCCTGATTCTTATATAAAATGACCTCCTGAAGCCGAATATGACTCCCATTTTGGCCGGTCACCCACTGTTTTCTAGAAACACCAACCCTTCCCTCAATTTCTTTTCTTGTTCGATAATTTTATGACCATGAATTTGATTTGAAGAATGAAAAATAATTAATTTAACACCTATCCATACATATATATATATTATATATATATATATAAAATTTTAAAAATAACATTAATAACAGATTAAAAAATATAAGACATGTAATTCAGTGGCAAATCCCCCCCCCCCCCCAAAATTTTTATTTTATCTCAAATGTCCATGTTCTAGAATTTTCCAACTCTGTATCGCCTCAGAAGATAATTAACGGTTAAAATAGTCCTCCCCTCCTCCTAAAAATAATATTTATAGCCATAAAATCCCATCACTGAAAAATGATAAACATAGGAGGCCATTCCTAAACAATGTTGGGTGATAGCAAAGATTCCTAGATCTCTAGGAAGCTTTGGTGATAGGCCAAAATGGGCGTCGTATTCGGATTCAGGGGTCATTTTACATAAGAATATGCTAAAATGGCGTCAGAGGCAATTTTCATGCTGATCAGTGTAATTTAAAACCATAGGACATAATGTTAGATTTTTTTTATTTTTTCGTGGACCTAGGAACAAAAAAAATTATAAATGCTAGACTCATCTAAATCCACGCAGTTCTTGTGACGGTGACATATAACATATCTTTTAACTTACAGCTCAATCGATCAATACATTTTGATGTTATTGTATTTAATCACAAACATATACACAAGCAAATGCACACATACATGCACATACATACATACATACACATACACACATACATACACATACACACGCATACATACACACACACATACAACACAGTAAAAATAGCAATAAATTAGCTCAGGAATAACTTAAAATATATAGATAAATCAAAATTACATAGTCGAATTTTTTCATGATAATGTATGTTCGGAAAGTAAAACTTTAATCATAAATTTACTCTAAGCTACTGAAATAATATTCAAAGTTTTCGAAGGTCTTTTTTAACATAAAATAAAAAACCTTAAAAAATTGTTTTTTGTATTTTAAGTAAAATAAATAAATAAATAAGTTTTTTAATTTGTAATTTATATTGCAAACTTCTTACAAGGTTTACCCTTTTCTGCCTTTTTGTAACGGCATCCCACCGCTAATTTAAAACCAAGAAACTCTTTTCAAATTTAATCAATTTTTGTTATTAACATTAGTGTTGGCGAAAAAACACGCACAATGCGAACTCTGTCTAAATTAAATATACCATTTAAAATTTTTAGCGAGAGTAATGCATACAAATAAAATTATTGTTAATTATATTCAGCAGGAAAATTGAATAATAAAGCAAATGATACGTAAAATTAAAATATTAGTATTGACCTTGAGCATACGTGGCCTTTTTACTTAACCAGAAAACAGAAGTATTTTTGGTAACATAAATTAATATAATATGTTACTTAAGCTTTCTTTTTAATTGTTTATAATTCCTATTTAACTGAAAACACAATTTAAATAGCAATTAATAAACATAGAGGATTATTCAACGCTATTACTTACGTGTTTAATTATTTACATTTAAATATTCTCCATATCTGCCAACGTCATTATAAGTGCTGTGCTGCTGAGAACCGAAGCTACAATAGCCTACTTGTCAGAGAACTGGTAACTGGACTAGCTGGTAACTAACTGGAACTAGCTGGTAACTGGAAGACTGCCGGTTCGATAATCGAGCCGGTGAAATACCACCGTGTACACTAATTGTGGCTGGTGAAATTATACAATTTTCTTATTGTATAAATAGTTTTACAAGTTTTCTTTACAAGTTTACTTTAAATGAAAAAAAAAAAAAGAAAGAAGTCAATGATTTGAATAAATACCGTTGGTAAGGCATGTTATTCATTTATAAATGCGCAATTTTATTCGAACATTAATAAAACTTTACATGAACCATTTTCTGTGCATTTGTTTAAAATAATGACTTCTTTTATCTTCAGCAGCTCCAAATTCACATATGCACAAGGAAAACTTTATAATCCAACATTTACCTCGATTGTACAAAATTAACAAGATGTAGGTGATAACAGCGCCAAAATCTCCCCTAGTAGATAAAATTAGGTTTCATTCGTTTCGTCAGTTTTTGCTGTAGAAGCCCCCAAATTGAAAAAATCATTTAATGGACACCCTGTATATATATGAATTGTGATACTGACCAAATAAATCTAAACATAGTACAAGTAACTAATATATGAAATAAAATATTACATATGACATTTTTTAGTATGTCACAAAAAAAAGCATTAATAATAATAATAATAATAATAATAATAATAATAATAATGTTTAAATTTAAATTTTAGATTTTATTTGATTATTATTATCAGAGAAATTTTAATCCCACACACAAAATTTTGTTGAAAATGGTAAACAGAACAACATTCAATGGACGTCAACCCTTTTCAGCGCAAGGTAATTCGGATCATTTAAATAGCACTGCCACCAGAATTCATGAACAAAATTAAAATAAAAAAATTTCACGACGTTTTCTGCTATGTTATAAAAATAAAATTTTACTAAAAAGTTTCCGGGATGAGTTTTTGCAGTTGAAAATTAAAATTATGTGATGCTGTAGTGGCATAACTGCCCCTGAAAGGGTTAAAACGCAGAAGAAGCTACAAATCTTCCTAATAAAAAAACTAAATTTGACTAAATTTCATTCACGTAGTATTATACCTGACCATTTAAAAATACTTAAATTTTTAATCAAACGCTTAAAAAACCTTAAAAATTTCAGTCTGTTTTATATATGAATAGCTGGTGTTTCTTTTTGCATAGTCTACGAATTATACTTCATTAATAAATAACTAAATTGTATTGCACCACATAACAAGAGATTGTAGAAACATATAAAATCACAAAAGGCAAACATCAAATATTTCAAACCACATATATACAGCTACATACCTTGAACAATAGCACGGGTATGATAAAAGGAAATGTTCCCTAAATATAATATTTCATTACTTTGAGATGCATTAACACAAAAGCTAGCTTTATTCTTGCATCTTACATTACAAGGATCACTTCAAGGGGTCTGTTAGTTTATATATACTATATCTGTTCCTTTCATCTTAACAATAATGGTGGAAATGGGACATTATTGTGATAAATAGAGTTTATGACATGTTAAGGTACAAAGTTATAATAGAGGAACAATATTGCATTAAATTGAAAAAGCTAGAAAATTGTAATTGCTATACATAGATATATTTATGAAAAGTAGTATAAAATAATAAAAAAATAAAATAAAATGTCAAACTATAACAGTAAATAAATGTTTTTTTGTATCAGAATTAATTCAAAATGATTGATTCCGATTTACAATATAAAATGAAGTAAAAACGCATAGTAAAAGAAAGTGCATAATAGATTTCATGCATTATACAGCTCTCTCAAGAATAAAATGAATAATATAATAGTTTAAAAAATTATTACCGAATGAAACAGCTATACGAGGACCGTAGACATAAAACTGCATTTCAAACATATGTCCGGGTAACTATCACATACTTGCCAACATACTAATTACAGAGCTGCCAACCTAATCCGGCAAATTGTTAACGCCCATTGAAAAACGCCCTTTTTTCTACACCACTTAATTTTTAGAGCAATTCTCTTCAAATGTATCTATGATGAATTAAATAGAAAAATACTCTAAAATATGAGTGGTGTAGAAAAAGGGGCGGTACTAACAATTTGCCGGATTAGGTTGGCAGCTCTGTAATTAATATTTCGTAGTATTGTTAGCCCTGCCTTCTTTTTCACACCAGTATCTTTTTAGAGTATTTTTCTTCTTATTTAACCGTAATTGCATTTGGAAATTATTAGTTTACTGGTATGAAAAAAAGGGCAGGACTAGCAACACTATGGAATATTAATTAGGATGTTGGCAAGTATGCTATCACCAATTATACAATTAATATTTTCAGAGAAAATAGGTCTTAAAAAAATAATTAGATTTTATTAATTTCTTCACTTTAATGAAAGAAAAACGGTTAAAAATTATTTAACGAGGCCCGATAAGAATGAGTTATAATATAATGAACTGACAAATGATTACACCTTTCTAGATGTTTACGAAATAAAATACAGCTGTCAGTATTCCAAGTACACAAATCATCGACATGCTTACTATGTTATCAGACCTTTCTTTTTTATTTTTTCTACATTTTCAAAATTGAATGTATATAGATATAATTCTTTACATGAGCATAAAAACATTTCGATGAAAATGTATTTCACACATATATTTAAAGATTTAACAATAATTAAGAGAAGTATCTATAAAAATTGTATTAATTTTTTATAACATATACTAAAAGAAAATTTTTAGTAGCACTGTACTGTAAAAAGTAAAAAAAAAAAAATTCAAACGATTATGATGATACAAGTATGATTCGAATGTATGATTCGATGATTCGAAAGTATCGATAACTGAAGCACAAAGAAATTCTGTAATAGCTCCTATAAGTTTTCTCGTTCAAACTAAAGCAACAGTATTCTGTAATTTAAGCTTTTTTTTTTTTTTTTTCCTTATTCCTATTATAAATATACATCAATACAAAACTTTCATTGGATTACCTGATGCAGTTAATTAATATTATGAAGTATTTATCAATGTATATTATCAACATACTTTTCTATTAAATACAGAAATAAAGAAATTAAAATAAAGGAATATTAAAAAATTTTAAATTTGTAAAATTAAAGGAGTTTTTTTTTTTTTTTTTTTTTTTTTTTTTTTTAATCAACTGAATATTAATCATTTGAATTAAAACATTAAAAATGTTCAATGTTTATTTATTATTTTTTTTTTTTAATTAAAAAATGTTGAATACATTTTAACTTTGTTTTTTTACTGGTAGATTAGACATACATAACAACGCAAATTAACCCGTTAGCGCCCAATGTTCTCATTTGAGGACAGCTAATGAAATGGCACGTGCGTTTTTTATGGTTTCATGGAATGATTTCTGCTTTTTAGTAACAGTTTATAGCGTCATTCTAAATAATACCTGGAAGTTTTATGTGCCTACTATTAATTATTATTTCATAATTTGGATAGTCATTTTATGATTTTTCATTCGTCGCCCATATCTTTGCTTTTTGCGCAGGTATACTAACTTAAATCAAGTTGAATAATAATATATATTATAATACTTTACTTTCGAGATCTTTGTCAAAATATAATAGTAAATTAATCTGTTATCTCAAGGTTTTTGTATCTCGAAGTTTTCTCGCTAGAACACTAAACGTCAACAAATGAGGATAGGCTTTAAATTTAAAACTATCGGAAGAATTGTTTCAGTTAATATATTTTACTGACAGTTGTCTAGATTAATTTAGAAGCGACTAATCAGCTAATAATATTTTGCAAAATTATTTCGGGCGTTAACGGTTTAAATAACAAAGCTAAAACACAAGTTTCATTAATTTCGTGATTCAATCCATATACATACGGATTTATTTTTTATTTTTAAATAAAACTTATATTAATTTAACAACTGCGTTATTTTAAAGCTTTGAAATTGTGGAAATAATTGGTTTTGCGTGTAATATGCAAATATATGAGACTGGGATTTTCAGCATATATTATATGGAATGCGAAATATGTAGCACACGTTTAAACATAAATTTAATTGCTTAAAATTCAAATATGGTTTCTTTTGTATTTTCACAATCATATTCATATAAGGTTGTGAAAAAAAAAAAATCTTATCTTTTATTAGACGAAATATATATATATATATGTATATATATATATATATATATATATATATATATTTTTTTTTTACACTTACTATGTAGTGTTATTCACTTGGTCGTCCTTTAAAAGTAAAATTGTAATATTGTTTTTACTGCGTATTTTTTAAAATATGCCAAAACAGTATAGTTGTTTTAGCTTAAAGGCAAAAATATAACTATACATTCAAAGATAAATTTCATAGGAATTGGTTTCTGATTCCGGTTAAAGCATGATTGTTCATAGATAAAGCATGACTGTTCGAAAACAATTTTTTATAACAATTTTAGCTTAATTTAATGGTCCGTAAAAAACCTTCCCCCTCTCTAGCTACCCCATAGACCTTATATAAGGTCTATGAGCTACCCAACATCTTTTCGTATGACTGACTTATCACCTAGCAAACAAGTACATAAATTATCCCAGGAATCATCAAATAACTTGGCGATTGTTGTCTCCACAGAGCAGCGAAATGAAAATTCGTAATCACTATTTTGCCGTATAAATTTAAAAGAAGGAACAAGTAATTATCTGCCTTGTATTCGCAATGCAATTTGTAATTCGGTTTTAGCTAATTCGTGACGTAGAATTTTATTAATAAGGTAAATCGAATGTTACGCATGTTATATATATATGGATATATATGTTCGTAGTTGCCAACATTTTAATTTATTCCGGAGCATTTTTATCTCCGCCATTATTTTGCACTACTTTCTTTTTAGAATATTTTTCTTCAGTATATAAATTTGATAAAATAACAAAAATTTACTCTATAAAAAAAGGGATATGGAATAAAGGTGGGACTAAAATTTCTCCGGGATAAATTAAAATATTGGCAGCTCTGTATGAATTATCGTAATTTTTTATTTCTATGTATGTCTGAAAGCTCCGATAAAATAAAAATGTTGGGAAAAAAAATTGTGTTATATTGCTTATCATCGCTGCTGATTAATATAATTTAACTTTCACAATTAATATATATATATATATCATTTATCTTCTATACATATAATAAAATGAGATGTGTGTGTGTGTGTCAGTGTGTATATATATCCAGAGCTTTTTAGAAATACGGCTGATCGTAAAGCTACACAAATTTGCATAGAATTTTGTAATAACATCTTCTGATGCACCTCGAAGTCCGATTTTCGAATTTTTGATTAGTTTTCTTTTAATTAGAAGTTTTTTTTAAATTGAAATTGGATTTTGTTATCGTGTTCCTGTGTCACGTTAAACAAACAAGGCATTTCCATTTTCAAGAAAATGTGAGGTTTACATTTTGTCGCTCAGTGGCTCATTCGGTTAACGTGTCAAGTTGCTACAACGATGGTCGTGGGTTTCTCAAAGGCCAGTACCTTACATTTTTGCTGATAATTAATAGAAAACATGTCAATTGTAAAAGAAAACCTTTCATTGTGTACACAGTATCCTAAGAAATTCTGATTAGTTTTTTTAGGAAGCTTCCTCTTAGTTACTAAAACGCGCAAAATAAAAATTTAATTAAAAAAAAAATTAAATAAATAAATAAAAGAAAGAAAAATAAAAACCCTGGTGCTCTTGAGACCCATAAAATAAGTATTTATTCTTGAAGTGACATACTATAAAAAAAAAAAAATAAAGGTTTGAACAATTTTTAAAGAAAGGATAGATGTTTCACTTTTGGAAGAGAGGAAAAATTTTAACTAATCAAAATATTTTAAAAAGCATTCATGGACAATAGTCTTTTTATATTTCTTATATTTATTTATTTATTTTTTTTTTAATAAAGTATGAAAGTAATTTCCTTAAAATAGCTTTAAAATTAGACATTTAATTATTAGTTTTTAATTTAATTGTTGCCAAATAAGTTTTCCAGTTCATTTTGTTTTCGACATTAAAAAAAAAAAAAAAAAAAATCACGCGAATAACGAAAATTTTGCTGATGCGTATGGCAAAATGGCGTCTTTATAACTTTAAAATTAAAATTTAAAATTAGAATGAATATATTTATCATGGGTATTATTTATTTATTTTATTTATTTATTTATTAACTTTTTAGGTTGAAGTAGACCAGACATTTTTCGACAAGAACTCTACTTTCGCGACTGTCACTTCAAGCCAAATAGCCTATCAAAAATATAAGTAAATCTATTTATAAAATAAAGGAAGGTGTGTGTGTACATATATGTGTGCGTGTGTATGACCAGCGCTTGGTAGGAAAAGGACTGATTACAGAACAACACAAATTTGGGGGCTACTCATGAATGAGTGACGGTCGCCATATAGGCGACAAGCGCGCCATATGTGGTGGTCTTTCTCTCGCCCAATTGCATACGAGGTGAAAAACACAACGTTTTAGATTCTATATTCATGTTTGGTTTTTAGGTATTGTAAATGACAGCACTTGGTTATTTTTAAGTTTCATATTTACAGAAAATAGTTCATTTCACTTAGAAGCGGCTCCCTGTATTTTTATATACTATGAAGTAAAATATCAGTTGTTTTCTGGATTTTTTTTTTTTTTCTTAAAACAGGAAAGTGAGTAAACATATTTTTCAAATTAATATACCGTTATGTTCTGCTGAGATTTTTTCAATATATACTAGCAGGCTACGCCTGTTTCGCTGGTCATTATATTTAAATGATTTTTCAAAAGAATTGAATTACTATTTTTTTTATATCATATTATAAATAAAAATTACACCACAGTATTAAAAAAAAAAAAAAAAAAAAAAAAAAAAAAACTAAATTTAAAACGCTCTAAACCTCGCTTCGGGTACACGCTGCCTACGGTAGGTCTTTTACCGCCCGCACTGCATTGGGCAAAAAATAGTGATTCAATTCTTTTGAAAAATCTTTTAAATACAGTGACCTACGAAGCGGGCGTAGCCTGCTAGTACATTCATATTTTAATAACTTTACAACGCATGCATATTTTGTCACATATTGCAATAAAAAAATCTTTAACACAGTAATATGTTTTGTTTGTATTTTGTATATTCAATAACACTAACAATACATAAATGTAGTTAAATGTATATATATATATGTATATTTGTATTTATCATATTCTTTATATTGAAAAAATTTTAATTAACAAATACATAAAACTTCTAACAGATTTATAAGAAAACCAAACAAGTAAAACTAAAACTGGATAGATGCATATAAAAAAATAATAAAAGAAAGAAATTATCAAAAAAGCTTCGCGTGACTGAACGTGGGCTTAGACAATAATTAATTAATAAACTCACATATATATATATATATATATATATATACATATGCAAAAAATAATTAAAATCTAAACTGACCACTCAGTTTATTTTATTTTATATTTTAATTTTGGGATGAAGTGTGAATCAACTGTTACTATAACAAACATTTCATTTTAAATTCCATTGCTAAAACTTAGATGTAATTGCTTTCTTCATACAAACTCAAATCGGTAAGTTAGTTACCTTGTCAATATATTTCAAGATAGAACATTAAAACTAATTACTTGTGTAGCTTATATATTTCAACTTAAAGTTAATAAACTATAGAAACTAGACGAAGAGATAAACTTAATTAAATATTTTCAATCGGCTTATTTATTTGTTTAGTTAGAGATTATTCTTGCAAATAAAATTAAACATTATTTGATTACGTTTATAGTATTTTTTGTTGTTGTTGTTGTTGTTGTTTGTTTGATTGTTTGTTTGATTGTTTGTTTGTTTGTTTGTTTAAAATGTTCTCAGTATTTTAAGCAAGTAATTTTTTTGAGGGGGCTATTAATAAAATAAAATTATCAATGATAAAATCATGTTTTACAAACTAAAAGTAGAAATAACTAGTGAGTGGATCTGTAGATCAGGAGCCTCAACGTCCTATTTGCATCACGCATTATTCAACAGATCATTTTTCTTTATTCATCATTAAACTAGTATGTTGTGGCCACCACAAGACTTTCTTCTATATTTTCCTATACATATTTAATCAGTAACAAAAAAAAAAAAAAAAAATTTCTTTTTTTTTTTTTTTTTTTTTTTGTTAAAAGTAATACATATTCAGTCAGTAACAATATTTAAAAAAAAAAATTACGAATATTTTTTTTTTTTTTTTTTTTTTTTTTTGTTAAAAGTAGAAAAAATCGATAACTTTGTTTTAAATTATCACAGATTTATAGTTCAACCATTCGTTTTAAAGGTATTGAAGAGATCTTTCGAATGATACTCATCTTCAAAATTCCCCCCCCCGGGGGTGGGAACCAATGCCCCCCCCATGCACAATTTTTTTTTCCTAGTTACGTACTAGTATTATCAATAATTCATATTAATTTTACAATCAAAAGTGTAAAATAACTCTTATTATGCACATTTATACGAATTTTTGTCCTATACTGCCATGTTAAAAATTTAGATAAAATGCTATCACAGCGCCACCTGTTGAGCTATTGATCCCCAAATATAATCAGCACCAGTTTATGTCAGGCACCAACTAAATAACAATTTTGGTAAAATTTCGTGAAAAAAAAATTAAAATTAAAATTAAAAAAAATACGATATTTTCTGGTTTTTTTTCGTTAAAAGTAAAAAAAATCGATAACTTTGTTTTAAATTATCACAGATTTATGGTTCAACCATTCGTTTTAAAGGTATTGACGAGACCTTTCGAAAGATACCCATCTTGAAACTTTGCCCCCCGGGGGGTACTTCCCCCAGGGGGGGGGGACCGATGCCCCCCAAAAAATCGATAACTTTGTTTTAAATTATCACAGATTTATGGGGGGGCGGGGAACCGATGCCCTCACATGCACAAAATTTTTTTCTTAGTTAACTACTACTATTATCAACGAGACCTTTTGAAAGATACCCATCTTGAAAATTTACTTCCCCGGGGGAGGGGGACCGATGCCCCCAGATTCACAAAATTTTTTTCCTAGTTAACTACTACTATTATCAATAATTCATATTAATTTTACAATCACAAGTTTAAAATAACTCTCATTCTGCCCATTTATACGGAATTTTGTCCTATGCTGCCATGTTAAAAATTTGCATAATATGCGATTCCAGCGCCACCTGTTGAGCTATTGATCCCCAAATCTAATCAGCTCCAGTTCATGTCAGGGTGCAACTAAATACCAAGTTTGGTTAAATTTCATTCATTGGTTCGTGAGATACAGCGTCCACAAAAAAATGATACAGACAGACAGACACACAGACAGAAATTTTTTTAAACTATCAATTCGTGTTCAGGACATCCCAAAACATGTAGATCCGTCAAAAAACGGAGGTCGAAAATTTTCGCGAATCCAATACTTTCTCTATATTACATATAGAAGAAAGTAATAATACATATATCATTTCGATTGATTTGCTTCATAAACAGAAACGTCTGCTGTATCTCTCTTTCTATAACTATCTATCTATCTATATATATATATATATATATATATGTATATATATGAATTCCTAATAACTGATTGTCTTGTATTAATTCC
The DNA here is from genome assembly GCA_963930645.1 of Salticus scenicus. Classification (NCBI taxonomy): domain Eukaryota; kingdom Metazoa; phylum Arthropoda; class Arachnida; order Araneae; family Salticidae; genus Salticus; species Salticus scenicus. The sequence goes on from OZ005654.1 coordinate 90,563,522, forward strand.
CTGTAATTCATAAATATTTGTGTCAAATTTCATGCAAAATGATTATATATACTATTTCGGAAATTTTTTGCGTAACCCTGTAAATAAATTAATATTCTATGCTGACACTTCTGCACTGAAAAACATTCTTCTAAAATTCTAATAAAATTTCATTATATTTAGCGAGTGTAACCATATTAAAATACAATTTTAAGAAATATCGACAATAATGGTACCGACCGTAATAGTACGAAATTCTTTTATGTATCCCTTTGAAAGATCAACCTTAATTATATACACTAAAAAGAATACACCTATTTAACTAATTATAACTCATTAATATTTCAACCTAATTAGACATCATTTGGATGATTACAATACGTCCTCAGAATTCTTTTGTGTGGTTCCGTAAATAAATTATTTAGTCTATACACTTTCTTTTTCTAGAGTAAACATGCTTTTAATCATCTTTATAATGTATGTTAATTCCATTATGTTTAATGTAGCATAAACGCGATAAGGTGAGTTTAAATTTAAAAAAAATTGTTCATAGGATATTTAATGTCACGAAATTCTTTTGTGTGTCTCCGTAAACGAACCATAAACATTGTAAAAACTATTCAACTTATTCTACGTCTTTCATGAATAATTGTTCGAAATATGACATAATTTGGATGATTACATTACATTGTCAGAACACTTTTGTATGGTCCTGTACATTAATTAGGAAGCCTAAGTTCACATATTTTCTGCAGAAAACATAAGCTTAAGCATCTCAGTAATGTACGCTAATTCCATTTTGTTGATTGCAAAATAACGATGTCAAAAAGCGTTTAAACGAAATTCACCCCATATGACGTAATGATAAGAATTTTGACGTGTCCCTGTACATAATCCATAAAAAATATACACATAAAAAAATTTACAGCTATTTCTATACAGAGCCTGAACGTGTGCGCCAATTTGCAAGTCAATTGGAGTATTTTTGCGGCCGCTATTGCGGTACTTTCAAATTTTATCCGTAGGCCATAATGATAAGAAAAATTTTGGTGTGACCTGTCCACGTAATACAAATGAAATGCACACCCGAAACTATACAGCTAAAATTCCGTGTGTCTCATAAATATGTGAACCAAACTGCAAGTCAATAGCATGATTTTTGAGGTACATACAAATTCTTCCCCTGCGCCGTACTGATAAGAAAAACTTCGGCGTGTCCCTGTATACGAACTAGAAATGAAATGCACACCCAAAGTTATACAGCTAATTCCGTTGGTCTTATGAATATGTATAGCAAATTGCAAGTTAATAGCGTAATTTTTGCGGCCGCTATTGCGGTACATACAAATTCTTTCCGTAGGCCGCAATGATAAGAAAAAATTTGGCGAGCACCTATACACAAACTACAAATGGAATGCACACCCAAAACGATACAGCTGATTCCGTGGGGCTCATGAACATGTGTACCAAATTTCAAACCAATAGCGTGATTTTTGCGGCCGCTATCACGCGACAGACAGACAGACAAACACACAGACGGAACCCAAAATTTTTTGAGTCTTAACAGGGTTGCCTCAACTGACGTTTTGGCCAAAACAGAAATTTGATTTAAGGAATATAAATATTTTTATGTAACAATAATTTATGAGTTTAGTTAAATATTCTTAATATTAAATTAATATTGTGGATACACAATATACACATTCTGGCATTTTCATAAGTTAATTATAAATGGATGCAGTAAAAGAAACAGTGATTGATTGATAAAGAGTGACAACTTTGCATATCAACTCCATAAAATACAAAGAACACAAAATATTTCCTTCGTGTTGCTGGTTTCCCACTGCTGCAGGAATAATTTTCAACATATTGCACGAACAAGAGAAATGCTTAAACTTAAACATGTATTGCTTAAACTCAAACAAAAGCTTATGCAGGCACTACTCTAACTTGTAAATAGCAGAGGTAAAATAATAATAATAAATAAATAAATAAATAAAAGCAAATTTCAGTTTAATTCTAGAGTGTAAAAAGAAAAAAAAAAGAAAGAAAGAAAGAAAGAAAAGAAAAAAGTCAACACAGTTTACCTGAAATTTAGCACTACATAATGATTCTGTAGCTGATTTTTTTTCTTTTTTTTTTTTTTTTTTTTTTTTTTATGTTTTAGTACGAGAGTCATCCAGAAAATAAAGACCCCAACAGAGGGCAAACCTCTTCAGGTGTTGGATTCTAGAGTAGTCAATTGGCCTTAAACCTAACACCAATATCACCGTTTAGTTATTTAAAATAAATAAATAAATAAATAAATAGAAAACACAATATTTAACGTAAAGAATACTGTTACATATCCGAAGCTTCCCTCTCTTTTTTACCTCTTACATTTGTCGTATCAGTTCACGAGCTTCAAAATTCCCATGTAAGAAAACTGTCTGACCCTCTGATGTTCAGATTGTGGCTGGTGATAGCAAGTGCGTGTCTCATATTACTTCGGCTAATCACTCACCATCCTTCAGCTAAAAAAAAAAAAAAAGAGAAAATTCACCGTTATGATTTCAAAAAACGTTGACATAGCCGTTCATACTGGTCTGCTTAAAATTTCCTGATTTTTTTCGATGATGAGGGCTTATGGCACTTAAGTGATTGGCACTTGCTTTCTGGGGTGATATGAGATACACACGTTTTGTCACCAGTCACAAACCGAAAAATATTAGTCTAAATGAACTGGCAATGACTTGACGACAGAAGAATCAATATTTAAAAGTAGGATGGAATTACATAGAGAAGATGCTTCAGATATGTAAGAGAATTTTTCTTTTCTATAACGATTGTGTTTTTCATTTTTTTATAACTAATCGGTTTTATTTTCAGGATAACCCTCGTTAAATAGTAATTTAAATACATAAAGTATTAAATACATAGAAAATATAAATATACTTAAATTTTCATTCTTTTTCTTATTCGCGAAAAGTTACTCTTAGTAGGGGCTCTGACCCTGCCCGCTCCGCTCACCAACCCCCGAACTAGGCTTCGCCTCCTCCCCGACACACTTTAATTCTTAACACATGCAGAACTCTGCCCGCCTATTCGTTGCTTTCTTTCACTGAAAAGGAATATTAGTAGTACATATTGCAAGACAAAAGCAGAAAATTATTATGGAAATCCTCATATTCAATGTCAAATTGAAATATGTAATATTTATATATATGTTTTTTAATAGAAAGAAAATCATAATATCTAGACCATTTTACATTACAGCTTTAATATATGGCCCATTTTATTTCTGTTTTACAACCTTAAATCTCGACCACGGTACCCCAGTCGGTAGAGCGCCGAGCGTAATTGGAAGATTGTGGGTTCTGTTTTCGAGCCGACCAAAGACCGTCGTGCACATTAATGGTGGCTGGTGCACGTAAAATATGTCGTGGACACAATATCTTCCGTGTTCCCATCAAAATTATACCTCTGCTGGCCACTGAAGCTGGGGATCTATCCCCTTCGTGTAGGTCCAAAACTGTGGTGGCATGTCTCCGAAACATTCGTAGGGGTGCGTCCCAGACTGTCGCCAAATATACATAGTCAGTAATGGTGCGACGTCAATCACAACCAACCTACCTACCTACCTACGTACAACCATGGATCATATTTTAATTTTCTCGTGTAAAATGACTTCATGACAGAAGAACAACGCCACTGGGAGAAAGATTTTTCAAAATGGCAAATAGAGTTCCTTCATAAACTTGTCGTTTTTAGTTACTAACTTCTTTAATTAAAATGATAAAAATTTCTAAGCGGCTGAAATGTCTTCCTTGGAGTACTCGGAACACATTAATACCTCTTATGACGCAAAGAACCATGCCCTCCATTAGAAGATGCTGTCGCAGACAAAAAAATTTGACGCCAGTGACAGGAACTTTTTTTTTAATATATAGAGAATTATTATCACTTAATTATATTTGATAATATAATATCATTAGGTTTTTATTATTATAGTTATTAATATCAATTTATTATTTAATTAATATGTTTAGTTTTACCAAATATTACGGCTTTTAAAGGAATAATAAATTGAATAACGAATTTGCATCTTTTCTATTTTTTATGCAATTCAATACAATTTTGGTATTTTATAAATATAAGAAAAAAGTGAAAGAACAATATATTTGTTAAAAATATTAGCAGAATTTATTTTAGATTTGCTTATGTATTTGCTTAATAGAAGACCAAATCAAAAATATATCTTAAATGTCGTTAACTAATGAAATTATATTCGTTAAAGGAGTTACTACTTTCAGCTCATTAAGATTAACTTCATTATATTTCTTTTTCGTTTATGTATCATTTTTCACCATCCAATTATTTTTATGCAATAAATACAAAAGAAAGCAGCAAAGTTCTGTTATGTCTCTTAACCAGTAAAGTAAAATAATAATACAATATATATTTGTACAAAAAAAAAAAAAAAAAAAGAATGGTTAGTATGACAGAGAAATTGCGTACTGATATTTTAACATAAATAATTGTGTAAAATACTTCTCGCATATTTGTATAACTTCGTGTGAATTCACAGATTCTTAATAATAATTATTTATGTCCCAAGGAAATAATTACTCAAGGGTATTGTACTGTAATAGAATTATTGCATTTCGATGTTGTATTGAATAATTACATTGTATATAATGATTCAAAGATGTAAAGACACTTTTTAATATTTCTACAAATTTTAATCTTGCGATCCTTTACTTTTATCGCCATTTGCATGAAATATTAGTACATTGAAATAGTTTTGATAAAAAATAATAATAATAACCAAGTAAACTAAGTAAGGGCTGAAATATAAATTACATTAAAATGCGTCCTTGTTCAGCGAAAATAATTGTATTTTTAATTCTAATTTGACTGAAACGTTCTTTTATTTTTGCGATTCTTTTTTAGCCTAGAGGTTCTGCTCTTGAAGCTAGTTGACGTTAAGTACCGAGTTCGATTCCAGACCAGGTTCGTTAATCTAGTCGTATGAAGCCTGCCGTGATTTTCTGTGAAACTAGAATGAATACGGAGTAGGACTCCTATGAAGTGTAGCTTTCTACCGCCCCTAGGTCTGTCTTGTTGACAACTGCCATTAACCGACAACACCAATACACTTTCAAATTTGAATAAGTAATTTCAAGTTTATGTCACTAATATATATATATATATCGGTGTGTGGATGGGTGTATAATTTTAACAAACTCGAATCTGAAATCCTTTAGTGTGTTACACATGATCTGCTAATGCCTCTGAATGTAGTATGTACTTTTTTATTCAGAAGATGCATTTTTTTTCCTCTCCTGTCAATAATTTTTATATCCGAAACCGGAATTGGGGAATTGGTTATTTAAGTCCGTATTTCAAAAATGGATTAAACGATTTTCTTCAAAATTGCTGTATAAACACTGTATTAGATGCCCTTTCGAATGATATAGTTGGTTAGTTCAGGAAAATTGATAGGCGTCGTGTATAAATAGCTCAATTTCGAGTCCTGCAAGTGAATTCCTTTAAAAACGGATGTACATATTTTTCTCAAACTCGCCATATTAACCAGCTTTTAGATGTACTTTTGTATGTAATTGTTGTTTTCCTGTCAATAATTGAGTATGCCAAGTTTTTGTAAAAGTTGGTGTCTCAAAATCAATTTTCTTGAAAATTGTTACCTAAATCCATTTTAGATACCTAAATCCTTTCTCATGTATTACGTGGTAATTACAGGAAAATTAACGATCATCCTGATTAGGTAATTCAGTTTTAAATCTCGGAAACTAATGTTCAAAAAATATATCTTTTTTTTTTCCTTATTTTTTAACTCGCTATCTAAATTCTGTTTTATATGTCTTTACACGTGTATTAAGTTTATCTTATTGAAAAGTTCTAAGAAATGCACATAATATCTCCAAAAAATGCATATAATACAGGTAATGGAAGTCGTGTGTTTTTTTTTTTTTTCACACCAGATTTTTGCACTATTTGGATGGTTTCTTGACTAGAAGGAAAACTTGATTTATTTTCTTCTTTTCTAACGTTGTTCGTAAAATTTGATTGTTTTGATTTTAAATGGAAAAATTATCTTGCCCCTTAAAGTGTCAACAAACTCCACAAATGAAACTTTGCTTTTTAACGCTCTAGAAAAGTCAAGAGTATTTTTAAATGATACTTGTAATTTAGAGGTTTTCACTGTTAAAAATGGTTTCTTAAAAATGAGCTAAATTGTCTCAAAATAACACCGAAACAATATATACTTAAATTTGGAAACCCATATACTCAATTTTGAGTATATTGGCGGGTCAAGCATGGAGATATTGGGATTCTTATTGGTCAACCTCATTTTTGAGTATGTCAGTATACTCAAAAATGAGTACATGGGTTTTCAAATTAAATTGTTTCGGAGCTATTTTGAGACAATTTAGCTCATTTTTAAGGAACCATTTTTAACAGTGTTCAAATAAAAATAATTCCACACCATTAATATATATATATATATAAATGCATTCCGAAACATACTTTTCGAAACATATTTTATCGGTAATCCAACAAAAAACATTTGTTGTAATGTATTATCTCTAAAAATCTAAGTTTATAATTATGAAACCTAAAATTCATTTTGTTAACATTTATATGTGTAACATATTTGGAGATTCCAAGATCGTGCAGCAGCAAACCATCGGAATAAAAATTGCACGTTTCAAATCTCCCTTTTGGAGAAGGTCTAAATCAGTTATAAGTTTGAAATAGATTGCGGTGCTGCAGTGTTTGGATTAACAGCGATTCACTGTAGATAGATTCGAGACTTAGGTGAAATGCTCTCAATGGAGATCTGTTTAAAATGCTGTAGCCAATATTAGCGACATTTTTGAAAAAACTACTGGAAAATCGGTACAGCTAAGTCAACGAGTGTGAGCTGGGATCAAATACCGCCCTTTCCAAAACACAACTTCGAGATCAAAAACACTTTAGAATACTTTGATAAGAAATGGCATTATTGAGTCAAATCGTTAATATATATAACGTACAATAATGCACTACAAAATTAGCTTAAAAGCCTTGTGTACGTGAATATAATGTAAACATGTGAGTGTGTGTTGTCTAAATAATACGCTCACATAGACACTTTATAACACTATACAGAGGGTGTTCGCACATTTTTTAGACGATTTTGATGGAGTGTACTGAAAAAATTTCTCTCATATTTCGTGTTTGATATGTTCCGTTTGGTAGCCCTCGTTCTTAACTATCGTTCTACATCGTAATTTCTATGATAATAATGTTTTTTGTAATATCGGAAGAGGTATTTTTTTCTACTCCTCTTGAACGGCTTTCCAAAGTCCACAAAGCGTTATTGGTTGGCGTTTAGATAAGGCAGATTTTAAGAGTCGAAAAGTACAAAAATCCAACGGTGATACATCAGGATATTTAGCAGGAATTCCAGTGAAGAGTATGGTTTTAAATCCTGTTTTTTGTTCCATTTTTTTCTAGAAAAGCAATTGCGGATTGTGATGTGTGGCTGCTTGTTTTGTTTTGATAAAGTTCAACGAATTGATAGCATTGTGGATAAAGATCTGGAATTTAATTTTAAAAATTGGAATTAAAATATGTTCTTGATAATATTTAGAGTTGATTTTGACATTTTTGTCAATATTTTTTACTTTTATCTTGCTTTTGTATGAAAAATCAGCGACAATTATAAATACCTTAGAAAAACTTTCTTTTAATTCTTTGAACCATGCAGCAAAAATTTTTTTCTCCTCTTTTGTGATAATTAATTGATCTTTTTTTATTGTAGTCACTTAAGTAGACCCAAGATTCATCTATTGTTGCATCATTTTTCCATTTTTCGCCTGATAAATGCCTTTCATAAAGAGATCACTAAAAACCCTCTTCGAAAAGAGCGGAAACGTATCCTTCCATCCACTGCTTTTTTAAAAGCGCCTTTTTGCATGTAAACAAAAATTCTAAATATCAGAAGATAAATGAAACTTCCAAAAATATAACTGTTGCGAAAATAAAACTCTCCATGCAGACGAAATAAAATCGTCTAAAAAATGTGCGAACAGCCTCTAAATATAGTGGATTCAGGACGTGATCCATGCAAAAGTATTATTACGGTGAGGTCAAACGACCAAGTCTAATGGTTCAAATTTTATCTTTTTCTAAATGTTACCTTAAACAGCTTGAAAAATCGTGTTATTACTCAACATACATTGCAAGATTTTCCACAATTCTCATTTATATTAATAAATTCTATATTCTTTTCTTCCGACGTAACCCGATTTTCTTTAGCATCATCTAAATTTTAAGAGATTCGCATTAAATAGATCATTCATACGGAAATGAATTTACTCTTTTTTAAAGATCTTTGGAAATAGAATGCATATCTATGTAACTGTTTCAAAGTTTAGATAGTGTTGACACATACTATAAGTTTATATTTTATTGCACAAACTTCCTTGCATATTGATTGCCAATAAAATTTCTATTATATATATATATATATATATATATATATATATAAAGGGCGTGTCAAGGATTAAATTGGCTTATTCTTAGATAAGTTGTAAAATTCAGATAAAATTGTATTATATTCCCCTTTTATATTCGCTTCAATGATGCCCAAGAGTTTTGGCTCTCGAAGCTGAATGTCGATAGGAGCTTGGTTTTGACGCACTCATCGACATAGCAGGTCGATACTGTGATTTTCTTCAAAACTCGTAAGAAAAAAAGATTTAATTTTTTTAAAAGACAACTCCAGGACCCTCTAGTAGTCAATTGGTCTTATCCCGAAATCCAAGCATCATTCTTTGCTGTCAAAATGCGATGTAATAAAAAATTGTGTTTTTTTAGGCTGACAACAGGGAGTTTCGGCGAATACTGAGTGTCACATAATGTGTAATTTATTTTAGCACAAGCTGAGATACAAGTATCTTATAGTTAAACTTTTTTTTTTTTTTTTACAAAATTATTAGACATAAAATATATAAAATTTATGGTAGGAATAATTGGTAATATATGTTAATGAAAAACAAGGCTTATCCGATTTGTTCATCCATGGATAAGTATAAGACTGCTTTAGTAGGAGCTGTACCGTCTTCAGCTTAATCAGCTTAAATGATGATTAAAACTGATTTACGCATTATATCATAAAATGCGAAAAAGTTTCAATAACTACTTTATTAAAATATTTTACTTTATAACAGCGTAAACTATTTTATTAAAAATATTAATAATACTTGAATATACTGCGTATAAAACATAATTTTTCCATATCAGATTTTACGAATTAGAAAAATGTACCCATTTTACAAAACCAAATTAAGAAAACATAATTTTTATAATACTTGATTTTCATATAAACAATAACTATAATGGCATTTTAATTACCGCTTTTCATCCAATCATTCAGTTTTTCTAATTAACCCTTTGCACTCGAGACCTTTTTCGCTCCGGTGAACCAGCAGCACGAGGTGGTTTTCTCTTATATATTGAATGACTTATCATTAACATAAATGATTTCACACACAATTTAATTCTTAAAACTTTTTATTTAACCATTTAATGTAACTTTATACTTCAAGGAAGGACGTTTGTTAAATATATAAACATTACCACATCAAATCAAGTGATGATCGAGAGTCACCTCTCGAGTGCAAAGGGTTAACACAGGAATTACAAACAAAATAATTTTATCGCGTCAGGTTTAATAACATGCATAAATTTTGTATCAATAAAAATATTGTTTTACTCCACAGAAAATAAAAAAAGCTTTAGACTTTAGAAATTTTGTCTCAAAAGAATTTCAACAAAGAGTAAATAATAAAAATAAACTGATTGCAGTTTACTTTTATCATGTCGTGTTTGATTTTCAATTAAGAAAAAGAGTACAGAGTGGAAACCCATCAAAAAAAAAAAAAAAGTAGCTGGACTCAGCAACACAAAACGTGCTGAAACAACACTTTTACAACCGAGGTTGTTTTGCCATAAATTAAATGGTTTTGTAAATGAAAGACGATCATTTGATGAATATTCTGGAAAACATTATATGTTCTCTTTGAATTTGGTTCAAGTAAACAGATCAAAATAATTTCTCGAAAAATAAAATTTTATCGCATTTTATATATTTTTCTTTTAATATTTACAAAAATATATTCATATTAAATTTCTTCTCTTTCTTTCTTTCTTTCTTTTCTTTTCTTTTTTTCGTTAAATTGTAGATTTATTGATAAACCATGGCAGTGATTGAAAAATAGCAATAAAAATATGTCTTAATAAATATATATATTTTTTTAATATTGTGTTTTTAGTCTACAAATTTTTTCGAAAGCGTTTTATCAAATCAAAATAAAATTTAGATACTACAGTTCAATTTTTTTTTTTTTTTTTTTTTTTTTTGTTCTTTTACAACTACTTTTTAGGCTTTCTAGAAATGCAAAACAACCAGGCACATGGTTTTAAAAAACATATATATATCATATGAATAGCTTTATAAAATTAATTATTGCTAGTGAAATTATAGATATTTTCGCTCTTTAATTAAATGAATAAACTCCTTATTTTATATATATATATATATATAATTACGTTAAACTGCTATTTTGGAGTAAACTTTAGTCACTCTTCCAGTAAATTGTTTTATTCCAGTTTTCTTTTTAAAAATCGAATGTATTAAAATTAATGACTGACATGGTAATATTATGAAAGAATTTCTTTTCTCCATTTAATTACTTCTCAATTAATTAAATTTATTTAATATACTTTTTTAGGATAATAACTATGACCATTTATAATCCAAAAATTAACTTTTAGAATAGCAAAAATGGCTAGTCCATTATTCGAATTCGGAATATTTGGTTTAACATTCAAATGCTTTACAGTAATATTATATGGGAGGATAAGTCAAAAATCACTGTTTCAAATCCTTGGCACAATTTTTGTAATGCTCTTAAAATAATAATAATAATAATAATAATAATAATTTAGCCAATGCATTTACATTAGCTACTTTAATTTTTGCTAATTGTCATAATGTTTTTTATGAATCGATCGAAAAGTTATATCGATTATTTATCTTGCATGAATAAATGCAAAATTACATAATAAGAAATTACTTTATGCATTAATTTTTCATGAAGCATTTATTTTGAAAATTAACTTGTTGTATAATTTCTTTTTTGCATATTAGTATAAAAAATAAAATGTTTAATATATTTTTAAAATAAATTAATATTTCTATTTTTTTTAAGTATTTAATTTTTTAAGATAAATTACTATATGCATTATTTATCTACAATAAATTAATTTTGAAAATTAAATTTTTCTATAGAGTATTTATATAAATTTACTAGCAGACCAGGCCACGCGTTGCTGTGGCTATGTTATAAAACGTTGTAGCCGACGAAAACACCCACGGGATTGAGATTTGAACCTTAAGTCAAAATTTGGAAGCGATTGATAAAATTTTCGCAGAGTTGCTATTAAGCACAAATTAATTTTATTGTACTTTCCTATAAATTTTAATGGAGAAGTGTTGTTGTTGTTGTTACTTATGCCACTCGGAAATTCCGAGCCCCGGTAGTGGAACTAACCGGGTTAAAGGCAGGAGGGGTGCGTCATTCCGTTTAACAGAGGAGCGCCCATTATAGGGAGGAAGTACGTCTTAGCTCCAGAAGCTGGCGATAGATGGCAGCACCAGCAGGAACTCGAATTTTGATCCGGGACAAGGCTGAGTTTAAACCCATGCTCCGGTACCCCAGAGGTATAATTTTTGATGGGAACTTGGAGGACTTTGCGACCACGACGGATTTAACGTACACCAGTCGCCATTAGCGTACAGTCGCCAGAAGTATTATTCGAGCAACTCCACCCCGTCAGAATTTTTCACGATTCGATTCAGTTGTCGGTTTGAATAATAAATATTTAGAATTTAAATATATTATTTAAATATTTTATTTTAATAATAAAATATTTATTATTTAAATATTTTATTTTAATAATAAAATATTTATTATTTGTTTATCGAATCGTTAAAAATATATTATTTGTTTATCGAATCGTTAAAAAAATATATTCAATATTGGTACAGCATTCATTTAAAAAATGTCCTTATTCAATATTGTAAATTTCAGACAGAATGAGTACGGCTATTTATAAAGAATGAATCCAAGTCAATCAACCAATCAACCAACCTTGAAAAAAAAAAAAAAAAAAAAAATTTTTTTTTTTTTTTTTTTTTTTTTTTTTTTTTTTTTTTAAGGTTGGTTGATTGGTTGATTTAAAAAAATAATCCTTATTCGATATTTCTATCTCAAAGGCATTAGCTATCTCAGATTCAAAGGCATCGTTTCAATATTGAAATATTACTATTATCTCTCTCCAATTCAAAGTCTCAATTTATAAACATCCAATATTGGCACTCTATCTATCGCAAAAAAATGGGCCGAACGAAGCGTCAAAGACAGAAATCTGCCATGAGACGCTTCGTTCGGCCCATTTTTTTGCCCCCCCCTCCAGATTTAAGGCATCAGTTTGTACCATCTAGATCGATCCCCCACAAAGACTTTGATTTTGGACGGAGGGGTGTCTGTCCAAGAAATAGTCTCAAATCTATCTTCGTGGAGGCGAGGGTCGTCATCGTGGTCCCCATCGAAGAACAGCATGGTTCTCTCTATGAAATCTTTTAAGAATTCATTTATGAATGTGTCAGAGTCCCTCACGATCCGAATTCGGATGGCTTTATGGATGCATGAGGTGGGTACTATGGGGTCTAGAATCTGGATTTTAGAGGATGTCAGCATGGCCTCGAATCCCAACGACGACAGGGCATCTCCAAAATGTATCTCGTCGACTGGATACACCCAGGTATTGGCTAGAGAGATAGGTAGCCTGACCCTCCTGTAAACGAGATCGCTCACCTTCAACCTGGTCGTTTTTTTCACATAAGCATTCGATCGACCCATCAGCTTGGCCACATCAGAGGCCCTGACGAACAAAAGTCCATCCGCAGAGACTACGAATAGGATTTTAGCGTCAAGCTGTGGATGTTCAATAGTGAATAGCATGACTTATGGCAACAGAAGTCAAAATGATGCAGACTCTTAGAGGCTGCTCGTATATATACCCGATTCGTGACCTCGTTTTATCAGGCTTTACTAAGAAAACAGGATGTATCAGCTGTTTTTTGAGGATGCGATAAAATCTGTCCTTCTAGAACGATAAAATTATTTATATAATTAATCCGATAGCATGAGGATGTGCGTCACAGGATGTAGATAAGATATTTACTTGGAATTTAGATAGAACTAAAGATTACTGCTAGTATATATACAGGCTGCTGGACGAGACATTTCATTCTGAGCTACTGCTTACTGTTTGATACTTTCCAAAATGATCTTCCAAATTCTGTCTGATGAACTGAATGTTAAATTAACATGCTTTTTATCATTTGACGACCAAATTTTTATCAAAGGTCGAGACGTGGCCTATTACATGGGGCATGAAAACTCCAGTAGAGTGGTGAACTTGTGCCATATAACGGTAACGGACATTGCTCCTGAGGGCTTGAAACTACCCCCGTCTCTAGCCAAGACATGCGTCTTTGGACTAGAGGATGCAAAAATATTGATGGATATGCATCCAGGAGAGTTTGATTCCCTATTTCAGGGGCCGATTGAAATTCTTACGCCCATCGAATGCAGCTTAAACCTGAGGCGGCCTGTCCAGGTTAAGCTCGCAGCCATAACCTCATCCAATGCCACAATGGAGAGTTTCTTGGCCGACTTAAAGAATGTCATGGAGGAGTACCTGGCAACGGTACCCATGGACACCTATGTGTTTGGCGAACGATATGGGGACTTGGAGCTAGGCTATTTCCCCCGAAAAATAAAAGTTTTGGTGGGAAACAAGCCCTACTTCTATAAATCCTCGTCTTAAGATCAGGACGAGGTGCAAAAAAATGGGTCGAGCGAAGCCTCTCATGACATAAGTCATTGAGGCTTCGCTCGGCCCATTTTTTTGCGATAGATAGAGTGCCAACATTGGATGCGTACCGATTTGAACTTGTAATTTTCAAGGGATATGGCTTAGCTATAAGATAATCTTGTATCTTGGTAAAATATCTATAGACAAATTTAAGGTATCTGAGTTTAAAAATTTAATTGTTTCGTTTAAAATTTACTGTATAAAATTTAAAATTTTTAAAGACTAAGTATGGCGGTCATTATAATTCTAAATT